>CM055123.1:196739624-197397208 GCA_029206835.1 Rana muscosa
AAATGCAAACTACAGGCAGGTAGTGTCATGGTTGAAACCCAACCTAAGACCCCTTTCACACTGAAGCACTTTACAGGCGCTAAAAATGGCGCCGGCAAAGCGCTTCTCCTGTCACTCCAATGTGAAAGCCCGAGGGCTTTCACACTGGATCGGTGCGCTGGCAGAACGTCAAAATAAGTCATGCAAGCAGCTTCTTTGAGGCGCTTCTTGAGCGGTGTATACACTGCTCCAAAAGCGCCCCTGCCCATTGAAATCAATGGGCATCGCCGCTGAAGCTTTTAACCCATTTTCGGCCGCTAGCGGGGGTTAAAAGTGCCCCGCTATCGGCCGAAAAGCATCGCTAAGACAACGGTTTCTAACCTACTACGCTGTCATTGAAACAAAATAAATTAAACACACTCGTGGATAGATGGGGCTCAGGTAAGTATTAGGGGGTGCTGGACACAGAAGGCTTTTTATCTTGATGCATAGAATGCATTAAGATAAAAAAAACCTTCTGACTTTACAACCACTTAAGCCCCGGACCATTTCGGGCCATTAGGACCAGGCCTGTTTTTGGGATTCGGCACTGCGCTGCTTTAACTGTAAATTGTGCGGACATGCAATGTTGTACCCAAATGAAATTTGCGTCCTTTTCTTCCCACAAATAGAGCTTTCTTTTAATGGTATTTGATTGCCTCTGCGATTTTTATTTTTTGCGATATAAACAGAAAAAGACCGAAAATTTTGAAAAAAAATGATATTTTCTACTTTCTGTTATAAGAAAAATCGAATAAACTCAATTTTAGTCATACATTTAGGCCAAAATGTATTCAGCCACATGTCTTTAGTAAAAAAAATGTCAATAAGCGTATATTTATTGGTTTGCGCAAAAGTTATAGCGTTTACAAACTAGGGTACATTTTCTGAAATTTACACAGCTTTAAATTTATGATTGCCTATCTCATTTCTTGAGGTGCTAAAATGGCAGGGCAGTACAAAACCCCCCCAAATGACCCGATTTTGGAAAGTAGACACCCGAAGGAAATTGCTGAGAGGCATGTTGAGCCCATTGAATATTTTTTTTTTTTGTCCCAAATGATTGAATAATGACAAAAAGAAAAAAAAAAAAAAAAATGTACAAAAAGTTGTCACTAAATGATATATTGCTCGCACATGCCATGGTTATATGTGAAATTACACCCCAAAATACATTCTGCTGCTTCTCCTGAGTACGGGGATACCACATGTGTGGGACTTTTTGTGAGCCTAGCCGCGTACGGGACCCCAAAAACCAAGCACCGCCTTCAAGGTTTCTAAGGGCATAAATTTTTGATTTCACTCCTCACTACCTATCACAGTTTTGAAGGCCATAAAATGTCAAAATAGCCCAAAACCCCCACAAATGACCCCATTTTGGAAAGTAGACACCCCAAGCTATTTGCTGAGAGGCATGGTGAGTATTTTACAGCTCTCATTTGTTTTTGAAAATTAAGAAAGACATTTTTTTTTCTTTTTTTTTTTTCTTTTTTTACATTTTCAAAACTTTGTGACAAAAAGCGAGATCTGCAAAATACTCAACATACCTCTCAGCAAATAGCTTGGGGTGTCTACTTTCCAAAATGGGGTCATTTGGGGGGGTTTGTGCCATCTGGGCATTCCATGGCCTCTGAAACTGTGATAGGCAGTGAGGAGTGAAATCAAAAATTTACACCCATAGAAATCCTGAAGGCGGTGCTTGGTTTTTGGGGTCCCGTACGCGACTAGGCTCCCAAAAAGTCCCACACATGTGGTATCCCCGTACTCAGGAGAAGCAACAGAATGTATTTTGGGGTGTAATTCCACATATGCCCATGGCATGTTTGAGCAATATATAATTTAGTGACAACTTTTTGTACATTTATTTTTTTTTTGGTCATTATTCAATCACTTGGGACAAAAAAAAAATATTCAATGGGCTCAACATGCCTCTCAGCAAATAGCTTGAGGTGTCTACTTTACAAAATGGGGTCATTTGGGGGGGGTTTGAACTGTCCTGGCATTTTATGCACAACATTAGGAAGCTTATGTCACACATCATCCACTCTTCTAACCACTTGAAGACAAAGCCCTTTCTGACACTTTTTGTTTACATGAAAAAAAAAATTTTTTTGCAAGAAAATTATGTTGAACCCCCAAACATTATATATTTTTTTAAAGCAAAGGCCCTACAGATTAAAATAGTGGGTGTTGCATTTTTTTTTCCACTCAGTATTTGCGCAGCGATTTTTCAAACGCATTTTTTGGGGGAAAAACACACTTTTTTTATTTTTAATGCACTAAAAAACACTATATTGCCCAAATGTTTGATGAAATAAAAAAGATGATCATAGGCCGAGTACATGGATACCAAACACGACATGCTTTAAAATTGCGCACAAACGCGCAGCGGCGACAAACTACATTCATTTTTAAAAGCATTTAAAAGCCTTTACAGGTTACCACGTTAGATTTACAGAGGAGGTCTACTGCTAAAATGACTGCCCTCGATCTGACCTTCGCGGTGATACCTCACATGCATGATGCAATTGCTGTTTACATATGACGCTAGACCGACGCTTGCGTTCGCCTTTGCGCAAGAGCAGGGGGGGACAGCGGTGCTTTTTTTTTTTATTATTATTTATTTGGCTTTTTTATTTTATTTTTAAACTGTGCCTTCCATATTTTATTTTTTTACCATTTTTATCGTTATCTCAGGGAATGTAAATATCCCCTATGATAGCAATAAGTAGTGACAGGTACTCTTTTTTTGAAAAAAATTGGGGGGTTAGACCCTAGATCTTTCCTCTGCCCTCAAAGCATCTGACCACACCAAGATCGGTGTGATAAAATGCTTTCCCAATTTCCCAATGGCGCTTTTTATATCCGGGGGGGGGGGGGACATTCCCTCCCACTGCTTGTAAAAGCAGTCTAGAGGCTAATTATCTGCTAGAATTGCTTTTACATGAAAGCCGGCTGCTGGCTGAAAAGAATGATACCAAGATGATACCTAAACCCGCAGGCATCATTCTGGTATAAACATTCAAAGTCCAGCAACATACCAGTACGTTGCTGGTCCTTGTTGGACATGTATTGTAATCTTTTTTTTCATACAGCCTATTGGCTGAACGAAAAAAAGAGATTGATTGGTGGGTATGCCCACCATTAGAATACCTCCCTTCATCCACCCACTTCTAATGATGGGCATATATGCCGAAGCATGGGGGCATTCTCCCGCAAAAAAGTTATGCCGTGTACACACGGTCAAGCCTTCGTCGGAATTTCGACCGTATGTACGCGGCATGAAAGGTTATGCCGCGTACACACGGTCGGACTTTTCCACGGGCAAGCCTCCGTTGGAATTTCGACCGTATATACGCGGCATTAGGAGCAAAATCGCTCCTCCGCCCCTGCTGCCCCCATGCTTCGGCATATATGCTCTTTTTTTTAACTGTGGTGGTGAAATCAGCTCCTACAGCGTTGGAGTCACGGCTGTCAAGATAAATAGATCCGCGCTGCAACTGAATGGCGTACCTGCTAAGCAAATGGTGGTTAACATTAAAACAAAGTAACATTACAGTACAACAGTAAGACCTTACCATGCCATACCTGCAAAGCAAATACCAAAACAAAACCTAGTAAAAAATAAAAAAATGTTTTAACGCAACCTGTGCCTAAAATATATATATGCCGAAGCATGGGGGCATCCTCCCGCAAAAAAGTTATGCCGCGTACACACGGTCGGAATTTTCCACGGGCAGGCCTCCGTCGGAATTTTGACCGTATGTAAGCGGCATTAGGAGCAAAATCGCTCCTCCGCCCCTGCTGCCCCCATGCTTCGGCATATATGCTCTTTTTTTTAACTGTGGTGTCACGGCTTTATGTATCGTGGGAGCAAACGCTGTTGCTGTCAAGATAAATAATTCCGCGCTGCAGTTGAATGGCGCACCTGAAAACAAAAAATTACATACCTGAAAAGCAAGCATGATAAAACATTGCAGAATAGAATACAGTAAAAAAGAGCAGAACAATAGAGAGAAAATAGAGAGAGAGAGAACAATAAAACGACAACTATTTTTGGTTTTTTTATTTTATATTTTTTTTGTGTTTTGTTTTTTACGTTTTTTTTTTTTCTTTTTTACACTTTTTTTGTAACTTTACAACTGTAATGGTTCGGGTCTCTCAAAATGTAATAGCATCTTGGGAGACCCTGTGTAAGTGTGTCCTTGTCTGTGAAATGCTGTACCCTACGCTAAAACTTCACTTTTGAGTGGTAGCGTTCAAAACATTCACCTTGGACTGGTTGATATTGATGGTTGCTATGGACTGGTTGCTATGGACTGGTTGCTATGGACTGGTTGCTATGGACAGTTGCTATGGACGGTTGCTACGGATTGGTTGTTATGGACGGTTGCTATGGATTGGTTGCCATGGACAGTTGCTATGGACGGTTGCTATGGACTGGTTGCAATGGATGGTTGCTATGGACAGTTGCTATAGACTGGTTGCTATGGATGGTTTGCTATGGACGGTTGCTATGGACGGTTGCTATGGACTGGTTGCTATGGACGTTTGCTATGGACTGGTTGATATGGATCAGGCCTGTCTCTGCGAACGCTGCAGTTATGTGTGTTGTGTTTGGTAAGTGACAGTGATCGATCGATACTGCACTTGGGTGGGCTGGGCTGGGCGGAGGCGCTAAACGCAGGCGCTAGCAGGTATCTGGGCTGATCCCGCTAACACTGCGTTTTTGGGAACCCTAAACCGCTGGGGATGCTAGTATAGATCTGATCAGATAGTATACCACTAAGGGGGGTGTATGCTTTGCGCGTGGGTGTTAGCGTTACTGGCACTAACCTAACACTGCCTGGGGCGACGCAGACCCTCTCTGGCGCTAAAACCTAATTGATCTCACCCGCCGGGCGATCAGGGGGGTTAAACCTTTATTGGGTTATATACGGCGGGTGCCCTGATGCTATAAAAAGCAAACTAATCAACCAGCGTCACCCGTAACCTTTATATGGTGATCACTGGTGAAAGGGTTAACTAGGGGCAATCAGGGGGTTAAAACCTTTATTAGGTTAAATATGGGGGTACCTCACACTATATAAAAACCTGACGGGTAACATAAATAACTAAATAACTTACTGGCTAACCAGTGACACCAGTGACGCTTATACGGCGATCACTGGTGAAAGGGTTAACTCTAGGGGCAATCAGGGGGTTAAAATAATATATGGGGGTACCTGACACTAATAAAAACCTGCGGCGAACCTAAAAAAAAAAAACTAATAATCTAAAACACCAGCGACACGAATACAGCGATCGGAAAAACAATCGCTTAGTGACGCTGAAGTTAGGGGGTGAAAGGGTTACCTGGGGGGTGATCAAGGGGTTAAACCTTTATTAGGGGGGTGTTAGGGGGCTACCCTGGACCTAAAGGGGCCTAATCCTAACTGCCCTGCAACTTTTTACAATCACAGATGACACTAAATGCAGTGATCAGTAAAATAAATGATCACTGCAATCAGTGACACTGTGATTGGGGGCTTTGGGGTGACCTGGGGGGTGACTGGGGGGTGATTTGTGTGCCTATGTGTACCTACGTGTCAGTGGACTGTTGGTGCACTAACCTGCTTCTTCTCTGCTCGGCGCCGGGAACGAAAAGACCGCGGCGAGGGAGATGACATCACTTCCTCCAGCCTTGTTTACATCACATGGCGGAGGAAGCATTTTCATTGGCCGGGAGCGATCGCGAGGGGGGGGCGGAATCGAGCGGCCGCCCCCTCATGCCTGATCGCTCCCGAACACTTAACGGCCGCTCACTGCGGATGGACCCCCCAACTGCACAAAGGCGATCACGTAGATCTACGTGATTCTGCCTGTCCGTGCCATTCTGCCGACGTAAATCGGCGGTGGGCGGTCGTTAAGTGGTTAAAGGAGAAGTCCAGTTTGAGATCATTTGGCTGGACTTCTCCTAAGGGTCACAGGAGTGCAATTCATTTTGCACTCCTGTGACCTGTTTTCAGCAGAGAGCAGTCTGAAGTCCGGTCTCTGCTAACGTCACACAGATCAGTCCACTGAGACGGCCGGTCCCCGCTCCTCCACAGCTCAGCGCTCCAGTGACCATGGAGGATCAGAGCTGCTGATTGACAGTCAGCAGCTCTCTGCTCGGGGAGCTGAGAGAACCAAGCCATCAGCGGCTCGGTTCTCAGTGCAGAGACGCCAGGGGGACAGATACAACATCGGTCCGATGCTGTGTCCACCTAGGTAAGTATGATTATGGGGATTTTTTTTTTTTCCCATACTTCTCTTTTAATAAACAAGGAAACCTCATGCTGGTAGCTTTTTGGAATCTGAACAATTTCTGACCTTTTGGAGATGTTAACAAATGTCTCTGGCAGTTGGATTACCACACAGGAAGAATTTCCAACTTGTGTGTACAGCATGGCGCCCACTATCCTCTGTGGGCGAGTGAAGGGTCAAAACAACCATGCGTGGTGCTTTTGTTGTCGGGACATGTAGTGCAGGCTCAGTACTAGCTAGTTTTAGGGTGGCCAGATAACTCTCTGTCGGGAGATAACGGACCATCTATTGGCACCATAACCCATGCTCCTTTTCTTTCTCGTACATCACGGGACACAGAGCGACTTAGTCATTACTAATGGGTTATATAGATACCTTCAGGTGCTGGCACTGGCAACTTCCAAAACCGGAAGTACCCTCCCCTATATAAGCCCCTCCCATCCGGGAGCACCTCAGTTTTTTGCCAGTGTCTAAGGTGTTGGCCAAAGAGTAACATGTGTTTTCACTGGGCTTGCGTACAGGTTCTTTTACGGGCCTTAGTAAGCTGTTCCGGATCCCACCAAAAAAGCTTCATAGCTAAACGGTCGGTACCCGGGCCTTGCAGCAGAAGAGCAAGGTTTTGCCTGTAATGCCTCTCTTAGGAGGGCTGGACCCTGGGATCCAGAGCTCTGGTCATACCCACGACCAAGATGTTTTCTGTGCAGGGTGCTATACAGGTCCAGGGGAGTGGAATCCTTGGGAACCCGGTCCTTGAAGGTTTAATTACAATGCCTGCCGTGATAGGTGAAGTTTGGGCTTCTGTGGACCAAACAGAGTCCTGCGGCGGGGAACAGGTAAGTGGGGGCCCCCAGGAACTTGGTTCTATTGGGGGACCCCCAAGCCTAATTTGTCTTTCTGTCTGTTACCTAACGGTATTCCCGCTAATATCTGTGTATGCCTGTAACTACTGGAAAATGTAAAATTTTAATAGTAGTCAAGAAAAAAAAAAAGAGGAACGCGGTACCTGTGTTAAACCACTAGAGGCCGCTGTGGTCCATTTTTTCTTGTCATGTGGATCTTTGGTTTTCTCAAGTCAAAAGATCCAGGCAGTTGGTAAGTTCTCTGTGGGAATCCACTTCCTCTGCCCTGTTGCTGCGCTCATCCACCGCACAGGCCCTCCAGCAAAAAGGGCCCTGGCTCCTAGTCCCTGCTTGGTTTCGAAAAGGGCGCCAATGGCGCACGGGCGCGTGCACGCGCCTCCTATGGAAAAAAGGGGCGGGTGGATGACGCTCGATGCGCGCCGCGGCGCTTCTGCGCATGTGCAGGCGTCCCAGCATGTGTAAAAGACACAGTACAAGTGTCAGCTGGATGCAAGCAGAGCTAGCAACAAAACGGTGGCACACAGAGGCGGTTGATGCAGGCATCCCCATAGAAAGACACTTTAGTGGACACCAGCTGGTATATAGCAGCAACTGTGTTAGACTATTACCAGCAAAATTGGTGTATGACGACGGGAATACCTCAGCTTTGTGCTTATAGGATATGTCGTCCAGACGCTCTGGAAATAAGTCTTCCAAGAAGCGAAAGGGGTCTCCATCGGGCTCTGAGGATTTTGGGCATGCTGTACTGCGCCAATCTCCCCTGAAATTTCAGAGGTCAGTAGCCGTAGGAAACTCCGCAGGAGTACCTGGTACTGCGGCTGTCCCCAGTCCACCTGCTCCTGTATATATAACAGAGGAGGTTTTATCCTAAACTCTGGGAGGATTGGAAGAGAGATTAACAGCATTGATCGCTGCTTCCCTGTCACAGGGAAAGTGCGTCCGATCTCCGTCTCCTCCTGCAGAGTGCCTGTTAGTGGAGGAACAGTCCCAGAGATCGACCTACCTGAAGGGGATCAGGTGAGGTTGATTCAGTTATAGAGGAATCAACAGTGGAAGAACCTTTCTCAGCATCTCAGGCTGAAAGATGATGGGTTCAGTCTCTGACTAACATGGTCCGAGCAGCATTTTAAATGCCTCTGGCGGAACCATCAACCACTACTGTTTCCTCGCCTGGGGTCTCTGAAAGCTCCCCAGACTGTCTGTTCCTTCCCAATCCACCCTTTATTGGAAGGGCTTATTTACCAGGATTGGGAGCATCCTGTTAAAATATTTACTCCCCCCAAGAGATTTCCAGTGATCTATCCCATGGAGGATAAGTTCATAAAAAAATGGAGGGTCCGTACAGTGGACACAGCCATCTCTTGTGTAAATAAATCACTGACATGTCCAGTAGATAATGTTCCAATGTTCAAAGACCCAATAGATAAAAAATTGGAGTCTTTACTAAAATCTGCTTTCTCTACAGCAAGCATGGTGACACAACCTGCAGTAGCAGCGATTGGAGTCTGCCAAGCAATGAAAGATCAGTTGAAACAAGTCTTAAGGGACTTACCAGATCAGCAGGCTCTTGCCCTAGCTGACCTACCTAGAGCCTTGTGTTGCGGTGGACGTCATAAAGGATACAATCCAACAGGCCTCCCGCTTTACGCTGTCTGTAGACATATGCGTAGGCTTCTATGGCTCAAAAACTGGTCTGCTGAAGCTCCCTGTAAGAAATTGCTTATTAGCTTCCCATTTCATGGAGAACGCTTATCTGGAGAAGATCTGGACAAATATATCCAGAAAACTTCTGCCGGTAAAAGTACACTCTTGCCGGTTAAGAACAAGGGTAGAAGTCCTTCTTTTAAGAGGCCTACTTCTCCAGTCCCTGGCACATCGGCTGTGAAACAGTTCCGACGGCCTCCGCGGTCAAATCCAGGGGGCAGAAATCAGGGACAATCACAGGGTAACAAGAAACCCTGGGTCAAGAGAGGTACAAAACCTCCCCCCAAGTCATGAAGGGTTGCCCCCACTCAATCGGGTGAGGGGAAGACTTCAGTTGTTCACAGAGACCATGGCGGGACACCATCAGAGACAGATGGGTGATCTCCGAAGTAAGTCTGGGATACAGGCTGGAGTTAAGACATTCCTCCTGCCCATTTTATGAGGTCAAACGTGCCAAGCGATCCCCAGAAGAGAGGATCCCTCCTGGCACTAGAACAACTATTGCTCCAAGGGTAATCATGAGGTTCCCTTGGAAGAAAGCGGGTTCGGGTTTTACTCGAACCTTGTCACAGTCCCCAAACCAAATGGGGACGTGAGGCCCATATTAAATATAAAAGGGCTAAACAAGTTCCTACATATCAGGACTTTTTCGGATGGAGTCGATCCGATCGGTGGCCACCGTCCTACAAGGGCAGGAATGGTTAGCCTCGATCGACATAAGGGATGCTTATTTGCATATTCCCATCTGTCCGGCCCACCAGAAATTTCTACGCTTTGCAGTAGAAGGGCGCCATTTTCAGTTCAGAGCCTTACCTTTCGGTCTGGCCACAGCACCACGAGTGTTCACAAAAATTCTGGCCCTACGATTGGCCAAACTAGGAACACAAGGTGTAACGAAAATGGCATATCTAGACTTGTTGCTGATAGACCACTCAGTGAAAAAAACTAGAGGCGGTCGTTCACAAGACAACCAAGTATCTGGAATCTCACGGTTGCATTATCAACCGAGACAAGTCAGCCCTAAAACCAGTCAAAAGTCTGGAATACTTGGGGGCTAAGACTGGATTCAAATCAGAGAAAGATTTTCTTACCTCCAGAGAAGGTGTCGTCTTTGAAAGATTTGACCCACTTAGTGGGTACAAAAAAGAAAACCATCCATATGCCTGTGTATGAGGCTGCTGGGAAAAATGGTGGCTTCATTCGAAGCAGTACCCTACGGTCAATTCCATTCAAGGAACTTGCAGAGGGGCCATACTGTCAGCCTGGAACAAAAAAGTTCAGGCTTTAGACTTACCAATGTCCCTGTCCCCTTCCGTTCGCAAGAGCCTCCATTGGTGGTTGGTGCCCCAGAATCTGGAAAAAGGGAAACCCTTCAGTCCGGTTTCTTGGAAGGTGGTCACTACAGATGCCAGCCTCATAGGCTGGGGGGCAGTACTGGAGCAATGGTCTCTCCAGGGCAAGTGGTCAGAAGCAGAGAAGGCCCTGCCCATCAATCTCTTAGAGATACGAGCAGCCCGGTATGCCCTAGTAGCATGGACATCCAAACTCCAAGGGTCCCCTGTCAGAATTCAATCAGACAATGCCACAGCAGTGGCATATATCAATCACCAGGGTGGCACCTGGAGTCGTGCAGCCCAGAGGGAAGCGAATTGCATCCTGGAATGGGCAGAAAGATATGTCCCAGCCATATCCGCGGTTTTCATCCCAGGAGTGGAAAATTGGAGAGCGGACTTTTTAAGTCGCCAGCAATTATGCCCGGGGGAATGGTCTCTTCACCCCGAGGTTTTCCAGGCAATATGCCAGCGGTGGGGAACACCGGATGTAGATCTGCTAGCATCCAGATTCAACGCAAAGGTGGACAGATTTGTGTCTCGCACAAGGGATCCCCTAGCTTGCGGTTCGGATGCCCGAGTGTTCCCTTGGGATCAGTTCAAGCTGATATATGCATTCCCACCGCGATTAATCCGCAGAATCAGGGTAGAAAAGAAACCAGTGATTCTGGTGGCTCCAGCGTGGCCCCGAAGGGTATGGTACGCGGAGATTGTAAAAATGTCAGTGGGAAGTCCTAGGACCCTCCCACATCGTCCGGACCTGCTTTCGCAAGGACCGATTATACTACCCTTCCTTACCAGCCCTAGGTTGACGGCCTGGCTATTGAAGCCCACATTCTAAAAAAGAGAGGGCTCTCTAATCCTGTGGTATCTACCATGATCAATGCCAGGAAGCCGGTATCCAGGCAGATCTATTATAGGATCTAGAAGGCGTACATCACGTGGTGTGAGGCCAAGAAATGGCATCCACGTAAGTACGTAATAGGTAGGATCTGGACTTACTACAGTGGGCTGTGCATAGGAAGCTTGCCTTGAGTACTATCAAGGGTCAGACGGCCTTGTCAATATTTTTTCAAAGGCCCTTGGCTTTGCATTCATTAGTCAAAACTTTCATACAAGGAGTGATGCGTATTAGCCCTCCGGTTAGTATTCCCATATGTCCATGGGACTTAAACCTGGTTCTGTCGGTTCTACGGAAACAACCATTGCGGCACGTTTCCTTGGTTCTTCTCACCAGGAAATTGATTTTTCTTAGTAGCCATTTGTTTGGCTAAAAGAGTATCGGAATTAGCCGCCTTGTCCTGTAAGGAGCCATATCTGGTTGGCCATAAGGACAGAGTAGTATTACGTCCTCATCCAGCCTTTCTTCCTAAGGTGTTATCGAGGTTCCATTTGAACCAAGATGTGTTTCTTCCTTCCTTTTTCCCCAAACCTATCTCGGTAGAGGAAAAGTTATTGCATTCTTTGGATGTAGTAAGAGCAGTTAAAGCTTATCTAAAAGCCACTGCTCAGATTCGCAGAACGGATACTTTGTTTGTTCTGCCGGAAGGCCCCAGAAAGGGTCAGGCAGCATCAAAAATCTACTTTATCCAAGTGGATTCGACAGGTCATAATACAAGCCTATGGCTTGAAAAGGAGACCGCCTCCGTTCAAAGTTAGGGCGCACTCCACAAGAGCAGTTGGAACTTCATGGGCAGTGCATCACCAAGCCTCCCTGGCTCAAGTCTGTAAGGCCACAACATGGTCCTTAGTACACACGTTTACTAGATTCTACCAGGTAGACGTTACAAGTCAGGAGGATGTCGCCTTTGGGCGCAGTGTGTTGCAGGCCGCAAAAGAGCCTCATGCCTGATGGCGCCCAGCTTATGTATAGTGTATCCCTCCCCTCATTTGGCATTGCTTTGGGACGTCCCATTAGTAATGACTAAGTCGCTCTGTGTCCCGTGATGTACGAGAAAGAAAAAGGGATTTTTATAACAGCTTACCTGTAAAATCCTTTTCTTGGAGTACATCACGGGACACAGAGCTCCCACCCCTCTTTTTGGGACACTTATTGCTTTGCTACAAAACTGAAGTGCTCCCGGATGGGAGGGGCTTATATAGGGGAGGGTACTTCCGGTTTTGGAAGTTGCCAGTGCCAGCACCTGAAGGTATCTATATAACCCATTAGTAATGACTAAGTCGCTCTGTGTCCCGTGATGTACTCCAAGAAAAGGATTTTACAGGTAAGCTGTTATAAAAATCCCTTTTTCCTGTCCTCACAGTTTTTATATATAAGTACCACTGTGTTCTAAGAAGCAGGCTATGATTTAATGTTTGTTTAGATTTCAAACGTGTGCCATGCATGAAATTTAACAAACTCTGTGTTCTTTTTTAGATACCGAGCAAATCAGAGAGGCTTTACGAAGAGGCCTTGAAATCAACAGTAAACCTATCCTACCTCCAATCAGTATGCAGCGTCAGAATGGCATGAACCATGATCGGGCGCCGTAAGTTAATTAATTTATGCCCAAATTATTTATAGAAAACATTACATGAACCATTTTCTAACAGGATCTTGTCCTTGTGCCTTCCATCACACAAATTAGCCTCTTACCAGATTGTGTTGATCCCCAATCAGAGATCAAAAAAGCATGTTGTAAATGAGATGATTCCAGCTTTTATCAATGAAACATCAGCATAGACCCCATTCCTAGGCTTCCGGATGCCTCCAGTACTAGTCAACTCGACTGGGTAACCCCATGCAGGATATTATGCAAATGTACAAAGGCCAAACATAGTGCAACTCTGTATTGAACATTTATTTAAAAAAAGACAGGTACTCGCAATTTTAACACAGGAATATTATATACATATGCTCAAGTGCGCTCTGTCAGCACCATAAAGAGAATGGGCAATTTAAACAGCTCTCTATAGCAGGGAGTCTATGTGTGAAAGTTCAAATGCAGCACAAGGTTTGTTGGTGGTCACAGATAGGCTGACTGTAGATGGCTGCTGGCTCATAACAAGCTAGAAGGGGCTCTGTAGACAGTAAAACACAAAAGAGAGCAGCACCATCTAAGTGCAGCAATGTTAAAAAAAATAATAATATAGGACAGACAATTTGAAACTCACAAGATCGTAGAGATCACAGCCCATGTAGGAAGGTATAAGAGGTTCATTCACTCCTGGGGGAAGGCGGTAGGCTCGCAGGTGGAGAGGCAGCTGATGTTCCCGGCTGTGCTGGTGGCTCCCAGCACTTCCCAGGTTCTCAGAATCTGCTCCAAAGATGCGGCTAGCAGGACTTTTTTTCCCGTCCTGCTAGCGGCGGCTGTTTAGGGTCGGTTTGCAGGTGCTATTTTTAGCGCAATAGCGCCTGCAAACCGCTCTGGTGTGAAAGGGGTCTAATGGTAGCCTTCTTCGAGGCAGTACCTTTCGCCCAGCTCCAATAAAGAACTCTGCAACTAAACATTTTTGTCTGCATTAAAAAGTAGGCTTTTTCCCTGGATCTACCCGTGCTCCTATCTACCCAAGCGAGAAAGTCCTTGTTTTGTTCCTTGTCACAACTCCAACTCTTTTTTATAGTGGGAAGGTCTTTACTTCCCTACAATTGTGAAGTTCTTACAAAGGACATGAGTCTGTTAGGCTGGGGAGGCATCTTCCAGTCCTTGACCGTTCAGTTAACATGATTAGAAGAGATCAAACTCCCCATTAACATCTTGGCACTCAGAGCTGTCAGATTGTCCCTCCAGCACAGGACCCCCCTTCTAAAGGGACTCCTTTTGGATGCAGTCAGACAATGCCACCACAGTGGCGTATATAAACCATCAAGGGGGCACAAGGAGTCTGGCTACCTTGAAGGTAACAAACCAGATTCTAGCATGAACAGAAATCCCCTGCCCAGCAATCTCTGCAGTCCACATACTAGGAGTGGACAACTGGTAGAGGGATTATCCCAACCGTTACAGCTTGGACCAGGTGGTATGGTCTCTACAGTCAAGTTTTAGTTTGCTATACCAATATTGGGGGACTCTGGATGTGGGCATCTTAGCCTCTAGACTAACTACATCTACAGTGCATCCGGAAAGTATTCACAGTGCTTCACTTTTTCCACATTTTGTTACAGCCTTATTCCAAAATTGATTAAATTCCTTATTTTCCTTAAAATTCTACAAACGATACCCCATAATGACGACGTGAAAGACGTTTGTTTGAAATCTTTGCAAATTTATTAAAAATAAAAATCAAAAAAACCCTATGTACCTAAGTATTAACAGCCTTTGCCATGACACTCAAAATTTAGCTCAGGTGCATCCTGTTTCCACTGATTATCCTTGAGATGTTTCTACAACTTTGATTGAAGTCCACCTGTGGTAAATTCAGTTGATTGGATATGATTTGGAAAGGGGCACACCTGGCTATAAAAGGTCTTGCAGTTAACGGTGCATGTCAGAGCACAAACCAAGCCATGAAGTCCAAGGAACTGTCTGTAGACCTCCGAGACAGGATTGTTTCGAGGCACAGCTCTGGGGAAGGGTACAGAAACATTTCTGCAGGTCCCAATGAGCACAGTTTGAAACCACCATAAAAGGCTGTGAATACTTATGTTCATGTGTTTTTTCTTTATTCTATTTTTAATATATTTGCAAAGTTTTCAAACAAACTTTTTTCATGTTGTCATATGTTATGGGGTATTCGTACAAAAAATATAAAGTAGATACTAGTTTAACGACATGCATCCTAAAATTGACATGTGCTAAAGTAATAAAGACTACCCCCACTGTGATAATCACTATTGTGCAATACCAAAAACAACAAAAAATGCACACAAAAAAATCGCACAAATTCCACAAAGATGCTGTGAATCGAGTCGCAGTTCAGCCATTCAGACGAAGCTTTGTATTCTATGAATGAATACAATGCTTCCTCTGATTGACTGAGGCAGATGGATAATGGTACAAACTCTGCCTCAACCAATCAGAGGAAGCTTTTGTGTTCAATCAATACAAAGCTTCCTCTGAATGGCTGACCAGCGTTTAGCCCAACTTTCTCATGTTGTAGGAGCAGTACGGGAAGTTCTTGTTCACCTGCCGGAATGCAGCACTGTATGTAGCTGAGGCTACATAATTTATACAGAGCCCCCAGCCACTGCAACTGTTGGTGAGATAAATAATTTGTTTGGACCAGCTTAGTCCAGACTAAAGTAAAAAAAATACCTGGATATTGGCTTTAATTTGATTCTCTCTGTCTCGCAGAAACCACCCTTTGAACCCATCAGGGGAATTTTTACCAGCAAAGTAGCCTTTTTTGTGGCTATAATGTCTGTCGGACATGGATCTGAACTGGTAAAAAGAGCCTTTCACCATACTTCACAATATAAAGAACATATTTTTTGAAACCTTATTGCTACATGAACAGAATACCCGAAAGGGGGAAAAAAAAAAAAACCTTCAATGTAGCAGCCACATATTGCATGACAGTTTCCAATAAGGCCTAACAAAGTGACATTTTGAGATACTGAAGGAGGTAAAGAAAAAAGGGGGGAGGGGAAGAAATGGCCTGGGATAGGGCAAGATGGGAAAGGGTCCATGGAGGCCACCCTTGGAGGTGCACCCACTAGTTTATAAGACCTGTTTGAAGTGACGGTTTCTAGATCAGTCTGCACAGGCCAGTGGGCTCCATCACTGCTGCTGACCATGCATGACACAATTGCCTCTTTCAGACTTTCACACTGCTGACTGCAGTGGGAAGCTCTGCCTGGTTCTGCTAATCACTGATTGCTAAGATCCTGTAAAAGGTTTCTGTAATAACGGGAAAAAGCAGAGCCATTCTGTGTTAGTAAATGCCATATCATTGTGAGAATTTAAAAGTGCTTGTATAGTGCAGATTAACTGCCTGTGACAAATTTGAAATTCATAGCTGTCTTTTCACTCAATCAGGGGGAAGGAGCAGTTTAATAGCTTGGTGTTAAATACTGGGGTCTGGGGGACTGCCTATATATAGACACACACAGCTTGGCTTTGCCCCACCTGTGTACAGGATTTAATTGACGGCAGCAGTAATCAATGGCTCCCACTGTTGCCTCTGTCTGTGAGGAGAGAGAGGGTAGCAATGCTGCTCTCGGTTACAGCGCTGGATTGAAAGAGGAGTCAGGTAAGTATTTAGGGTGGGGGCTGGGGGAGCTGATACTGGAAGGTTTTTTACTTTAATGCATCAATGTAAAATTAAAAAAACCTTAAGCCTTTAGAACCAAACTTGAACACCTCAGATGGGGCAGAGATGGTCCTTATCTGTATTGGTCCTTATGGCCAGTAAGCCAACACTGACTGTACTCGGACCCTGCGTTCAAGACCTGGGGTGGCCTGTGTAATGTCTGCTGGTCAGTGCTGGATCTTGCAGTTATCAATTTTAGGAGTACAGTGTACCCAGTGACCTAATTGGCAGGGGGCTAAACAGGTCCAGGACAGTATTCCCCTTAGAGTGGAGTCCAGCCCCTGAAGACCCAGTGGCGCATGCCCACTGTGATGGGTGAAGATTGGGCCTGTGGGCCCTAGAGCTGGATTGGTGGGTGCCTTTGGGTATCAGTGGCGCAATGTGGCAATTCCTGTTTTAGTACTTTTTGGGTAGATTTCAATTATGTGGCAGCTCATAAGGGGTGGTCCGGCACCGCGAGTGTATGATTACATTATCGTGCAAGCCTGCTCATGTATGGGTGCCATTTTCATCAGTCCTGATCACAGCACATGCATTTGAGCTACCTGAGCCTACTCTGCGTGTAGAGATCTTATCGTACTGCTTTGGAAGTCAACCTGCTTCAGCTCATTGTACCGCAAGCCCTGCACCGCAGCCTTGCCGCTTATCAAAGCACAGAAACTATTTGAGCACTTGTCAGCTACTGAGGGAAACTACCTCATAGTGTTCGTGCTAAGGCTGACATTCCTCTCGATTGAGTGACCACTTCCCTCTGGGCTCACAGGCCTTTTAACCCTCAGCCATGGCCTCGTTTACAGATAGGGAGGTGGGAAAGGATGATGGGGTGGGCCCCCAAACTCTATTGGATAGGGAAGACCTCCTACAGTTTTTTCCCTGCGGTGACTCAAAGGGTCAGATTAGTTCTGAATTACCTGCCCTTGTCTGGTATTTCCACTGTTGCAGGGGCACAGTTCTTTACTTTGTTTCAAGGGAGGAATTTTCTGCAGATATATCTGGACTGCCTCATCAGCTCTCGGGTGTTCCCACTGCCTTGGAACACCTAGAATGTAAGCATAGTTAATCCCCTTGTCCCTCCTCTCCTTTTGAGATAGGATGAGGTGTTGGTGGAAATTCTTCAAGAAAAGATGAAAGCTGTGAAAAATATGGAATCCCCTAAGGACAAGTCCTCCCAGGAGGAATCTTTGGGTCCAGGGCTGTCTGTCTGGTGACTGTGGTACGCACTAGTCTACCGCATCTGGAATTTTCTTCCTCCAAAATAACTGGTTTTGTAAACTAATAATGTTAATAATCCCATTGCATACGTTCCTGGAAAAGGCTTAGAAGTAGCGGCTGCTGCAGCAACAGCCAGCTAGAGACTGGAAACCTCACAAGCCAAAATACATATTTGCCAGCACACCACGGATCACCAAATGTCATCCGAGAGGTTTTATTGAAGACGCATCACAAAAGATAAAGTGCAATGTTTTGGAGCTGTGCAGGACCCCTTCGTCAGGCATGTGATGATCACATCCCATGCCTAAAGTTTCCAATTACTTTCCAGTTCCCCCTGACTCACAAGAGGAGAAGTGTCAATTGGGTTTACTGGAGAAGGTCTTTCTCGCCACCAAAATATTTTGCTCACCTGTACCTCAGAGAGAAGGAAGTCAACAAAAAATGAGGGCATCCAGCTTTTTACGCTGGCCATTTCATACATAAGATCTCTGTGGATGAAGTCCCAGTCTTTAAAGATGCCTTGGATAAAATTTTCAGGCATCCTTCTTCTGTCTGGAAGGAGTGGCTCTGCAGCTGGTGGTGGCTGTAGTGGGAGTTTGCCAATCCCTTAAAGTTTGGGCTAGGCATGTTCTCTGTTCCAGAGAATTGGATCTAAAAGATCCTTCCATTTGGCAGCTCTTGGAAAGATTTCTGAGAGCCTTGAGTTTTTTGGTGAATGTCTTGGAAGACTTTATATGGCAATTTTTACTGGCGGGCCCTATGTCAACGTAAGAAGGATCCTATGGCTCAAGCTTGGACAGCAGAACTTCTATGCAAGAAGCAAATTGAGGGGCAGCTCTTTTGAGGGCAAACACTTCTTTGGACCATCCTTGGATGCGTTCATCCAGAATGTGACTGTAGGGAAAAGCACACTTTGACCACTTAAAGATGCCGATGGTGACAAGTCAGAAACCAGCAACACCTTTTTAGAATCCAGGCAGAGTTATTTTCTTAGTGGTTATAAAGCCTAAACATTTTTTACCTTCCTGCATTCCTTGCATGAAGATAAAAAATGTTTAGGCAGTATCCCCATTGTGTGGTTCCTGAACACCTTGCTTCTAAGGAAGCATTCGGTTTAGTAACTGATGTCCAGTGTCCAGCACAAGTCCTAGAAAAGTTCAGGTGGGTACTGAATTTCAGAAACTAGCCTTGGTACACCTGGAATACTTAGGCTGGCTCTTTTATTCCAGGTTGAAGGTACTGCTCCTGCAGGAGAAATGCCTGTCTCTTCGATCCCGGTCTGAGTTTCTGATGCCTTTTGGCAAGTCCTTCTGTTCAAGCCTTCTTGATGGTCCTGGGGAAGGTGGTAGCTGCCTTTCTTGTGGTCCTCTCTGCTCTGTTTCACTCCAGAGCTCTTCAGCTCAATATTCTCTTGGTTTGGGGCAACGTCATGAGTCCTTGGATCTGTCACTGCATCTCACTCCCCAGACCAGGTCAGCTCTGGAATGGTGGATATGAATGTGGATGCTGGACACTGGTAATTTCTTCCTTCCTGTGAATTGGAAGGTACGGACAATGCATGCCAGCTTGGCAGGCTGGGGAGGTATTCTAGAGAACCTTTCAGTCCAGGGAACACATTCGTCAGAGTGAAAGTTGCCAATCAACATCCTGTAACTGTGCAATTCGGCTAACTCTCATGCACTGCTCTGTCTTCTGGGTCCCTCTGTCAGGGTAATGGGCAAGTGGACTTCAGCTGTCAGCAGCTGAAAATGGGAGAATGGGTTCTTCACTTGGAAGTGTTTGCGGAGACTTGTCTGGACAGGTTTGTGTCCCCAACAAGGGTTCCTCCAGTGTATTGGGCGGATGCCCTAGTAACTCACTGCGATCCGACTTATGCATTTATTCATCCTGCTTTACAGTTACTAGCTTTAACAGCATGGCCGTTGAAGCCCAAGTTTTGAGAGGTAGAGGAGTCGGCGACTCCGTAATCTCTACCCTTCTTAAGGCCTAATTTACATGGCTGCTGAGGTCATTTGTCAATGTGGTTTGAGCCGCTAAGTGCTGCATGTAGGTAGCCCATTTATGTGTATGGGGACACAGCAGCTGAATGGACACAACAGCTCATCATCATATGACAGGTGAGTGGCACCAAATGCACACGGTCTGCGTTTGGGGTAGCTCACAGGCACCAGTGCACCTGTCAAATGGGGATGAGCGGCTTTGCAGCCACTGCATCTCCATACATTTAAATGGTCTGCCTGCACACAACACCTGGCAACTCAGGCTGCATTTACACATGGCCCATTCCAAGTCTACGGGCCAAAGCACTCATGGGATTGAGGCTAAAGGCTTTAAAGCCGACCCCCACGAAACTGTACCATCGTACATGGAAAGCTCACAATTTTTATCCCCAACAGTCTGGCATGTTTACTCTTTCGTCCATGGACCGACACAGCTTCTCTATTGACAAAGTGGGTATTATCCGTTAATTAGGAGTGACTAGGCAGAAAAACTTGTAAAAAGTGTTGCATCACACCTTCTACAGTACCGCCCAGGGGGCGGACCCTCTGGGTATACCCTCTCAGTCTGCACATCGCAGATCAGTTTTTTTCTGTCTAGCAAGGAGTAGGACATGGCTCCCTTCGGGCTCATTGGTCCGGGGAAAAAAGATATATATATTTTTTATTTTTTTGCTACATTTGTTGTTTCCTGCGATCTTCGATCAACTGCCGACTGGGTGACAGGCTGGATCCTCGATCCTTGTAGTCTCCCCAGTTTCGGCCATCGAGCGTGTGCCGACCCTAGCTACGCGCTGGGTTTTCCACGACATGCCCGTCGCTCCACGGGTGGCCGGTGAGCCTACGCTCCAGGGCCTGCATCGGACCGCTCAGCTTCGGCTGACCTTACGGCCGAGTCGCAGCAGCCTGGCCGGTGAGCTTACGCTCCAAGGCTTGCATCGGACCGCTCAGCTTCGGCTGACCTTACGGCCGAGTCGCAGCAGCCTGTCCGGTGAGCGTCATGCTCCAGGGCATACATATGATCGTCCCTTCTGGGTCCAATCACAGCATGCCTGGCCAACAGTCACCTTCCGTGCGCGGACGATGATCTGTTTGGAATGTCTTCCAGCAGAATACATGCAGGATAGGTAAGTAAAACTCCCCTGCCTCGGCTGGGTGATTTAGCTGGACATTCCTGGAGAGATCAAGTAAGTGGTTGTGGCCCCTTTCTTCCCTCTCTCCCTGCCTTTCCCTCCTCCCTGGGCTTCTAGCTAAAGGTTGCTGGGTGCTGGGGGTCACCTAGGGGGTCCCACTGGAGCGGGGCTGGCTGTAACTAACATTTAAAAGAAATGTCATTTTTGCTTACCTGTGTTTCTGTGTCTCCATGCTGTCGGCGGCCATTTTGAGGTGGTCCATGCCAAGTTTGGCCTCTTGTAACTGCCTGGCGGCCATCTTCCTGTAGTTCGGCCACACCCACTGGCCCCTATCAGGTGATCGGCGGCCATGTTTGTCCACCCTGTATGCAGATATTGCCGTTCGGCGGCCATCTTTTTTGTGGGCTATGGCTGCCTGACCTCTATCTTCTGTCGGCGGCCATTTTCTTAGAGCCCACATTATCTTCCATACAGACGGTTTTGGCAACCATTTTGCGAGAGCCTCCGGCCTCTAGGGTGCATTACACTGGCGCGAAAATTCACACAGGAAGTGCTGATAAAAGAAGCAGACTGACACAGCAGCAAGGGGACAGCATCATAGGCGCAGCATAGCAGTACCTATCCAGGGTGGTGAGTCCTCTGGGTAACCCAGCATCTCTGCAGCGCAGGAGGGTGGCCTATTGATATCTTGCCTGGAGCCCTGTGAGTGTCAGCGTGTGGTCAGCATGGCATCTGAGCCAGATGTCTTCTCCCCTGAAACACCAGATTTAGCAGCTGGTGTCCCTGAGGTGTCTATGGACGCTATGTCGGCAATCCTAGAGGCGTTTGCTGCCAGGGTGGAAGCAGCACACGGGAATACAGGGGGTAATAAACGCCCCCGTCCCCTGCAATCTTCTGGGGATATTTCTGATGCAGAACCAGGTCCAGCTACGGCTCATGGCCCAGATTCTGATGCATCAGAGACTGCAGACCGTGACCGATCGGACAGTGAGGAGGACTCCAAGTCCAGGTCAGTACGCGAGACGGCTTTGGTATCTGACCTTATTACTGCAGTGCGGGATACGCTAAAGTTGGAAAGGACTGAAGAAGTAGCAGATACTCCAGTCCCCTTTGGGTTTCGTAAACCTGCCCGCACTGCTAAGGTGTTCCCTTGTGTGTCTTATTTTGACAAACTCTTATACAAGGAATGGGAGAACCCACTGAGGGTCTTTACAGCCCCAAAGAGGTTTGCAGTACGGTACCCCTTTGAGGAGAGTTTTCTGAAGATATGGACCTCTCCCCCTATAGTGGACCCTTCGGTGTCCAGACTTAATAGAGCCACCACTATTCCAGTAGAAGGGGCTCCTGTTTTCAAGGACCCTGTGGATAAGAAGGCTGAAGCACTCGCTCGCTACCTATACTCAGTGGTAGGCTCAGCAGTACGCCCGGCATTGGCGGGGGCCCTAGTGTCTCAGACACTTACTGAATGGGCAAAATTGCTACTCCAGGGGTTAAAGGAGCGAGATGCTCCTCCTAATGAGATAACTTTGGCCGACCAGTTGGTCCAGGGCCTTAAGTTTGTCTGCGAGTCAGACATGGATACTATTCCCCTGCTGTCAAGAGCTTCGGTTTATGCAGTAGCAATACGCCGCCTGATCTGGCTAAAGGGCTGGTCTGCGGACCAGACTTCCAAGAAAGCCCTATTGGATCTGCCTTTTAAGGGCGACAGACTTTTTGGGGCTTCTCTGGATGACATCATCAAGGATGCTACAGGAGGTAAAAGCACTTTGCTTCCCCAAACTAGCAAGGGTAGGGGACCACGCCAAGGGCAAGGGCCCTCCTTTACTGCACGTAAGCGGTTTTTTCGCCCTCTTAAGGCGACAGGGAAAAGACCCCAGGCCGATAAAGCGCCTGCCCAAGGACAAAAGCGTCCTTGGTCCCGCAGACCCAACAAGCCTGTGGACAAATCTGCGTCCACATGAAGGTCCGCCCCCACCCAGCTCTCGGGTGGGGGGACGTCTTCGCAAATTCGCGACTCAGTGGACTGCTCTAGTCTCCGACAGGTGGGTTTGCGAAGTAATCTCCTCAGGCTACAAGATAGAATTTCTCTCTTGTCCACCAGACAGATTCATCACCTCCAATCTCCAGCTACTACCGACCCGTCGGGAGGCCCTGTATGGGGCGGTCCAGGGTCTACTGGAACGCGGGGTAGTTATTCCAGTTCCAGAACAGGAACGGGGTCAGGGTTTTTACTCAAATCTGTTCATTGTGCCAAAGAAGGAGGGGGTTCGTCCAATCTTGGATCTCAGAGCCCTCAATTGCTTTGTGAAGGTACAAAGATTTCGGATGGAGTCGGTTCGATCCGTAGTCACGGCTCTCCATCCGGGGGACTTTCTGGCCTCCTTGGACATCAAGGACGCATACCTGCATGTCCCCATATACTCCAGACACCAGAGGTTTCTGCGATTTGCTATCGGGAAGAACCACTACCAGTTTGTGGCCCTCCCGTTTGGCCTTGCCTCAGCACCCAGGACGTTCACCAAGGTGCTCGCTCCGATTCTGGCACTTCTAAGACAGCGGGGTATCGCTATCACAGGTTACTTGGACGACCTTCTGCTGAAGGGCCCTTCAAGCTCAGAATTAGAGGTAAGCGTGTCCATTACCTGTCAGACTCTTCGAGACTGTGGTTGGATACTAAACACGCAAAAGTCAGTATTGGTGCCCACTCAACGCCTAGTGTACCTGGGGTTGATTCTGGATTCCTCAGAGGCAAAGGTATTCCTCCCTGTGGAGAAGTTGCAGACCCTCCGGGCTGCAGTACGGCAGCTGACTTCCAGGAATTGGTCGTCACTCCGTTTTTGCATGCGAGTGTTGGGCCTCATGGTAGCCTCCTTCGAGGCGGTCCCATATGCTCAATACCACACTCGAGTGTTACAGAGGGAAGTTCTGTCCAGATGGAACAGATGCCCTTCATCTCTGGATTATCAAATCCGAGTGAGCCACATAGTCAGGAGATCCCTGGTATGGTGGCTGACAGCACCGGCTCTAATGGCCGGGAAGTCATTTCTTCCGGTTTACTGGATAGTGATCACGACGGACGCCAGCCTTACAGGTTGGGGGGGAGTCTGGGGTGTCCAGTCGGCACAAGGTCGCTGGACCCCAGAGGAAGCCCTCCTGCCGATCAATGTCCTGGAGATCCGGGCGATCAAGCTGTGCCTCTTCAAATGGTCTCAGAGACTGCAAGGGCGTCCAGTCAGGATCCAGTCAGACAACGCCACAGCAGTGGCATATGTCAATCATCAAGGAGGAACAAGAAGCTCAGCTGCAGCATCGGAGATCGCTCGCATCCTGAAGTGGGCAGAGAGGAGCGTACCGGCACTGTCGGCCGTGTACATTCCGGGTGTGGAAAACTGGCAGGCGGACTACCTGAGCCGC
Source organism: Rana muscosa (assembly GCA_029206835.1). NCBI lineage: Eukaryota > Metazoa > Chordata > Amphibia > Anura > Ranidae > Rana > Rana muscosa. Next base: position 196,763,771 of record CM055123.1, read on the forward strand.
CAGATGCTGGACCAGGGAGAATGGTCCTTACACCCGGAGGTGTTCCAACTCCTCTGCCAAAGATGGGGCACACCAGACGTAGATCTTCTGGCTTCCCGACTCAATCGGAAGGTATTGAGGTTTGTGGCCCGGTCAAGAGACCCATGGGCAGACGCAACGGACGCGTTGGTAGCATCGTGGGGCCAGTATCGGCTAATCTATGCCTTCCCTCCCTTAAGGCTTCTTCCTCTTCTGCTCCGCAGAGTGGAGGCAGAGGGAATTCCAATGATCCTAATCGCTCCAGATTGGCCTCAGCGTCCTTGGTACGCCGATCTAGTACGTCTGGTAGCAGACGTCCCCTGGCGCCTACCACTACGGAAGGACCTGCTGTCGCAAGGTCCCATATTCCATCCTGCTTTACAGTCATTGGCTTTAACGGCATGGCTGTTGAGAACCAGGTACTGAGAGACCGGGGCCTGTCAGACTCAGTAATTTCTACTATGAGAAGTGCTCGGAAACCGTCCTCTAGGAAGGTCTATCACCGCACTTGGAGGGCCTACATCTCCATGTGTGAGGAAATGAAATGGCATCCGCGTACCTATTTGGTTTCCAGAATCCTGCTGTTTTTACAGCATGGGGTAGACCAAAGGCTTGCCCTAAGTACGATTAAGGGACAGATATCTGCCCTGGCTGTCTTTTTTCAGCGACCCCTGGCGACTCACTCTCTCGTGAGTACATTTGTGCAGGGGGTTCGACATGTGGCCCCTCCGGTCCGCCCCCCGTTACCTCCGTGGGACTTGAACCTGGTCCTCTCGGTGCTTCAGAAGGCACCGTTTGAGAATATTAGAGATATTCCCCTGTTGACACTTTCTCAGAAGGTGGTCTTTTTGGTGGCTGTTACGTCAGTTAGACGAGTCTCTGAGCTGGCAGCCTTGTCCTGCAAGGCTCCCTATTTGATTTTCCACAAGGATAAGGTGGTGCTGCGGCCGCAGCCTTCCTTTCTTCCGAAGGTCGTTTCGGCTTTTCATCTCAACGAAGACATTGTACTTCCATCCTTGTGTCCTCAGCCGTCGAATCCTAAGGAGTCGGCGTTGCATTCCTTGGACGTTGTCCGAGCTTTGAGAGTATACATATCTGCTACTTCCCTGTTCCGGAAGTCAGACTCACTGTTTGTTTCGGTGGCTGGTCCCAAGAAGGGCCAAGCAGTCTCATCGGCCACCATCTCTAGGTGGATCCGACGGATAGTAATCCAGGCTTACGCCTTAAAGGGTCAGGCGCCCCCCTTTCCTGTCACGGCGCATTCGACCAGGGCAATAGGTGCCTCTTGGGCTTTCCGACATCAAGCGTCTGTTTCCCAACTATGTAAAGCGGCGACTTGGTCGTCCGCTCACACTTTCACAAAATTCTACAAAGTTGATGTAGGTGCATCTTCGGATGCCTCTTTCGGCCGCAAGGTTTTGCAGGCGGCTGTTTAGAGTTGCAACTCCTCCGTTGGAGGAGTGCTGTTTTGTGTTTTGGGGTGAAGTTTGTTTTTATGCTGTTACCACCCCTCGTTTTTTCTCTGACACTGCTTTGGGACGTCCCACTTTGTCAATAGAGAAGCTGTGTCGGTCCATGGACGAAAGAGTAAATAGGATTTTTTACTCACCGTAAAATCCTTTTCTCTGAGTCCATGGACCGACACAGCACCCACCCCTCCTTTTAAGTTTGTACTGCTTTTTGACGAACTGATCTGCGATGTGCAGACTGAGAGGGTATACCCAGAGGGTCCGCCCCCTGGGCGGTACTGTAGAAGGTGTGATGCAACACTTTTTACAAGTTTTTCTGCCTAGTCACTCCTAATTAACGGATAATACCCACTTTGTCAATAGAGAAGCTGTGTCGGTCCATGGACTCAGAGAAAAGGATTTTACGGTGAGTAAAAAATCCTATTTTTTCTTCTTTTTTTTTACTTCCCAGCCTGGTGTGGATAGGTCTCTTGCTTTTAAGTACCATCGAAGGACATATCTCGGCTTTGACTGTGCTTTTTCAGAGACCTCCTTGGTTAAAGCCTTTGTGCACGGTGTCACACAGATGGTTTTACACGTACAGTCCCCCTTGTCTACGTTGGGACCTTAACTTGGTCTTGTCGGTTTTACAGTCTTCTGCTTTTTAACCTCTCAGATTCTCTTGTCGCTTCTTGAACACAAATTTGTCTTTTTGTGTTAATTACCTTGGTTCGCAGAATCTGAGTTGGCTGCACTTCATCAGGATTAGGTGGTGTTGAGGCCTTGAATCCTCTTCCTTACCTAAGGTGGTTTATTATTTTTTCCACCTGAACCAGGACATTGTGTTGCCATCTTTTGTCTTAATCCTAAAGCCTAAGGAGAAGGTTCTTCCCGCTTTTGGTCAGTATTCAAGTTTATCTGAAGTCAAAAAGCTTTATTTTGACTTTGATTCCCTGTTTGTTCTGCTTGATAGTCCTTGCAAGAGTCATGCTTTTTTAATCTACAATTTTAGGTGGATTCGTGGGCTCATTTCCCAGGCCTATATTATCAAGGACACAGAGGGCACATAGGCCTAGCGCATTATCCTCACTACATGTTTTATTTAATAAAAATGGAGGTGATTATACTCACAATCCAGTACTTGTATCATAGCATCATCATGAAATCATGGCAAAGTCTCAGCAAAATCATGTGACTTTCAGGTCGCACAAATGTGAAGGGGGCCTTAACCTATCTATCCATTCCCCTCCGTTTTTATGAAATAAAACCTGTATTGAGGATAATGCACAAGGCCTTTGCGCCCTCTGTGTTCTTCTATGCTTTCAGCTCATTTGGACTCCCCTAGTGTTTGGAAGGCAGCGAGGTGTGCATTATCCACATATACTAGCATGTCAAGATAAGAGTCTGATAACACGTTGAGACTTACCACACAGCGCAGGAGAGTAAACATTTCTTTATCGTACACCACGGGACACAGAGCTAGTCATTACATAATGGGTTAAGGGTCACCAGCGGTGATTGGACACTGGCACAACCATATAACCCCTCCCATCAGGGAAGTACCTCAGTTTTTTCGCCAGTGTCGAAAGGTGTTGGAGGCGTTAGGAGGTGCTAAAGGAAAGCTCTACCAAAGAGACCCTCTGGGGGTAAAAGAGCTATGCTTTCGGATCCATCCATGACGCCTACAAATGAGCTGAATCTGGATGGGATCCGGGCCTCATCCATGAGGCGTCGCCTGTAATGTCTCTCTTCGGAGGACTGGGCTCTAAGATCCAGCACTTTCGCTATTTCGCTATAAAGTCCTGGTAAGAGTCTTGTACAAGGCCCAGGGGAGAGGTATCCTTTAAATAGGAACCCATATCCCTGAAGGTTGGCACACATAGCCCACCGTGAAGGGTGAAGTTTGGTATCTGTCTGAAATCTTTCAGCAGAAAAACCTGCGGCGTGGATAAGGTGAGATTAGAAGGTCCATAACTAGGTTGGGACCTTTTTCAAAAAGTGGATGTCTTCTTTTTTCCACCACTGGGGGGAGTAAAGAGCTGAATATACTCACCTCACTCTGTTCAGTGTCGGCTTTGGCGAAGTACACTGCTCGTCACCTCCGCTGCTGAGCTTGCTGGGGCACCCCGATCCTCCTTTCGGTGGCCGACCAGACACCTGCAGATGCAGGTAAGTGGGAACAAGGGCTGATGAGGGTCCTCTCTCACTATGGCCACCGCCATAGCGCTAAGGGCCGCGCGCGCGGGAGCGCGCTTTATCGGAGGGGGGGGGCGAAGGCGTGCGCGGGCACGTGGCGCGCGCAGGCACAGAAACGGCGCCAAATTTAAAAGACTGTCAGTGTGAGAAGCACTGCAGCAGCAAGCAAGCTCGTTAGTTCTCTTGTTCCTGGCAGAGAAACACAGCAGCTATACAGGGACGTAAGACTCCATGTGGTTGGATTGGGTACTTCCTAGAAGGCATCCATGTTATGCATAGTTATGTGTTAAAAGTTGCATACTTAATGTATTTGCTAAACTGAACACGGTAGTATATGCATTTAGGTACCTTGTATTTTGTCTAAACAGTAAGCCTTCCAGGGGAAGTAATGCGGACAAAAAGAGATAAGAAAGCACCGCCGCCTGAGAGGAGGCTCTAACTGTGCTGACTCGGTACCTTTCTCTCCTGTGTTGCTAAATGCACCTGTACAGGATGAGCCATTACCTCTGTCAGGTATGGCGGCTTCCCCAGTGAAGCCTGGGCCTGTATATGTCACTGAGGACACTTAATCAGCTGCCCTAAATAATCTGGAGGAAAAAATTGCTACCTTAATCGCTAAGTCCTCTAAAAAGGACAATAAGCGAAGCAGGTCTCTTCCAGTATTGGACCTCCCTTCAGAAGTACCTGAGGGAGGAGGATGAGGAGGAGGAGGCTACATCAGCAGAGGATGAGGAGCCAGATTTTAAGGTCACAGGTACAATGCTATAGCAGTGCATTTAAGTTAACCTCTGCGGAGGTAACGGAATTACCTGTCTCCTCCCTAGGGTCATTAAGATCCCTGCAAGGTGCATGCTCCTTCCCGGTTCATCCGTTACTAGAGGATCTAATATACGCAAACTGGCAACATCCAGATAAGCGTTTCTCACCTTCAAAAAGGTTTAACATTCTTTATCCTATGGGGGAATTTTTTTTTTTAAAGAAATGGAGCCTGCCTGCGGTAGATGCGGCTATTTCTTGTGTAAATAAAAACCTGACATGTCCGGTGGATAATGTACAAGGGTTTAAAAGATCCTTCTGAGAAGAAGTTGAAATCCTCCTTCCTTTTGGCCGGCTCAATTACCCAACCTGCAGTAGCAGCAGTCGGTATGTGTCAGGTCATCAGCCAACAGGTAAAGCAGGGGCTGAAGGAACTGCCTTCAGAGCAGGCTAGAAATTGGGAAAATTTGCCTAAAGCCTTATGCTTCACAGTGGATGCCATGAGAGATTCTATCATACAGGCATCACGCCTTACACTCCAGCTGGTACAGATGCGCAGAGTACTTTGGCTTAAGCATTGGTCAGCGGAAACCCCATGCAAAAAGCTGTTGGCAAGTTCCTGTTCCATGGCGAACGCCTATTTGGGGAAGATTTAGAAAAATATATACAGAAGATATCAAGTGGTAAAACGACTTTTACCTGAGAGAAAAACAAGAGACCTTGTTTTAAACGCTCTCTCTCCCCAGCTCCCGGGAAATCTGACTCCAACCAGTGGCGACTGCCTTTTTCAGCCGCCCACAAAAGCCAAGGGGCAAGCTCAGAAGAACAAGAAGCCGTGGGGTGCAAGAGCTAATAAGCAAGCCCCCAAAACCTCTCAGTGAAGGGGCGCCCCCGCTCGGCCGAGTGGGAGGAAGGCTTTGTCAGTTCTCAGCGACTTGGCGGTCAGAAATCCAGGACAATTGGGTGGTATCCACAATATCCTCAGGGTACAAACTGGAATTTCGAGAGATCCTATCTTCTCAATTCCGAGGTTCAAGACTCTCCAAGGATCCACAAAAAAGAGAATCCTTCTTCAAAGGTTTGAATCACTTAATGGCTCAAGGGGTAGTTACAGACGTACCCCAAAAAGAGCGAGGTTCAGGTTTTTACTCAAACCTCTTTGTGATTCCAAAGCCAAATGGAGATGTCAGACCCATCCTGGATCTAAAATCCCTAAATCGGTTCCTGAACGTTCGCCATTTTCGAATGGAAACGATCTGATCCGTGGCCGCCACTTTAAAGGGCGGAGAATTCATGGCGCCCATAGATATCAAGGACGCACATTTACACATACCCATCCTCCCCGCTCACCAAAGAGTCCTAAGGTTTGCGGTAGAAGATCGCCACTTTCAATTTGTGGCTCTGCCGTTTGGTGTAGCCACCGCGCCCAGAGTATTCACAAAGGTGCTAGCTCCTCTGTTAGCAAACCTAAGAACACGGGGCATTGCGGTAACAGCCTATCTGGACGATCTACTAGTAATAGATCAGTCAAAGGAGGGATTGGGTCACGCTGTACACACTACAGTAGGATACCTGGAGCATTTAGGACGGATTATAAATTTACAAAAATCCTCTCTCCAGGCCCAAAGAAGGATAGTGTACCTGGGCATGATCATAGATACAGCCCAAAACAGGGTATACCTGCCAGAACCGAAGATACAGTCTCTGAAAGACCTGATCCACAAGGTCAAAGCAAACAAGAGGCCGTCTATTCGCCTTTGCATGAGACTATTGGGAAAGATGGTAGCCTCCTTCGAGGCGGTCCCTTACGCCCAGTTTCATTCGAGACTACTTCAAGGCAATATTTTAGCTTCCTGGAACAGGAAGAGCCAAGCTCTGGATATACCCATGCGCCTGTCCTCACAAGTACGCCACAGCTTCGATTGGTGGCTAGAAGCCAGGAATTTACGGAAGGGAAAGTCCTTCCTCCCAGTGGCCTGGAAGGTGGTATCTACGGATGCCAGCCTATCGGGCTGGGGTGCAGTATTCGAGGAGGCTTCTACCCAGGGAACCTGGGCCAAGACTCAGGGGATCCTGCCCATCAATGTGCTAGAGATCCGGGCGGTATATCTAGCCCTCAAAACCTGGACATACAGGTTACAGGGCTACCCAGTTCGGGTTCAATCCGACAATGCTACTGCAGTAGCTTACATCAATCACCAAGGAGGCACCCGCAGTCGGGCAGCCCAAAGAGAGGTGAACCGGATCTTGGCATGGGCAGAAGAGCATGTACCTTGCCTTTCTGCAATCTTCATTCCAGGGATAGAAAATTGGCAAGCAGACTACCTGAGTCGTCAGCAGCTGCTACCAGGAGAGTGGTCTCTTCACCCCGAGATCTTTCAGGCCATATGTCTGAGATGGGGAAACCCAGATGTAGACCTGCTAGCTGCCAGGTTCAACAAGAAATTGGACAACTTTGTGTCCAGAACGAGAGATCCTCTAGCCTACGGGACAGACGCTCTAATAATACAGACGCTCTAATAACTCCATGGAATCAGTTCTCACTGATCTATGCATTCCCTCCGATCCCTCTTCTACAAAGACTGCTTCGCAGGATCAAGGAGGAGGGAATACCAGTAATCCTAGTGGCCCCAAACTGGCCCAGGAGGCCTTGGTACGCCGAGATTGTAAAAATGGCGATAGGAAGGCCCTGGAAGTTTCCACTTCGACACGACCTGCTGTCACAGGGTCCAGTATTCCACCCTTCCTTACAAAGGCTAAAGTTGACGGCCTGGCTGCTGAGACCCACATTTTGAAAAAGAGAGGGGTCTCTGGTCCGGCTCTTTCTACGCTCATTAATGCTAGAAAGCCAGCCTCCAGACTCATCTATCATAGAGTCTGGAGAGCATACGTTTCCTGGTGTGAATCCAGATGTTGGAATCCTCAAATATGAAATAAGTAGGATTCTTGCTTTTTGCCAGTTAGGAGTGGATATGAAATTAGCCCTTAGCACCATCAAGGGCCAAATATCGGCTCTATCAGTCTTCTTTCAGAGACCATTGGCATCTCATTCTCTAGTTCGGACATTCATTCAGGGGGTACTGAGGATAAATCCTCCAGTTAGGTCTCCCTTGTGTCCATGGGATTGGAATTTGGTATTGTCAGTGTTGCAAAAGCAACCTTTTGAACCTATTCGCCATGTTCCGTTAATTATATTAAGTAGGAAATTGGCCTTTTTGATTGCTATAGCTTCTGCTAGGAGAGTAACAGAGCTAGCAGCTCTTTCTTGTAAAGAGCCTTATCTAATTTGTCACAAGGACAAAATCGTACTACGACCCCATCCGGCTTTTCTGCCTAAGGTGGTGTCGGCTTTTCACTTGAATCAAGACATTGTTCTGCCTTCTTTTTTTTTTCCCAAACCCGCGGACGGCGGGGGAAAAATTATTACACTCTCTAGATCTAGTGAGAGCGGTAAAGGTGTATCTGCAAGCAACAGCTCAGATACGTAAAACAGATGTTTTGTTTATTTTACCAGATGGGCCCAAGAAGGGCCAAGCGGTATCAAAATCCACCTTTTCCAGGTGGATTAGACAAGTAATTATTCAAGCTTATGGTTTAAAGAACAGGACTCCTCCTTTTCCTGTTAAGGCGCACTCTACCAGGGCGATAGGTGCTTCATGGGCAGTGCACCACCAGGCTTCGATGGCTCAGATCTGTAAAGCTGCAACTTGGTCTTCAGGCCATACATTTTCCAAATTCTATCAAATAGATGTGAAAGGACATGAGGATTCCGCCTTTGGGCGAAGTGTGCTGCAGGCAGCAGTATAGGGCTTCTGGTCCGCAAGCGGCCTGTTTTGATCTGTGTCTCCCCCCCTTCATATGAGCATTGCTCTGGGACGTCCCATTATGTAATGACTAGCTCTGTGTCCCGTGGTGTACGATAAAGAAAATAGGATTTTTATAACAGCTTACCTGTAAAATCCTTTTCTTGGAGTACACCACGGGACACAGAGGTCCCCCCCTTCTTATGGGAACCTTACTGCTTTGCTACAAAACTGAGGTACTTCCCTGATGGGAGGGGTTATATGGAGGGGAACTGTCTTCCATTGGTTGTGCCAGTGTCCAATCACCGCTGGTGACCCTTAACCCATTATGTAATGACTAGCTCTGTGTCCCGTGGTGTACTCCAAGAAAAGGATTTTACAGGTAAGCTGTTATAAAAATCCTATTTTTGATATGCTCTGAAGCTATTGTATCAAGGGGAAGGTTTCTCTTTTCCCTGGTCAAGGCCCATTCTAATAGGATTATGAGTGCTTCAGCATCCAGCTTTTGTTGTACAACTTTATAAAGTTGCTACGTGGCCTTCTTCTTTTTCACACGTATGTTCTACCAGGTAGATGTTTACGCATCTGCATACATCACTTTGGGGGAAAAGTCTTACAGGCCGCATTGTAGGTGGGGTTCCTTTCTGTTGTGTACCCAGGTTTGAGCTTGTTTTAGCCTCGTTACTAATGCAAGTTCATAGGTTTCTGTATAAATTGGCCGTAGTTATGTTTATGATTTTGTAATATTAGTAGGGACATTGTATTGGAAGCTCAAATGGGGCAGGTTCCAGTTTCTCTGTAAATGTCTGTGCTGTACAAATTAATAACCATATATAATTATTGGACATGGTGGTATCTATTGATCCCTTAGGTGGGCTTTGATTAGGTAGATAAATCTTAAATGACCTAGTCTGCCTGTGAATGGACTTGATAGCTTTCCCTCTTGGGTTTTATTACCTTTTTATGATTAGCTGATATAGTACTTAATAATACCATAGTAAGCTTTAAATGTGTCCTTTTCTGCTCTTTATTTTTTAAGGAGTCGCAAAGACAGTTTAGAAAGTGAAAGTTCCTCAGCCATAATTCCTCATGAGTTAGTACGTACACGACAACTGGAAAGCGTCCATCTCAAGTTTAACCAGGAATCTGGCACACTCATTCCACTTTGTTTAAGGTAAGAATGTGTGACAAAGGGGCGAGAAAAAGCTCTTCATATAATTAAAGCGGAAGTAAAACGCTGGGTGTTGATTTATTTATTTTTTAAACCTGCAATGTCATAATGTGCTAGTATGCATCGCATACTAGCACATTATGTAAAACTTGGCTGAAAACGAAGCCTGCCAGCGGCTCACTGTCACTGCTGAAGGCGCTTCCATCTTCACCTGGTCTTCTTTCCGGGATCGCAGACTGCAGCTGTGTAAGTGCCCCGAGCCGCAATGACGTTACTCCTGCGCATGCATGCAGGAGCCGCAGTTCATGGCACAGGACTCTGAAGAAATGGCATAGGTATGCCATTCCTTCAAAGTGCATGCGCCCGTGACGTCACCGGCTGCATGTGCAGTAAATATCTCCTAAACGGTGCACGTTTAGAATATATTTAAAGTACCTATAGGTAAGCCTTATAGGCATACCTTTAGTTAAAATTCATGCATGTGAGTTTACTCCCACTTTAACAAGTGTTAAAGTAGCATTCAAGTCAAATCTCTGCTATACCTAAACCTGCTACCATCCCCTTTCTAAGCCTATTTTAACTACCCTGTAAAGGAAAGATGGTCTATACTTGCCTATTCCGAGGTCGCTCCAGTCTGGTCACCTGATTTGGCCCCTGGGACCGGCTTCAGTGTTGAGGAGGGACAGCCGACAGCAGATGCTCCATGGTAAGCCTATGTGTTGCATCATCATCCAGGCTCTACAGCCATTTTTGGCGATCTCTCCTCTTTACTGAAGCCGGCTGCTTGAGAGATCATGCGACAGTGCCGGAGCGCATTGAGAATATACAGTGGGTACGGAAAGTATTCAGGCCCCCTTAAATTTTTCACTCTTTGTTATATTGCAGCCATTTGCTAAAATCATTAAAGTTAATTTTTTTTCCTCATTAATGTACACACAGCACCCCATATTGACAGAAAAACACAATTGTTGACATTTTTGCAGAATTATTAAAAAATAAAAACTGAAATATCACATGGTTTTAAGTATTCAGACCCTTTGCTGTGACAATCATATATTTAACTCTGGTGCTGTCCATTTCTTCTGATCATCCTTGAGATGGTTCTACACCCTCATTTGAGTCCAGCTGTGTTTGATTATATTGATTGGATTTGATTAGGAAAGCCACACACCTGTCTATAGAAGACCTTACAGCTCACAGTGCATGTCAGAGCAAATGAGAATCATGAGGTCAAAGGAACTGCCTGAAGAGCTCAGACAGAATTCTGGCAAGGCACATATCTGGCCAAGGTTACAGAAAAATTTGTGCTGCACTTAAGGTTCCTAAGAGCACAGTGGCCTCCATAATCCTTAAATGGAAGACGTTTGGGACGACCAGAACCCTTCCTAGAGCTGGCCGTCCGGCCAAACTGAGCTATCGGGGGAGAAGAGCCTTGGTGAGAGAGGTAAAGAAGAACCCAAGGATCACTGTGGCTGAGCTCCAGAGATGCAGATGGGAGAAAGTTGTAGAAAGTCAACCATCACTACAGACCTCCACCAGTTGGGGCTTTATGGCAGAGTGGCCCGACGGAAGCCTCTCCTCAGTGCAAGACACATGAAAACCCGCATGGAGTTTGCTAAAAAAAAAAAAAAAAAACACCTAAAGGACTCCAAGATGGTGAGAAATAAGATTCTCTGGTCTGATGAGACCAAGAGCGAACTTTTTGGCCTTAATTCTAAGCGGTATGTGTGGAGAAAACCAGGCACTGCTCATCACCTGTCCAATACAGTCCCAACAGTGAAGCATGGTGGTGGCAGCATCATGCTTTGGGGGGGGGGGGGGTTTTCAGCTGCAGGGACAGGACGACTGGTTGCAATCGAGGGAAAGATGAATGCGGCCAAGTACAGGGATATCCTGGACAAAAACCTTCTCCAGAGTTCTCAGGACCTTAGACTGGGCCGAAGGTTTACCTTCCAACAAGACAATTACCCTAAGCACACAGCTTAAATAACAAAGGAGTGGCTTCACAACAACTCAGTGACTGTTCTTGAATGGCCCAGCCAGAGCCCTGACTTTAACCCAATTGAGCATCTCTGGAGAGACCTAAAAATGGCTATCCACCAACGTTTACCATCCAACCTGACAAAACTGGAGAGGATCTGCAAGGGGGAATGGCAGAGGATCCCCAAATCCAGGTGTGAAAAACTTGTTGCATCTTTCCCAAAAAGACTCATGGCTGTATTAGATCAAAAGGGTGCTTCTACTAAATACTGAGCAAAGGGTCCGAATACTTAGGACCATGTGATATTTAAATTTTTATTTTTTAATAAATCTGAAAAAAAATGTCAACAATTCTGTGTTCTTCTGTCAATATGGGGTGCTGTGTGTACATTAATGAGGAAAAAAATTAACTTAAATGATTTTAGCAAATGGCTGCAATATAACAGAGTGAAAAATTTAAGGGGGTCTGAATACTTTCCGTACCCACTGTATAGACATTCTTTGCTTTACAGGGTAGATGGAAGTGGGTGCAGTTTTAGGTATAGTTAGGATTTGACTGGAATTCTACTTTTAGGGATGATTCTTCATATTTAGAAATCAAGTGAATGTGACAGTCGCCAAACATTAACTGTAGGTGAAATTTCCTTATTCATGCGTTATATCTTATAGGGAATGATTCACTTGCAGAAAATGTTTGGTCAATTTCGTGTATGCATGTTTTTAGGAGGCAAATTTCCATTCTCTCCTAAATGATAGGGGTGGCCCTGGAACAGCGTAATGCATTGCCATGGTGCGGGCAGGCTGGCCTGCTGTCACATAATAGCAACTAATGATACCATGCGCCCTGGCCCTAGACCGTCAGCAAATGCTATGGTAATGGCAGCTGGCTCACATTCACCATGGCATCTCATGTTGATCCAGGGCAGATTGGGTCCAGCGCTCACAGCATCCTGAGGGCACTCAAGCCAAACCTTTTTGGGAAGCACTGCTCTATAGAGATATTATGTGCTTGCAGGTCCTACTGTCAGCATCCAGAGGTAGAAGAGAATAAATCCTATTTAAAAACACTGTGCATTAGTCCATAACTGCTAATTAAACAAATTTGGGGCATTTATAAAATTGGTGCAGCCTTAAAGCCCCTCTCCAGGATACATTTCCATAAAATTACTGGCATCCAACACAGGGGAGTAAATGGCCCCTTTGTTCTTGGTCTCCATCGTATCACTGGATTCGCGGAGGGGAAACTTTTGGTGAAATCTAGAACTGGCTCACAAGGTGAATAGAAGAAAACTCCAAATGCCACTCCTATCTGTTAAAATAGGAAGTGTTCACACTGCAGCATTATCGTTGCCTTGCATCGCGCCAAGGCAAAATGAATGCTGCTTGCAGAGTTCGGCAGGCCTTGATGCTTCACAACTGTTTTAGTTAATTTCTATTAAAAAGCACCACAAGTATGCCATAAATGCACTGTGAACGTACCTATGGCATGTGCAGTGCGTTTAAAGTGCTTTTCCAAAGCTTCAAACGTGATCATTTCCCATTTTAGCCTTATCAAACAAAAAAAAAAAGTCTCAGGTTTTTTAAGGCGCGATGCCTGATGCGACATGAATGAATGCAACATAATCAAAATGCTCATTAACGCTTTGTGTTTTAAGGGTACTGTTGAATTCAACGCATGTGTGAAAGAGCCCTTAAATGCATACAAGGGCCACAATTCACGGTTGATTTTAAACTGATAACCTGTAAAGGCTTATAAAGCATTGGCCTATAGACAATCTTGGATACCATCGTTTTTTCACTTTTTCATGGACACTCATAATTTTAAGGCTTGATGCGTTTTCTATCTATGTACCAGATGCAACCCCATCTTTAATAGTTTAGCAAAAAAAAAAATGGCTATTAACCCTTTTACTGCCAGGTTCGTACATCTGGCTGCAGCCACCTAAAGTGTGTGTGATAAGCTGGCTGTCAGATTGAAGCGATCTGGCTGGTGTCTCATTAAAGAGAATTTGTCACCAAAAATCATCAGGGGGGCTTAGGGGTCGTCTTGTCCCCTGTTTTATGGGGAAAAAAAAGTTAATGAAAGCGGTTTAAAGTAGTTTTCTAGCAAAAAATTCAGATTTCCAAAACGTCTTTCAGGACAGCATCTGAGAGATCATGGCTCCTCCTCCTACAGGAAACACCTCATCAATTAAGTCTTTAATTGGAGGTCTCCACGTTGCTTCCATCAGTTTTTTGTGTTTCCTCCAGCCGGAGGAACACCTCTGGTGGGAGCCATGATCTCTCAGGGCTTACCTGGGAGACGGAAGGTTCTCACATTTTTTTCTATGGAGTATGATCCACCCACTTGCCTCCTGTTGGGACGGTCTCGTGGGCTCCTTCTCCCTCTTCCGTGCTCGGGGAGAGCCTGTACGGCTTGGAAATGCGGCTCGTTTTTTTCTTTCAGGGGGTGGCGTGCTGGGGGTCCCGCTAGAAGCCGCTTCGTGGTAACGGTGGACCGGTTAGCCGCCATTACTCTGGTGGCCGAGGAGAGCCTCGGCCGCTTCCTACACTATGCAGGAAGTGGCAGCATTTCCGGGTCGGCGCGCGTCAATTCCGGCGCCAGCGCAAGGGGAGAGGGCAGGGTCACCTGGTGCCTTCTTAAAGTTCCGGGTCGGCGCAGCAGCGTTTTTGAATCCGGAACCGGCTGTTGTGTTACACGCGTCCGCATGCACTCGGCTATGGAGGAGGATGCAGCGGATAAGGGGGCAAGCCTAGGCACCAGCAAGGTCAAGGTAAGGGACTATGTCCTATTTTACTCTGAGCCGATTCTCCTGTGGGGGGGTTATTTCGCCCATCCCCCCCACCTTCCACCTCACTGGGAATGCTGGGCAGCAGCTAGTGGGTTATCTTTATGCCTAGCAGTGGGGATTCAAGGTGGTGATGGTGGTGGCTTGCTTGGGCACAAGGAAGTGATTATATGATTTTTCCTAAGTGCACCTGGGTGTTTGATTGGGCTGTGTAACAGCATTTTTTAGCGTGGTTCTTTTTCTCTTCTGTTTGTGCAGGCTAAAAGTTCTGTCCAACCAGTGAAGAGAAGGTGCCCTGTCTGCAGAGAGAAATTGAGCGAGGCTTGGACCAAGTCGCTTTGTGCAGATTGCACTGCAAAAGTGGTGAGGGAGGAGTCTCCATCCTTTTTGTGGCGATTTAGTTTCTACTATCAAGGATGAACTCCGTGCCACCTTTCAAGCTTAGAAGAAGTTGCAGGGCTTTTAAAAGTAATCCATGCGACTTTGGGGATTGAAGAGGAAAAGGAGCTCTCCCTACATGACCGCATGTATGCAGGTTTGGGGGACTCAAAAAGCCGTGTTTTTCCAGTCCATTCAATAATCTCGGACATGATTAAAAAAGAGTGGTTGGAACCTGAGAAAAAGCCATTTTTTCCCCGGTCTCATAAGAGAAGGTTTCCATTTGAGGATAAACCCGGATTCCATCTGGAACAAGGTTCCAAAACTGGACTCTGTTTTTTCACAGGTCTCAAAATCAACTGACCTTGCTTTTGAGGACATTGGCACGTTAAAGGAGCCCATGGACAAAAGGATGGATTTGCTTCTTAAAAGGGCCTGGCAGTCAGTGATGAACAATCTAAAACCGGCAATGGCAACAACATGTGTTGCTAGGAATTTAGAACACTGAATTAGCCAGATGAAGGCCCATGTTACGGCGGATTCCCCAAAACAGGAGATTCTGGACTCCTTTACAACGCTTTCTGCAGCAGTTGCATATATTGCGGATGCTTCAGCAGAATCCATTCGTATGTCAGCTAGATCAGCGGCGTTGACGAATTCTGCTAGGAGTGCCTTGTGGCTTAAAACTTGGCCAGGAGATGTTGCATCTAAAAACAGGCTGTGTAGCATTCCTTTTGCAGGGGATTTGCTATTTGGTTCTGAGCTGGAGTCTATTGACCGTACCGCTGACAAAAAGAAGGCGTTTCCGGTCAAGAAACAGGTACAGACCCGTAAGCGTTTTTTTTTCGTCCGCAAAAAGGACAACAGGAAGAAAAAAACGCAAAACAAGAGGAAGCAGTGGTCTTCCCAGAAACCAAAAGGTAGGAGTGGAGTGCTCTTCAATCCTCCTGCGACTTCCGGAAAGCCGCAATGACCATCCACTCCAAGTAGGGAGAAGACTCCAGGAGTTCTTTCCCCAGTGTAGAGACATAATTGCAAATCAGTATATTGTAAACATGCTCTCCCAAGGATATGTGATGGAGTTCATGGAAGAACCCCCAAAAAGATTCCTGGTGACAAACTTCCCGAGGGATCCAGTCAAGGCTCTCGTCATGAAGTCCCTAATTCAGGAGCTGATATCCCAGAGAGTCATTGTTCCGGTTCCAACAAAGTTCTTCCAGGGTTTCTACTCTCATGTTTTCCTTGTACAGCAACCTTCAGGAAAGTACCGCCTCATCCTAAATCTAAAAATGCAGAATTTGTCAGTGGAGTACAGAAGATTTCGGATGGATTCCATTCTCTCAGTAAGAAGCCTCCTTAGTCAAGGATGCTTCATGGCATCAATAGATTTGCAGGACGCATACCTCCACATTCCTATTGCCGCCAGATCTCCGAGATATCTGAGGTTAGCACTAAGAGAAGGGAAGAAGGTGGTGCGCCTGCAATTCAGAGCTCTTCCGTTCGGCCTGTCATCTTCTCCAAGGGTGTTCACAAAGGTAATGGTCGAAGCTCTAGCACCCTTGCGTCTAGAAGGAATTTCAGTGATTCCTTATCTAGACGACCTGCTACTGTTTGCCCAAACCAGAGATGGACTTCAGAGAAACTTGGACAGAGCCCGTGCTCACCTAGAATCCATCGGATGGATACTAAACCTCCAAAAGTCCAATCTGATTCCCTCTCAGGAGGTGCTATTCCTGGGTTTCCGTATAAACTCTTTGGAGCAAAAGATTTTTCTCCCAGAAGAAAAACAGAAAAAAACTGATAGAGGTGGTATCACTCCTACAATCCAGTCAGCTTCTGTCCATCAGGAGGGTCATGTCAGCAGTAGGAACCCTGACCTCTTCCATACCGGCAGTACAGTGGGCAAAGCTCCATTTCAGACCGCTGCAAAAGTTTCTGTTAAAAATCTGGGATCGCCAGCAAAATTCACTGGTGAAGATCCCCACCAAAGTAAAGAGGAGTCTCTGGTGGTGGAAGAACCAGGCAAGATTCTCAGAAGGCCGGTTATGGTCCTTTCTTTCTCGTACATCACGGGACACAGAGCGGCATAGTCATTACTATGTGGGTTATATAGTTTACCTTCAGGTGCTGGCACTGGCAACTTCCAAACCGGAAGTACCCTCCCCTATATATAAGCCCCTCCCATCCGGGAGCACCTCAGTTTTTTTTGCCAGTGTCTAAGGTGTTGGCCAAGAAGTAACATGTGTTTTTCACTGAGCTTGCGTACAGGTTCTTTTGGGCCTCAGTAAGCTATTCCGGATCCAACCAAAAAAGCTTCATAGCTAAACGGTCGGTACCCGGGCCTTGCAGAGAAGAGCAAGGTTTTGCCTGTAATGCTTCTCTTAGGAGAGCTGGACCCTGGGATCCAGAGCTCTGGTCATACCCATGACTAAGATGCTTTCTGTGCAGGGTGCTATACAGGTCCAGGGGAGTGGAATCCTTGGGAACCCGGTCCCTGAAGGTTTAATTACAATGCCTGCCGTGAGAGGTGAAGTTTGGGCTTCTGTGGACCAAACAGAGTCCTGCGGCGGGGAAAAGGTAAGTGGGGGCCCCCAGGAACTTGGTTCTATTAGGGGACCCCCAAGCCTAATATGTCTTTCTGCCTGTTACCTAACGGTATTCCCGCTAAATATCTGTGCATGCCTGTAACTACTAAAAAATGTAATAATTTTAATAGTGGTCAAGAAAAAAAAAAATAGACAGACCGCGGTACCTGTGTTAATCCACTAGAGGCCGCTGTGGAACGTTTCTTGTCATGTGGACTTTTTCTTTTCATCAGAGTCAAGTCCAGGCAGATGGTGAGTTCTCTTGTGGGAAACTGCTTCCTCTGCCATGTTGCAATGCTCGTCCATCCCCCGGCCTGCGGCAAAAGGGCCCTGTCTCCTGTCCCTAGTTTCCTTTTACAAAAAAGAGCGCCGAAGGCGCACGTGCCCGCGCCTCTATATATAGAGGTGAGCTGGAAAAGGGGGCGGAGCTTGGGGGATGACGCTCTGTGCGCGCCGCAGCGCTTCTGCGCATGTGCGGGCGTCCCAGCATGTTAAAAGGCACAATTATGTGTTGTGAGCTGGCTATGGAGTGCAGAGACAGAGCTGGCAACATTTAAAAAAGGCATACTGCAAGCGGTTGATGCAGGCATCCCCATAGAAAGGCACATTAGTAGACACCAACTGTTTTTATAGCAGCAATTGTGCTAGACTATTGTCAGTAAGTGGTGTATTTCGGCTGGAATACCTCAGCTTTGGGCTTAGGAATATGCCGTCTAAAAACTCCGGGACTAAAAATCCCAGGAAGCATAGGGGGTCTCCATCGGGCTCTGAGGATCTTGGGCATGCTTCGGCTGCACCAATCTCCCCTGAAAAATCAGAGGTTAGTGACCGTAGAGCACCCTCAGGAGTACCTGGTACTGTGGCTGTCCTCAGTTCACCTGCTCCTGTGTATGTAACACAGGAGGTTTTTCTTGTTCATACATCACGGGACACAGAGCAGCATAGTCATTACTATGTGGGTTATATAGAATTACCTTCAGGTGCTGGCACTGGCAACTTCCAAAACAGGAAGTACCCTCCCCTATATAAGCCCCTCCCATCCGGGAGTACCTCCGTTTTTTGCCAGTGTCTAAGGTGTTGGCCAAGGTTAACATGTATTCATCTGGGCTTGTGTACAGGTTCTCTGGGCCTTAGCAAGCTATTCCGGATCCGACCAAAAAAGCTTCATAGCTAAACGGTCGGTACCCGGGCCTTGCAGAGAAGAGCAAGGTTTTGCCTGTAATGCCTCTCTTAGGAGGGCTGGACCCTGGGATCCAGAGCTCTGGTCATACCCAAAACCAAGAGGCTATCTGTGCAGGGTGCTATACAGGTCCAGGGGAGTGGAATCCTTGGGAACCCGGTCCCTGAAGGTCTAGTACAATGCCTGCTGTGAAAGGTGAAGTTTGGGCTTCTGTGGACCAAACAAAGTCCTGCGGCGGGGAAAAGGTAAGTGGGGGCCCCTCAGGAACTTGGTTCTATTGAGGGGACCCCCAAGCCTAATATGTCTTTCTGCCTGTTACCTAAAAGGTATTCCCGCTAATAGCTGTATATGCCTAAGAAATCCTAGAAATGTTTTTTCATAAAGGAAGTTTTAAAAACTGTAAACCTGGAAATGTTTTTCATAAAGGAGGTTTTAAAAAAAAAAAAAAAAGACAAAAGTGCGGTACCTGTGTTTGTCCACTAGAGGCCGCTGTGGAACGTCTTTTTTTCTTGGGACTATTTCCTTCCATGGTGAAAGTCCAGGCAGATGAGTGAGCTCTCTATCAGGGAAGCTGCATTCCTCTGTCATGCTGCCAAGTAGTTTCCTTCCATCCCCGAGTCCTGGTGAAACAGGGACCCTGGCTCCTCTCCCTACATGGCGCCAAGAGCGCACACGTGCACGCGCGCGCACACACGCTTTCTTTTTAAAAGATTTAGCTTCAAAAAAGGGGGCGGAGCCTGGCGGATGACGCGCTCTGTGCGCCCAGCGCTTCTGCGCATGTGCGGGCGTCCCAGCAAGATAAAAGGACTCAGTCCACGCTGCTTGCTATGGACACAGAGCATGAAAAGGAGCTGGTAGCATGGTATAGGGGCTTACAGCGGGCGGTTGATACAGGCATCCCCAGAAAGACGCATTAGTAGACACCCACTGATGTACATAGCAGCAAAATTGCATTAGACTATTTCAGTAAGGGGTGTATTGCGGCTGGAATACCTCAGCTTTGAACTAAGGAATATGCCGCCTAAAAAACTCAGAGATATACCTCTCAGGAAGTGTAGGGGGTCTCCATCGGGCTCTGATAATCTGGAGCAGTCATCTGCACCCTCCTCCCCTGAGAAATCAGAGGTTAATACCCATAAGGAACCCCCGGGAGTGCCAGGTACTGCGGCTGTCCTCAGTCCACCTGCTCCTGCATATATAACAGAGGAGGTTTTTTCCTCAACTCTGGAGGGATTGGAGCAGAGATTGGCAGCATTGATCGCTTCTTCTCTACAGGAAAGAAAGCGCGCCAGATCTCCATCACCTCCATTAGAGTGCCTGTTGGCAGAGCAAACAGTCCCAGGAAGGGACCGACCTACCTGAAGGGGATCAGGAGGAGGTTAACTCTGTTTTTGAGGAATCGACAGTAGATGAACCATTTTCAGCATCACAGACTGAAAGATTGTGGGTCCAGACCCTAACTGACATGGTTCGATCTGCATTTAAAATGCCTCTTGTTGAACCATCAACTACTGCTGTCTCCTCATTGGGGTCGCTAAAAGCTCCCCAGGTTAATTGCTCCTTTCCAATACATCCATTATTGGAAGGACTTATATACCAGGACTGGGAACATCCTGATAAACTATTTGTTCCGCCTAAAAAATTTCCGGTGATCTATCCCATGGAGGAAAAGTTCACCCAGAGATGGAATGTTCCTACGGTGGATGAAGCCATCTCTTCTGTGAACAAATCACTGACATGTCCAGTAGATAATGTTCAAATGTTCAAAGATCCAGTGGATAAAAAATTGGAATCTTGATTAAAATCTGCTTTTTCCACAGCAGGGGCTGTTACACAGCCAGCAGTGGCAGCTATTGGGGTCTGCCAAGCTTTAAAGGATCAAATGAAAATGGTCCTGAGGGATTTGCCAGACCAGCAGGCCCAGGCTCTGGCTGATCTGCCTAGAGCATTATGCTTTGCGGTTGACGCCATCAAGGATTCTATCCATCAGGCCTCCCGCCTCACGCTGTCTTTGGTACATATGCGTAGGCTTCTGTGGCTCAAAAACTGGTCTGCTGAAGCTCCCTGTAAGAAGCTCTTAGTTAGCTTCCCATTTCATGGGGAACGCCTTTTTGGCGAGGACCTGGATAAGTATATCCAGAAGATTTCCAGTGGTAAAAGTACTCTCTTACCGAGTAAGAAGAGGTCTAGGGGTCCATCTTTTAAGAGGACTACCTCTCCTATCCCTGCGACGTCTGCTACTAAGCAGTTCCGACGGCCTCCTCGGTCAAACTCAGGGGGTAAAAATCAGGGACAGTCACAGGGTAATAAGAAACCCTGGATCCGAAGGGGTACTAAACCAGCCTCCAAGTCAAGCCTATGAAGGGCTGCCCCCACTCAAACGGGTGGGGGGAAGACTTCAGTTGTTCGCAGAGACCTGGCGGGAGACGATCAAAGACAGATGGGTGCTCTCCGCAGTAACTCTGGGATACAAGTTGGAGTTAAAAGAGTCTCCTCCTTCCCATTTTATGTGGTCAGGCATGCCAAGAGACCCTCTGAAAAGAGGGTCTCTCCTATTGGCGTTAGAACAACTATTGCTCCAAGGAGTAATTATGGAGGTTCCTATGGAAGAGTGGGGGTTGGGTTTCTACTCAAACCTTTTCACAGTCCCGAAGCCAAACGGGGACATAAGACCCATATTGGACCTAAAGAGTCTAAACAAATTTCTAAACGTCCGGTCTTTCCGGATGGAGTCGATCCGATCGGTCACCGCTGCCCTACAAGGGGAGGAATGGTTAGCCTCGATCGACATCAAAGATGCTTACTTGCATGTTCCCATCTTTCCAGGTCATCAAAAATTTCTACGCTTTGCAGTAGAAGGGCGCCATTTTCAGTTCAGAGCCTTACCATTCGGTCTGGCCACAGCACCACGAGTGTTCACAAAAATTCTGGCCCCACTGTTGGCCGATCTAAGAACACGAGGTGTAACGATAATGGCATACCTAGACGACCTGTTGTTGATGGACCACTCAGTTGCCAAGCTAGAAGTGGTAATTGTCGATACAATCAAGTATCTAGAATCTCAAGGTTGGGTCATCAACCTGGACAAGTCAGCCCTACAGCCAGTGAAAAACCTGGTATATCTAGGGCTACGGCTGGATTCAGACCAGAGGAAGATTTTCTTACCTCTAGACAAGGTATCCTCTTTGAGGGGCTTGGTCCGTCTGCTTTGTGCAAAAAGACAGCCGTCCATACGCCTGTGCATGAGGCTGCTAGGAAAGATGGTAGCATCATTCGAAGCTGTGCCATACGCCCAATTCCACTCAAGGAATTTACAGAGGGCCATATTGTCAGCCTGGAACGGAAAAGTTCAGGCTCTAGACTTCCCGATGGCTTTGTCCCCTTCCGTTCGGAAGAGTCTCTGCTGGTGGTTGATCCCCCAGAATCTCCAGAAGGGAAAACCCTTCAGCCCGATATCTTGGAAGGTGGTCACTACAGATGCCAGCCTTATAGGCTGGGGGGCAGTACTGGAGCAATGGTCTCTCCAGGGCAGATGGTCAAATGTAGTAAAAACCCTGCCCATCAATCTCTTAGAGATACGAGCAGCCCGGTACGCCCTAGTAGCCTGGACATCCAGACTCCAAGGGTCCCCTGTCAGAATTCAATCAGACAATGCCACAGCAGTGGCATATATCAATCATCAGGGAGGCACCAGGAGTCGTGCAGCCCAGAGGGAAGTAAGTCACATCCTGGAATGGGCAGAAAAGCATGTCCCATGTATATCAGCTGTCTTCATTCCAGGGGTGGAGAATTGGAAGGCGGACTTTCTGAGTCGCCAACAGTTATGCCCAGGGGAATGGTCCCTTCATCCCGAGGTCTTCCGAGCAATATGTCAGCGGTGGGGAACACCGGATGTAGATCTGCTAGCATCCAGATTCAACGCAAAGGTGGACAGATTTGTCTCCCGGACAAGGGATCCCCTCGCTTGCGGCTCGGATGCTCTGGTGTTCCCTTGGGATCAGTTCAGACTGATATATGCATTCCCTCCGCTACAATTGTTGCCTCGACTCCTTCGCAGAGTCAGGTTGGAGAAGAAGCCGGTGATCCTGGTGGCTCCAGCGTGGCCCCGAAGGGCCTGGTACGCGGAGATCATCAAAATGTCTGTGGGGAGTCCTTGGACCCTTCCACGTCGTCCGGACCTGCTTTCGCAAGGACCGATATACCACCCTTCCTTACTAACTCTAAGTTTAACGGCCTGGCTATTGAATCCCACATCCTAAAGAAGAGAGGTCTCTCTAACTCTGTGGTATTAACTATAATCAATGCCAGGAAGCCTGTATCCAGGCAGATCTACTATAGAGTTTGAAAGGCGTACATCACTTGGTGCGAGGCCAGAAAATGGCATCCACGTAAGTACGTTATAGGCAGAATTCTGGACTTCCTGCAGTGGGCTGTAGACAGGAAGTTTGCCTTAAGTACTATCAAGGGCCAGGTTTCGGCCTTATCAATACTATTTCAAAGGCCCCTGGCTATGCATTCACTTGTCAAATCCTTTATGCAAGGTGTGACTCGTATTATTCCACCGATTAAAGCTCCCATATGCCCATGGGATCTAAATTTGGTTCTGTCGGTTCTGCAGAAGCAGCCATTTGAACCTTTGCGGCACATTTCCTTGGTTCTACTCACCAGAAAATTGATATTTTTAGTAGCCATATGCTTGGCTAGAAGAGTGTCGGAATTAGCCGCCATGTCCTGTAAGGAGCCATATCTGGTTATTTATAAGGACAGAGTAGTAATACGCCCTCACCCAGCCTTTCTTCCTAAGGTGGTATCGAGGTTTCACTTGAACCAGGATGTGGTTCTTCCTTCTTTTTTCCCCAAACCAAGCTCGGTAGAGGAAAAGTTATTGCATTCTTTGGATGTAGTAAGAGCAGTTAAAGCTTATCTAAAAGCCACTGCTCAGATTCGTAGAACGGATTCTTTGTTTGTTCTGCCGGAAGGCCCCAGAAAGGGTCAGGCAGCATCAAAATCTACTTTAGCCAAGTGGATTTGACAGGTCATAATACAAGCCTATGGCTTGAGAAGTAGACCGCCTCCGTTCAAAGTTAGGGCGCACTCCACGAGAGCAGTTGGAACTTCATGGGCAGTGCATCACCAGGCCTCCCTGGCTCAAATTTGTAAGGCCGCAACATGGTCTTCAGTACACACGTTTACTAGGTTCTACCAGGTGGACGTTAGAAGTCAGGAGGATGTCGCCTTTGGGCGCAGTGTGTTGCAGGCCGCAAAAGATCCTCATGCCTGATGGTGCCCAGCTTATTTATGGTGTATCCCCCCCCTCATTTGGCATTGCTTTGGGACGTCCCACATAGTAATGACTATGCCGCTCTGTGTCCCGTGATGTACGAGAAAGAAATTAGGATTTTTATAACAGCTTACCTGTAAAATCCTTTTCTTGGAGTACATCGCGGGACACAGAGCTCCCACCCCTCTTTTGGGGACACTTATTGCTTTGCTACAAAACTGAGGTGCTCCCGGATGGGAGGGGCTTATATAGGGGAGGGTACTTCCGGTTTGGAAGTTGCCAGCACCTGAAGGTAAACTATATAACCCACATAGTAATGACTATGCCGCTCTGTGTCCCGTGATGTACTCCAAGAAAAGGATTTTACAGGTAAGCTGTTATAAAAATCCTATTTTCCAACCCAGGTAAGGCTAACAACCGATGCCAGCTCCTGGGGTTGGGGGGCTCACATGAGCGGTCGATGGGCTCAGGGATCCTGGTCCACAAGGGAAGCACTGAGATCTTCAAACTGGAGGGAACTAAAGGTGATAGAAATGGCCATATTGTCCTTTGCAGAAGAAGTCCAAGGGCAACATACACAAATCCTGTCGGACAATGCCACGGCGGTGGCTTACATAAACCGACAAGGGGGGGGCACCAGAAGCAGAGTACTTCAAGGCCTAGCAGGGAGCATTGTAAACTGGGCAGAGCTCCATACTCGATCCTTGTCCACGGTCCACCTAAAAGGGACCCTAAACAGGATGGCGGATTTCCTCAGCAGGAACCAGGTGTACGAAGCGGAGTGGCAATTGAATCCAGATGTCTTCAATCTAATGGTGAAGAAATGGGGACAGCCAAGAGTGGATCTCTTTGCGACTTAGGAAAATACACAAATATCCCGCTTTTTTTTCCCTGAACAGGAACGAGTCATCTCTGGGGGTAGATGCTCTGGCGCACAGTTGGAATTTTCACCTCTGCTACGCCTTCCCTCCATTTCAGCTGATTCCGCAGGTCATAACAAAAAACCTGGAAAGAGGATACGACAGTAATCCTCATCACTCCCTTCTGGCCCAAAAGGCCTTGGTTTTCGGCTCTTCTACAGATGCAGATCAAACCATACTGGCACCTTCCATTGAGACAAGACCTTCTGTTACAAGGTCCTCTGCTTCACCAAGTAAAAAAGCTAAAACTCACAGCTTGGCTTCTGAGGAGCAACTCTTAAGGAGAAAAGGATTCTCGGATAGGTTGGTGGCTACCCTCCTATCTAGCAGAAAGAATGTTACCAGAGCAATATATCACAAAATCTGGAAAGTCTTTAACTCCTGGTGCACTACATCCGGCAGACCATTAAAGCAGATTTCTCCTATCCTGGAATTCCTGCAAGAAGGAGCAGACGAGGGCCTATCGGTCAGTACCCTAAAAGTTCAGGTGGCTGCACTGGGGGTATAATTTGAGAAATCTATTTCATCAGAACCTCTAGTAGTAATATTCTTTAAAGCCCTCACTCGGGCTAGACCGATAGTGATCAAAAACTGTCCGCCATGGGACTTATCAGTCGTTCTACGGGCCCTGACCAGGGAACCTTTCGAACCTCTTAATTTAAACTCCCTGCAACTAATTACTTTGAAAACAATTTTTCTAGTAGCTATTACAACAGCTCGAAGAATCGGAAAGCTGCAAGCTTTATCTATCAGGGAGCCATTTTTTTCTATTTTTTCAGACAGAATTGTTCTGAAGACGGATCCTAATTTTTTACCAAAGGTTGCTTCAGTTCAAAATAGAACCCAGGAGATAATACTTCCTACGTTTTTGTTCTAATCCGTCGGGTAAGAAGGAAGAATTATTCCATACCCTGAATGTTAAAAGAGCAGTCTTAAGTTACCTGGAAGCTACTAAAGACTTTAGGCGTTCAGACGCACTATTTATTTTGTTTTCCGGAAATAAAAAAGGAAGTCGAGCTTCTAGAGGAACCATTGCCAGATGGTTGAGAGTGGCTATCTCAGACGCCTATCCCCTTACAGGCCAGGAGAGTCTGGTTAGTATCCGGGCTCATTCTACCAGAGCTTCGGTGGTAAGTTGGGCAGAAAAAGCTGGTGCCACCCCCGAACAAATCTGTAAGGCAGCTACATGGACAAGTCTGACGACCTTTGCCCGTCATTATAGGTTAGATCTTATGACGGCTGGGGACCAGGCTTTCGGAAGTAAAGTCTTACAGGCTGTTGTCCCACCCTAAATGGGGTAAGCTCGATTATCCTCTCAGGTGCTGTCCTGAAAGACGTTTTGGAAAAATGCAAGTTAGACTTACCGGTAACTTGTTTTCCAATAGGCTTTCAGGACAGCAGGATCCCGCCCTTTTTTATGCTGTTGCTGTAATACGATGTAATAACTGTCGCTTATGTGTTGCAGCCGGGGCTGGAGGTTCTCTACAAACAACTGATGGAAGCAACGTGGAGACCTCCAATTAAATACTTATTTGATGAGGTGTTTCCTGTAGGAGGAGGAGCCATGATCTCTCAGGTGCTGTCCTGAAAGCCTATTGGAAAACAAGTTACCGGTAAGTCTAACTTGCATTTTTTTAAGCGTGCAAAAAGTAAAAAATTGCCCAGGTAGAAAAGTGGTTAATGTACAGGTCCTCCACAGAAGGGGGTGGTGGAAGAGTTGATGTGTTGTAATATTTCATTGGAAGCACACTGGATTTATGGCAGATCAACAGGTATTTTTCTGTATTTGTGGTGCTTTTAATAGGGCTGAAATATGGGGGATTGTGGATGTATTGGAGAGAGGTACACTTTTTTTTTTTTGCACTGAAATATGCTGTAAAGAGAACCTGGGAAGATGGGGGGGGGGGGGGGGGGGGGGAAAGTGAGCTCCCCTTGCGGTTTGGTGCAAAACTCCAAAGCTGTCATCCTGATCCACTACTACTTAATGAGTCACCTGACCTGGAACAAGCTTGCAGGTAGACTTAACACACTCCTCCTGTATGCTTCTTCTAAGTCACTGGCTCCTTAGTTAATAAAGCAGGGGATTAGGATAATCAATAACCCTAGCACTTGAACCTTTTTAAAACCAGTCAGTAATGCCCTTTTTTTGTCCTAACATGTTGGCTTTTTTTAAGCATCTCTTTTTGAAGCCCTCACCTTCTTTTTTTTTTATGCATCATTTCCTCACCAGTTGACTTTAACTGTAACTTTACTAGTTAATTTTTATCTCCAATCAAAAATAACCTTTTTTGAAATTGTAAATTTTCATTTTTTTTTTTTTTGTATCAAGTTATTGTCAATATACTTGTCTTAATTGTACAGGGGAAAGTCATAGACCCTGGAGTATAGGCTGCTACCTTCAGGTGAGCGTTTGGAGAATCCCCTCTTGAGCATATCCCCATAAACCTACCCCACTCCATGAGACTTCATTATTTTATATTTTTATTTTTTGTTGGTGTCCTGTAGGTGATGGACCTCTTCTACCTTATCGAGACGTTTCTTGCTTAACCACATATGGACCGCCGCACGACTATATACGTCGACAGATTGGCACGGCTGGGCACAAGGGCGTACCGGTACGTCCCCTTTAAGATCCCAGCCGTGGGTCGCGCTGGCGGCCCGGTCCGAAGCTCCCATGACCGCGCCCGCGGGACCTGCGGACCCGATCGCCGCCGGTGTCCCGCGATTGGGTCACAGCGCTGAAGAACGGGGAGAGAGGCAAGTGTAAACCAACCTTTCCCCCTTCTTCCTAGTGACATGTCAGTGATCGTCTGTTCCCAGTCATAGGGAACGACGGTCAGTGACGTCACGCCAAGCCACGCCCCCATACAGTAAGAATCACTCACTAGGGCACACTTAACACCTTCAGAGCCACCTAGAGGTTAACCCCTTCACTACCAGTGTCATTTGTCACAGTAATCCGTGCATATTTATAGCACTGATTGCTGTAAAAATGTCAATGGTCCCAAAAATGTGTCCGATGTGTCCGCCATAAAGTCACAGTCAAAATAAAAATCGCAGATCGCCGCCATTAGTAGTAAAAAAAAAATAAAAATGCCATAAAACTGTCCCCTATTTTGTAGACGCTATAACTTTTGCGCAAACCAATCACTATACGCTTATTGCGTTGTTGTTTTTTTTTTTTTTTTCAAAAAATATGTAGAAGAATACGTATTGGCCTAAACTATTTTTTGGGGATATTTATTATAGCAAAAAGTAAAAAAAAATATTTTTTCAAAATTGTCGCTCTATTTTTGTTTATAGCGCAAAAAAATTAAACTGCAGAGGTGATCAAATACCACCAAAAGAAAGCTCTATTTGTGGGGAAAAAAAGAACATAAATTTTGTTTGGGAGCCAGGTCGCACGACCCCGCAAATGTCAGTTAAAGCGACGCAGTGCCGAATCGCAAAAAGGGGCCTGGTCCTTTAGCAACAAAATGGTCCGGGGCTTAAGTGGTTAATTCGTTCTTATTTACTCCAAGTTCTTCAAAGTGGTTGTAAACCCACTTTAAAAAATAAAACTAACACCTGCAAGACCCAGGCATAATGAGCTAGTATGCATAGCATACTAGCTCATTATGTAATACTCAGCAGGGATTGAAGCCCCTGCTGCGGTACACGGCACTGGTTGGCAACAAGTCGTCCCAGAGTTACTTCCGGGTATCGCAGCTCCGGCGCTGTGATTGGCCGGAGCCGCAATGACTTCAATCCCGTGCATGCACGCGGAAGCCGCCCGTCACGGCATGACCTACTCTAGAAACGGCATGATCGCGGTTTCCAAAGTGCGCCTACATCGGGGCGAGACTCTATTGTAAATATCTCCTAAACCGTGTAGGTTTAGGAGATATTTCTAGCACCTACAGGTAAGCCTTAACCTAAGCTTACCTGTAGGTAAAAGTGGTTGTACAGTCTGTACAACCACTTTCAATTAACTCTTCAATCAACTTCTTCATTGCCTTTTTATTTCAACAATAGAAATGGTACATCTGGATCCGTGCAACCTTAGTAAAAACTTCGGAAACAGATGATCACAGGGGCAGAAACCAGGTGGAAGAGAATCGCAGTGTTAGATTTCTTAACCCCAGTCTCTCATACATCCGATGCTATGGATTCATTCAGTATGCCTTCCATTGTAAATATGTTTTTCTCTTTCCGTCCATGGACTGACACAGCCTCTTCATACCTGACAAAATGGGTTATGTTCCCTGCTCATAGGAGAAGACTAGGCAGAATGTTAGATGTTATAACCTACATTCATATACCAGAGCTGAACAGCCCCGCCCAGGGGGCTGTCCCTCTGGACATGACCCTCCTACCTGCAGCCAGCAGCCTCAGTTTTTTTTCTGCCTAGCAGAGGAGAGGACGTAGCTCTCTTCGGAGCCAGTCTCCTGAAGATTTTTTTTTTTTTTTTTTTTTTTTTTGAGATCTTCTATCAACATTCGTCTGGACAACAGGTTGGGTAGTTCGCTATCCTCGTTTTCCCAGTCCGACCATCGAGCGTGCTGATCCTCGCTCAACACATAGTGTGAGTTCAGTCCACGACATGCCCCACGACTCCAGGGGTGGCCAGTGGGCTTTTATGCTCCAGGGTCCACATTTGACTGAACAGTTATGCTGTATCTTTCACAGTGGACCCGGCCGACAAGCTACTCAGTACCGCACTGTGATAAGTCTGTCAGGAACACACCAGTCGGTCCTTCATGGACGGGTAAGTAGTCCCTCCTGCCTCCGCAGGTGATTACATGCTGTGTGTTCCTATGCTTGGGGGGGGGGGCTTTCCTGTCTCCCCCTTGTTTGTGGCTACTCTGTCACCTACTCTGGCGATGCACTGACTGGGGGTCACTCTGTCCTGGTGGGGGTGCTTGGGGGTCTGCATGGTGATGTTGGGGTATTGTGGTGTCGTTTTGGGCCTTGTGCGCCGTTCCGCGCAATGTTTTTATCTGTGTGTGTGTGTTCACATTGAAAACCGCATTGGTGGCCATCTTGCCGTAGCCCTGTGGCGCACTTGTATTGCGGTGGCCATTTTCTTGAAGCTGAGCATGCTTCTGTGCTAGTTTGGCCTTTATCGCTGCCTGGAACGGTGCGATTCTCCTCACAATTGCCTCACTGTTCACTCGCGCTGGAAGCGCTGCAAGGCAGCGGAACCGAGCGGTCCTGGCTGGGTTGGCGAGTCCCCTGGGTAACCCCCCCCCCCTACAGTCAGTGCAGCCGGAGGGTTGACTTTCTTTTCATTTATATGACTGAAGTCTCAGAGTGCTAGTATTATGGAGTCAGTGTCACCAGCTTCCCCCTTAATGTCAGAGGCAACAGGCAGTGCTCCTGCACCTGCGGTTCCTATGGACCAGTTGTCGGCAGTCCTGGAATCATTTGTTACCAGGATGGAAGCGGCGTGCAAGCGCAAGTGGGCTAAAAAGCGCCCTCTCCCCACACCATCTCCAGGGGAATGCTCTGATTTGGATATGGGCCTTGTTGCAGCATTGGACCCTGACTCTGAATCTTTGGATGTGTTTGACCAGGACATTCCTTATGAGGAATACTCCCTATCTGTGTCAGTGCATGACAGGGCACTTGTTAGTGAACTCATTGATGCTGTGAGGGACACTCTCAAGCTGGATGCTGCGGCTGAGGAACCTGCAGTGGAGACAGTCTCCTTTGGTTCGTTTAAAGCGCATCCTTCAAAGAAAGTTTTTCCCTATATATCCTTCTTTGATAAATTCATTGATCAGGTATGGGAAAAACTGCAGAGGACCATTGCAATATCGCGGCGTCTGGCAATTAGGTATCCCTTTGAGGAAAGCCTGATCAAAAAATGGGCACCCCCTCGGTTGAAGGGGAGTTCTGCTTTTAAGGACCCTACTGATAGGAGGTCGGAAGTGGTGAGCAGAGCTATGTTCACCATGCTGGGGTCCGCATTACATCCTATCGTGTGAGACACCAGTGTCGCCGCTACATTTACGGAATGGGCAAAGCTTTTGCACCAAACTGTGCAGGAGCATAATCTCCCTCAAGATTGCATTATTCTGGCCGAACAACTGATACAAGGACTGGTGTATGTGTGCGATGCCACTATGGATGCGGCCCCTTTAATTTCTGGGGCCTCAGCATCTGCGGTGGTATTGCATCGCCTTATCTGGTTAAAGTGCTGGTCTGCTGACTTGGCCTCTGAAAAAAAAAAATCCTGACGGATTTACCCTTTTAAGGGTGGAAGACTTTTTGGTGCTTCCCTGGATGACATTATTAAGAATGTCACGGGAGGTAGGAGCACCCTTCTTCCTCAGCCTACTAAGGGGAAGGAGCCGCGCCGTAGGCCGGGCCCTTCTTTTTCCGCAAGCCCGCCTCTGCATAAAGTCTTGCCCCCACCTGACTCTGGGGTGGGGGGACGTCTTCGCAGGTTCGCGGATTGGTGGGCCTCGAGGTGGTCACTTCAGGGTACAGGATAGAGTTCCTTCCCTGGCCACCAAACAGATTTTTTCCTTCGAATCTCCCTATCCTTCCAGCGCGTTGAGCTGCCCTATTGGGGGAGGTGTGGGGTAATTTTGCCAGTACCGCCACAGAAGAGGTTTCAGGGATTTTATTCCAATCTGTTTTGGTCCCAAAGAAGGACGGACTCCGCCCAATTCTGGACCTCAAGGCCCTAAATGCCTTTGTAACGGTTCGGAAATTCCGCATGGAATCCATTCGTTCGGCGATTGCTGCGCTCCACCCGGGGGATTTTCTGGCGTCCTTGGATATCAGGGACGCCTACTTGCATACAGAAAAAGTGTTAATCCCAGATGTAATTAGAAGGGGATTTAAAGAAAAGTGGCTACTTTTAAACAACAATTTAGTCTAGGCCAAAAGGTTAGAAAAAATATAAACCATTTATTTTAAGTATCAAAAGGGGAACAGTTTAAACATGCATATTTGATTAAATATACAGACAAATAAAATATAGCTTCATGTACTATTTTACCGATGGACTCCTAGGATAGGGAGTCAATTCGGAGGTTGTTACAACCAAACAATTAAAACAAACAGGACTAACAGTACCATCACCAACAATAAGGGGAAAGACACACAGCATAGATGGTCCGGACGCCGGCAATTAAATTCAAAGTGGAGCTGTAAAATGGTAAGATTAGCTTGGATTAAGCCAATATCCTAATTTAATCATATAAACAGTAAGTACCATAGTGCAGCTTCACTGTGAATAAACCCTAACAAAATTGGGACCCAACAAGGGGAGATGGAAATATTGACCACTAATATCACCTTCCTGGGGGAGAGGAAGATATTGGGATAGTCTCCACAGGATTATTTGGGAAATAGATGGAAGGAACAAATGTTTCTATTGCACTCTAGGAATGAAACTAGAGTGTATTAATAACCCTGTACAGATTTTTCCGAGATGGTGAACTTTTGGTCACTTTTCCTTCAATGGTGATCAGATGTGGTGGAGTTGATGAGTTTGAGTCATTGGTTCTTTTATTGCTTCAAAATATAGCCGCTAATGACATAATCAGTATTTCAGTACAGCGCGGAGTAGTGGGAGCTAGGGTAGCCACAGATATGTTTCACCTTCTTAGTGTGTTCAGAAGGGGACGGGTATCTAGGGTTCAGTTGGATCTGACTTGCAGAGCGGGGCCAGTTCACTTCACTGGGATCCCCCTGTTGAAGATAAACTTAATTTGTACTTTACCCTTTCAGATGCTCAGCGTCCTTTAGATTAACTGTAGCTCCGTGCTCAACCAACTCTCCTTAGCGGGATGGAATGTTTCACTGTCTGCTGGTCTTTGCGCATTTGTTGTAGGGCTATAGCAGCGTGAGTAGTTCAAAAGTTTGCGCTGTATGCGCAACGTACGTTCCGACCAGGACTTTACAATGCCCCGCGCTGCTGTCCGCTGCTGTCCTCCGTACACGGATCTCCACTGTCGGCCCGAAGGGGTTGCGTTGCCGACGTCACGTGACCTCTGTGACGTCAACACGTTTCGCTTTGATGTAGCGTAGCTTCGTCTGGACGTAGTCTGTGGCTGATACTTGCGGGTCTATTTATAGATGCTACCTGTATTAGGTCCGCCCGCAAATTAACCCGTGAGGGTTACAGGATAGTTACCCTTGTTTGTATGTAAGAATGGAACAATCTTCAACACGGTAGAGGGAACCAGGAGATTATTAAAGAACAAATCTTTTCTTTAAGGCTAGTTTATGTCTCTATGGAGATGAGATGAGGTTAAACATTACTGGGGGTAAAGA
Source organism: Rana muscosa (assembly GCA_029206835.1). NCBI lineage: Eukaryota > Metazoa > Chordata > Amphibia > Anura > Ranidae > Rana > Rana muscosa. The sequence goes on from CM055123.1 coordinate 196,796,547, forward strand.
GGAGGAAGGGACAAAATAGTAATAAAAATAAAAATCTCAAAGAACACACAGAGTATAGAGCAATGAAGAAGCATAGTTAGCATTATATCAAAAACATCAAGTAGGGATAAGACGATTTCATTATTAGATTACTTTTATGGAGGAGGAGAGGCCAAAAAGGATAGGCAGAGGTGCTCTTAGGCACCGTGCGTGGCATTTACATAAGATTAGTAGTAATTGATAATTAAGAAAAAAAGAAAAAATGATGCCTAGAAGGACCTAGCTAAGGTTTTTCATACCTATTTCATTCAGTTTCAACACAAAGTTTTTGAAGATTTGAATTTAAAGTGAATAAGTACATATATATACCAATCATAATCTTCGCCAGATGGATTAGAGATAGATGAGGAAATCAACAATGCATTTAGCAGAAACCCATCCCAACTTTCTGATCAGGATGACGAGATAAGAGAAAAATTTAAAGAACATAAAAAATTACTTTTAAAGCATCTTAACAGAAAGTGGGATGTTTCCTTCCTTGAAACATATGTAGACCGTAGAATAGTACCCCGTGGCCTGAGGGACCGCACGGTCCCGGCGGAACATCTTCATAATGAGAGATTCCTTCCTGAAATGGAAGGAACTCTGCATAAACCACGGGATTGCGGTAATGGGTCTTATAGTGGAGGAGGAAAAAATTCAACTTATGGAATTAAAAGAAAAAATCAAGGAGAGCGCACAGGGACTTGAGCCCTTGAAAGACATGGAGGAATTTATAAAACATAATGACTCCCTAAAAAAAAGAGATCGAAAAAGCCCAACTTAGCTTAAAAACCACCAAACAATCAAAATTAAAAAGGGATCTCTCGGATTTCGAAAGACCAAGTTTTTGATCTTACTATTAGGAGAGGTAGAGTAAGTCTAATAGGAGAGGACCACGCTCACAGTCTAGACGTAGACGAGACAATGTACCAACTGATTATGATGATGAAACATTACCCAAAGTGGTGACTTTCTTAGAGAAAGAGGGGGTGACCGAAATACAGGATCACCCCCTCTCTCAGAAAATCCCACAAAAGACCACTGCTACCAAAAGCAAGGACAAACCACAGAGCATCCAGACAGAACAGCGTACACGAAGCCAACGAAGGTAACCTTAGAACTCCAAAAAAACTAACTACCAAAACCGGATACAAAAGTTATAAACAGTTCTACCTTCCCCTTAGCGACGAGACACATCCAACTCCTACAAAAAGGTATGTCCTTCTCCACGGTTAACAATATGGACCATTTCACAGTATACAAGGATGTGGCCCTGTTCTTGAGAAAGGTGTTCTTTAGATCCCTTTATGCACATAAGGGCCTTAAGCTCAGAGGACCCAAAATTAGATCTAGAGGACCAACTTGCTCTGGAAATTCTAAACTCATTGTTAGAAGAAAATGACGATCTTCAGTCTGAAAGCTGTCCGGTTAAAAGGATAGCTAATCTGAAAATACGATCTAACAAGATGCCTCCCCTGAGCAAGAACAGGTGGTTGCATATGTTTCTTGAGATGGTCCAGGCAGACCTAAATAAGGTTGACTGGACACAGGGTGGCTTTGACAACCTCTCTGGGGAGGAACGAAAGGCCCTAAAAGAACTTAAAGAAGCAAAAAATTTAGTTTTCAAAAAAAGTGACAAAGGAGGTAACGTCGTCCTACTGGATGACGACTCCTATATAGCGGAAGTAAAAAGGTTACTGGAAGACAATAGTACATACAAAAAATTGGACTCTGACCCCTTTCCAGAGGTAAAGTACGAAATAAATAGGATGCCAAGAGATGCGGGACTTCTTGGTCGCCGTGAACTGGACCATCTCCTTGTTCGTGAGTTCGATGTGCCGACCTTCTATATCATTCCGAAAATCCATAAATGCCCCGATAAGCCACCCGGGAGACCTATTGTCTCTGCGGTACAGGGCCCTCTAGAGAGGATAGGTCGGTACTTGGACTCGCTACTCAAGGAGATGGTCACGGGCTTAAAATCCTACGTACAAGATACACGTCATGTGCTCTCCAAAATCACGGAACTAGAAATCGATGATGGTTTCCTACTGATAAGTGTGGACGTGGAGTCCCTATATACATCTATCCCCCATCACTGTGGGATTGATGCAGTGGCAAAACATCTCGATCAAAATTACCCTGAATTTGGCGCTCAAAATGAATTTCTCTTGGATTTACTACAGTTTGCACTGAGAAATAATTTTTTCCAGTTCTGTTCACAGTTCTACCAAAAAATTAGAGGTACCTCTATGGGAGCGGCCTGGGCACCAGCATACGCCTGCTTGCATCTGGGCATGTGGGAGGAGGAGGAGGTTTTCACGTCGTCGATGTACACTGACCATGTACATGCATGGTTAAGGTACATCGACGACGTACTAGTGATCTGGCGAGGCAGCCGTGAACAATGGATACTGTTCAATGAACAACTAAACCAAAATGACCGGAATATCAGGCTTACCTATGTGATTGATGAACAACACATCTCCTTTTTGGATTTGTGGATTTTCATCGAGGATGGTAAACTGTGTACACATACCTTTCGGAAAGAAACAGCAGCCAACACACTATTGAGGGCTGATAGCCACCATCCTCAGCCCCTGATTGATGGAATCCCAATTGGTCAGTTCCTGAGGATCAAGAGGAACTGTAGCAAAAAGGAAGATCTTAGAAGAGAAAATGCCGAACTTTATAGCAGGTTCCGTGAAAGAGGGTATTCCCACCGTCCGATACGAAAAGCTAAACGGCGGGCAGCATGCCAAGACAGGGAAGCCGCCCTCCTCTGTGATCCTCCAACTAAAACTGAAATACTGAAATCTGAACCAATAAGAGTAATAACACCCTACGGTGCCCAATGGGGCCCAGTTCGCCAAGTACTTGAAAAACATTGGGGTATTTTACTAAACTGCCCCAGCTTGAGAGATATAGTCGGAAGTGCACCCAAATTGGTGGCAAAGAGAGCAAAAAGCCTGGGAGAACTGATTTTACGGTGAGTACAAAAATCCTATTTACTCTTTCGTCCATGGACCGACACAGCTTCTCTATTGACAAAGTGGGTATTATCCGTTAATTAGGAGTGACTAGGCAGAAAAACTTGTAAAAAGTGTTGCATCACACCTTCTACAGTACCGCCCAGGGGGCGGACCCTCTGGGTATACCCTCTCAGTCTGCATCTTCGCAGATCAGTTTTCTTTATCGTACACCACGGGACACAGAGCTAGTCATTACATAATGGGTTAAGGGTCACCAGCGGTGATTAGACACTGGCACAACCAATGGAAGACAGTTCCCCTCCATATAACCCCTCCCATCAGGGAAGTACCTCAGTTTTTCCGCCAGTGTCGAAAGGTGTTGGACGCGTTAGGAGGTGCTAAAGGAAAGCTCTACCAAAGAGACCCTCTGGGGGTAAAAGAGCTATGCTTTCGGATCCATCCAAGACGCCTACAAATGAGCTGAATCTGGATGGGATCCGGGCCTCATCCATGAGGCGTCGCCTGTAATGTCTCTCTTCGGAGGACTGGGCTCTAAGATCCAGCACTTTCGCTATTTCGCTATAAAGTCCTGGTAAGAGTCTTGTACAAGGCCCAGGGGAGAGGTATCCTTTAAATAGGAACCCATATCCCTGAAGGTTGGCACACATAGCCCACCGTGAAGGGTGAAGTTTGGTATCTGTCTGAAATCTTTCAGCAGAAAAACCTGCGGCGTGGATAAGGTGAGATTAGAAGGTCCATAACTAGGTTGGGACCTTTTTCAAAAAGTGGATGTCTTCTTTTTTCCACCACTGGGGGGAGTAAAGAGCTGAATATACTCGCCTCACTCTGTTCAGTGTCGGCTTCGGCGAAGTACACTGCTCGTCACCTCCGCTGCTGAGCTTGCTGGGGCACCCCGCTCCTCCTTTCGGTGGCCGACCAGACACCTGCAGATGCAGGTAAGTGGGAACAAGGGCTGATGAGAGTCCTCTCTCACTATGGCCACCGCCATAGCGCTAAGGGCCGCGCGCGGGAGCGCGCTTTATCGGAGGGGGGGGCGAAGGCGTGCGCGGGCACGTGGCGCGCGCAGGCACAGAAACGGCGCCAAATTTAAAAGACTGTCAGTGTGAGAAGCACTGCAGCAGCAAGCAAGCTCGTTAGTTCTCTTGTTCCTGGCAGAGAAACACAGCAGCTATACAGGGACGTAAGACTCCATGTGGTTGGACTGGGTACTTCCTAGAAGACATCCATGTTATGCATAGTTATGTGTTAAAAGTTGCATACTTAATGTATTTGCTAAACTGAACACGGTAGTATATGCATTTAGGTACCTTGTATTTTGTCTAAACAGTAAGCCTTCCAGGGGAAGTAATGCGGACAAAAAGAGATAAGAAAGCACCGCCGCCTGAGAGGAGGCTCTAGCTGTGCTGGCTCGGTACCTTTCTCTCCTGTGTGCCAAATGCACCTGTACAGGATGAGCCATTACCTCTGTCAGGTATGGCGGCTTCCTCAGTGAAGCCTGGGCCTGTATATGTCACTGAGGACACTTTATCAGCTGCCCTAAATAATCTGGAGGAAAAAATTGCTACCTTAATCGCTAAGTCCTCTAAAAAGGACAATAAGCGAAGCAGGTCTCTTCCAGTATTGGACCTCCCTTCAGAAGTACCTGAGGGAGGAGGATGAGGAGGAGGAGGCTACATCTGCAGAGGATGAGGAGCCAGATTTAAGGTCACAGGTACAATGCTATGCAGGAGCAGTGCATTTAAGTTAACCTCTGCGGAGGTAACGGAATTACCTGTCTCCTCCCTAGGGTCATTAAGATCCCTGCAAGGTGCATGCTCCTGCCCGGTTCATCCGTTACTAGAGGATCTAATATACGCAAACTGGCAACATCCAGATAAGCGTTTCTCACCTCCAAAAAGGTTTAACATTCTTTATCCTATGGGGGAATTTTTTTTTAAAGAAATGGAGCCTGCCTGCGGTAGATGCGGCTATTTCTTGTGTAAATAAAAACCTGACATGTCCGGTGGATAATGTACAAGGGTTTAAAGATCCTTCTGAGAAGAAGTTGAAATCCTCCTTCCTTTTGGCCGGCTCAATTACCCAACCTGCAGTAGCAGCAGTCGGTATGTGTCAGGTCATCAGCCAACAGGTAAAGCAGGGGCTGAAGGAGCTGCCTTCAGAGCAGGCTAGAAATTGGGAGAATTTGCCTAAAGCCTTATGCTTCACAGTGGATGCCATGAGAGATTCTATCATACAGGCATCACGCCTTACACTCCAGCTGGTACAGATGCGCAGAGTACTTTGGCTTAAGCATTGGTCAGCGGAAACCCCATGCAAAAAGCTGTTGGCAAGTTTCCCGTTCCATGGCGAACGCCTATTTGGGGAAGATTTAGAAAAATATATACAGAAGATATCAAGTGGTAAAACGACACTTTTACCTGAGAGAAAGAAAAACAAGAGACCTTGTTTTAAACGCTCTCTCTCCCCAGCTCCCGGGAAATCTGACTCCAACCAGTGGCGACGGCCTTTTCAGCCGCCCACAAAAGCCAAGGGGCAAGCTCAGAAGAACAAGAAGCCGTGGGGTGCAAGAGCTAATAAGCAAGCCCCCAAAACCTCTCAGTGAAGGGGCGCCCCCGCTCGGCCGAGTGGGGGGAAGGCTTTGTCAGTTCTCAGCGACTTGGCGGTCAGAAATCCAGGACAATTGGGTGGTATCCACAATATCCTCAGGGTACAAACTGGAATTTCGAGAGATCCCATCTTCTCAATTCCGAGGTTCAAGACTCTCCAAGGATCCACAAAAAAGAGAATCCTTCTTCAAAGGTTTGAATCACTTAATGGCTCAAGGGGTAGTTACAGACGTACCCCAAAAAGAGCGAGGTTCAGGTTTTTACTCAAACCTCTTTGTGATTCCAAAGCCAAATGGAGATGTCAGACCCATCCTGGATCTAAAATCCCTAAATCGGTTCCTGAACGTTCGCCATTTTCGAATGGAAACGATCCGATCCGTGGTCGCCACTTTAAAGGGCGGAGAATTCATGGCGCCCATAGATATCAAGGACGCATATTTACACATACCCATCCTCCCCGCTCACCAAAGATTCCTAAGGTTTGCGGTAGAAGATCGCCACTTTCAATTTGTGGCTCTGCCGTTTGGTGTAGCCACCGCGCCCAGAGTATTCACAAAGGTGCTAGCTCCTCTGTTAGAAAACCTAAGAACACGGGGCATTGCAGTAACAGCCTATCTAGACGATCTACTAGTAATAGATCAGTCAAAGGAGGGATTGGGTCACGCTGTACACAATACAGTAGGATACCTGGAGCATTTAGGATGGATTATAAATTTACAAAAATCCTCTCTCCAGGCCCAAAGAAGGATAGTGTACCTGGGCATGATCATAGATACAGCCCAAAACAGGGTATACCTGCCAGAACCGAAGATACAGTCTCTGAAAGACCTGATCCACAAGGTCAAAGCAAACAAGAGGCCGTCTATTCGCCTTTGCATGAGACTATTGGGAAAGATGGTAGCCTCCTTCGAGGCGGTCCCTTACGCCCAGTTTCATTCGAGACTACTTAAAGGCAATATTTTAGCTTCCTGGAACAGGAAGAGCCAAGCTCTGGATATACCCATGTGCCTGTCCTCACAAGTACGCCACAGCTTCGATTGGTGGCTAGAAGCCAAGAATTTACGGAAGGGAAAGTCCTTCCTCCCAGTGGCCTGGAAGGTGGTATCTACGGATGCCAGCCTATCGGGCTGGGGTGCAGTATTCGAGGAGGCTTCTACCCAGGGAACCTGGGCCAAGACTCAGGGGATCCTGCCCATCAATGTGCTAGAGATCCGGGCGGTATATCTAGCCCTCAAAACCTGGACATACAGGTTACAGGGCTACCCAGTTCGGGTTCAATCCGACAATGCTACTGCAGTAGCTTACATCAATCACCAAGGAGGCACCCGCAGTCGGGCAGCCCAAAGAGAGGTGAACCGGATCTTGGCATGGGCAGAAGAGCATGTACCTTGCCTTTCTGCAATCTTCATTCCAGGGATAGAAAATTGGCAAGCAGACTACCTGAGTCGTCAGCAGCTGCTACCAGGAGAGTGGTCTCTTCACCCTGAGATCTTTCAGGCCATATGTCTGAGATGGGGAAACCCAGATGTAGACCTGCTAGCTTCCAGGTTCAACAAGAAATTGGACAACTTTGTGTCCAGAACGAGAGATCCTCCAGCCTACGGGACAGACGCTCTAATAACTCCATGGAATCAGTTCTCACTGATCTATGCATTCCCTCCGATCCCTCTTCTACAAAGACTGCTTCGCAGGATCAAGGAGGAGGGAATACCAGTAATCCTAGTGGCCCCAAACTGGCCCAGGAGGCCTTGGTACGCCGAGATTGTAAAAATGGCGATAGGAAGGCCCTGGAAGTTTCCACTTCGACACGACCTGCTGTCACAGGGTCCAGTATTCCACCCTTCCTTACAAAGGCTAAATTTGACGGCCTGGCTGCTGAGACCCACATTTTGAAAAAGAGAGGGGTCTCTGGTCCGGCTCTTTCTACGTTCATTAATGCTAGAAAGCCAGCCTCCAGACTCATCTATCATAGAGTCTGGAGAGCATACGTTTCCTGGTGTGAATCCAGATGTTGGAATCCTCAGAAATATGAAATAAGTAGGATTCTTGCTTTTTGCCAGTTAGGAGTGGATATGAAATTAGCCCTTAGCACCATCAAGGGCCAAATATCGGCTCTATCAGTCTTCTTTTAGAGACCATTGGCATCTCATTCCCTAGTTCGGACATTCATTCAGGGGGTACTGAGGATAAATCCTCCAGTTAGGTCTCCCTTGTGTCCATGGGATTTGAATTTGGTATTGTCAGTGTTGCAAAAGCAACCTTTTGAACCTATTCGCCATGTTCCGTTAATTATATTAAGTAGGAAATTGGCCTTTTTGATTGCTATAGCTTCTGCTAGGAGAGTAACAGAGCTAGCAGCTCTTTCTTGTAAAGAGCCTTATCTAATTTGTCACAAGGACAAAATCGTACTACGACCCCATCCGGCTTTTCTGCCTAAGGTGGTGTCGGCTTTTCACTTGAATCAAGACATTGTTCTGCCTTCTTTTTTTCCAAACCCGCTGACGGCGGGGGAAAAATTATTACACTCTCTAGATCTAGTGAGAGCGGTAAAGGTGTATCTGCAAGCAACAGCTCAGATACGTAAAACAGATGTTTTGTTTATTTTACCAGATGGGCCCAAGAAGGGCCAAGCGGTATCAAAATCCACCATTTCCAGGTGGATTAGACAAGTAATTATTCAAGCTTATGGTTTAAAGAACAGGACTCCTCCTTTTCCTGTTAAGGCGCACTCTACCAGGGCGATAGGTGCTTCATGGGCAGTGCACCACCAGGCTTCGATGGCTCAGATCTGTAAAGCTGCAACTTGGTCTTCAGTCCATACATTTTCCAAATTCTATCAAATAGATGTGAAAGGACATGAGGATTCCGCCTTTGGGCGAAGTGTGCTGCAGGCAGCAGTATAGGGCTTCTGGTCCGCAAGCGGCCTGTTTTGATCTGTGTCTCCCCCCCTTCATATGAGCATTGCTCTGGGACGTCCCATTATGTAATGACTAGCTCTGTGTCCCGTGGTGTACGATAAAGAAAGTAGGATTTTTATAACAGCTTACCTGTAAAATCCTTTTCTTGGAGTACACCACGGGACACAGAGGTCCCCCCCTTCTTATGGGAACCTTACTGCTTTGCTACAAAACTGAGGTACTTCCCTGATGGGAGGGGTTATATGGAGGGGAACTGTCTTCCATTGGTTGTGCCAGTGTCCAATCACCGCTGGTGACCCTTAACCCATTATGTAATGACTAGCTCTGTGTCCCGTGGTGTACTCCAAGAAAAGGATTTTACAGGTAAGCTGTTATAAAAATCCTACTTTTTTCTATCTAGCAAGGATTAGGACATGGCTCCCTTCGGGCCCATTGGTCCGGAGAAAAAAGATATATATATATATATATTTTTGCTACATTTGTTGTTTCCTGCGATCTTCGATCAACTGCCGACTGGGTGACAGGCTGGATCCTCGATCCTTGTAGTCTCCCCAGTTTCGGCCATCGAGCGTGTGCCGACCCTAGCTACGCGCTGGGTTTTCCATGACATGCCCGTCGCTCCACGGGTGGCCGGTGAGCTTACGCTCCAGGGCCTGCATCGGACCGCTCAGCTTCGGCTGACCTTACGGCCGAGTCGCAGCAGCCTGGCCGGTGAGCTTACGCTCCAAGGCTTGCATCGGACCGCTCAGCTTCGGCTGACCTTACGGCCGAGTCGCAGCAGCCTGTCCGGTGAGCGTCATGCTCCAGGGCATACATATGATCGTCCCTTCTGGGTCCAATCACAGCATGCCTGGCCAACAGTCACCTTCCGTGCGCGGACGATGATCTGTTTGGAATGTCTTCCAGCAGAATACATGCAGGATAGGTAAGTAAAACTCCCCTGCCTCGGCTGGGTGATTTAGCTGGACATTCCTGGAGAGATCAAGTAAGTGGTTGTGGCCCCTTTCTTCCCTCTCTCCCTGCCTTTCCCTCCTCCCTGGGCTTCTAGCTAAAGGTTGCTGGGTGCTGGGGGTCACCTAGGGGGTCCCACTGGAGCGGGGCTGGCTGTAACTAACATTTAAAAGAAATGTCATTTTTTCTTACCTGTGTTTGTGTCCTTCCTCCTCCATGCTGTCGGCGGCCATTTTGAGGTGGTCCATGCCAAGTTTGGCCTCTTGTGACTGCCCGGCGGCTATCTTCCTGTGGTTCGGCCACACCCACTGGCCCCTATCAGCTGATCGGCGGCCATGTTTGTCCACCCTGTATGCAGATATTGCCGTTCGGCGGCCATCTTTTGTGGGCTATGGCTGCTTGACCTCTATCTTCTGTCGGCGGCCATTTTCTTAGAGCCCACATTATCTTCCATACAGACGTTTTTGGCAACCATTTTTCGAGAGCCTCCGGCCTCTAGGGTGCATTACACTGGCGCGAAAATTCACACAGGAAGTGCTGATAAAAGAAGCAGACTGACACAGGGGTACAGCATCACAGGCGCAGCATAGCAGTACCTATCCAGGGTGGCGAGTCCTCTGGGTGACCCGGCCTCTCTGCAGCACAGGAGGGTGGCCTATTGATATCTTGCCTGGAGCCCTGTGAGTGTCAGCGTGTGGTCAGCATGGCATCTGAGCCAGATGTCTTCTCCCCTGAAACACCAGATTTAGCAGCTGGTGCCCCTGAGGTGTCTATGAACGCTATGACTGCAATCCTAGAGGCGTTTGCTGCCAGGGTGGAAGCAGCACACGGGAATACAGGGGGTAGTAAACGCCCCATCCCCTGCAAGCTTCTGGGGATAATTCTGGTGCAGAACCAGGTCCAGCTACGGCTCGGGGCCCAGATTCTGATGCATCAGAGACTGCAGACCGTGACCGGACAGTGAGAATGACTCCAAGTCCAGGTCAGTACGCGAGACGGCTTTGGTATCTGACCTTATTACTGCAGTGCGGGATATGCTAAAATTGGAAAATACTGCAGAAGCAGCAGAGACTCCGGTCCACTTGGGTTTCATAGACCTGCCCGCACTGCTAAGGTGTTCCCTTGTGTGTCTTTTGATAAACTCTTATACAAGGAATGGGAGAACCCACTGAGGGTCTTTACAGCCCCAAAGAGGTTTGCGGTACGGTACCCCTTTTGAGGAGAGTTTTCTGAAGAAATGGACCTCTCCCCCCTATAGTGGACCCTCCGGTGTCCAGACTTAATAGAGCCACCACAATTCCTGTAGAAGGGGCTCCTGTTTTCAAGGACCCTGTGGATAAGAAGGCTGAAGCACTCGCTTGCTACCTATACTCAGTGGTAGGCTCTGCAGTAAGCCCGGCATTGGCGGGGGCCCTAGTGTCTCACACACTTACTGAATGGGCAAGATTGCTACTCCAGGGGTTAAGGAGCGAGATGCTCCTCCTGATGAGATAACATTGGCCGACCTGTTGGTCCAGGGCCTTAGGTTTGTCTGCGAGTCAGACATGAATACTATTCCCCTGCTGTCTAAAACTTCGGTTTATGCAGTAGCAATACGCCGCCTGATCTGGCTAAAAGGCTGGTCTGCGGACCAGACTTCCAAGAAAGCCCTGTTGGATCTGCCTTTTAAGGGCGACAGACTTTTTGGGGCTTCTCTGGATGACATCATCAAGGATGCCACAGGAAGTAAAAGCACTTTGCTTCCCCAAATTAGCAAGGATAAGGGGCCACGTCAAGGGCAAGGGCCCTCCTTTACTGCACACAAGTGTTTTTTTCGTCCCCCTAGGGCGACAGGGAAAAGACCCCAGGCCGATAAAGCGCCTGCCCAAGGACAAAAGCGTCCCTGGTCCCGCATACCCAATAAGCCTGCGGACAAATTTGCGTCCGCATGAAGGTCCACCCCCACCCAGCTCTCGGGTGGGGAGACGTCTTCGCAAATTCACGACTCAGTGGACAGCACTAATCTCCGACAGGTGGGTTTGCGAAGTAATCTCCTCAGGCTACAAGATAGAGTTTCTCTCTTGTCCACCGGACAGATTCAACACCTCCAATCTCCAGCTACTACCGACCCGTCGGGAGGCCCTGTATGGGGCGGTCCAGGGTCTACTGGAACGCGGGGTAGTTATTCCAGTTCCAGAACTGGAACAGGGTTTTTACTCAAATCTGTTCATTGTGCCGAAGAAGGAGGGGGTTCGTCCAAGCTTGGATCTCAGAGCCCTCAATTGCTTTTTGAAGGTACAAAGTTTTCGGATGGAGTCGGTTCGATCTGTAGTCACGGCTCTCCATCCGGGGGACTTTCTGGCCTCCTTGGACATCAAGGACGCATACCTGCATGTCCCCATATACTCCAGACACCAGAGGTTTCTGCGATTTGCTATCGGGAAGGACCACTACCAGTTTGTGGCCCTCCCGTTGGGCCTTGCCTCAGCACCCAGGACGTTGACCAAGGTGCTCGCTCCGATTCTGGCACTTCTAAGACAGCGGGGTATCGCTATCACAGGCTACTTATACGACCTTCTGCTGAAGGCCCCTTCAAGCTCAGAATTTAGAGGTAAGCGTGTCCATTACCTGTCAGACTCTTCGAGACTGTGGTTGGGTACTAAACACACAAAAGTCAGTATTGGTGCCCACTCAACGCCTAGTGTACCTGGGGTTGATTCTGGATTCCTCAGAGGAAAAGGTATTCCTCCCTGTGGAGAAGTTGCAGACCCTCCGGGCTGCAGTACGGCAGCTGACTTCCAGGAATTGGTCGTCACTCCGTTTTTTGCATGCAAGTGTTGGGCCTCAGGGTAGCCTCCTTCGAGGCGGTTCCATATGCTCAATACCACACTCGAGTGTTACAGAAGGAAGTTCTGTCCAGATGGAACAGATGTCCATCATCTCTGGATTATCAAATCCGAGTGAGCCACATAGTCAGGAGATCCCTGGTATGGTGGCTGACAGCACCGGCTCTAATGGCCGGGAAGTCATTTCTTCCGGTTTACTGGATAGTGATCACGACGGACGCCAGCCTTACAGGTTGGGGGGGAGTCTGGGGTGTTCAGTCGGCGCAAGGTCGCTGGACCCCAGAGGAAGCCCTCCTGCCGATCAATGTCCTGGTAATCCGGGCGATCAGGCTGTGCCTCTTCAAATGGTCTCAGAGGCTGCAAGGGCGTCCAGTCAGGATCCAGTCAGACAACGCCACAGCAGTGGCATATGTCAATCATCAAGGAGGAACAAGAAGCTCAGCTGCAACATCGGAGATCGCTCGCATCCTGAAGTGGGCAGAGAGGAGCGTACCGGCACTGTCGGCCGTGTACATTCCGGGTGTGGAAAACTGGCAGGCGGACTACCTGAGCCGCCAGATGCTGGACCAGGGAGAAGGGTCCTTACACCCGGAGGTGTTCCAACTCCTCTGCCAAAGATGGGGCACACCAGACGTAGATCTTCTGGCTTCCCGACTCAATCGGAAGGTATTGAGATTTGTGGCCCGGTCAAGAGACCCATGGGCAGACGCAACGGACGCGTTGGTAGCATCGTGGGGTCAGTATCGGCTAATCTATGCCTTCCCTCCCTTAAGGCTTCTTCCTCTTCTGCTCCGCAGAGTGGAGGCAGAGGGAATTCCAATGATCCTAATCGCTCCAGATTGGCCTCAGCGTCCTTGGTACGCCGATCTAGTACGTCTGGTAGCAGACGTCCCCTGGCGCCTTCCACTACGGAAGGACCTGCTATCGCAAGGTCCCATATTCCATCCTGCTTTACAGTCATTGGCTTTAACGGCATGGCTGTTGAGAACCAGGTACCGAGAGACCGGGGCCTGTCAGACTCAGTAATCTCTACTATGAGAAGTGCTCGAAAACCGTCCTCTAGGAAGGTCTATCACCGCACTTGGAGGGCCTACATCTCCATGTGTGAGGAAATGAAATGGCATCCGCGTACCTATTTGGTTTCCAGAATCCTGCTGTTTTTACAGCATGGGGTGGACCAAGGGCTTGCCCTAAGTACGATTTAAGGGACAGATATCTGCCCTGGCTGTCTTTTTTTCAGCGACCCCTGGCGACTCACTCTCTCGTGAGTACATTTGTGCAGGGGGTCCGACATGTGGCCCCTCCGGTCTGTCCCCCGTTACCTCCGTGGGACTTGAACCTGGTCCTCTCGGTGCTTCAGAAGGCACCGTTTGAGAATATTAGAGATATTCCCCTGTTGACACTTTCTCAGAAAGTGGTCTTTTTGGTGGCTGTTACGTCAGTTAGACGAGTCTCTGAGCTGGCAGCCTTGTCCTGCAAGGCTCCCTATTTGATTTTCCACAAGGATAAGGTGGTGCTGCGGCCGCAGCCTTCCTTTCTTCCGAAAGTCGTTTCGGCTTTTCATCTCAACGAAGACATTGTACTTCCATCCTTGTGTCCTCAGCCGTCGAATCCTAAGGAGTCGGCGTTGCATTCCTTGGACGTTGTCCGAGCTTTGAGAGTATACCCATCTGCTACTTCCCTGTTCCGGAAGTCAGACTCACTGTTTGTTTCGGTGGCTGGTCCCAAGAAGGGCCAAGCAGTCTCATCGGCCACCATCTCTAGGTGGATCCGACAGATGGTAATCCAGGCTTACGCCTTAAAGGGTCAGGCGCCCCCCTTTCCTGTCACGGCGCATTCGACCAGGGCAATAGGTGCCTCTTGGGCTTTCCGACATCAAGCGTCTGTTTCCCAATTATGTAAAGCGGCGACTTGGTCGTCCGCACACACTTTCACAAAATTCTACAAAATTGATGTAGGTGCATCTTCGGGTGCCTCTTTTGGCCGCAAGGTTTTGCAAGCGGCTGTTTAGAGTTGCAACTCCTCCGTTGGAGAAGTGCTGTTTTGTGTTTTGGGGTGAAGTTTGTTTTTATGCTGTTACCACCCCTCGTTTTTTCTCTGACACTGCTTTGGGACATCCCACTTTGAGAAGCTGTGTCGGTCCATGGACGAAAGAGTAAATAGGATTTTTTACTCACCGTAAAATCCTTTTCTCTGAGTCCATGGACCGACACGGCACCCACCCCTCCTTTTTAAGTTTGTACTGCTTTTTGACGAACTGATCTGCGAAGATGCAGACTGAGAGGGTATACCTAGAGGGTCCGCCCCCTGGGCGGTACTGTAGAAGGTGTGATGCAACACTTTTTACAAGTTTTTCTGCCTAGTCACTCCTAATTAACGGATAATACCCACTTTGTCAATAGAGAAGCTGTGTCGGTCCATGGACTCAGAGAAAAGGATTTTACGGTGAGTAAAAAATCCTATTATTTCTACTGTGCGCCTTGGATTAGTCACACTTGATTCTCACCAAACCCCAATGGGTACTAAGACAATGTAATAAAATTATGTCATCGGAGAAAAGGTCCTTCTGCAGTCAAAGGCTCCAAACCATCACGCTTCAGGGCTTTTATCTCCTCGGAGTGCCACATCACTCTCCTCGGGCTTCCTTTTTAAAGCCAAAATGCAGCTCTTTGGTGCAAGACTTGGCACACACAGCCCACTGAGCCTGACATAAAGCCGCTTTCACAATGAACGAGTGCCCTGACTCCTAAGGGTGGGGTGATTTTGGTTAGAGTTTGAATACTTAGATCTGTGACATAGAAATGCAATCAGTGGTTTCAGTAGAGTTCAAAATGCTACCCCTCCATTGTTTATTTTCTCAAACCAACCAAAATCTGCCAGCCTGGACAACCAGATTCACAAACCAAGGAGTGGTTGTTCCAGTCCCTTTTGAGGACCTAAGGGATTCTATTCAAACATGTTCATGGTACCAAAGACCAAAAGGGTATTCGTCCTATCCTGGACCTAAAAGTCCTAAACCAGTACCTTTTTTTTTTTTTTTTTTTTTTTTTTTTTTTTTTTTTTTTACATTCACAAGTTTCATGTAGAATCCTCAAGGTCAACTATTGCCTCTGAGACAAGAGGAATACTTGGCATCAGGAAACATTTAAGATGCTTACCTGCACAGTACCATTTACACCCCTCATTAGTGCTTTCTACACTTGGTGCGAAAAATTGCAAGTGTTTGTCTAGTACTGCTGCTATTTGACTTATCCTTTGCACCCAGCCTATATCAAGCACCAAGGGGGAACCAGGAGTCAGGCAACCTTGAAGTAAGTAAGTCTTATCATATCTTTGACAGAAAAGCACTACCTCTGCTGTTCACATCTTTGGAGTGAATAATTGGAAGACCGATTTCCTTGTCATCGCATTGACCAAGGGGAATAGTCCAAACCCTTTTAATTAGGGGACCCCAGGCATGGACATCCTGGCCTCCGGGATGAACAGACAGTTACCCTTTTTTATGGCCACAGATCCTCTAACTTTTGCATCTGATGGTCTGGTAACTCCATGGACTCAAAACACACAGCCTCTTTATGAAAAACAGACATTTTGTCCTGCCTACAGGGACTCAAAAAGGACACCCTGCCTCAATGTCCACTATTACCATGTTGATACGACAGCTCATCGGTAAAGCCTGGTATACACAGTTATGTTTTTTTCGTTCAACCTAGCAGGCTGAACGAAAACAAGAACTGAGGAGCTTGGTGTACTAACAATGTGATGTTAGTACATTGATCTCCCCACCGAGCTATTGTGTTCTGACAGGTCCCCCCCCCCCCCCCATTAAAACACACCGGTCAGCATTCCCAACCATTGGGCGGCCAGCGCTATTCAGATGCCGGTTGGCTGCTGGTTTTCCAACATGCCCGTTCTACAGAAGCCGGACATGCTGCTGTATACATACACTGGCTGAATGTCGGTCGTGGTTTGTTTTAAACTCTAAAAGATATGGTACCTCCAGTACGCTTGCGTGTTCACTGCTCCAGATTAGTGGGAATTTACTGGGCATTCTGCCATCAGGCATCTGTTTCTTTGGCCCAATTGCCACAGTTGTGTTTGCCTTGTTGCCCACCCTTACATTGGCGAAATCCCAGGGTCTTTGAATCTCCAGCATGTGTCCTGTACTGTACAATTAAGATGAAAATAATTTTTATATTTTTTGCTTGTAAAATCTGTGTCTTGAAGTACAGGACACAGGCCAACCTCCCCTCTGTTTTTTTTGTTTATTGAAGAGAAAAATAACTCAAGGTAGGACATACAAGAAAAGCAGTAACAGACAAGGCATAGTGGGCTACAACAAGGGAAGGGGTAATCAAATGTTTGACAGTTATCCAAACATAATCGTAGCTCCAGTAGGTAACATAATCAAAATTGTAGTATTGTCATTAGAACGTTCTAAGTATAACACCAAAAACAGAAGATGAGGAGAGAAAAAAAAAAAAAAGAGCCAGAAAAGAAAGATAGAGGAAAGGGGAGAAGCATAGGGGGGGGGGGGGGTGGTTGTTTGCCTCGGGCCGACCTCTGCCACATCAAATACCATTACATTACACATATCAATCAGTTGGGTGGAGACACAAGTTCCGCATAGGTAGATGTATATTTAAAGGCAATCCAGTAGGACCAAATAGTTTTTGCCAATTCGGATTTATTTCTAAGGGAGAGTGTAAGGTCTTCCATATAATATATATGTTCAACTTCCAAAAGCCATTGGCGAAGGTTGGGCACTACAGGTTTTTTCCAGATACGTGGGATAAGCGCTCTTGCAGCGTTGAGCAAATGGGGCGTTATAGATTTCTTGTAAGATCCTGCTGGTTTGTCTGTGCAATGAAGAACTACCCAAGGATCATTAGGGGTTTCAAACCCCTGAATCACATTAACCCAATGCAAAACAGTCTGCCAATACGGGCGGATAAGAGAGCAATGCCACCATATGTGAGCGTGCGTTGCCCGCTCTCCACAACCTCTCCAACACAAAGGAAAGGCCTGCGGAAAGACCTTATGTAGTACCATGGGGGTATAGTGCCACCTGGTCAGCAGTTTGTAGTTCACCTCCGCAGTTTTAGAAGCAGTGGAGGAGGTGTGTGTCATGGCTAAGATAACTGCCCGTTGGGGCTCTGAAAGTTCAGAGTTAAGGTCTTTTTCCCATTTACGAAGGAAGGCTGGGTCCCCAGCAAAGGCTATCATTTGTAGAGCGTGGTAGAACAGACAGGTTTGTCCACCGGCTTGTCTTCAGCAAAAGCTGATTCAATGGGAGTTAGATCAGTGATAGTTCGTAAAGGCCTTGGAAGTGAGCGGACAAAAGCAGCGAGTTGACGAAAGCGCCAGTGGTCCATGGGTGTAGCAGAATGAAGAGGCAGCAACGTAGACATGGGCACCACACCCGAGGGTGTGGTGACGTGATGTAAAAGGGTTGCAGAACCAAGTTTCCAAACATGTACGCTGGGGTCTATGTTCCCAGGGGGGAAGAAATTATGGCCCAGCAAGGGCATTAGGGGTGAGTTGTAGAGTTACCCAATGCGTTTTACATTGCGAATCCCATATCATGAGGGTAGATTGCATGAGTGGAGTGGTAGACAAAGCCAGGGATCTGTTTCCTAGGAATCCAGATCTGTGAGAAGAGGTTCGTCTCACTGAGCTCCATTTCCAGGTCAACACAAAGTTTAGTGCCCTTACAAAATTTCCAGTCAGAAATTCTATTGAGTACAATAGCAGTGAAATATTTCTTAGTGTCAGGTAAGGCTAAACCACCCTCTCTCTTAGGTCTGTAGTGGAGGGTCCTGGCGAGTCTGGGACGCTTTCTGTTCCATACATATCTGCCAATCAAAGAATTGATTATAGTGAAGAAACCCACAGGAATTCTATATGGGATCATTTGCATCAGAAACAGCAGCCTGGGTAGCACATTCATTTTTACAATGCTAATCTTCCCCAGCCATGAGTGGGCAATTTGTTACCATTTTTGTAAATCTGATCTAATCGTGTTTAGCAGCGGTAGAAAATTAGCACGAAACAGGGAGGCTGGGTTAGAAGTGAGGTAAATGCCTAGGTATTTCATCTTACGGGGTTGCCAGGTAAAAGGGAAGGTTCGTTTTTAACTGGGACACTAAGACCCCCGGGATTGAGATGTTCAGGATTTCCGACTTCGTCATGTTAATTTTAAAGTTGGAAATGTCTCCAAATTTTGAGAAGGCTGACATGAGATTTGGGAGGGAAATCAAAGGCTGCCTTACATAAAATAGGATGTCATCTGCATAAGCGGAATATTTATGTTCTAGGCTCCCTACTGTTATACCGTGAATAGACGAGGTGTGTCTGACTGTCGATTAGAAGGGTTCCCAGGAGAGGGCAAATAAGATGGGTGAAAGGGGGCAGCCCTGCCTAGTACCATTTTTATAGCGTGAAGGGATCACGAAGGGTACCATTGATACGTAATTGGGCCGTGGGGAAGTTATAAAGGGCCGATATCTGCCGTCGAAGGGGTTCGCTGATGCCTAGGTAGGAAAGTGTTGCCATAAGATACCCCCAGTCCACCCTGTCAAACGCCTTTTCAGCGTCGGTTGAAAGCAGAAGGGTGGGCTAGGAGGATCCCTGCACGTACGACATCAAAGAGAGGGTGCGGAGGGAGTTATCTCGAACTTCCCTTCCGGGGATAAAACCAGTCTGGTCGTTGGAAACCCAACGAGGGATTAAGGGGAGGAGCCTATTAGCTATAGCTTTCGCATATATCTTTGCATCCATGTTCAACAATGATATCGGGCGGTAGCTCCCGCAGGAGCTAGGGTCCTTACCAGGTTTGGGGATAACTGTTATGTGGGCGTGGAGGGTCTCCGGTCTGAGGACATCACCAGCAGAGATAGCGTTGGCATAGCGAGCTAAACGAGGGAGCAAGATGTCAGCAAACAACCGATAATAGGCAACCGTGAAGCCATCTGGGCCAGGCGATTTGCCATTGGCCATGGCTTTCAGGGCAACACTCAGCTCCGAGATGGTGAACTCCCCCATCCAGAGTCTCAAGGACATCCGGCGGCAACGCCGGTAATTGGGCTTGTGATAGGTATTCTTTAATGAGCAGATTTCTAGTGTCCTTATCTGGTATATTATTTTGAACATGGTAAAGATGTTGGTAAAATGAACGAAATTCCTTCGCTATGGCAGGTGTGTCATGTACTAATACCGAAGATGTTGCCTTAATTTTAGCGATGAAGGAAGCATTACGTTTTTGTTGCAGCGAATGGGCCAAGAGCCGTCCAGGCTTATTCCCCTATTCATGAAAATGTTGGGAGACTAGGCGATAACGTTGTCTCTGTTCAGTATGAAAGAGGGCCTTTAGTTCCTCCCTTTTCTGGGTCAAAGTATGGAAAACCGTCTGAGATAGGCTGGCTTTATGTTGTTGTTCCAGGTCCCCTATTTCCCGTATAAGAGTCAATTGCTGGTGAGTCCGTTCCCTCTTCTTTCTAGAGCCAAGTTCAATCAGTTTGCCCCTGATATGTGCTTTGAGAGCTTCCCAGAGAACCCCCGGAGATATGTCAGGTTGTGTGTTTTCCTTGAAGTAGTGGGCTAGTTCCACCCCCAATATACCTCCCCTCTGTTCCTGTGTTTCTCTGCATTGCTTTCTAACAAACTCGGGCCTTAAGTTGTGGGGTATGTTTATAGGAGTGTTAACCAGAGCGGGCGAGTCCAAAGCTTTGCCAGTGTCCAATCACCTGAAGGTAGGAGCCTCTAATCCAGGGTCTATGAATATTCACCATGTGTCCTGTACTAGACTCCAAGATTTACAGATTAGTGAAAAACTTTCTTGTATTCTTGTCTATTTTGCACTGTTTAAAAATATTGCTTAGTTTTATTTTTCTGCTTTTCATCCAGGGGTAGATTGTTACACGGGCGACACTTTACTTATAAAAGCATTACTGGGGACACAGCCATCACTTTTGTCTCTACGGGGGTCGAAGGAGCATTTGCTACAGAAGAGCATCCGTATGCAGCACACGGTCCTTGGCTACAGGTGAGCAAATCCCTTTACTAGCCATGTAGATTGAATCCCCATATTTAAGTATACCTAC
Organism: Rana muscosa; assembly: GCA_029206835.1. Taxonomy (NCBI): domain Eukaryota; kingdom Metazoa; phylum Chordata; class Amphibia; order Anura; family Ranidae; genus Rana; species Rana muscosa. The sequence continues at coordinate 196,816,963 of CM055123.1, forward strand.
AATTAGCTAGTCATATTGCACAGTTCAGATGAATAATTTTAGCTTTGACTGAGTTTAGTTTGTCTTTTAACCTCATTGCCAGTTGGATAGGCATTAAGCATGCTGAAAGTGCTAGAAAGATCCCAAGGTAAATGTAATCCTGCTCTGTGTGATGTGCTTGTTCTGTAACACTGCACATATCTGACATCCGATCAGTTTAGTGGGGGCAAAGTAGGTGAAACTTATAATGTCCGCAGTGTGCTGAGGGTTCCCTCTCTGCCTCTATTAAACCGCTCACAGATGTATGTAGAGTTTTTTTTTTATAGTAGCAGCAGTCTCACACTGTCTTAGAATCATATTGATCATCTTGTACAGCTGTTGTTCCACAAGAAGTGAAGTGAAGCCTCTATCTGTATCTCTTCCCCACTGCACTAAAACTGCTGACAGTGGAGGTTACACATGCTCTGCCAACTAGACTGATCGGCTGTCTGTGCAGAGGCTACAAAGCATCAGGGCAGAGTGCACGAAGGCTTTGCTGTCAGCTGTGTGCACAGGGCTTCTGAGCAGGAAACAGCAAGTTGGCTGCTGATTAGTGTAGCAGGGGAGGACCAGCAGAAAACATCCTGCATATTGCTCTCTCAGTCACCACTTAGTCTAGGCAGTGACGATGACATACTGCTTGCACAGAACTTGTAAGATCAGGGAAGCAGTATGTCATCCAATCATAAGCAGTCTTCTGGAATGACTGGACGTCATAACAGGAAATGCCTTGCTGCTGGAAATTTCGGGCTCATTTTGCTCTTTTTTTACAAGGATTAAGAGCAGCTACAGCAAAAGTGGGCTGCAGATAAAGGATTCATATATACATGCAGTGGACATGCATACATTTATATGTCTGGAGTTTAGTTTTAAACACATGATTTGATATATTGGTGCTTGCCAATTCTTAGATGTGATGGCTGCATATGTTTTCTTTCCTTTATTTTCATTTGATCTGGCCAGTAAGTCTTACTTTATAACAAAACAAGCTCTGTTCCAGATGTAGCAATTGCAGGGATGGGACAAACAATTTACCACCCACAGGGGTGGTAAATCAGCAAATTTTATTTACGTGAAACCTTTATCTCAAAAGGAAAAAAAATGTTCCCGAAACAGTTTATAAAGTGTGAGCTAGAGTTTGGCTTCAGTTTGTTGGTGCATCTAAATTTGCTAGTATATCTAACCCCTCCGCCCACACTGACAATGCTGCAGTGCAAAGGGTACGCTGATACAGGAGATGTGTTTATTGACCAGATCACCGGGTGAGAATAGAAATGAGAAAAAAGACTTAAAATAAAAACGAATGCATCCACCACATCTAATAATTGGTAATCTGCAATATATTAAATTTTTTGTTTTCTGTTTAATATCACTTTAAATATGCTGTATTGCACAGTTAACGGGTCTGTTTTAAAGAGAAACTGTCATCTTGCCAATTCAGGGCAAAGTTAAAGTGCATCTCTGAAATGGCCCTCTCTTGCCTTTACTCCCTCACAATTCTTAGTCTTCAGCAGCTGCCTCTGAAATCAGCATTGTCAATGACCCAGGAGAGCAGTAACATTACTCCCCTGGTCATGTGACCACACGCCAGCCTAGCAATTGGTTACTAGGCTTGTGCACCATCACAGAAGAGCAGGTCACATGCTCTTTCATACCATGATGTCCTAGCTGTGGAGAGAAAAGGAGCTGCGAGGGAGTAGTGCTAATAAAAATGCGTGCAGATTAGTCAGGGGATGCCCTTTACAAAAGCCCCATCACTTGCATGGGTAAGGTGATGACCTCTCGCTATATATATTAAGAGGTGCGTCTAAATATCTCGTGCTTCTGAAGCCGATTCATGCTCGGATCGTGCTCTAGAGGCTACTGACAAGCGGTGAGGAAGCAATGTGATATCTTCTCACTGCCTGTTTTACCCCAATTTTTGCCACGGGCATTGCACACAGTTGCGGGGCATTTGCAGTGCTTCCCCATTGACTTGAATGTGTAGTGCTTGGCGAGCACTACAAGTTGGGTCAACTTGGCCGCCACTTGAAACATCGCACCTGCGCCATGTAAACACCCCTGTCTGCTAATTGCTGGGCAATAAAAACATAGGTCTACCACCCCCCAGCTGCAAGACTAAACAAGGCCTAAGGAATGTTACCCCAACATTTCATATTCCGTATATGTGTCTGTTGTATCCTGTTTTCTTTCTATTGCTTCCTTTGTGTGAAATACCTGGTGTTCCTGCTTTCCTGACTGACCATGCTAGCTAGGCATGAGAGCACATCTGTCTGTGTAGACAGTTTTCTTGCTGTTCTGGTAACCTCCCCGCACAGCCATTCACTGGAAAGAGCGGTGTATTGCAGTTTTTCAGAACAGAAGTAATGTGATCACAAGAATGGTATTTATAATGTTTGTGTGTATATGTATACATATTAGGGATGCACAGATGCCTGTTTTTTAAGAGCAAGTAAGAGTACCGATACTTGTGCTTAAATACTCGCCAATACCAATTATTGATACTGTGTGGTGTGATATGAGCCCATGCAAAATTTGTGGGCTCAAATCGCACTGCAAAGAATATTCAAGAATGCGGCAGAATTCCTGTCCGACTCGCATGCAGTTTTACGCACCGCTCCTGTGTGAACCCAGGCTGAAGTCACTATGGTTTTAGGTATTGGAGCATTTGCACAAGTACTCAAGCAAATATTTGGTATTGGCACCGATTATCGGTATAGGTGCAACCCTAATACGTACAGTTGTGCTCATAAGTTTACATACCCTGGCAGAATTTATGATTTCTTGGCCATTTTTCAGAGGTTATGAATGGTAACACAAACTTTTCTTTCACTCATGGTTAGAGTTTGGCTGAAGCCATTTATTATCAATCAACTGTGCTTACTCTTTTTAAATCATAATGGCAACAGAAACTACCCAAATTACCCTGATCAAAAGTTTACATACCCCAGTTCTTAACCACTTCCTGCCCAAGGTACGTATATGAACGTCCTTGACTTTGAGCGGGGATATCTGAATGATGCCTGCAGCTACAGATGTCATCTTTTAGAGCCGGCGATTCTCTACACCATAAGAACGATCATATCTGCTGTTCCACCACTTGATCGTTCTTACGGGCGTCAAGAGGGGATGTCCACCCCTCCCGCCGCGATCCAGTGCTTCTACTGATTCACCGATGCGGTCGGTGAGTCGGAGAACGGATCCGCCGGCCCTGAAGGCTTTGCCGTAGAGATTTCTAGTGGACCAGATGGTCGCCGGAGTCTCTGATTGTTCGGTGGCCAGGCGCGATGTTATGACGTCACCCCCGGCCTCTGCATTCAAAAAAATGGCGGCGCCTCAGGAAGCTGAGATCTGTGTTTGTTTTTTTTTGTTTTTTTTGGGGGGGGCATTTCAGGCTTCCCAGCCTAGAGGTGAGATGTGGGGTCTTATTGACCCCATATCTCACTGTAAAGAGGATCTGTCATGCTTATTCCTATTACAAGGTATGTTTACGTTCCTTACAATAGGAATAAAAGTGATCAAATTTTTTTTTTTAAAGTTAAAACTAGAATTTGACCATTAAAAAAAAATATTTTTTTAAAGTGCCTAGGTCCCCGTGTGCTCGCACGCAGAAGCGAACGCATACGTAAGTCCCGCCCACATATGAAAACGGTGTTCAGACCACACATGTGAGGTATCATCGCAAACGTTAGAGTGAGAGCAATAATTCTAGCCCTAGACCTCCTCTGTAACTCAAAACATGTAACCAGTAAAAAAAAATTAATGCGTCGCTCATGAGGATTTTTAAGTACTGAAGTTTGGCTCCATTCCACGAGTGTGTGCAATTTTAAAGGGTGACATGTTAGATGATGTTACCCCGAGTAAATAGATACCTTTCACATTATGCAAAAAAATTGGGCTAACTTTTAATGTTTTTTTTTGTTTTGTTTTTTAAAGCATGAAATTGTTTTTTTCCCCAAAAAAAAACGTGTTCGAAAAATTGCTGCGCAAATACCGTGCAAGAATAAAAGTTGCAACGACCGCCATTGTATTCTCGACAGTCTCTGCTAAAAAAAAATATACATAATGTTTGGGGGTTCTATGTAATTTTCTAGCATGTAGGAGCGAAGTACCAGAATTGGCCCGGATGCAAAGTGGTTAACACCATGTATTGTCCCCTTTAACATCAATGACAGCTTGAAGTCTTTTGTGGCATTTGTGGATGAGGCTCTTTATCTTCTCAGATGGTAAAGCTGCCCATTCCTCTTGGCAAAAAGCCTCCAAGTTCCTGTAAATTATTTGGCTGTCTTGCATGAACTGCATGTTTGAGATCTCCCCAGAGTGGCTCAATGATATTGGGGTCAGGAGACTGAGATGGCCACTCCAGAACCTTCACTTTATGACCGGCCTTGTGTTTTGGATCATTTTCATGTTGGAATGTCCAAGTACATCCCATGCGCAGCTTCCTGGCTGATGAATGCAAATGTTTCTCCATTTTTTTTTTTTTTTTATAACATACTGCATTGATCTTGCCATAAATTTTGACCAAATGTCCTGTGCCTTAGTAGCTCACACATTCCCAAAACATCAGCGATCGATCCACCTCCGTACCTTTCATCATAGGCCTTGTTGACTCCTCTCCAAATGTAGCGTTTATGGTTGTGGCCAAAAAGCTAAATTTTGGTCTCATCACTCCAAATGACTTTGTGCCAGAAGGTTTGAGGCTTGTCTCTGTGCTGTTTGGTGTATTGTAAGGAGGATACTTTGTGGCATTTGCGTAGTAATGGCTTTCTTCGGCCGACTTGACCATGCAGTCCATCTTTCTTCAAGTGCCTCCTTCTTGTGCATCTTGAAACAGCCACACCACATATTTTCAGAATCCTGTATTTCATCTGAAGTTATTTGTGGGTTTTTCTTTGAATCCCGAACAATTTTCCTGGCAGTTGTGGCTGAAATTTTAGTTGGTCTACCTGACTGTGGTTTGGTTTCAACAGAACCCCTAATTTTCCACTTCTTGATTAGAGTTTGAACACTGCTGATTGGCATTCTCAATTCCTTAGATATCATTTTATATCCCTTTCCTGTTTTATACAGTTCAACTACCTTTTCCCACAGATCCTTTGATGATTCTTTTGCTTTCCCCATGACTCAGAATACAGAAACATCAATACAGCACTGGATGAACGATGCAAGGGTCTGTCAGGAGTCCAGAAACTCATTGACCTTTTTTATATATACACACACTAATTACAAACAAACCGATCACAGGTGAGGATCGTTACCTTTTTAATAGCTATTCAAACCTCTTTGTGTCAACTTGTGTGCATGTTATCAGGCCAAAATCACCAGGGTATGTAAACTTTTGATCAGGGTTATTTGGCTAGTTTCTGTTGTCATTTTGATTTAAAAAGAGTAAACACAGTTGATTGATAATAATAAATGGCTACAGCCAAACACTAACCATGAGTGAAAAATGTTTGTTGTTCATATTTTCAGAAAAAAGGCCAAGAAATCATAAATTCTGCCAGGGTATGTAAACTTATGAGCACAACTGTATACACACGTTTTGCCTTTTCATTTATTTTTTAAATTGAATGGGTTGATTTACAAGGTAAGGGTTTACATATACTTTAAGCATAGCTAGTAGTCATATAATGAGATCCTGCAGCACTTGTAGTCAAATTTAGAAGAAGCAAGACTGTTGATGATTTGTATGTTCCTTGTTACAAAGGCTATAGTATGGTCTTGCACGTTTGTTGGAACACTAAGAAACCTCAGTGATGTATCATCTGAACAATTGTATAAGTGGTGCAGTCCAGAAAAACTATGGTGAACTAGGAGTTTTGTGTAGATAGGTGTACATCCTCCCTTGCTGCTGAAAGTCAGATCAAATAGTTGCCAATTACATAGAAACCTGAGAATAAAAAGCTGAAACTGTTTTATCTCTTCAGATTTTGTTGACAGAGGAGCTGGTGGAAAGGATGCTGGAAGACTTAGAAGATTTAAGCTCTCCAGAGGAAGTAAGCTCTCATTTGTATAAGTGAGGGGGAGGAAAGGCTTCTTTAAACCGCCAGCCTTTCTGCAGTCACTGCAGCCGGAGGCCTTTTCTTCAAACATGGGAACTTGCTGGAGTGTGCCATTTCTCCTGTTCAGTAACAGGGTCACGCATTCATAATTATTCATTTATTAACCCATGTTAAAGACTCCGTAAGCCTGCAAGCTGAATACATAACAAAGTAATAATATCTTTGGAAGGTTTGATGCCTGGTATGTAATAGAGCCTCATTTGCTCTATTAAAGAAATTATAACAGAAAAATTATGTTACTGCTAAGGGTATTAATAACATTGCTGATCTGTGATGAATTGAATTGCAGAGCGCTCTAAGGGTTGAGCTAGAGTGTCAACAGCATCCACTCCTGTCTGAGAACACTCGTATTTATCTGTCCTGAGGATAGCGGGGGTTTAAAACACAATGCAGAATAGATGCATTATGCAAAAAGAGGGAAATACTCACAATTGCTGGGTTTCCCTCTAGTGGTCAGAAATAGCACTGCATTTGTTAAATTCATGTAGCAGGTTGAAGATGAAAACACTGTAAAAACTGAATTAAGGCCCTACCCACATTGGCATTAAAAGTATGAGTTTGAGGCGCGTTATTATAACTCAAACTCCTAGTAAAGCGGTCTGCAATTGATTATATGGACAGCACATACTGTACTGTTCACATTATCAAAACATGAAGCCATTTGCGTCACTTTCCTGCACCTAAAGTAATGAATTTTTATGTGGATTTTGGAAGGCATTGAAGCATCTCAACTATTTTCCATTCAAGTCTATGCTAACGCACAATAAACGCGCCAGCACACAACAAAATGGACAGCTGGGGCACACATACGACATTTCGGAAACGTTTTCAACTTAGGTTAAATGCGCTTCAAACTTGATGGATAACTCTCATTTATGCTAGACGCATATGTTTAACATCAGTATTTTCAGCTAGTGTGAACAAAAAAGTGTTGCAAATATGTTCATCCATTCATTGCAGATGTCTTTACAAACATATGCACAGTGCTTTAAAGTGATTGCAAAGGCTAAATGTTTTTTTACCTTCATGCATTCCATGTGCAGGAGAGCCTCGGCTGTCCTGGGACTCCCTCTCCTCATTGGCTGCACCAGTGCCCCCTATAGCAAGTGGCTTGCTATTGGGGGCACTGGTCAATGGGGAGGGGCCAGGAGCATCAGCAGGGGAGCCAAGAAAAAGAGATTTGGGGCTGCTCTGTACAAAACCACTGCACAGAGCAGGCAAGTATAATATGTATGTTCAAATAATGAAAAAATATAAAAAAATAACATTTTAATACCACTTTAAGAGCTAGAGGGTAAATAATATTGGGAAATACTTGCACAACATACACTCTGATCCTATGTTTGTAAACCTCTCCAATATAAATAATTTTCATGAATAAAACACAAAATTGATATGATGGTGTAATAAATGCAACACTGTCCATTTTTATCAAAAGGAACTGTTCTATTTGTTTCCTGTGCTGCCAGTTTGCACGTCCCCCCCTTGTTAACCCCCCACCTTCCTTCCCACTTACCCATAACTGCTGTGCTGAAATGTCCCAAGGGGTGCCAAATGATTCCTGTTACACACAAAAGCGTTGGCATGGAGATAATTGATTATGATCATAGGTGCTAAAACTCTTGCATTCACTCTTGCATTCAAATTATGAAGGTGTCTGAAGGAAGAGATATCTGTCTGCGCTTCCCCAAAGCAGCCCATTGCATAATTGCTTTTGTTCTCTTATACTGTAAGAGGGAGAATGTGGATGTTTGAATGCTGGTTGTCCGTGTCTGAGATATAAATTGTCGTAGACATTTTGCTGACCACAGGATGTAACTATAATAGTGGCCACTGTTTTTAAAATAAATAAAATTTTCTTCCTCTTCTATTGAGGAACACAGAAATTCAGACGCAGTCAGGTTGTACTGCAACCTTCAGGAAGATTGGACACTACAAACAGAATTTTTTTAACCCTACCTCTACCCAGTCTCCCTCCAGTTTTTTTATTTTATTTGCTAGTGTTTTAGGAGGATGGGAGGTGTTTTCTCCAGCTTTGCTGAGAAAAGTCTAGCCAATTTTTGTGCTAGCCCGTTTTTGCTTTTATAATTTAAATTTTTTTATTTGTGGATTTCGTTTCAATGGTTTTCAATCAAGATTGCTCACCACACTGTTGCTTGAGCTGTCTTTTACATAGCTATCTGGATGAGCATTTTCTCATCTAGGCTTTGGAGGCAGTGTCCAGACTGCTGGACTGGATGTGCAGGTGTAATCTGGATTGTGAACTGGCACTGGGTGTACTCGTTAAACTAGCCGCGGAGCCCTTTCCAGGTATAGACCTGTGGCACAGCCCCAGTTGTGACCCCGTCAGTCAAGATTAACTTTGTGAGTTAGACCGCTCTGGGTACAGCACTGTGAACTTGCCTGTAGCTGCACTGTTGTGCCCCTTTAAATATTTGCTGGTTTCATAATGGTAAAGGTTAACACTGAGGGATTGAGCACTGACGACATCCACCTGGTGGTTATGCGCTCGCTATTTCTTCCACCATTCAGCACAGGGGAAGCACAATCTCCCTACAGCTTCAGTATGTTATGCCCTCCTAAAGTGACCTGGTCACCTCCAGCAGCCTGAACCTCAATAATACCAGCTGCTTTGGATTTTGTTAAAACCTGAAACTATGCCTTGCACTTTGGGCCTAGATGCATTAAAGTGGTAGTAAACTTTAAAAAGAATAAAAAATAAATAACCTTGCAAGGTAAAGGCATAATGTGCTAGTATTATGAAAGCCTTAACTTGCAACTAAGCCCTCCAGCGGCGCACTGTCAATGCTGCAAAAGCTTTCATCTTCACCCCCTTCCTTCTGGGTTCAGGGGCTGCAGACGCTTGAACAGTCAAGCTGTGATCTTGTCACTCCCGCGAATGCGTGCAGGAATCACTGCTGCTCTAAAGGAACTGCATGGGTATGCATGTTTAGGAGATATTAATTTCACCTACAAGTAAGCTTTATTATAAGCTTACCTGTAGGAAAAAAATGGTTTACTACCACTTTAAGCTTGGCTGCAACAGGTCTGCACAAAGAGACATGACAGTCTCTCTGCTACGGCTGGCCCCAGCCCATACCTCCTAGACGGAAACTGGTTTCTGAAGTTTTGAACCTGGTACCCCCATTTTTTTTTATTTTTTTTTTTAAATCAAGAAAAAAGTTTAGAGCATAGAAAAGACATACATCAAGGCTACATAAACAATCCGGTACATTACAGGCAATATAAATCACATGTCTGCATAGTCTACATGCTTATCCTATACAATTCTTGTCCATTTGAGCATGGCTTCCTCCCAGAGCCGCGTTAAGCAGCCAGTGCCTTCGAAGAAGGCCCGGCCATCTAGTATAAACCCTGTCAGGTACCCATACCCAGCAATCTTCCCATGACCAGGTCCACCGGGGCCAGGCCCGGCACATCCAGCCACGGTCCCCATGACTTCTCAAATTTCTGCGTGCTACCTCTATGCTGGTATATTATTTTTTCCTTCCAGAGCATTATCACCCATTACAGCAATCCATTCCTTAAGAGTAGGGGGGTCCTCCGATATCCAACGGGACATTACAAGCTTGCATGCTATAAACAGAGATCTAATAACAGTCACCCTAGTACATTCCTCCCATTCCAGCTCCTCCAGTATATGGAGTAGGCAGTGTTTTGGGTCTGTAGGCAGCAAGACCCGGAATACCCTGTCTAGTGTCCACCACCCCCTTCCAATATGGGTGAAGTTTTGGGAATCTCCACAGTAGGTGGCTCAAGTCTCCATGGTCCCTCTTGCACCTGGTGCATAATGGAGTGGGCCGTAAGCCCATAGCAAACAACCTGTGGGGGGTATAGTACACTCTCAGCAATAAGTACAGTTGCGACACTCTATGGGATACATTCAAGGAGCAAGTGGGTACCGCCTGTAGGGCTTCCTCCCACTGATCTCCATCAATCTGTCCCACCTCCCCCTCCCATTTGGCCAGCATTCGCAAAGGGTGTTTAGTCAGAAACTTTTGTAATAGCATATTATAACATTGCGATATAAACCCCTTAGTATTATCTGCTCTAGCAATCAGGTTAAACAATGGGGTTGGGGAAGGGATCCAATCGGAGGATTTGGCCTGGGCAGTTATAGCATGGTGTAATTGCATATAGTAAAACCTCATAGAATGTGGCAAACCAAAAAGACCCTGTAGTGCTTCAAATGAGTGCAATTTGGTACCCCCATTTTTAGAAGATAATCTTCATCTGAGTCTTCCTCAGTCCTGTCAGGTAAACAGAGCACCCTGAGAGGACCTTTGTATCCACTCAGGATTTTTGGACCACATAAACTCGTATGAAGGCTGTCGACACATTCCTGCACAGTCTCTCTGACCTTCCAGAGTCTTTAGATCAGGCTGGACCACTAGTTCCAGTGACCATATTGGATTCTAAATCCCAACAGTCTTTTTTTTTTTTTTCCTAAACAGACCCAGACCCTCTTTTGAGGCATCGTAGTCTCCAGCTGCCCCCTCAGAAATAGCAGGTTTGTTTGTGTTGGACCTTATTCGAGCACTACCCTGCATTTGGAGAATCTGCCTGTTGTCCCCAGTATTGTCCTTTTGAGCTCGTACAGCACACAGACTTCCTTCTTGTGCCTTCTATTTGAGGTTTTCCGTTGTGCTGACTTGAAGCACCCTGAGGGGTCATGGGCCCTGAGTGTGCTTGAAACCATAAACTGTTTAAAAACAGACTGTTCACACTGTGGGTCAACCAGCGTACCACTTTAACAGGAACACCACTAGTCGGGTGGAAGTCGCATGCTCACCTTTTAAAGATTCTATAGACAGGCAGTTGGAATCCTTCCTCAAATCTGGTTGGTTCTGCCCTCCATCTTGTGTCGGCAGTGACCTTTATCAGATTGTGCCAGAATGGGATAATTACCTCCAAAGCCAAGGGTAGAACAAATGTCTAGAGTCTTATGCTGCAGTTAGATGGCTTGTTACATGTATAGGCATAGAGATGATGTTGGAAGCCATGGGATGCTATCAGCTAACCCAGGGAGGAGATGTAGATGGATATTAGGAGAGGTCCAAGAACGGACCCTTGGGGGACCCCTACAGAGAAAGGAAAAGAGGAGGTAGAATTGTAAGTAACGCTAAAGTAGTGGTTGGATAATTGGGAGGAGAACCAGCGAACTATACAGTCGCAGGGACCAAAGACATGGAGTTTTTTTGAGGAGGAGGGGGTGGTCAACCATATCAAAGGCAGCAGAAAGGTCCAGGAGTATAGAATAGTGTCCATTGGTTTTGGCTGTTTGTGGGCGGATTCTGTGGCGTGTTGAGGGCGAAATCCAGACTGAAGGGGATCAAGGTGGTTATTCACAGCAAGGTGGTCATTCAGTTGGCTGTAAACCAGATGTTCAAGAAGTTTGGATAAAAAGGGGAGCAAGGAGATGGGGTTAAGGTTGGTGGGGTACAGTGAGTGCTTTTTAAGTATCGGGGTGACTATTGCATGTTTTGGATAATTGGAGAATTTTCCAGAAGAGAGGGAAAGATTGAAGATGTGAGTTAGAGAGTGTAGAATAGAGCCAGAGGGTGAACGTAGCAATTGTGAAGCAACAGGGCCCAGAGGGCAGGTGGCTAGCTGGAGGTTAGAAAGAAGTTTAGTAACCTTGACTCTAGTGATGGGGTTAAATCAGGGAAGTAATGATTGTACCTGTGGACATGGGGAGTTAAGTTGAGAGGGTATCTGTACAGTGGAGTTTTCCTCACAAATTGCATTAGTCTTATATTTGAAGTGACTAGCGGTCTCCTGGGCAGTGAGTGAGTTAGTGGGTGGAGGACGAAGTAGAGAGTTGAAGGTAGAGAAGAGTTGATGGGGACGTTATGATAAGTTGTTAATGAGGGTGATAAAAATGGCTCTGCTTGGCAGTGGGGAGGTGGGAATTGTAAGTTGGAGGGCAGATTGATATTGTTTGAAATCCTTCTGAGACTTATTCTTACTCCACAGGTGCTCAAGAGCCCAGTTATGTTTTTTTAGGCTTCTGGTGTCATCTGTTTGCCAAAGTTGTAGGGATCAGGGCCTGATGCTGTGTGTAGTGAGGGGGGCTAGTGTGGCTAAAAAGGGGATGACAGTGAAGCGTGGTAGTCCAGAAGTGGCTAGGTTGGGGCAGTACAGGGGTGAGATTTTGTCAGAGGTGGTCAGTGGCAGAGAATAGAAGGGGTGAGAACACAAAGGTATCTACAGATAACTGTTAGGCTGTTTGAGGGAGAGGAGAGGGAGAGAGTGAAACTAATGGGGTAGTGATCAGAGAGAGGGAATGGATAGTTGGAGAGGTTGCACAGAGTGCATAGGTGGGAGAAAACAAAGTCAAGGGTAAGGATGAGCCGAACACCCCCCCGGTTCGGTTCGCACCAGAACTTGCGAAGAGGCAAAAAATTAATTCGAACACGCGAACACCGTTAAAGTCTATGGGACACGAACATGAACAATCAAAAGTGCTAATTTTAAAGGCTTATATGCCTGGTATTGTCATAAAAAGTGTTTGGGTACCTGGGTCCTGCCCCAGGGGACATGTAGCAATGCAATTTTTTTTTTTTAAACTGCAGTTTCTTCGGGGGCAGTGATTTTAATAATGCTTAAAGTGAAACCATAAATACCGTATATGATACCTGGGGGGTGTCTATAGTATGCCTGCAAAGTGGCGCATTTTTCCTGTGTTTAGAAAATCACATTTCTAAAGGAAAAAGTCATTTAAAACGGATCGCGACTGTAATGAATTGTCGGGTCCCGTTAAAACCGATAACTCACTGAAAAAAACGGCATGGGTCCCCGTCCCCCCCCAGTCCATTACCAGGCGCTTCGGGTCTGGTATGAATACTAAGGTGAACCCTGAACCAAAATTTTAAAAAAATTGCGTCGGGGGTCCCCCCAAATTCTATACCAGGCCCTTCAGGTCTGGTATGGATATTAGGGAAAACCCTGCGCCAATAATTTTTTTTTTTTTTTTTTTTAAATGGCGTAGGGGTCCCCCTCAAAATCCATACCAGACCCTTATCTGAGCCCACAACCTGGCAGGCCACAGGAAAAGAGGGGGGGACAAGAGAGCGCCCCCCCTCCTGAACCGTACCAGACCACATGGTCTCAACATGGGGAGGATACTTTGGGGTCTGGACCCCAAAGCACCATGTCCCCATGTTGATGGAGACAAGGGCCTCATCCCTACAACCCTTGCCCGTTGGTTGTGGGGGTCTGCGGACGGGGGGGACTTATCGCAATCCGGAAGCCCCCTTTAATAAGGAGACCCCCCAGATCCCCCCCCCCCATATTTGAATTGGTAACTGGGTACATTGTACCCCTACCATTTCACCCCAAAAAGTGTAAAAAAAATTGGAAAAAAAAACAAGAGCCCGCTTGGGACAAGTCCTTTTATTTAAAAAAAAGTCCAGCGATGTAGCTCCGACGATACTGGAAAAAAAAAGCCCCTACTGATGTGCCTCCATAGGAGATTCTTGTCGAGTGACGCTACTCCCCCGTGACAGCTCTTATATAGCTGAGGGCGGGGCCACACGGTGACGTACACTGGTGACCCCGCCCCCTCTGACGCCACGGGGAAACCCTGGAGTGCCAATGTTCGCCATCACTGCCCTAGGGTCCTAGAGATTTTGTGTGCGTGTGGTTTTAGAATTAACGAGAGTTGGTGGGTGCAGTAATAAAGAGGACGGAAGTGATCGCTATATTAAACTGGGGTGAAGGAAAGGGAGTTTAAGGAGAGAGGACACAACTGTCAGGAGTGGTAGAGATTGCATGTTGGAGTGGATGGAGAGCTGGAGGGGTATACAAGGCCACCTGTGTTCTGTGTGGTGTTTTTTAAAGGTATTTTTGCATTGTGCACTCGCTGAAGTGCAGAGTCGGAAGTGCTCCTACTTAAATAACCCCACTTATAGAAAAAACCCCAGCGGCAAATGTGCCCCCCTCCCTGCAAACCATAAAGATGCTTACTTTTATACTGTTAGGGATGGGCTGGGTTTGATTCAATTAAGTAATAAAGAGTTTATAAAGGATGGCAGTCTAAATAGAGCAGGATTTTCACTTCAGAAAACGGACTAGAAAGAGGGCAGGTTGTAAAGTTAAAGTGGTTGTAAACCCCCTCCCCAAAAAAAACCTGCAAGACAAAGGCATAATGAGCTGTATGCATTGCATACTAGCTCATTATGAAATACCTTAGCATGCAGCTCTCAGCGGTGCCCACACATCACTGACATTTTCCCCCAGACTTCTGGGTTTGCGGGCTCCGGCGCTGTTATTGGCTTAAGCCGTGATTATGTCACTTTCGTGCATGGGTCACATCACAGGGCCCTAAAGAAACGGCACCGGCGGCCGTTTCTTCAGAGCGCATTCGCCGATGGCCTCTACATATATAGTAAATCTCCTAAACGGTGCAAGTTTAAGAGATATTTACAGTACCTACAGGTAAGTCTTATTATAGGCTTACCTGTAGGTACAATTAAAAAGGAAGACTTTACCTCCTCTTTAAGAACAGGCCATAATTTTAGGTTTGACACCAGGGAGAAAAATAAACAATTTGGACTTACCAGAATAATAGACTTGCAGCTTGCAGTATTTCAATTGTGGGTGGAATGGCAGCAGCAGAGAGACATACCTGTGGAGGGACAAAAAATATGTTTTCAGAAGGATTTAGGAATACCCGCTTAAATAACCCCACTTATAGAAAGAACCCCAGCAGCAGCAAATGTGCCCCCCCCCCCCCTGAAAATGTTCTATTATAACCTCCACAACATATATAAATCCTCCTTCAGTCTTCCCATTGTTTCTGTGCCCCCAGTATGAATAAATTCTCATCTTCTGACCCTTATGTATTAATGAGGCAAATCTCTTTCCTGCCTCCAGATGTCTCCCCCCCTCCTTGCCAAAAATCCCCTGTTCTTATGGTACTCTCTGCATCTTATGCATTAAACAAAAATACCACATCCATAGTGTAGCATATCATATTGTATAATCTTTATTTATGGAAGACAGGACATTACAGCTCTGGTTACAGTATCCATAGGTAAAAACATCAAGTAATGCGCCAGTCCTTCCTTTTTGTTTGTTATTCCACAACAGATGGGTACAAAAACATAAATGACAGAGTTTTACAAGAAAGAAACGGTTAAATCAGTCATAAGCATAAGAAATGCAAAAAAATCAAGTGACACATTAGCGGCAAGGACTACAACCTCGCAATGAGTGAGCAGAGTCCCCAATCCCCAAATAGCAAAATATAAGACAAAATTCACCTCCGAAGAGATGTTGGCAAACATGTGGCTAGGCCGACCAGCTCCCCAATAGTGCAGAGAATCGCAAATCTTGAAGGGAGGATCAGGCGGGCGTGTACGGGGGGAGGGGGGCAACAATGCACCTCGCACTAACCTCCCTCCGAAACACTGCCCCGCCCGGGCCCTCCCGACTCAAGGCCCCCGCACCATGGTGACACAAAAGTGTTGATCCCCCGAACTGTCCAGGGGAATTCGCGATAGCAGAGTGCCTTAGTCCGCCAAGCCAGCCGGCCCTCCAGCTCCGCACCTGTCACCTAATGCTTATCAAGCGGACCGCCTACTAACAAACGATCCTTACAGACTGAAACCAAAGTAAACCAAAAATAAATAAATAAATAAAAAGAGGGGATACATACTAGGAAAGGAAAGAGAGCAAGATAGAATATAGCATACCTGGAGTCCCGCGTCCAGCTCCGCCTCCACCCCGGGCCCCGCCAGCCTCTTAGCACATATTATGTAGCTAGAAGAAAGAAAAAAGAGGACCACTCGTCCCAGCTCCCACTATCGGCTAGACATCCATGTGACATTTCTAGTGCACTTCAGCCCACTGCTCCCACCTGAGAACCCAGAGGCCGCCCTTTGAGGGATGGCTCCGCGAGCTCCAACAGGGCCACATCCAAGCTGGAGGACACGTGGCCGGGATCCAGGACATGTGCATCCCAGGTCGACCAAGTTGCAGTGAAGCTATCTCGGGTACCCCTGCAGGTGGCAATCCAATCCTCCGCCTCCCTGATGTCTCCTACCTTACGACGCCATTCCTCCCTGCCTGGAATTTGCGGACGCCCCCAGTATATGGGAAGCAATCGCTTAGCTGCGTTCAATAAGTGAGGCAGCACACTTTTCCTGTATCGGCTCACTGGCATGGGAGGAACGTGTAGCAGGAAGTGAACCGGGGAGAGAGGGATGTCCGTACCCGTTATATCTTTGATCTGGGTCCCAATGTCCTCCCAGTAGGGTCTAATCACCGGGCAGTCCCACCAGATGTGCAGAAGGGTGCCCCTGTGACCGCAACCCCTCCAGCATCGATCCAACATGGATGGGTAAATTCTGGCTAGATCCGCCGGTACACGGTACCAGCGTAGCAATATTTTGAAATTTGTTTCCTGTGTCCTGGAGTCAATAGAACTAGACCGAGTAAGTTGGTAAAGAGAAGACAGTTTGTTAGGTGTAAAGACCGTCTCCAGGTCCTTTTCCCAGGCCCCAATGTATGCAGGTTTCACTACTGAGGCAGTGGAGCCAAGCAGGTGGTAGAGCTCAGAAATCACATGCGGGACCGGTTCTTCTGCTACAAAGAGGTGTTCAAAGGGCGTAAGGGTGGAGATATCTCGTATGGAGTTCCCCTGAGCCATAAAAAAATGGTGGAGTTGTCTATGGTGCCAGAAGTCCATAGGGAAACTCCCCGTACGGTCCGAAGGGTCGCCAAAGAGAGCAGCTTACCATCCTGCATAAGTTTTCCACAACTGGCGTCACCGTCGTCTACCCAAGAGTCAAAAAAGGCCGTCTGCTCACCCAGTGGGAACCACAGGTAACCTCCCAGTGGCGCCAGCGGGGAGACAGGGGTGCCATCGGTAGAGTGGCATTGAGGCGATCCCAGGTTCGAAGAGCCTGGACCGTCAGTGGAGAAGCAAAATCAGACAGCCCCCTGTGTTCCTGGGCCAACCACGGGGCATAGGACAAGTTTCTGCCCGCCATATATTTTTCTAGGGAGACCCAGAGTTTGGATTTGGTGTGGAAGCGCCAGTTAAGGATCCTCTGGAGGACGATGGCCCTATAATACCTTTGAATGTCCGGCAGGCCTAGACCCCCTGTGTCTCTCGGTCGGCTCAACAGTCTGAGCGCAATTCTTGGCCTCCTATTATTCCACACAAAGGTCGAGATCAGAATGGACATCTGTGTGAAAAAAAGCCTAGGCAAGGACATGGGTATCATTTGCAAATAGAACAGTATGCGTGGAAGAATATTCATTTTTATGATATTAAGTCGCCCCATCCAGGTGAATGCTGTCTTAGTCCATAGGGCCAGGTCCTTCTTCACAGTTGTCAGTAAGGAAGGGAAGTTAGTCGCGTACAGGGTGTCAAACCTATCCGGCAGCCGTATACCCAAATATTTCAAGGACGATTTAGCCCAGGTGAATGGGAAGGCAGTTTGTAGCCTACCCGTCAGAGAGGGTGATAACTGAATGGGCAATATCTCTGACTTTGCGTAATTGATCTAAAAATTAGAAAGTGACCCGAAATGTCGGAGTTCTCGCATCAGGTTAGGCAAAGAGATCAGGGGGTCCGTCAGGTGGAAGAGCACATCATCGGCGTATGCCGAAAGTTTGTGCTCCGTGTGACCCACCGTCAGTCCTTTGATATCAGTGTTCGCCCGTACAGTGCGTAGAAATGGTTCCAGCACCAGGGCGAACAACAGAGGAGAAAGAGGACACCCCTGCCTCGTACCATTCCTGATCGAGAATCTAGGGGAGAGAAAACCATTGACCTTGACCTGAGCACTCGGATCTGAGCACAAGGCCATGATCCATGCTAACATATGCGTGCGCAAGCCTAGAGCCTCCAGTACAGCGCGCAAGTAAGTCCAGTCAACCCGATCGAAGGCCCTCTCTGCGTCGGTTGACAGGATCAGGTAGGGGGAGGGGGGATCAGGAATAGCACAAGCCCAGTGTATAAGGTGTATAGCCCTGATGGAGTTGTCCCTAGCCTCTCGGCCCGTGACAAAGCCTAGACGCAAGAATTTTAGCAAGAATTTTTGTGTCCACATTAAGAAGGGATATAGGCCTGTAGCTCTGGGGCACGGTGGGGTCCTTCCCCTCCTTGGGAATCACGGTGATGTGGGCTAGCAGGGCCTCACTAGGGATCGCATTCCCATTTGCTATAGAATTAAAGTAGCTGCACATCGACTCCGATAGCAGGGGTAGGAACAGTTTGTAGTAAACTTTGGTGAACCCGTCAGGACCAGGGCTCTTCCCATTAGGCAAGGACTCCACCGTAGCCCCAAGCTCAACAGGCGTAATAGGGGATTCCAACATGGAACACTGATCGTCCGTCAGCGGGGGAAGGCCAGCTGCGGTCAGGTAAGTTCTTATGTCGTTCAGTCTCTGTCTGGGCCTCAGGGGTCCGGGTCGAATCTAGGTTATAGAGGGTGGCATAATATTCTCGGAACCCAGAGGCAATTTGGTAAGATCTGACCATGAGCTCACCCGAGGGAAGGCGCAGCTTCTGTACATACATGAGCGCGCGTTTCTTCCTAAGGGCTCTGGCCAACATGCGGCCACATTTGTTGCCATGTTTATAATATTTATGCGACCGGTAGCGTAGTTGTTTGCGCGCCTGTCGGTCCAATAAGCATAAGAATAATTCTCTCAACTCCGTCCGTTTCCCAAGAGCCTCTGGGCCCCCGCCCTGCTTATGTTCAAGTTCCGCCTGCTGTAGCGCCTGGAGTACCCTAGTAAAGTCCGCTTGTCGGGTCTTCTTAAGTCTAGCTCCCTGAGAGATCAGTTCTCCCCGCACCAGCGCCTTATGTCCTTCTCAGATAACCCCTTTATTCATACCTTCTGTGGCATTTTCCTTGAAGTAGTGGGACAGGATGGCCGTGACTCCGGAGACCGCGGCTGCGTCGTCCAACAGGGATTCATTCAGGTGCCATGACCATGCCCTACGGGTGCCCCGAGGCAGGGCCAAAGTGGCCATCACGGGGGCATGGTCAGAGATGGTTATATTCCCGATGGAAAAGGCCTGCAGTAGCTCCAGAGCCAAGTGGTCCACACATATCAGGTCAATACGGGTGTAGACATCATGGACCTTTGAATAATAGCTGTAATCCCTATCTGAGGGATGAAGCAACCGCCAACTATCCAGGAGGCGATGAGACTGCAGGGATTTGCGAAAATGTTTAAGAAAGGCGTGAGAGTGGGAGGGGCGTCGGTGCGAGATGTCGAGTTGGGGGTCAGGGCTTACATTAAAGTCACCTCCTAAAATCAGAGGACCCTCTCTAAAATCTGTCAGGCTGTCTAGAGCACTGTCTAGAAAGGTAAGCTGGTTGGAATTAGGGGCATATATCGTAGCCACTATAAGCTTTTGGCCCGCTATAACCCCCTTTAGGAAAACATACCTCCCCTGAGGGTCAACCTTGCTCTCAATGACCTGGAGGGGGCAAGATTTATGAATGGCGATAGCCGTGCCCCTAGATTTTGCAACCGGTGAGTTGCTCAAGAACCACTGGCTATAAAGATGGGTGGGCAATTTGGGGGTTGACTGGGGGGTAAAGTGCGTTTCCTGCAAAAGAATCACATGTGCCCCTGACCGCTTCAGTTCCCACCAGAGCTTACTTCGTTTACAGGGGGAGCAGAGACCGCACACATTATAAGAAATGACCTTAAGCGATGCCATAGGGAGTCCGTGGGGTAGTCGAGTCGCGTAGCATGGCTGCGGGCGCAGGGCGGGAGACGGAGCCGGAGGCAGTTCCTATAAAGAGGCAAGGAGTAAAAAGAAAAGGAACAGAAGGGAGGGAAGAGAAAACTGCGAGAGGCAGGATAACATACATAAGACACGAAAGACAACAATGGTAACAATACCATGTCATAAAATACCTGGGGGGGAGGAGCGCCCGAGGCCCGTCCCCATCTCCAAACGAGGAAATATACCTAATGAGGTACGGTCTACGTGGGGAACGCGGACCAACACTGGAGGGAAGGGTGTGGGGGTCAGTCCCCGTCCACCGCCATGTACTAACAAGTAGGCAACATTCAAGGGGGGATAAAGTGCTATAAAAAATGAAAACCCCTGAGGAGCAAAGCTCTAATTTGAAAGGTAAAAAAAGAAAAAAAAATTGAAAACGAGTACAAGGTATCCGGGAAATGGGTACGCCGGGCCAGAACCGGGGCCATAGCTTCAAGTCTCTCCCAAAGGACAACAACAGGGGCCTGTGATCAGTCACAGTTATAAAGGCAAATGGTCCAGTAGGAGGGCCAACAAACAGCAACATACTGAGCGGCTAAGTCTCAGATCCAGGCATCGGTGAATTTAGAGGGCCCGGGGCCCACCTTAAGAGCAAGTAGGATACCAGTACTGAAGGAAACAGACCTTTCATGAAGGCAACAAACAAGTCAGGGGGAAGGGAGCTGCCATTTAGTGTTGCGGCGACACAGGGCCAGAGGGGGATGCAGAAGTGGGGCGCCTGCGGTTCCTCCTGCGGCTCTTGCGGATAGCTGGTAGCCAGGGTTGAGGGTGTTGCAGGTCAGGGTGATCTTGCGGAGTCCTCCAGTCCGGGAATTCTACTGGCTCCAGTCCCAGGGTGCTCAGAAAGTGTGGTAGGTCGTCCTTGGTGCGTAGCGTGGCTTGTCTGCCCTCTTCGGATGCCTGCAAATAGAAGGGAAATCCCCAGCGATAAGGCAAGCCTGCCTTTTGGATTGCTTCCAGCAGGGGGCGGAGAGCCCTGCGTTGCATGTAGCATATCATATTAACCAGTGTCATACAAAAAAAAAAAAATATGCTTGCCATACTTAAACACAGTGCTACATGTGCTTGTGCAGATGAGTTCTCTCCAGAATCTGCTACATGTCGTTCTCATAGGGTCCAAACTTGTGTCAAACATTACCAGGATCCCGCAGATTATTCATGACGGGAAAACACAGCTCATAGTGTAGTAGAATTTAAAATCACTGTTTTAAGATTCCCTTGAAAAAGTCACATGATGAAACATGTTGAGGAAGCGGTTTCAGACGGTTAGGTAGGAAATGGAAGCCAGTGAGTGGTCTTTCAGCTTTGTTTTACCATCATATTTTTTTTTTATCTTCTGGACGTTTGTAAGTGCATATTTTTATTAAACAAACAGTTGTTTTTAATCCTACTGCGAAATGAGCTTTGTGTTGGCTAGCTTATTATTCTGTTTGCCAGTGTGCATTCCTCCTGTAGGCAGACGTATAACCCAACTGCCTCCTTTGTGTCCCCCAATGGATTCCAAGCAATCCAGTTTCAAAGCTGAAGTTTTGGTTTTAAAAAAAATCCTACAGTCACATCATTTACCTGTAATGGAGTATGCCCCACATTGTGCAGTCCGCTGGATCCTGGAGAAATCCTCACTTCAGTGGTGCCTGTCCTCTTGTCTGTGATCTTCAAACTGCAATAGTTAACAGCACCTACATTAGACCCAAAGCTGGTAATCAGTGCAGAAGTTCAGAGACAGGAAGGGGACAGGCATCGCTGCAGTGAAAATTTCTTTAGGAACCAGTTGCCTGCAAAACATGGTTATTTATGTGAAACGGATTGTCTGTCAAGGACAGTGTCTTTATCAATCTGATACTGTGTGCGTCCAGCACATTGAAGGTACACATCAGCGTTGCCAACCTCCTGCCGCATTGTTAACTGACACAACTTACAGACGAAGCACAATTTTTACTGACAATCTTAAAAAAATAAATCAATTATCTTAGTTTTTAATAGGAGTTAACAGTAAAAATATAATAGTAATTAAACAGTATAAACATTGAAACACAGACAATACACGTAGGTAATTTGCCTGGTTTACACTTGGTCAACACAGCATGACCAATTCTCAGCCCTTGAGATTTCCGAACAGTTAGTCACCGATTTTTACAAACTTGGTAAATTTACTGACGGTAGGCAACCCTGGTATGCATTGCACCATGGATAATAGGACACATGTTCTGTAGTGACACATGAGCATTATGATTTTTTTCTCCTCCCTTTTTTAAAATGGTAGCTGACTGGTTTTAATGTTCTCATTTCTCAGATGAAATTGCCAAAAGAGTATAGCTGGCCAGAGAAGAAGCTAAAGATTTCCATACTTCCAGATGTCGTATTTGATAACCCACTACCGTGAGGAAAAGGGCAAGACCAGCCTCGACGCAGAAAGATGATGAATTCTGCCGCTTTCAGCACTGCTTATGGCTGTAAACCAAAGGAAAGCAGTTACTGCACAATCATCACTAGAAGAGACCCATAACACAACACTTGTGATATCTCAGCACCGGGACTGTATATCCTTACCGACTTGCTGAATTGATAGAACCCTGTTCTATTTCAATACACAGTTCTGTCAGTTAATGGCTTTCTCTGTGCTCCTAAATGACATCCGTGTGATGGTAGCACTCACTTAACAAGTTAGTATTTAGCTAATGCTATATTTCCTGAGTACATCGATTCTTGTACGACACTGGAACCTGCAAGTGGTCACAATGCTGGCTACAGGATTGTTCCTTCGACTGACTTTCCACAATCGCAGTGTTACTTTTCAGTAGTTGAATATTGATTCTGTGTGAGCCAGATAATATATACAATAACTGATGTGTGGGGAATTTTATCAGTATTCTGTTTTTTTTTTTTTTTATTGTGATTTAATTATATATTTAATGCAGATCTTCTCTAGTACATCAATTTTCTTTCCCAACACTTTTATTCATAAGTAGAGTATCGGATATAAGTATTATGCAGTATTTTGCAGACTGATCCATGAGGGGTTGCCTCATAAAAGCCTGGAATACTTTATCTGTAAATGGGATCGCAATGGACCTCAGTGTAGTGCTGAGCCATGGAAATGTTCTCTTTGCCTCTTAAACCATTAAGTTCCAGTGCCTAATGGCGCAAGTCTGTGTAGCTGGGTAAAAATTAATTGTTAATCTTTCACTCATTGACTCGCATCAGGAAACCTTGAGGTCTGAATCGCACATTCAGGTTTTCCTTTAGTGCCTACAGTTAGATGCTCAGATTCTATAAGATCTGTTTTGATTTCATACTGTCAAGTTCCAGAGTGCTGCTATAAATGTATTGATGCACAAAGCCCCTATTTTACTTTTATTTCATTTAGGGCAAAGACCAGGATGCTATAGTTGGGATATTGGTTAAATGAAGACCTTGTTACTCAGTTACTGCCCTTTTTTTGTGGATGAGCCTGATAGCTTAAATTCTGAATAAATATACCAGATCATTATGTGCCAGGTAACCAGAGCAGGAGGAGATTGCCCGTAACAACCCGGTATCTCTTTTGTTTTATACAGCCTATAATTATAAATGGACAGAAGGGAGATTCTTGTAGCAAGTACTGGTCTTTCTACAAATGCTAAAGTGTGCAAATGCCTAAGGCTGGTCATACACTATACAATCTGACTGTAAAATTGCCTATAGATTTAAACCCCGTACACACGGACGGAATGTTGGGAGACCTTTGTCAGTTAAAAAAAAAAAAAAAGATCCGCTAACATTCAGCCCGTGTTTATGGCACCCTGTCTGACAGAAGCCGCACAAGCATGCTGGGAAAAACAGCAGCCAACTCACCCCAGATCGACGCTCTCAGCCAATGGCGGAAACCAGCCCCCCCATCAGAACACATCAGCTCAGTGGGGGAGATTGCTATACTAACTTCGGATAGTTAATACAGTGGCTCCGACCAGAGCTGACAGTTTCCCCATGGGAGTGAAAGGGGGGGGGGAAAAACTCAGTGTGTACCCGGATTTACCAAACACACAAACCTAAGCAATCAATTTATGGTAGAGCTAAAGGAAATTGTACAATCAGCCTTAAGCTGGCCATACATTTATACAATTTTCTTATTCAATTTAAGTGTCTAGGTTTGACCGCCTATTATATGGTTTTAGTAAATCTAAAGAAAATTTGTATACCTTTTTTATTGGACACATAATAAGATGGTTGTTAAACTGGAACCCCAGACAAAATATTTCCTCTTTTTTTAGGCTAGGAATGGAAAATCTCATGTGAGACCTATTTTGTTATCTGTGCTCCTGTTGGCAAGGTATCTCCTCATTTCTTGTCAGAGGTACTGGAATTTGAGAAATTCCTTTAATGTATGAAAAGACAGCAACTATTTTTTCTGTGGGGTGAAGAAGGGATTACATATAATTACAGTCTGTGTCCCTGATGGGCAGTTTTCCTTTACTTCCTGTCCCAGTGATTGTGTGGTCACCACCAGGAAATCTCCCCACTGTGGGGGGGGGCAGGAAAAAAATACACAACTTAGGTGTGTATTTGTTGGCGAAGTCTCAATATAAAAATTTTGCTTGCCATCCAGAATTATTATTTTTTTATTCAAAAAGAGTTCTAAAGGTGATGGCGATACATAGACCATATAAAATGTTTGCCTAGTGTACCTTTTGGTGGTATCCTTCTAATGCCCACTATGTATAGAGTAATGTATTACTCAAATGGATTATACCTGCTGGCTTTGTGATGGTCAATGAGCTCAAATCCCACTAAAGTTTTCAATCATGCACTTAAAAAAAAATAACATAAAGAAGCTGCAGAGGAATGTCGGACTGTTAAATGGTAATGGATTACCGTATATACTCGAGTATAAGCCGACCTGAATATAAGCCGAGGCACCTAATTTTACCACAAAATACTGGGAAAACGTATTGACTCGAGTATAAGCCTAGGATGTCCATCTGCATGCCTCACTGTGCCCATGCCTCACTGTGCCCATGCCTCACTGTGTCCATGTGCATGCCTCACTGTGCCCATGCCTCACTGTGTCCATGTGCATGCCTCACTGTGCCCATGCCTCACTGTGTCCATGTGCATGCCTCACTGTGCCCATGCCTAGACTGACGTTTAACATGGCAGTCTATGGAAGGGGTGCCCGGTTTGAAAAATTGGTGCTCCCCGGCTGTAGGTCCCCTGGACAACAAACTTTGCACACTTGTAGAGGAGAAATGGGGCTATATGTGTGCTAAGTTTCGGGTCCAGGGGACCTACGACTGTCCGGTACCGGGTCCCCAAAGTCACTGGAGAAATTACCGTTTAACATGGGAGTCTATGGAAGGGGTGCCCGAATTTGAAAAATCGGTGCTCCCCGGCCGTAGGTCCCTAGGACAAAAAACTTTGCACACTTGTAGAGGAAGAGTGGGGCTACATGTGTGCGAAGTTTGGGGTCCAGGCGACAGCCGGTACCGGGTCCCCAAAGTCCGGGAGATCAGGCGCAAAAAGGTGACTCGAGTATAAGCCGAGGGGGCATTTTCAGCACAAAAAATGTGCTGAAAAACTCGGCTTATACTCGAGTATATACAGTATCTCCCAAGAATTAAATGGCTAATTTTGTAATGCGCTATGGGATGCAATACAGTTGGGGAGGGGGAATAAGAATGCAATCGGAGGTACAGTGATCTTTATGAGCCTTCAAATAGTCCCTAAGCACTAAGCTCCCCTTATGTAGCAGCTCGTTATGAGGGATTTTTGTGTTCAGTGGTGGTACATATTTTTGGTTGTAAACATTCAAAACCAGGGCTCTTCCCTCTTGTCTTTCATTGTATCATACGTGCACTGTCGCCTTAATTTTGTTGGCAGTATATTTATTCCTTTTTAATAATTTATTGTCCTGATGGTGAGGTATCAGCAGGGACCCTCCACATCCCATGTTCAGTACACTGTTTTGAGACGTTTTCAATCACTGTCCATCAACCTAATAAGTAACTAGACTAAACACTTGTGGAAGGGTTGGAGTGTCTATAGAAAATAAGTAAAAGTCTTACCCAGTGAAAACTTGGGCAAATAAAAAAAACTGAGAAATTCTAAGCCTTCTCTGTCTAAAACAGTCATTTTGGCTAGAGTTTCACTATAATTCAGATAATTTGTTGGCAGGGACCCAGTCACTGTTGAGGGGAAGCAAAGTCTGATAAATATAGCCTGCTCTTAAATTGTGTAAGTCTGCAAAAAAAGGTTTTCAGGCTATCCGTAACTGTGACGTGTACTTTTTAACTGGGAGTTTGCTAACTGTGAACAAGAAACCAGTTCCTGGCTGGGTTTCCATGCTATGGCTTCTCCAGTGAACAGAAATAGGAGTACTATATGCTGTCCTCTACTGGGTATTGGGCAGAAATACGGTACATAAAAAAAATTATGGGATTAAAAAAAAAAACAGACTGCAGCATCCATGTGACACTGCAATTGTCCCATGCCAGCTCTAAGGCCGATCAGTCAGCTCCTTGCTTGCTTGTAGCAGAGAACAGTGACCCTACTCTGCTCCTCTAGTACTCATTTGAGCGACAGACAGGTCTGGCACAGCTAGCTCCAATTTCTAGCCTTGTGCTGAAAGGAGGAAACCGCTGTCAATCAGGCAGCCAGGTGGATCTTGACAATATTGTTGGGATACTTCCCAAATGTGGTGAGGCTCTGCCCCATCAGCTGTTAGTAAATACAGTCCTGTGACCAAAAAGAAGTAAAGCCAAAAAAAAAGGTTTGTCCATACTTCTTTATTTAGATTGTAAGTGTAATGGCCGCCTTCGCTCATTTTCTACATTTACTTTGAGCTGTCAGTCAAGTGATTGATAAAGGATAATGTAAGGATTATGAATAAGTAATTTGTAAATATTAGTTTACTGAAAATGTTTGTTGCTGACATGTTTGGACTATACACAAGAGACTGATGGGATCATTGTATGACTGCATCGAACGTGCTAACTAGTGGACAGTTGCTACCCTGAAAGTCACCTGTGCACCATACACAGTTTATTTATTGGAGGATAAGGTCCACATTGACCCGAACTACACAGTGGCCCAGATGCTGAGCACATTCATATAAATATTTGAATATTATTCATGGCTATTTTGCATAAATTGAGGGGGTTACTGCAGGGCTTCTATAGGTTAAACAGTAGGGACAGAAATTCTATTTTTTACATAAGCCCTCTAGCAACATTTGGATAAAGTTAAACTCTTAAAGCTGCAATAAACCCAAAACCAAAAATGTAATAAGTTGCAGCTTACCAAACACTAGATGTTGTGGCTGCATTCGTTTTCTTTTTATAGTCTTTCTCCTCTGTTTTCTGATCCAGCCAGTAACATACCTCCTGTATTAGGGTGCCTACACTCTGGATAAAGGAGCACAACCACACATTTGGATGCCACCATTGTCAGTCTGGGGGAGGGGGATTAAATGTACTAGCAGATTTAAATACACTAAACTAATTTTAAACTAAACTCTAGCCAACACTTTTTTTTTGGAAATAAACCTCAGTACTGTACTTAGTACCTATAGCCAAGCATTATTACAGGCTTACCTATATAGGTACTGTTTATCTCCTTAACGGTGCACGTTTACGAGATATTTTTACTATATATGCAGCCGATGACATCATCGGCGCATGCGCTCTGAAGGAACGACCACCTGGGCCATTCCTTCTGTGCTGTAAATGACGGCTCCCCTGCACATGTGCGGTAAAGACTCAATCGTGGCTTCGGCCAGTCACAGCTGGAGTCCACGAAAGGAAGTAAGGTGAAGATGGAATTGGCCTCCAGCGATTGCATCACTGGAATGCTTCATTTTAGGCAAGTTTCACATATTGTGCTAGTACTAGCACATTGTGCCTTTTACCTGGCAGGGTTTTTTTGTTTTTTTTGTTTTTTTAAAGTCAGCAGCTACAAATTCTGTACCTGCTGAATTTTAATAAGGACACTTACCTGTCCATCGGCTCGGGTGCAGGTGCTGCCACTGTAACTAAGGAAAACATGCAGTGGAGCCTTTGAGGCTTTACAGCTGGGTTCTTACTGCGCATGCAAGAGTCGCTTTGTGAATGGCCACCCCGTCTTCTGGAACACACACGCAGGTCCCAGAAGGCGGAGGAGGAGGAAATGACCTGCATCACGCCATTTAGTACTTCATTTAAAAGTAGTAAAAAATATATATATATATATATATATATATATAATTCCAAAAACGAGGGGTGGTCTTTAGTTTAAGACCACCTTGTAAAAGTGGGTGGAACTCCGCTTTAACCACTTGCCGACCAGCCGCCACAGTTTTACTGCGGCAGCATGGCACGGCTGGGCGAAACGACGTAATGTTACGTCGCTTCGCCCTGTGGCCACTAGGGGCGCTCGGCCCCGGAGCCGATGCGAGTGCCCGGCGGGCACGATGACCGCCGGGCACCCGCGATTGCTCGTGACACAGCGAGATCCGGGATCTGTGTGTGTAAACACACAGATCCTGGTTCTCTGAGGGGAGAAGAGACTGATCGTATATTCAAACAAAGTATGAACACTGATCTCGCTCTTCCCCCTAGTAAGTACCACCCCCCCACAGAACACAGAGGGAACAGTTAACCACTTGATCACCCCCTAGTGTTAACCCCTTCAGTGCCAGTGACATTTTTACAGTAATCTGCATTTTTATAGCACGAGTGGTCGCTGTATAATTGTTAATGGTCCCAAAAATGTGTCCAATTTTTCCAAAACGAATTCAGCTATCACATCTAAGAATTGGTAAGCTGCAATATTATGTTTGCTTTTGGGTTTAATACCAATTTATCGATGTAAGTTAATAAGGTAGAGTGATGTGCAGCATTATGTAACCCACAGCAACCAATCAAAACCTTTCACTGATCTGACTACAGAAAACTCAAATCTGATTGGCTGCTGGGGGAACTACACTTTGCACATAGTAATTTGCTTTGCAGCACCTTGATAAATAACGCTGAAAGTCTTCTAACCTTTAACTGCACACATATAGTCTGACT
Organism: Rana muscosa; assembly: GCA_029206835.1. Taxonomy (NCBI): domain Eukaryota; kingdom Metazoa; phylum Chordata; class Amphibia; order Anura; family Ranidae; genus Rana; species Rana muscosa. Next base: position 196,845,852 of record CM055123.1, read on the forward strand.
ATGCATACGTATGGTGTTCAGTAAACTTGGTTTTATATACAATAGTAGAAAATAAATGGACATAATGTAAAGATCTCTGAATCTTTTAGCATATCTAATTTTTGTAACTTATAACTTTTGGTTTGCTTTTTTATTTTTTATTTTTTTATTTTTTTTACTGTAGTTTTGTATTGTACATTCTCACTGGTTTAGATTGCAAGTAGATGAGCTTGTGAATTACTTATTTGTAATTTGCAAACCACTAAATCTCTCCTTGTCTTTATCTAAATGCATTAAAATGTATTTGTACAAAAGAGCTGCAGTGCTTTCTGCTTCTTATTACTACTGTTGAGGTTGGTTTGTGATCTGGGCCTGGCAGTTTTTTTTTATTAAAGTGATTCTGCGGCTAAAAAAATGGCACCCTGTAAAAGACGAGTTGTCCTTACTAGTCCTGAAGCTGGGGCCTTTAATATTCCCCAACGGAGCTACACTGACCTTTAGGCCCCTTTCACACTGGTGCGGTGGCGGTAAAGCGCCGCTATTTTTAGTGGCACTTTACCGTCGGAATTGCGGCAGTATTCGGCCGCTAGCGGTGCGGTTTTAACCCCCCGCTAGCGGCCAAAAAAGGGTTAATACCGCCGGCAATGCGCCTCTGCAGAGGCGCATTGCCGGCGGTATACCCACGGTTTCCCATTGCTTTCAATGGGAAGGAGCGGTAAACGCACCGCTCCAAAGATGCTGCTAGTAGGACTTTTGGAGCGGTCCTGCTAGCGCACCGCTCCAGTGTGAAAGCCCTCGGGTTTTCACACTGGACAAACGGCCGCTGTTTAGGGTCGGTTTGCAGGTGCTATTTTTAGCGCAATAGCGCCTGGAAACCGCTCCAGTGTGAAAGGGGTCTTAACATTACAAGTCCACTTGAATGAGAATGACTACTACAAAGTATAGTATTATGTTGATAAATAGAAACCATTACAGGCACAATGGAAGGTCTGACATACTGGAGGAACTTCTGCTTTGATTTAGGAAAAAAAGCACCAGCATCTGTTAAGATAAAAACAAAATAAGTTTCTACTGCAATACACGCCCCTTCTCAGGTGCTGGACCTCAGTTGAATGGTGGCCAGTGTCATTTATCTCCTGTACCCCTTGCGTATGCATCTTCATGTTGGCCTAGCTTACAGGAGAATGTTTTATAGCATGGCACTGATGCCTGGCAGCATGTAACTGACCAGAAGGCAGCTGAATTTAAGGTATTTACAGGTAATTTCTAGTTTAAAAATTAAGATTTCCAAAGTGCCTTTTTTGAACTTGGTCCCTCTCTGGACATAATGTGGGTGCTATGCTGTCCAGCCTGGATAACCCATGTGGTGCCGTTATCAAAACGCAAAATTCTTTCTATCCTTTGTATTGTTATTACAATGTTTTCTAGAATATAAATTAAAAACAAGTGACCAGAGATGGTGGAGAATGTGAGGAAAGCTGGACTATAAATCCCTCTTGGAGAAAATGCTGCAATAGTTTCACTTTAGCACTAGCAACATATCAGAAAGGTAATGTATGAGGGTATATCAATGGGTGCTGCCATTGAACTCTATGGGATTTTAAATTCGCTCTTTCTCTACCTGGTGAGTCGTAGATTGGAACGAATATTCAGGATGGAAGCTCGTGTAGAGGTCACTGGTTGCATGCGTCTGGCTTATTATCTCTGTAATGCAGCACCCTCAAAGCTTTGTACCTATAAGAAAAAGAAAAATCAACAACCTAACCTATATCTATCTCCTCACAGGCTCACTTGAAAGCCTGGGCAGTTGGTTCTGAGAAGAAAACAAAGAATTCAGACTGTGACTGATTCTAAGGCCTTTGGGCAGCTGGCTGCTACTGGATGGAGCCTGAAGCAGCACATTACCCAGGAATTTAAAATATTGTGCCTTATTTATGCAGCCAATAAAGATGATAGGTTTGAGTATGGGTAAACTTTTAAACCAGTATCAAAAGCAAACCTTTATTATATTTCAATTTACCAATTCTTGAATGTGATGGCTGCATTAGTTTTCTTTTTCTTGGCTTTATTTTGTTTGTTTTCACCTGTTGATCTGGCCAGCAAATCTGTTTTTGTTAACAGAACAAGCGTTCCTGCAAATGTATTGGTTAAGACATAACATTGAACTCTTACAGAGGTGCTTACAATGATCGGCTTTTATTTACCGTATATACGCGAGTATAAGCCGACCCGAATCTAAGCCGAGGCTCCTAATTTTACCACAAAAAAACTGGGAAAACTTATTGACTCGCGTATAAGATTAGGGTGTCCATGTCCATGCCTCACTGTGCCCATGCCTCACTGTGTCCATGACTAGACTGACGTTTAACATGGGAGTCTATGGAAGGGCTGCCCAGGTTTGAAAAATTGGTGCTCCTCGGCCATAGGTCCCCCTGACAAAAAACTTTGCACACTTATAGAGGAGAAATGGGGCTACATGTGTTCCAAGTTTTGGGTCCAGGGGACTGGTACGGGGACCCCAAAGTCACCGGAGAAATTACCATTTAACATTGGAGTCTATGGAAGGGGTGCCCGAATTTGAAAAATCAGTGCTCCCCGGCCGTAGGTCCCCCGGACAACACACTTTGCACACTTGTAGAGGAAGAGTGGGGCTACATGTGTGGTTTGGGGTCTAGGGGACCTATGGCCGGCTGGTACCGGGTCCCCAAAATCTGGGAGATCAGGCGCAAAAAGGTGACTCGAGTATAAGCCGAGAAGGGCAATTCAGCACAAAAAAATGTGCTGAAAAACTCGGCTTATACTCGAGTATATACGGTATGTAAAATCTTTATCCCAAAAAAGGCTGTTGCTGTAACAGCTGTGTCAGCTGGAGTTTGGCTTCAATTTGTTAGTGTATGTAACTATGCTAGTATATCTACCGCTGTCCCTGCCCCCAGATTAAAAATGCTGCTGTGCGCATTCTTAGAGAGTGGAGGACCCTAATACAGGAGGTGTTTTTATTGGCCAGATCACCAGGTGAAAACTAGGGGGGGAGAGAAGCCTAAAATAAAAAAATCCTATTGCAGCCACCATATCTAAGGATTGGTATGTTACCAAAGGGTAACACTTTTAGTTGTGGGTTTAATACCGCTTTAAATATTAAATGGTTGCATTTGCCCTTGCACTGTTGCATTAGGTTTATAGAACATTTTGTATTCTGACGCAGGGAACGAGCACTTCTAATTTGACCTTGTGATGTGGAATTCGGCATGGATACAGTGTACTGAGATGCTACTTCAAGCAAGGCTGTAGAGCGATCTGTCATTATGCTCAGGTAATAACCTACTGAATTATCCAGTGCTCTAACAGTGTAACCATTTTAACGGAAAGCTATCCCAATATAGATTCCGATGTTACATTTTATCTGAATACATTAAGACCTTGTTCACACCTAGTGCAGATGTGTGTTTTCTGCACCAAGCTCTGCAAGGGCACAAAGAAAGCCATTCTTTTCCAAGTGACCTGTTCACACCAACACTGGTGTCATGTGGGTTTTATTTCTGTGCAGAAAAATGCAACACGTATGCATGTTTCTGCACAGAACAAAATACAAACCGCACCAGCTTTTTGGTGTAAACAGAACACCTAGGAAACAATTATTTTCTTGGTGCAGAGACCTGTTAGACAAAAAAAAAAAAGTACACCTCTCTTCATAGTGTCAACAAACCCAAAATATTCTATGCAAGTCCGAGCTGTGCATTTTTTCATCAGTATTTATGCACATACGGTGTAAATGAAGCCTAAAGCTCATTGCTCTTTATTTTAACCTGCCATGAATATAAAGAATCAACGTCTAATACAGATTTACTATATCAATGTCTTTACTTTCTTTGTAATAAATGCCAAATGGTTATGGCTCTTCGCTCCTTCTACAGCAATCATTAAATCGTTTGTCAAGTGGTCAATAAATGCCAGATAATTGTTCAAGCAGAATGCATTCTCTGCTAATTCATGCATGTAGTGAATGCTGATTGTGAGTCCTTTCATTAAGTGTGCTGGAATGTGTGTATTATCCTGTATAATGACACATGGTATATAAATCTTCCCATCAGGTACTGCTAAAAAATGAGAAATCCCCCTCCGAATCTGGCCTCGTATGAAACCTGCAACACCAATCACTGCTTCTGGTAAACTAAATTAAAGTGGATTCTTGAAAAATAAATGACTCTAGCATTCCATGCACTAGCTACAACCAAGAGATCAGCATACAGTTGGCTTCATTAGGGTTTTCTTATTAAACAATCTGGAATTCTTGCTTTTAAAGCACAACTCTGGGCTAAATTTACCTGGTGCTGTAACAAAACAGGATCTTTATTCATTATGACTGGGTTATACTGGAATTTCGGACTTGCAACATTTGCTGGTTCCCTCTCTGCTGAGGGTACATTACAGCAGCAGTTATTGCAATACCTAGGTTATTGCATATTATGCATGTTGGAGCAGAGATCCCCCCAACTGCTTCAGAGGTTGTGCTCTAGGTAAAACTGTTTTTAATCATATGCACGGCAGAACCTAAGTACAGAAAAAGTAGGTTGAGACTTGCTTGCTCAGGCTTAGCTTTTAGCTCCATTGGGCGGATCATTCATCCATTCTGGGTGCTAGTACCCTTTGCATGGATGGCTGCTCCCCACTCCCTGCCTTCCTCTGGCCCGTCAGCCACACCAGCTTCCTCTTTTGTATCTAGAGAGGCATTTTCTTCCACAATGTCAGATTTTTTTTTGGAGAGAATTTTCTCTGATTTTGCCCTTGAGTGACTGAGGAGGAGGTATTCTTTGAGTAGGATCCCTTGCCTTCTGAGGCATCAGATCAGGATAACTCACTTTCATCCAAGCTAAAAAGAACTATAGTCACCCCCTACTAATGCTGAACACTTTTACTTGCTGTTGGAGCCCTTAGTCTGCTTACCACAAGGTGTCCAGAATGGGGTCCCCTAAATGCCCTAAGCCAGCCAAAATCTTCCCGGTACACTTGCTGGTATAGCTTGTTCTGTATCAGGACTGGCCTCGACAAGAGAAGATTTTTACTCCTTTGAAGCATTTTTCACAACTGTTTCCTATGGAAGTGGGTGCTTTCTATGGTGGATCCTTCCATTTCTTCACTCAACAAGACCCTCACTGCTCCCGTGAAGGATAATCCCATGTTCAAAGACCTTGAAGATTAAAGGTTAGAGGCCCTCTCTAAACCTCTTTTCCTGGGGTGGCCCTGCCATGCAATCTGCAGTGGCTTCATACTTGTGAATGGAGCCATTCACAAGTGCATACAGGGGATTCTCTACGATTAGCTGTGGGCGCAAGCTAAATTTTAAAGCAATGGGAGACTGAAAGCTCCAGCAGCTAATCATGGCTGCTTGCATGTAATCGCTCTTAGAGTAATTACCAGTCTGTGTCCAGGGCCAGTTATTCGCAGGTAATCTCTCCATAAATTATTACATGCGAGTGGCCGCGATTTAGCTTTGGGGTCTGTAAGCCTTCCATTGCTTTCAAAGAGGCTGCCACTTGCAGCTAATTGCCAGAGGCCCCTGTTGGTCCCCTGCATGTAGTTATGAACAGCCTCATTTGCAAGTGTGAATGGGACCTTAATAAAGGTGGTTAGTAAATAAAGCATCAAGTTGAGGTGTTCAATGTGTGTTCCTAGTGCCCGCTAAACCCTCCCCAGCTGGTCTGAAAGCTGTATTGTGTTGAAAGGCCATGTACTCATGAGTGCTTATTATTAAATCTTCCTCTGCGTACTAATCATATACCAGAATTTAAATGTTTTCTGTATCCCTGTTTTAGATTTCCCCTCACTTCCTGTTTTGTCTGACACCTGGAGAGGAAGTGAGGTCAACTATTCCCAGTGGATATACAAATGGCTACAAAAGTCTGTCTGCTTACAAATAATATTTACTGTTCTCTGAAAATTGTTATATTGCTGTGTGTTCTAATGGGGAAGATTTCCTCTCACTTCCTGTTCTGTCTGACATCTGTCAGATCGGAGTGGAAGAGGGACACTGGTTTCATTATATATAATTTATATTCCTAGTCCTTGTTCATTCTGAGAAAAAAGTTTGGCTGCAGTTGGGATTTAACCCTTAGAGCAGGGGTCATCAACCCCCGGTCCCCGGCCCACTACCGGGCCGTGGCTCTTCTGCAGCCGGGCCGCGGGTGCGGGCGGCCGTCGAGACACGCTGTGCTGAGCTGCCAGCATGAGAGCGCTGGGTGGGTGGAAGAAGCGAGCGGGCAGGCAAGCAGAGATGATATCTCTCTCTCCGCCCCCTGCATCACAGCTTTTCCGCCCTCAAAGTCAGTGCTCTGTCTCAGTGTCTGAGATGGGGCGGGGAGCAGAGAGATGACATCATCTCACACTGCCCGCCACGCATCACCGCTCTCCTGCGGCTCCTCGCTGTAAGAACTTGTTCAGCGGCGCAGATTGCCTGCCCCCCCCCCGGACAGCTAATCAGGCATGGCAGAGAGGTGGAGCCAGAAAGTGACAGCCGAAGGAGACCGGCTGCAGCATGAGAAAGGAGACACCCTGCTATATCCAGAGGGGCGATCCCACAGAGATGTGACGTCATCAGTGACAGGTAAGCTGTGTGTGGGAGTACAGGTGAGGTGTGCTGGAACTTGTAGTTCACCCCCTCAGCTGTCTGCCTGATATACCACAAGGGGCGCTCCACTCACTCTGCATCTGGTGACATGCAACGTGGCAAGTGACAATTCACATCTTGTGGCAGGTAATGTGGCAAGTGACAATCCACATCTTGTGGCAGTAAGCGTGGCAGGTGATGTGGCAAGTGACAATCCACATCTTGTGGCAGTAAGCGTGGCAGGTGATGTGGCAAGTGACAATCCACATCTTGTGGCAGTAAGCGTGGCAGGTGATGTGGCAAGTGACATTACACATCTTGTGGCAGTAAGCGTGGCAGGTGATGTGGCAAGTGACATTACACATCTTGTGGCAATAAGCGTGGCAGGTGATGTGGCAAGTGACAATACACATTTTGTGGCAGTAAGCGTGGCAGGTGATGTGGCAAGTGACATTACACATCTTGTGGCAGGTGATGTGGCAAGTGACATTACACATCTTGTGGCAGTAAGCGTGGCAGGTGATGTGGCAAGTGACATTACACATCTTGTGGCAGGTGATGTGGCAAGTGACAATACACATCTTGTGGCAGTAAGCGTGGCAGGTGATGTGGCAAGTGACAATACACATTTTGTGGCAGTAAGCGTGGCAGGTGATGTGGCAAGTGACATTACACATCTTGTGGCAGTAAGCGTGGCAGGTGATGTGGCAAGTGACATTCCGCATCTGGTGACAGGCAGCGTGGCAAGTGACTATCCACATCTGGTAGCAGGCGACAGTGGCACGTGACACGCTTGGGGCTCCCACTGATTCTACATTATGATGAGTTGAACTATTTCATTTATTACTACAATGTAATAATAGAAATAATGCACTTCAATCACCCTGACACCATATTAAGCATGGTGCCGTGATGATTGAAGCGCTAACACCAGCCATTGCTCGTGAAAAATCGAGACCCCCCCCGGTCCTTGGCACAATTTTCTTCCACGCAAGCGGTCCCCGGTGATAAAAAGGTTGGGGACCACTGCCTTAGAGGACTGGACTTGGGGTTGCCACCTTTTCTTTAAGTCAAACCCGAACACTTTAGCGGGGCACAGCAATTTTTTTATACATATATTTTGCTAATATTGCTAATAACATTTCTAATCATATGAAGTTATTAACAAAAGTCCCCCTTTACATCAGAGTCCACAGAGTTCGCCTTTTTCTCTTTTCGTCCATGGACGGACACGGCTCCTTAATTCTTGACAGTTGGGTTATGTTCCTGTTCATAGGAGAGGACTAGGCAGCACATGTTAGTTATCTTAAAACATGTAACTTTAACAGAGTTGAACAGCCCCGCCCAGGGGGTGGTTCCTCCGTACATAACCCTCCTACCTGCAGTCAGCAGCCTCAGTTTTTTTTTCTGCCTAGCAGAGGAGAGGATGTGGCTCCCTTTGGGCCCAGTATCCTGAAGAGATTTTTACTTTTATTTTATTTTTTAGAATATTCTATAACTGCCGGCTGGGCATGACAGGCAGGATATTATAGATCCTTGTAGTCCCCCCCCCCCCCCCCCAGTTCAGGCATCGAGCGTGTTACTGTCCCCTCGCAAAGAAGTGTGGGGTCTGTCACGACATACCCCATGGCTCCAGGGGTGGCCGGTGAGCTTTATGCTCCAGGGTCCACATGACCGTGCGGCTTGCTGTCTCAGTCACAGTGGACCGGGCCGACAGCTACTCCGTACTGCTCGGTTGTAGGCCTGTCAGGAACGCACCAGCAGGTCCTCGTTAGGATGGGTAAGTACAGTTCCTCCTGCCTCGGCAGGTGGGAACAGCTGGGTGTTCCTAGGAATAGGGGGTTCTCCTGTCCTCCCTTTCCTTGCTCTGTCACCTTTATTCCATCCCTAACGTGGTTGGCTGTGACTGAGGCGTACCTGTGGGCACTCCAGGTCCTGGTGGGGGTCCGGGTGTGTCGGGGCCCGTTTCTGTGTGTGAGTAGCCATGCTGGACCTTCTCGTCCACATCGCGGTGCTCGGGCGCCATTTTGGCTGTGCCGCCACCATTTTCAGGGTGTGTTTTTTTATTACATTGATTTGCCCATTCGCAGCCATCTTGCCTTGGCTGCGCTATGGCGCAGTTGTTATTAGGGGCGGCCATTTTCTTGGTTGCGCCCTTTCCTAATCCCTGAGGCGTCCGGCAGCCATCTGGTGGATGGCGCAGCATGATTCTCCAGCTTCCTCACTGTTTCCTCACACACTGCTTCTAGAGCAGCATGGATAATACAGTGATACTCTTAATGTATAGAGGCGGACAGTGGCACGGAGCGGTCTCATTCTGGGCTGATGAGTCTCCCGGGTGACCCCCCCCCCCCCGGTCGGGGCAGCATGGGGGATGGGGGGGGACTTTTATTATTGATTTGTCTAGTCCCTGAGAGCTTTCTGTGTAACCTGGAGTCAGTATCTGTAAGGCAACAGTAGAGCCCCTGCACCTGTGGTTTCCCGCCATTTCCTGGGGAATGCTCTGACTCTGACAGGACCACCGGTCTGAGGTGTCAGAGGTTTCTTTTTACCTGCAGTTTGGTGCTTGCTTCGGCAGCACATATACGCAGATTGGACTAATGCAGAGAAGATTAAGCGCCCTTGGCGCAATAGTTTAAACATACACAATATGTTTATACACACAACTGGGTACTTTCACAGTGTATGTATGTATGTATGTATTGCTCTGTGTCTGCGTGGGTTTCCTCCCACGCTCCAATGACATGCGCGCCTTCGGTGCCATACACAGTATAACCATACACAATATGTTTATACACGACACTAAATACATTCACAGTATATATATGTATGTATGTATTATTATTCTTGCGTGGGTTTCCTACACGGTATGTGTATGCAGTCTGCGTGGGTTTCCTCTGGGTACTCCGGTTTCCTCCCACGCCCCAATGGTGTGCGCGCCTTCGGCGCTTTGCACAGTATAAACATGTTCAATATGTTTATTCACACATACTAGAATACATACACCGTATGTCTATGTACTATGCTCTCTGTGGCTGAGTGGGTTTCCTCCCACGCTCCAATTGCGCGTTTTGGCGCAATACACAGTATAAACTATGTGTTTGTATTAGCCTCTAGGGCCTCTGTGGCCGGGGTGGTTTTGCGCCACCTGAAAAGGCTCATCTACTGGCCCGCTGACCGAGTTTGTAGGGAAGCTCTGACAGAATTGCCTTTCTTTGGCTAACAGTAGAGGCACCCCGTAAGCTGGGCCCTTCCTTCTCCAATATATTGCGGTGTTTCTTTGGGGTTGTCATACCCATACCACTGCAGGACAGATTCAGATCTGTTCATGGCTCTTAGGCCTTTGTGTAGCCGTCCGGTTTTTCCGATCACGGAGTTTGTGAAGTGGTCGCTTCATAAAAGATCAATGTTTTCTTTCTTATTCACTGGATGGCTTCTTTGTCCTACAGTCTCGTTGGACTGCCCTGATGGAGCAGGTCAAGATTGAGTGGGGATTTGGAAGTTCAGGATGGGGTCATCTCGCTCCATCCAGGGACATCCCTGGACTTCAGGGACGCGAGCTGGCATGTCCCCAGATGCGATGGGCACCATAGGTTCCTGTGATTAGTGGTCAGGGAGAACCACTATTAATTTATGACTCTCCTTTTTGACCTAGCGGCACCGGGAGTTTTCACCAGGGTGCTCGCTTCAATTCTAGCCTTGCTGAGTCCTCATGGCTTTTTCATCATTGGTCTCTGCATGGTCTTCTTTTATAACCTGTTTTCAGTTTAGAAGCTGGTTCTGTGCTCATCGGAGGCGAGAATTTTCCTTCCTCCAGAATGGTTGCGGATGCCCTAGGGGGCAGTGAAATGGGTCTTGGCCTCCTTCGAGGCAGCACAGTTTGTCCGAGTCCACACTCGGAGGGGGGATTCGGTCCTATGGAAAACCATCAACATTGTCTCTAGATCATCAGATTCAGATGTATCGCCTAGTCAGGGCCTCTGGCTTGATGGCTGACATTCCGTCACTTCTGTCCGGGAAGTTGTTTCCTTCTTTTCTATTGAAGGGAGGTTGGGGGGTCCAGTCGGTCCAGGTCGCTGAAGTCTGGACGAATCGCGTCTGCCGGTCAATGTTCTGGAACTTCGGATGATCAGGAAGTCGTGGTGACTACAAGGCCGCCCGATCAGGTTCCAGTTGGACAATGTCACAGCTGTGGCTTATGTCAACCTTCTGGTTATTCTGCGGTGGACGGGAAGAAGTGTGTCGGCTCTGTTGGCTGTCTACATTCTCTGTGTGGAACTCTAACTGGCGGACTATTGAGTCGCCAGTTGTTGAACAAGGGGAATGCTCTTGCACCCGGAGGTGGACCTCCTGGCTTCGTGACTCGATCGTAGGATGCCGAGATTCGTGGTCCGGTCCAGTGATCCCTGGGCAGACAAGCGGAGGCTAGTTTATTCCTATCCTCCACTTATGTGGCTACCTCGGCTGCTCCTCAATGTGCTGATCGAGGGAATTCCCGGTGATCCTAATCGCTCTGGATTGGCCACGGCGTCCTTGGTACGCCGACTTCGTACACCTGGTGGCGGACACGCTGGCGGATGCCAATGCGGGAGGACCTTCTGTCTCAAGGTCCCACACTTCATCCTGCCTTACAGCCGCTGGCTGTACGGCATGGTTATCGTCATCCAGGTACTAAGGGACCGAGGTCTTTCGGATTCGACCATGCTGAGGGCACTGAATTCTTCCTGCTGCAAGATCTACCATCGCACCTGGAAGGCCTACTTCTCCAGGTGCGCGGAGATGAAGTGCCGTCCACAGACGTGTTCGGTTCCCAGGGTCCTGCTGTTTTTACAGCATGGAGTGGTTTTAAAGAAAAAAAAAAAAACTTGTTTTAAGCATCACCAAGGGTCAGTCTCAGCCTTGGCTGTTTTCTTTCTTTGGCCGATGGCATCTCATTCCCTGTTAAAGTTGCATGTTTTAAGATAACTAACATGTTCTGCCTAGTCCTATCCTATGAACAGGAACATAACCCAACTGTCAAAAATTAAGGAGCTGTGTCCGTCCATGGACGACAGAGAAAAGGATTTTACGGTGAGTACAAAAATCCTTTTTTTTTTTTTACATCTGAACTCGCGGTTTCCTTTCACTGTAAAGGGGGGACTCTGCAGACTCTGTAAGGGAGAACTCTGGGGACTCTAACATAAGGGATGCTCTGGGAACCCTGATTTAAGGGGGAACCCTGATGTATGGAGAAGACTCTGTACGGGGAAACACTGTGGCCTCTGGTGTAAAGGGGAACTCTGATGTACGGAGATGACTCTGATGTAAGGGGGGGAACACTGAGCACTCTGATGTACAGCGAGGACTCTGATGTAAGGGGTAACACTGAGGCCTCTGGTGTAAAGGGGAACTCTGATGTAAGGGGTCCTCTGAGAACCCTGAGTTACCTTAGTGTACTCAGTCAGAAGAGAGAAGGAGGGAGACTTCAGTCACAGACCGGAATGGATGGTGAGCTCACTCACCACTTGGCAGTTGGCACCTCTCATCCAGATGTATCTGAGCCTGCTGGACTTCAAATTTCCAGCACCCACTTTCCTTTTCTGAGGCACAGCCCTTGGGATTGGAGTGTGGGCAGACACAGGTGTAGGGGCGGGAGGAAGAGGTGCAGATCGAGCCATCGCTCCTCTCCCATTGGGGGGGGTTGTTAGTGCTGGCTTTGGACAGCATAAAAGAGTGTAACAGACACTCTCAGCTTAGACAACTGCAGACAGCAACCCTGCTGGGAGGCCATAGTACAGTCTGAATAATGTGTCCGGGTTTCAGGCAGTCTGAAACCTGGACGCATGATTCCAAACCCGAACTGTCCAGGTGAATCCCGGACAGGTGGCAATCCTAACTGGACTCTGTCAAAAGCTTGTGTGCCTCCTTTCACTGAACCTAGAGTAGATCTATTTCCTAACTGGACATTTAGTTTTCTAAAACACTGTGTGGTTGATCTACTAAAGGCAAATGCACTGTGCACTGCAAGTGCATTTGGAAGTGCAGTTACTGTAGATCTGAGGGGAAGCTCTGCTGATTTTATCATCCAATCATGTGCAAGCAAAAATGCTGTTTTTTTTTTTATTTTCCTTGCATGTCCCCCTCAGATCTACAGCGACTGCACTTCCAAGTGCGCTTGTAGTGCATAGTGGATTTGCCTTTAGTAAATAACCCCCTGTATATCATGAACAGTTGTTTCTTGTCAATATACTGACACTGATAGAGCATGGCTGCACAATGTGTGTTGGCGCAACCACTTGTAGTCTCCATATGGAGTGCATGTGACAAAGTAACAATGTAGACAAAAGCAAAACTGGGACAACGTTGTCGCCTTAAACAGGAGGTGCCGGATCAAGCACCTAAATGGCACAATCGCCCATTTATTATTTAATGAATGCTGCCAATTTAAAATGATTGAAAACTTTTAAACTTACCGGTACATGAGCTTGCCAAAGTTAATAAGAGATTTTAGTGATTGTGTGAAAACTGTTGATGTAAAATAGGCCACCTCCCTCATAGTAATCAATGGGTGTGTTGTGCAAACTACCTAATGTTTATGTATAAAGAAAATGGCAGTCTTGTATATGTGTAAATAAATTGATCCAGCCACAGCCACTTGGTATTGTGCACTTTGCAAATGTGAGAGGAATACAGCCGTAATGTGTACTGTATATCATCAAATATTGTTCAGACATAATGTACTAATCTATACCAATGACAGTTGCACTTTAAAGCCTGCAGATGATGCAGTAAAAGATCAAAAGTGATATTGGCCCTGACCTGCTGCTGGATCTGAGAGCAGAGCTCCTGTTTCCTACTGATAACTGTGAATGAAAAAAAAACTGTGTTGCATTTATTTATTGTCGTTATCACTGTAACTATTCATAGATGACATCATGTGGGAGTTGCTTCCTGCTCTTTGTCTCAAATGACTGACAGATCAATATAGATTAGCTAACAGTGTACTTGAAATTTGAACTCTGGAGGTAATAATGGGATTTCCAGGATGGTGCTGTCACCATCACAAAATGAAAGCAGCAAATGAACTGGTGAAAAGATGAGGTACAAAAGAAAACTGAGTTTCCAAAGACAAGAGATGGATTGGCAACGACTCTTCTTGAATTCAGTTGCTAAAACAGGTTGCAAAATGTTAAAATATAGGTAACACGTTTCTTATGATGGATCTGGCGTAAGTGAGAATCCAGCAGACCGTGTGGCCACTTGAAACAGACTTACTACTGTGGAGGGATGAAAACTCCAAGGAGGTTAGCCCAACAACAGAAAGCTACAGGTATTTTGCCCGTTGTTCAACTGATTAGTGTCTATCCAATGGATATTTGTTTTGTAGCCACCCTATTCCATATGGACTGGGGTGTCAAACTCTGTTTCACCACGGGCCGCATCAGCATTATGATTGCCCTCAAAGGGCTGGTTATATCTGTAAGACTAGATGTCCAGAGCATCCCACCCCCCCTTACATCAGGTGGCAAGAGCCCCCCATCAGAAGTCTAGAGTCCCCCACCCTCCGTTACATCACAGTGCACCCCCTTTATCTTGTGCTGCTGTTGGGACAAAGCTGGATGACTAAAAATTAAAAAGTCAGATTTTACAACTTTGGTATTTTATGAATCCATGCCGTCTATTGCCTAAAACAGTTGTTTTCTAGTAAAAACTCCTCTATATGGTCGTTTATTAAACAATCAAGTATTTTTTTGACTATAGAAGTTAAACTAACTTGTCCGTACATACTTGGTAAAAACTTTATTCCCCTTTTTAAGTATAGCCACCACATTGGCCTAGCACCAGTCCAGTGGTACCACACCAGTCTTTAAAGAGTCTCTAAAAATTAGAAACCTTAGCTTTGAAATAACAGAACTCAACTCTTTGAGGATATGTGGATATAAGCCATCTGCCCTATAATACTTTATTTGCTTTTATTTTGTACTAATGTTTCTGGACCATATAAATTTTGAGCCATTGTGATTTATTAGGGCCTATGTCAATACTATCCCCATAATGGGCTTGAGCTCATCCATTTTCTTTTGTATACACAGATCTGAAGAAGGTATTTATACATTTTGACCTCTCTGTCCCCAGTCAACAACTATATTGTGGTGTGGCAACAAATATAAATTATCTTGTAAAGGACTTACATGTTCATACCTGAGCTTTTACTAGGGTTGTCCTGATACCACTTTTTTAAGACCGAATAAAAGTACCGATACTTTTTTTCAAGTACTCGCCGATACCGATACTTTTATTTAATCTCATATGACCGTGGCACATGTGTCAGTATTTTTAATTCATTTTTTTATTCTTTTTTTTTTTTTTACAATTTTTTATTATATTTCTTACAATGCTTTCTTTTTCTTAAGGGGGGATGTGGGGACAGTGTCAGTGTGTGTTTTTTTTTTTTTTTTTTTTTATTATTTTTTACAATTTTTTTATTTATTGCAATTTTTTTAATTTTTTTTCAGCCCTGTTGGGGGGCTATGGTGAGATATCAGGGGTCTTAACAGACCTCTCCCATTTGAGACAGGGAAAGGGACTAGGGACACAGATTCCCCAGTCCCTTTCTCAGCAGCCTCCTCTGCACTGATAATGAATGAAGAGAAGACAGCGGCTTCTCTTCATTCATTAACTGAGACATCGTAATCACAGGAGGTTACAATGTTTCAGCTATGTGTGAAGGGACAGAGTCAGTGATCATTGACTGTCCATTCAGAAAATGAAGGAGCCGGGTTTACCGGCTCCTACCTCCGCTCACCATCCTGAGATACCGAGGGGGACAGATGCACGGAGGGGGAGAAGAGAGGGGGACAGATGCATGGAGGGGGACACGGAGAAGAGAGGAGGACATGGAGCAGCATGGAGGGAGACCGCAGCATTGAGAAGGACGGATGAGGACTGGAGGAGGATAGGGGACAGTCAGCGGTGATCGTGTGTGGGAGAGAAGCACCGATCAGCGCTGAAAGCCGCGGTGGGAGGGGGGGGTTGAGAGAGAGGACCGGCTGTCAGACTTTTAAATCTATACAGGGTGATCAGTGCTTGTAACTCTCCCACCGCACTGATCACCCTGACTGCCCAGGTATCGGGTGAAGCATCGGAGCATTTGCCCCGAGTATAAGTACTCCGGCAAATGCTCGGTACCGATACTAGTATCAGTATCGGGACAACCCTACTTTTTAATATTGATCAATTAGTAGGTTAGTCCTACTCTGATTTGCAACCTGTCATTTGTTTTGAATTGTTTTGGCCTTGATTTCGTTTTTACAATTATGATAGTGTTCCTTCATGCTTATATTTTTTATGTGCTCTTTTCATATCTATAGCTTTTCTAACTTTGGTCGTGAGCCACGTGGGTTTTATTTTTTAGCCTTTTAACCCTTTCGCCCCAAGGAAATATATTTTGTGGTGTATTTAGTCGATCTGAAGTATTCCCATTTGTTCTGTGTTCGTTGATGACAGTACAAACAAATGGCCACTGCCCCCTCCTATAACGGGCCTTTGCAGCAAGGAGCACATGGAAGGGCAACACATGCAAAACAAAACCAAAGAAATTCCCAGCTCAACTTTTTGACCAGCCTGCTAACCAACCGAATTGTCCTGTCTAAGAGCATGTGGTAAAAATAGGGGTTTAGTTTGCACACATTTGCAAATACATGCATAAGCTACAGAGCCCCATCAAGGCACCCCAGTATTTTCTGTAGTCCTAACTAAATTTTGAGAGGGGAGAAAATTTGCACTACCAGTGAAGAAAAACAAAGCTGTCAAGCATAAACAATAAGATAATGTTGCAACAAAACTAGGAAATTAAAATGCGGCGCTAGTGATAATGTAGACAGTCCTTGGTGGTCCAAGAAGTGTATATGAGGAGAAAAGGTGTGAGTGACACCAGTGATTGGTGTAAATGAATAAAATACTGTCAAGGGGAGGGTACCAAATGAACAGATATAACATATGATGAACTCAGTGATACCCTTGACAGGAAGTGCACATGTGAAATCAAGTCCTTAGTGTAATCAAAGGAACAACATTTCCATTGCAGGAAAATAATGTGGGAGTCTTTGCTGTACCACTGATGAACGTATTATAGGGTGACCAGACATCCCCGGTTTCCGGGGACAGTCCCTGTATTGAGGACACTGTCCCCGGACCAAGTCTGTCCCCGGTTTTGTCCCTGGGTAGGATTTGAACAGGGGCTGGGGCAATTTCAAAGACAGTGCAGACTTTTTCGGCCGCTAGCGGGGGCTAAAAGCGCCCGCTATCGGCTGAAAACCGCTGCAAATCCAACGGTAAAGCGCTGCATAAAAATTGCAGCGTTTTACCGCCGACGCTCTGGGCGGCTCGGTGTGAAAAGGCTCTTACACACCCCTGCTGCTCCTACTAGCTTAGGGGGATGTATTTTTTTCCATCATCTGTACCCCTTTCTGATGATCATGTGCTGGTTGGAGAGGAGTGAATATTTCTTCAGTTTCGGGTGCCCATTCAGCTCCACTCACATGTTCTTCTGCCTTGGCTCAAGTCCCGGCCAGCCGTCTGCCTGCTTATCTCCTTGCCTTCCCTGGCGGAATGATCTTCCTCTGCTCCCCACCCAGTAGTAGCCGGGCCTGGAGAGTAAGACTTGACAGGCTGTGAGGCGGGCGGCGGCGACGACGGGCAGAGCGTCACTGATTGCCGCCATTACTAGTAAAAAAAAAAATATGTCCCCGGATTTCATTTGAAAAATCTGGTCACCTTAACGTATTAGGTAAGTGCTAGGTAATTTGCATCAACCGTGAGATATACACTTGCATAGAATCCAACATCCAGAAGCCAAAGGCACACATGCTTCATCAATTGTTTTTACTTCCTGTGAATATTTTTTACATGCATCGTCTCAGCTGTTTGTAATTGAGAAGATTTTTTATCCATGATTTTATGCCAATAAAGGCTCTTTTTTTTTTTTATACCTTCACCCTGGCATGATCTACACTTTTGTGGAGCTATTTTTTTTGTTTCTCTCTTATCTGGGGATATTATATGCCCTGGCTTGAGGAGGATCTGACCTGCTTTTATCTCATATCTGAGAGTGGCAAGATTGGACTTCAACAACATCCTCTGTGATATCCAGAAGCTCCATCGTGACACCATCTCTTTGAGGCCTGACGCAAGAGTTCCTGTCCAGGCTTGATTGGCACACCGTCGCTGACGTGTGTGCCCACGGCTCATGGTAAGAGTACCCATTTCTTACCTTTTGGCTTCTGGATGTTGGATTCAATGCAATTCTATATGTCACGGTTGATGCAGTTCACCTAGCACTTACCTAATACGTTAAGGTGACCAGATTTTTCAAATGAAATCCGGGGACATATTTTTTTTTTTTTTTTTTACTAGTAATGGCGACAATCCGCGATTCTCTGCCTCTCCAAAAATCATCTTCACCATAGTAGAGTAAAATTTGTTTGCTGCATTTTGTACATCATTCTTTCATTACTACTGTAGCGCCCACCCCATTTAGGGGTGCAATATACCCAAATTTAGGGTCTGGCCTGAGATGGTAGTTAGGCTCAGACCATTCTAAATGCTGTTTTATTTCCAGGATGGTATACTGGTGTGCAGTTCCCTGTGGCCTATAGGTGGCACTACCATAATGGGTCAGGCTTGAACCGCTGGTATTAGTGCTGTGCCTTGGGTGACCTCTCTCGGCAGCGATACAGTGGGTGTGGTTAACCTGCTGTGCGTGCTGGGAGAGGATACATAAGGGGCAGACGCCGCCTGGGAGGGGGGTCTACGGAGGAGGAGAGGAGTCGGAGTCCAAGTGCGTGGCATGGCCCTCCAGGCCATGGGGCCACGTGTGCTCCAGTCCCAGGCACCTTTAGTCCTGGGGCTGCATGTTCATCACTGGGCCCAGCACCTTTAGCTGGAGCCCACTTTGGAGGAAAAGAGGAGTCCCAGGGTGTCCCTCGTGAGGGAGCCCGCTTCTAAGAAGAGGAGGCCGGAGGAGGACCTTTCTGACGGAACCGGTGAGAGTTCACGGTGAAGGAAGGGGCCTGGTAACTTTCTGGAGTAATTTTTCTATCCACCAAGGGCCTAGTAATGTGCTGCTGCTGGTACCTGTCCTTAAGTATCCAGAAGCTAAGAGGTTCGGGGTCTGATATGATAGATTCTGTGGCAGAGAGTCTCCCGATCGCATCTAGGAAAGAACTTGATCAAACGTCCGAGCATCACTTCGGCTGCTAGGATCCGCTTTGTAGGAGACTATCCGGGTGAGCTAAACCTGCTCTGGGATAGAGTAGTGACTGTGCTATCCATTGTGCCTGGACTAACCTCCCAGACCTTGCTGTCCTGTCTCTCTTCCACCCTTTCCTATCTACTGAACATTGAGAAAATAAACTCAACTTTGGAGTTTGAAGTGGTGTGGACATTGGAATTACTGGTGGAAATACAGAGACTTGTCCCTATATCCTAGGAGACGAGAACCAACTGATGGAAGAACCTAGCTGTGGGACCCAAATACATAATACCACTTAACCTCCTCATCCAGGAGGGTACGGCATATAGTACGGTGTGCCTTTTTCCTGCAATTGAGCCAAAGCAAGGGAAAAGGGTCCGTGTGCTACACTACTAATCAGGGCCAACAGAAGGATCAAACTATTTTTTATGTGACGGCTAGCTTGTGTCTGTAACACACAATCTATTGTCATTGCCATTGACAGGCTAATGCTTAAAGGTTTTATCTGCAAAGTGTTTGTATTTATAACCATCCAGTCCTAAGATGTTCACAGTCCTATGCATGAGCACAACTACATTGATGACTTTTCTCTACTTCATTCAAGCAACACAGTATGGTCACCTCCCTGCCACCAGACTGTGATGATTCAGCACAGTGGTGAGTCATTCCTCTGTTCCCTCTGCTCTTTGTTCCTGTTAAGCTGTCTATATACAGAGTAAAATTTGCTCTATGGGTGGTGCCAGACCACTGCCCTTCTCACCAACTCGTGATAAATGACTGGTCACTTTCACCCCATGCTGTCACTTGCGCAACAATGCCACTCTCCGCTGCGCCCTGCGCAAAGATTTTCCAGCTTGCTGGACCACAAGCTAAGTGCCAACAAACAGAGTGATTGTCACTGGGTTAAGTTAATTAAGCAATTAACCCTTTAAACTCTCACACCTGCTTTACCGAAAAGCAGGAAAATGTCACAATCTTAGCAATAACAATTATGAAAAAAATAAACATCTGTACACATGCGGTCACCACAGACAGGTATATTCAGAGTGTTATACTACAGTAGCACTCTTCAAGAGACAGGGATTCACTTAGTTTGTGTTCGCACATTAGAGAGAGTTTTCAAAATATAGTTCAACCTCTTCCGGACCGCCTTCCACACATTTACTGCGGCAAGGCAGGCCGGCTGCGTGAAACGCTTTACCCGTATGTCGATTCGTGCTGTAGCCTCTGGGGGCGTGCGCGCATGCTGATTGGACAGAGGGGGAGCCAATTGGCGGATCTGGCAGGACGCGATGTCCGCCGGCCACCCGTGATCATTCCCCAGAGAAGCAGAACGGCGATCTGCCAATGTAAACAAGGCAGATCGCAGTTCTGACAGGGGAGAACATAGAGATCTTGTGTTCCTGCTAAGCACCCCCTAGGGACACACTTAACCCTTTGATCGCCCCTGGTGTTAACCCCTTCCCTGCCAGTGTCATTAGTACAGTAACGGTGCATATTTTTTAGCACTGATCACTGTATTAGTGTCACTAGTCCCCAAAAAAGTGTCCGTTAGGGGTCCGATTTGTCCATGGCAATGTCGCAGTCCAGCTAAAAAAAACGCTGATCATCGCCATTACTAGTAAAAAAATAAAAAAATTCCGTAAAAATATCTCATCATTTGGAGATGCTATAACTTTTGCACAAACCAATCAATATACACTTATTGGGATTTTTGTTTACCAAAAATATGTAGCAGAAAACATATTGACCTAAATTGATGAAGAAATTAGATAGTTTTCAATTTTTTTTTATTGGATATGTATTATAGCAGAAAGTAAAAAAATATTGTTGTTTTTTTTCAAAATTTACGCTTTTTTTGTTTATAGCGCAAAAAATAAAAACCACAGAGGTGCTCACATATCGCCAAAAGAAAGCTCTATTTATGGGAAAGGAAGAACGTCAATTTGTTTTGGGGTACAGCGTCTTACGACTGCACAATTGTCAGTTAAAGTAGCACAGCGCCGTATCGCAAAAACTGGCCTGGTCATGAAGGGGGTAAAACATTCTGGGGATGAAGTGGTTACTGAAAAATTTTCAAAAAAATAAATAAAAGATACTGCAAATAAATATTGTTAGCTTTTCAGGCGGACCGGCTTGGACGCTCCATGCACCCCTATGGGGCTGGGGATGTCAGCGGTGACATTTCCGCTGCTATCTGATCCGAACCTGTCTACCAAATCCAGACAGACGGTGGCCCTATTTTCCATCTGTCTGGTGGATCGGATTGGATGGGATCGGATGCAAATGGACAGGTGGTTAGTTTTCATCTGATCTCCCCATAGAGGAGAGCGAGACTCTGACGGGTCCGTCTGAGCACAGTGAGTGGAGACGGACCTGTCATCCCCCTGCTCAGCGGGGATCAGTGGAGTCTATCAAACGGACAGGCTCATGGGAAACGAGCCTAAGGGCTCTTTCACACGGACGGACCGTTCAGGTCCGCCTGTCAGATTTTTAGGCGGACCTTAACAGATGCTCCATGTACCCCTATGGAGCCACCGATGTCAGCGGTGACATGTCTGCTGACATCCGACCCGCTCTGATCCGCCAAAGTGTGACGGAGGAAAACCCTACTTTTCCATCCGTCTGCAGAACGGATCTAGAGTTGCCACCTCATCCTTTTAAACCTGAACACATATGAATTACACAGGTTCTGAGGCTGATTTAGGCTCCTTTCACACGGGACGGATCAGTCATGATCCGCCTCGTGTACCTCCATTTGCTCAGCGAGGATCGCTCTGTTGATCCCTGCTGAGCCGGTGGATGACTGGGCGGTCCCCGCACACTGTGCAGGGTCCGCCCTGTCAGATCTCCGCTCTCCCCTATGGGGGATCGGATGAACACGGACCGTCTGTCCGTGTTCATCCGCTCCGCAGACGGATAGAAAAATTTCTATTTTTCTATCCTGAAAAACGGAGCATAGCGGACACGGGTGAGATCGGGTGTCAGCGGATGCTCATCCGCTGACATCCGCTATCCCATAGGGATACATGTATGTCCGTTTTTCATCCGAAAACGGATGGGTGAAAAACAGACATACGGTCCGCCCGTGTGAAAGGGGTCTTAATGCACATAAGGCATCATGTGAGTTCAATTACCACCTTAATTAGCCACAGAACCTGTGTAATTCATATGTGTTATGGTTTAAAGGGATGAGGTGGCAACTCTAATCGGATGACAACGGACTCTATAGTCCGTCTTCATCCGATCCCCCATAGGGGAGAGCGGCGCTCTGACAGGTCGGTCCCTGCACAGTGTGCGGAGACAGACCTGTCATCTGCGTGCTCAGCGGGGATCGACGGAGCGATCCCCGCTGAGCAAAGCGGAGCCCGCACACAGACACGTCCGTGTGAAAGGGGCCTTACTGAAGAATTGTACTTTGATACAGACTTGCAGCTGGAGGAATCCAGGACCCATGATCCATTGATTAGAGTTTTAGTGCTTTGTAGGCTCAAATGCAAAACATTGCATATTCCCCTTTATTTCCTTTATATTAGAAGTGCATTTATTAACTAATTAAGGTGGAATGTGCCTTTAAGCCTAATTTCCTGCCACAGGCCCAAACGCCTACTTTAGTATTGCCAACTTTATACTTTTTTATTTTTTTTTAAATGGTGCTGAAGGGCATTGCTTAATCCTGTTTATACAGTCACTAAGCACTGAGGGCCTGCATAGGGTCAAGGGAAGATGACACAAAAAGTCCTTCAGCAAGTTGGAACACTGCTGGGGGCAGTCAGAGCTGCAGAGAAACAAAATTAAGAAATGTCAGGAATTGTTTGAAGACAGATGGGAAAGGAGCCAGAGGACAAAGCAGAGTGAAAGGTAGGTGAAAATTGGTATAAAAGCAGCCAAGAGGAATTTAATTAGGTGATAAGGGAAAATCAGTAATACCCATATTTTGTCCTTCCATTTCTTGTTCCTTGAACTCTTGCCACGGAGTGCAGTCTAGAATATGAATGTCCTCCTTAACAAAGGCATTCACTGAGTAAATGTGTAACAGAAAATCAGTAGGCTGAATTCTCTTCTAGCCTTAAATCCCAGTTTGTGACTGCTGGGCCACATAGTAGTGTCAGTTCCTTACTTGTCATGCCTTTGGCACTCTGGAAGCTCATGCATATTATAATTAATATCGAATCTCCTTAATCAAATTAATGCACAAAACATGACTACGTAATTGTCATTTTAATCACATGAATGCTCAAAATATGTCAAGGGAATTATGTAAATGATATTAAGATTTATTGTTAGTTAACACAAATGTCTTGTAAGATTTTCAAGTTAAAACTCAAAAGAAGGTTTAAAGTAACATGGACCCTTTTGATGGTTGTGCTTTTTGGGTGTGCAAAAAAAAAGAAAAGATGCAGTATTTTGGTAATATAGCTTCATTATGCTTTTGTTTGTGAAATTAGCATATCGAAACCTGGATTTGCATATTTTGCCTTAGGCTGTGTTTACCATGCCACCTTCGGTATCGTCAATCTCAGACACCTCCCTTCTGCTTAATATTCATGGCATCTCTGTCAAGCTAAGTTTTTAAAGGGGTTTTCCATAAATGAGTACTTCAAAGGTGACTCTAGCCTCCCCTGTTTGAATGGACTTTAATTTTCTATCACTCAATTCACCAGTGGTTGGCGCTGCAGCTGAAATCTGAAACAGAAGCTTCTGGTTTACTAAAACTGTCAGCTCTCTGATTTAACTTCAAGTCCAAATTAACTTTTACAGTCAAATTTGAGAAACTTAAATCTTTGCTAGTTATGTAGTCCCATTCACACAACAAACCTAAAAATACATTTTTTTTAAATATATCTTACTGTTCTAGTTGTTTCTTTGGTTTAAACAAAGGACTGCAAATTAGGCCAGCCATACATGGTTAGAATCTCGGCAAGATTTGAACCATTAATCGATTGATCAACTTGGGTACAGCCAGCCTGACGGATTCTCTTGCGATGATCGCTAGCGGCTGCCAAAGCCACTAGAATAAATCACTGCCTTCTCCTGGCGGGGACGGTTTCCCCTGCCAGGAGAAGACATTTGCTGATTCCCCTGTCAGCACGGTCTGTGTTGATAGGGAAATCGTGCGAAATTCATACCGTGTATGGCCAGTCTTATTGTAAACAATTTTAAAATATGATTAGAAGGACAAACAGTGGGGAAAGTGCATTGACATACAATATACCACCCAAGCCTTGAGATCTTTAACACATTGTCAGGACAGGTGGTGTTAAAATGTAGTTTTAAACTGATAACGAAATTTGCCAGCACAGTACAGATAGGGTTAATCCCCGCCCCCTCCTTAACATTACATAAAAAGAAAAGCTAGATAGGATTTATAACTGGAAACTTCAAGTGAAAAAGTGATTTCTCCCTTCCCACAGCCTGTAACTGAGTTACAATTTTTTGGGGGATTGAGAACCAATTTTTATTAGTACCCACTCCCAATACTGCACCTTTCCCCTCCCCCTCGCAAGATGATGCACAGCAGTAAAAAGAACCAACTGCAGGAGCACAGCTCTGGACTCCAAGCACCGTTCAGTACCAAATTTGTAAAAGTCAGCAGCTACAGTATTTGAAACAATTGAAGTTCCTCTTTAAGCACGTAAAACGCTAAGGCACAATTTTAAGTTATGCTACGTGATTGGGGACATATAACAAATGTGAAGTAGGTGTTTATGTCATTTTGGCTGCAAAAGTGAAAATATACTTTAAATTGGGGTTTGAGAGTAAGTAAATTTACTAAACTTTCCAAACAGTTCAGCTATGCGCTTCCTTCTTAAAAAAAAAAGATGTATGGCCATACTTCTCCTGTGAGTCACAGGAGTGCATTTTCATTTGCTCTCCTGATACCCAGAATAATCTAATAGTGGGCTATTACCCATTGTCAGCTAATGTGGAAGAGCCAGGCAACATTGTCAGGATCCATCAGCAGCTAGCTCCACCCCTTTTCATGTCACTGAGACTCAGAGCTAACTGCAGGCTCTGGCTCTCAGTAGCTGAATGTGACTCGGTATCACCCTCTTGTAGTCCCTGTAGAGCAGGACTGAAGCATAAGATGAAGAAGCAGTACAAGGAGCCAATCGGTTTATGTGCTGTCAAGAAGCAAGCTGAGATGATGGGAAAGCAGAGTGATGGAGGGATGAACTCATCTTTGTGCTGCTTTTCCTTTCACTGACAGTCACAGGCTGGGGTACGTCCAGGGTGACCTGGTCTCACAGGAAGTAGGCTAAATGATGTTAGCGGTCACACTGAGGACATCTTGTGGCAGAAAACAAAATGACTGCAGGGGAAATTGCTGGACTGAATGTGAATATTGCAACAAAAGCAGGTTTTATTATTTTATATTTGAATGGGCCTTTTATATTTTTGTAGCACCCTGGTATTAGGCAGGGTTGCAAACACATTTAGTTATGCTAGGTGGTAACTAGCCTGGCTAATTGGTAGTTGTATCCACTGACTTTTTGCCCTAAACCTGAATCTGGTGCATTTCTCTCTTCTGTCAGTAGGTGGCACTGCTGCCTTTGGAATTAGAATGACAAGACCACAGTGAGTTCAGGTTGTGAAGACATAATTTCTCAGCCAATCAGAGTAGCTACTTGGCATGCTGGGATAGTCTATTTAAGGGGAATGAGGTGATCAGTGTTCTTTTAGCCCCAGGCTGAGGCCTGGGGGCTGTGTGTGGAGCAGCAGCTGAAGGTTAGGCCTAAGCCTGAGGCCTAGCCACGTGTTTAGAGGCTCAGCCCGAGGGGAGCCCGATCGCTGCAGATGTTCAGCCAGATGCGGAACCGAGTGTTGCCAGAGGTGAAGGAGAAGCAGTTGCATGGGACGACCACTCCTGTTACCAGAGGCAAGTGAGAACCAGAGGTCAGAGATAAAGGGGACACAGTCGCCAGCAAGGACAACTACTCTAGTTATCAGAGGCCAGGTTTGTGAAGTCTGAAGAAGTACCAGAGAAGCCCTTTTCACTAGTCGGGGGCGGTGAACAAGTTGGGAAAGCTTCAGCGTTCAAGTCAGGGACCCAGCGGGTGAGCGTGAGTGACACTTGAAGAGGATTCAGCAGGTAAGCTGAGAGCCAAGCCAGAGACCCAGCAGGTGGCGTGGGTGGCGCTTGGAGTGTACAGCAGATTAGCTGTGGAAGAGTTTAGGGGATCCAGCGGGCAGCTGGGATCTGAAGGTCTGGTGAGAAGACTGGGAGCTCAGTGAGAAAATCTACAGTGGGATACTGTGAGATGTGAGAGAAGATCTGCAACGGGTTACTGTGAGTTACGTGTGCAGATCTACAGTGAAGCATTGAAGTAGAGTGTTGCTATAGGAGACAGCAGTTCTACAAATACAGTGCTGCAACCAACTTAAAGGCCCTCAACTTGTATAGCTGTCTGTCTGTTTTGTCTCAGAGACTGACAATTGCTATTGCATCTGCCCAAGGGTGTTCAGGCCCTAACCCCTCTCTTCCTCAGTTCTTGTTAAGAGACAATAAATCTCTTTTGTTCGCATTCAAAAAGTGACTGACGCCCAATTCTTCCATCTTGCATTACACCCACTATGCCTAGTAATCCACTCTAGAAGGAAGGATGTCAGCTCTCCCTGACTCTGGAGGTCACCATTAGGCCTCTAGGGGTCGGGGGCCATTGTTACATTTTCTTGTTATTTTTGGCTTGCATTCTGCTTTAAGTTTAATGCAAAATCCCGCAGACAGCTAAATAACCCTCAATGCACTTTTTCTAATCAGATGCCAGTAAAAACAAGATTTCTGATTTGTTATTGTAGCGGTACCCCTGTAGGGGCTGCTGAGTGTAGTGGTCTGTCTGTCACCCTGCCCAGCCAGGCACACACTTTTCTCAAACATCCAGAGACAAGAAAGCAGTGCTTGACACTTTTTTTTTTTTTTTTTTTTGTATTTTATTGAGGGGAATTTAAATTGGATGGGGATAGGAACTTATGAGATGCCCAGGTAATTGACAATCAATGTTTGGGACCAACTATATACACCATGGTATATACAATCTCCTCTTCTCCTCCTGCACTTTCTTGCTTGCAGACTATTACTCCTGCAGCACATCACTTGCTTGCACTCCCTGGATCAGCTAGCACTGTAGGCCTGACATTGGCTCAGCCAGGCCCAAAGCAGATGCCCTTTGCGGGCAGGGACCGTGGGCCCCTATGGTGTAGCAGAAATAGAAAGTACCAGTGCTAGCTATCCCTGTGGCTACTGCTCCCAATACCACCTTTTCAGGCACTGCCAGCCCTCAGGACTGCAGCTGTCACTCTTCACTGCCCATGCCACCATAATCCTCCAGGCTTGCTCTGCACCCATCCCAGACTGCTGCATCTCAGGCATGCCTCCCAGTCCTCTTGGCGATGTGAACATTCACCAGCCCTCTTGGCTGCCTCTGTGGAACTCTTGGAGACTTGCCTGTTAGTGTTCTCCCTCTGTCCTCTCTTGCTCCTCCTGTGCCTTCTGGTCAGGACACCTCTGTGGGTTGTAAGAGGGACCCGTTTGCACCCGAGCCCAGGCCCAAGGTCACCCGCCCCCAGACTGGGGAGCTCCCTCAAAGACCCAGACAGCCTAACACTCCATCTCCATATTCCATCCATTCAACTCCTCCCGAGCTGGACTGACCCTGGGTATTTGAGGAGGCCTGCCCCCTGCCAATCCAGATTGGGGATTAGTCAGGGCTCTTCGGAATACCCCAGGCAGCTTCACCTCCCCTCTCCACCTCTCTTTCCAGAAAACAGCAGAGCATTCTAGAAAGAAGTGGGAGGTCCTGGTGATGCTACCTGTGAGTCACCCAGCTCTACTCTGAGTCACTCCCTTCTCAGATCAAAAACACACCCAGGCATAGCTGCCAGCCAAGCCTGGAAATTTACCTACGCTCCAAAAAAAACACTATCACGCCTAGCACACTAGAGGGTGCTACATTATTATTATTTACAAGACTTGGCGATTGCACCCCATCGATCTTTGTACCGCATTACTAAACATGCTGTATGTATAATTTTTGGGTTGAAAAGTGAATGTTTAAAATAGTCATTATGGGTAATAAGGACTATGTTCTTTTCTATAATTCTCCTAATTATAATAATTTCTCTCTTAGGTGGAGTTCTCCTTTAAAAGCTGCAACCAGATTTTGGAAACGTACCGTCTTTTTTTTATCTTTCATTTTGTATTTGCTGCAAAACAAATTTCACTTGTAGACAACGTCTGGAGACGTTCACCGGATAATTAAAAGCAAACTCCGGATTATTTGGACTGTAAGATTTTTGTTCATCTGATGTGTAGTTATTACCCAAAGGGTTACCGGAGTTTTGGAAGGTCACATAATAATAATAATATTGATTTTCTTCAAATGTCACACAGTAATGACTTGACAGAAATGTATGCACTGCCTATTATATTAAGCACTGGTAATTATTAAGAATGCAAATGAGTGCAAGCCTGGAAACAGGCCCAAGGGTAAACTATCAATATTTTCCTTTTATTCGCTGTATTATTGTTGCATTAATTAGTGAGAACAGAAGTTGGAATCTAAATATGCTGATGTAAAATCACTATCTTAGTGTCATTAATAAGGTTGGCATGGGTGACATTTTGTTCTGTGTATTACTAAGCCTCAAGCATAGACAATGGAGGAGTTGACCGTAGCAGCCAATTAAATATCAGCCGGGAGTCATGGCACCTCTGTTATTGTTTAGCTGTTGTCTATAGCTATAGGGGCACAACTAGCACAATGTATGGGGACTCATCCAGTTCCTGCATTAGGGCACTCAATAGACGGTATAAATTAATATGTACTGTGATTTTTAAATGACTACATAAGACAGGTAAATAATGGAGAGAAAATAATTCTAACTATTTACTTTTGGTGTTCTTAAGATAAAATTGTATTGTTAAAGGGTGGACATTTGATGCACTGGTGTTGAATACTTTGCAAAAACACAGCAAAGGATTTCTAAGTTGGTCTCCTGGCTGCCTTCTGAACAGTGGCGGTGCGTCCATAGTGGGCGCAGGAGCGCCGTCCCCTCTCTCCCCTGCACCGTCACTCAAGTCAACAATACATACATTCATGCATCGCCGCTGCCGCCCACTATTCAGATGGCCGGCCCCCTGGCGAGCGTCGGCCATCTGAATAACAGCAGTTGGTTGGTTTTTAGAAGTGTCTATCAGAGCTAGCGGCTCTGATAGGCTTCCCGATTACAGCCTGTGGGCTGTAATCGGCTTCCAAATAGTTAACCAGGGGACACACGGGCTGTGCGTTCCCTGGTTAACACTGACACGCATCTCAGCCAATCAGGTTCACCGGGTCCGGTTACCGGTAACCTGGTTGGCTGAAGCGGCATCGAGGGTGGGAGAAGACATCGAGGACGGGAGAAGACATGAGGGAGTGTGGAGGAGGACGGCGCTGACCAGAGGAAGGTAAGTGCCGGGCTGGGGACAAACTGGCTGTATTTGGGGACAAACTGGCTGCATTTAAGGGGGCAAACTTGTGGCGTTTGGGCACAGTGGCTGCGTTTAATGGGCACAGTGGCGGCAATTGCTGTTTTTTTTCAGTTTGTTTGCGCCCCCCCAAAAATTTTGAGCACCGGCCGCCACTGCTTCTGAACAAAGTCAATGTTTAATTGTTAGGCTTCCCTAGGTTTCCACACACTGTCATAAAGCTGCAATATGTGATAATACATCCTGATCGGCTGCTATGGGATACTGTACCTAGGACTTAGAGCCTAATGTGCAACTCCACCTTTGTTCATAAAAAAAAACTTTCCTCTGTGGATAATGCACATTGCATAGATTTATAAAAAGTTTGTATCAGAGTTCTACCTGCTATTTGTTCCACTATGCCCTTGCAAGCCTTGTTTCTGAATGGGAGGTTCTGTGTTCCTTATAACCACCTGTTGCACTTTCAGTGTTTTAATGAGGAACGGTGCAGTGTCTGCATCCCTTTAGAAGTATTTAACCCTTAGAGAGTTTCTCACTAAAAATGAAATTCCTATTGCAGAAGATGCCTAAAATTTTACTTGGCGCACACTAAGAAAATAAGCGTGCCAATCACAGAAGCTGCAAATACAATTTTTGGGGCTGCTCTGTACACCAGTTGTGTACAGAACGCCTCCAGGTTGCCATATTGAAATTCATGTTTTTTTCAGTATTAGAAAATTACAGCAGCCTCAGATTGAAATGGAAAGGTATATTTTTATAACAATAATTTACAAAATGGCTTGTGTGGCATTCCACGTTCCTCAACTTCCAATTTTAGTTTATTTGGCCTATGTTTAACTTTGCATTTTTGATGGGTTATGGCCTTTAGTTTCCAGATGGAAGAGCACATTTCTAAATAATAACCTGTTTTACTATGTTAATTATGGCTAAAGTACATTGGTTTAACCATATTACAACACCTTTCTTCAAACCTATTCAGTTGTCCAGGAGCGAAAAGGTGGTGATCCTAGGGCTAAAAAGATTGTGACATCATCTGCCCACCTCTCCACATCAGCCAATCAAAGGAAACCTTGTATTCATTGATAAAAATACAAGAAGCACTCAGCCCGATTCTGCTTCAGCAGGAGACATGAAGTCATCTGTACTGGTGCCGGAACACAATGCTGCATACTGTATGCATCTGATGCTGCTGAAAAATGATATAGCACTGACAATGGCTGCACCACTTAGTAAAGGAATTGGTTCATTTGGGCCAGCTTGTCCCAAATGAAATACTTAAAGCAATAGGAAAGCTGGACTTTGACTTCAATACAGAGGTGAAATATGTAGTGCACCCCCTAAGGAGCCGTAGTTAACCCACCCTGCACAGCTAGACACACCAATCTTTCACAGGCACTCCAGAGTCAGAGAACAGTCCCTGACTTTGTCATTTATTGAGGGTAATAACTTGGATAGGGATGGGAGATTATGATGCCCACTTGACTTCAACAACTTCAGGGACAACTTCCTATATACAGTTCTATATACAACTCCACTTCTCCCTCCAGCACACATTTGCTTGCAGAACCCAGTTGGATCACTGTGTGAAAATCTGAAGTCACTCAGTCAGATTAAAGGCACTGGCCCATTACAGGCAGGAACCCGAGGCCCCTTGGTTGTGTATGTAGCACTACCCCCAAAAGGAGCTGCTGGTTTTGTTTGGGTCTGCCCTCTTATTCTCAACCCCTTAACTGGCTCGAACCCTCCCTTACCACAACTGGTACTGAAAAGAATTGTAATACTCACTGACTATTGGGAAACACAATTCTGCATATATTACCACAGTAAATTACTAGACTTGTGCACAACGGAAAAATTTGTTTAGTTTCGGTTCGTTTTTTGTGCACAACGGAAAAATTCGTTTAGTTTCGGTTCGTTTCTTTTCGGTCCTGTTGATTCGTAATCATTCGTAATTTTGCTAGACGGGATTTTTCGTGTTCGGACTAATTCGTATTTTCGCAAGCGTCATTTTTCGTTGAATTTTTAGTTGATTTATAATTCGTACTTTCGGTAGGGTACATTGTTTTTCGTTGATTCTGGACACAACTCCTACTTTCGTAACTTTTTTTGGGTTCGTTGATTCGGAATTTTTCGTGTCTCTCTCACAACGACGCTGCCTATTATGCCTAATGTGCTTCGAATGGATTTGTACTTTTCTAAATACATAGCGGTTATTTGTAACGATTCGAAATCTTGTATTTTACTTTCGTTTTTTACATGCGGCTATAGCCTCCGCCCCTGTACACCATTTTGAGAGGGAGTTCAGCACAGTGAGGGAGAAGCAGAGAGCAGAGCAGAGTGTTATTGTGCTTCGAATGGATTCAAAATCTCGTATTTTACTTTCGTTTTTTCATGCGGCTATAGCCTCCGCCCCTGTACACCATTTTGAGAGGGAGTTCAGCATGGTGAGGGAGAAGCAGAGAGCAGAGTGAGTGTTATTGTGCTTCAAATGGATTTGTACTTTTCTAAATACATAGCGGTTATTTGTAACGATTCGAAATCTTGTATTTTACTTTCGTTTTTTATATGCGGCTATAGCCTCCGCCCCTGTACACCATTTTGAGAGGGTTCAGCACGGTGAGGGAGAAGCAGAGAGCAGAGCAGAGTGTTATTGTGCTTCGAATGGATTCGAAATCTCGTATTTTACTTTCGTTTTTTTCATGTGGCTATAGCCTCCGCCCCTGTACACCATTTTGAGAGGGAGTTCAGCATGGTGAGGGAGAAGCAGAGAGCAGAGTGAGTGTTATTGTGCTTCGAATGGATTCGTACATTCGTAACTTTTTTCATAACGAATTATGCCGAAGACATTCGGGCATCCGCTATTTTGTGGTATAATTTATTTCGGATTCGGTTTTATTCGTATATGCTTTGTTCGGAAATTCGAATGCTTCCGAATGTCCGAAAGTTGCTAAATTCGGACGAATTTCGATTCGTTACGAAACGAATTGCACAAGCCTATAAATTACACATATATGTTACCTTTCTCCGTTGAGGTCCTTCAGACTAACAAAAGTGCATCACACAGGTTTTATACTTAACCAAAAAATAAAGTTTACTTAATTAGAGATAAGAAAACAGGGTAAGGCATTTATGTACTTTCAGTTGACTCTGCAGGGCCCTGCAAGAGTCAATAATATGAATAAGACAATAGTTTTACACAATGTTAATGCCTACTTTCTATGAATAAGAAGTCCTATGCTCGCGAGCTCCCCCTAGTGGGCAATACCAGCCTGTGTCCTGTCACTGGTAATTCCAGTCAAGCCTGACTAAGATTAGTGTACAAATTCCTCAATGGTGGGAGTCTTCGCTTGCAAACGTTGGTGCACATACTATTTGTAATCCAATGGGTGTTAAAGGAAGAACTGAACTTCCACAATGCTTTTGGGAGTTTGAAACTCTCAGGCGGTGAGGACTCTGTTGTCAAGGTATCCTGCTCTTCAACCAGAGGGGTCAACAGCCTCCTTACCAAGTCAGTGTTGGTCCCTATAATCAGGGAGCTCTTGTTGGCCCCAGGTGGCTGAGGACAGACCACAGCCAGAGTGTCAAATGTCTCTGTTCTTCCTGCCACTGAGGGATCAAAGGTGAGTCTGATCGGGATGTATCCATCATAGGGGAAGGTCTGCGTTCCAATGCCCCGTATCTCCAGGTCTTCCAGCTTCTGTAGTGGTAAATGGTGGAGGTGCCTATTGTAGAAATCACGATACAGGAGGGTCACCTGGGCTCCTGTATCGAGAAGGGCCTTTGTGTAGATTCCTTCTACCTGGATTGAGATCATTGGAGAGGGCCCTACTAGTTTGTCTGGAAGTTTTCGTGGAGGGGTCTTCTTGACAGGTTCTGTAATTTGTATCTTTACTTCTTTCTTTCTCCGGCTTTTCCGGGGCTTTGACCCTTGTGGAGCCTGGTGTGCATTGATCTCCCGCCTTTGAGTATTTTGGAATTTGGAGCGGGAAGTACCAAGCTGTCCAGAGGCGGCAGCAGGGGTGTTTAGTAGAGGTTTAGGCCCCTGATGCTGTCTCTTCTCTCTGTTGCTCTTGGAGTTGGCTGTCACTGATGGGCACCCGGTTGACTCCTTCACCGGGGCCCTCTGAAGTTTTCTGCCGGCTTGCGGGATGGTATGGCAGCTTTCCTCGGGCTGGGGCACATGTGTTTATAGTGCCCAGTTCCTCCACAATTGAAGCAGACAACTTCATCCCTTGTGCTCCTAGGTGGGGAAGTAGATTCGCTTTGAGTCACCTTGGTTTCAGTTCCTTCCTCCTTGCCGGTCTCGGAAACCTTGGCCATCAGTGAAGTCAACATCTCCATAACTTGTGCCATTTGAGACTTAAAGGTAGCTACCTCAGAGTCCTGTTCACGATTCATCGCCGATCTAACTCCAGCAAAAGGGGTTGAGTTGGGTGGAGTAGTTGACTGTTGATCATTCAGTAGTGCTTCTTCGTCCCTTACCACTCGGATGAGGTCAGGGTAGCTTAGCGACATGACACCCCCAGAGGTCTGTAGATGGAGCCAGACTGGATCAGAGCGCAGGGCCCCTCTTAAAATTTGTTGCATCCTGGCTTGGTCTATGACAGAGGGTTCCATTCCTTTTTTAAGCACAATCTGACATAGCATCTTGTTCAATCTCCTGATGTACTCAGAAAGGCGTTCTCCTGGCTGTTGGAGAGTGTGTTCAAATTGATATATTAGATCAACCGCCTTTTCCAGTCGCCCGAACTCCTCTTGCAGCATAACCAAGTAATCATAGGCTGTGCATGTGGCATTACTGAACCTCAGATTCCTGACAGCTTCTGCAGTGGCTCCTCGCAGACTCTCACTTATACGCTGTTTCTTTTGGGCCTCCGGTAGTTCCCATCCTTCTAAAGCTTGCATGGCTTGCTCTATCCAGACATCAAACTCTTCTTCACCGACTGGCACAGGCTGTTTCCCTGAGAAGATCCTCAGCTTCCTGTACCCAGCTTCCACACACACTGTGTTGCTTTTCTGACACTTTGACACAAATTCTCCTAGGGCGTTCAGAAGTTCTGGCCCAATCGTGGTCAAGGGTGGAGGGGAGGCTATTGGTCCCTGGGCCTGCTGCCCCTGAGAAGGTGTGGAGTGGTCTCCCCCTGGATCTTTTGGGTGCACTATCTGGAGTTTTGACTTGTCTCCTAAGGGGAAATTCTTCCTCTTGAAACTCTCTGGTACTCCCTCTTTCCACTCTAGCAGGGCATGAGTGCTATAAGCTTCTTGGTCCGGCCTGAGAGCGACTACCCATGCTCTCCTATGTGGGGAAAATACCTTCATAATGTCAGCCACCTTCTCCTTATCCCAATGTCCTCCAGGAAGCTCAATGGCTACACTTGCGCTTGAGCGGGTGCCCTCTCTTTCGCACCATTGGACTATAACAAAGGGGTCCATCTTGATAGAGACAAGGTCTTGCCTGGGGAAAGTTAATTTCAGAGTAACAGGATCCCGGACGAGCCCCCACGTGTAGCACTACCCCCGAAGGAGCTGCTGGTTTTGTTTGGGTCTGCCCTCTTATTCTTAACCCCTTAACTGGCTCGAACCCTCCCTTGGCACAACTGGTACTGAAAAGAATTGTAATACCCACTGACTATTGGGAAACACAATTCTGCATATATTACCACAGTAAATTACACATATATGTTACCTTTCTCCGTTGAGGTCCTTCAGGCTAACAAAAGTGCATCACACAGGTTTTATACTTAACCAAAAAATAAAGTTTACTTAATTAAAAATAAGAAAACAGGGTAAGGCATTTATGTACTTTCAGTTGACTCTGCAGGGCCCTGCAAGAGTCAATAATATGAATAAGACAATAGTTTTACACAATATTAATGCCTACTTTCTATGAATAAAAAGTCCTATGCTCACAAGCTCCCCCTAGTGGGCAATACCACCCTGTGTTCCGTCACTGTTAATTCCAGTCAAGCCTGACTAAGATTAGTGTACAAATTTCTCAATGGTGGGAGTCTTCGCTAGCAAACGTTGGTGCACATACTATTTGTAATCCAATGGGTGTTAAAGGAAGAACTGAACTCCCGCAATGCTTTTGGGAGTGTGAAACTCTCAGGTGCTGCCAACGCCAACTTCAAACTGCGCACTACCACACGATGCAATATGTTCTGGTGCGTGGCGCACTACTCTAATGGTGATGGGCCTCAAAAGTCACAGGCCTATACAATAGTTGATGAATATGGGCAGGTGCCCGCTCACCCAAACAGGCCCTGTCCGCTGTCGGTACCTCGATCCGCGACCTCTCCGCAACGTACAGTCTCCGGTCCCTCTCACAGCCGATGTAGATGTCGGTTGGTGGATGACTCCGGTCTCTGGGAAACCTGAGCTGGTCACACGGAAAGAGATCCCTCTCTGGTTTGGTGATCCTCCGCGAAACTACAGGCTCAGGCTTTGGGCCTAGTTACTTCGGCAGAAGGCCTCACGCAAACTTCCTGCTTGGTTGAGGGCGAAGTCCAGAGAGACTGAGTGTGGCTCTACCCCTCCTTTAAGTAACCTCCCCCAGCAGGCTGTGCGGTGGTTGTGATGCATTCTGGGAGTACAGCTGCACTGTAGATACTGTAGTCTATTGGATATCCATGGCAACGGAGTCCCCCTCTCCCTGTACCACAAGTTCCACAATACATCACTGAACATAAGTAAACAAACAGTCTATAGAGTTGTAACTTGAACACCGGAGGGAGTTTTGGGGTATACTCCATATAACAGTAGTCTATTACAGTAGAACCCCGCTACATGTAGAAAAAAGATTACAGTGTCCAGTTTTTACTCTTCCTCCCGTGGCTACTGATCCCAGCACCACTTGCACTGCCAACGCACCTGGCTGCAGCTGCCCCTTTACTAGGCTAACTTCTCCACCTCAGTCCTCCAGACTGACACTCTCTCCACAGTCCTCCAGACTGACACTCACCAGCCCACCCGGCTGAACCTCAGGAGATCTTCTAGTAGTGCTGACCTGGTCCTGCTGTCCTCTCTCCTTGCTCCTGTGCCTCCAGGAAGACTTCCTGTTATGGCAGGATCTTTCCAGCACTCGAGCCCAGACCCAAGGTCACCCCCCAAGACTAGGGGGCATTGACAGCCTCCTCAACGCTCCATCTCCATCTTCCACTTGAGTGCCCCTGCTGGCATGACTCATGCCTATTTTTGAGGTGGCCTGCCCCCTGCCAGCCCTTTACTGGAGATTGGCTGAAGCCCTCATAAATATTCCAAGCAGCTCCTCCTAACCTCCACCCACTATGTCTAGAACATTCTTCAATGTCCCAGAAAACAGGGGGAGGTACCAGAGAAGCTGCTAGGATGAGTCATTTAACGCCAAGTCACTGAACCCTCACCCAGATTCACAGCTTAGGCCTAGCCCTGAGCTAAAGAAATTTACCTACACTAACAAACCAACACTAATACCTAGACCAACTAGATGGTGCTACAAATACATACATTGGATCTGTCTTCTCTGTCAAAGGATTTCTGTACAGCCTTCACCTTCCAGACAGCCCAACCAGGAGGATGACACTGATTTCTCGGTGTTAACTGATACAATGGTGTCACTTAACCACCCTCAGCCTGTTGATTGGACAATGAAGACACTAATAAAGCCCTGTACACACGGTTGGACTTTTGGCCAACAAACTTAATTTTGAGCAAGTTGGACCAACAATCCGACCGTGTGTACGCTCAATCGGAAAAACTTTTTTTGCTTTTTTCTTGTTTTCATCGGACAAAAGTTGGGTATGCAAACAGACAAACTTTTGCCCAACAAAAGTCAGATGGAGCAAAGTCCGACCGTGTGTACAGAAAACCATCGGACTTTTGTCCGATGGACAAAACAACTAATGTTAAAATCAACCAACAATAGCAGAAGTTGACCAAAGGGTGGCGGTAAAGAGCTGAAAAGAGCAGAAAAAACACGTGATGTTGCAAAAAGTTTTGGGAAAGTTTGCAGAAAAGTCCGAGCGTGTGTATGCTATGGGTGTTCCCGACCAACTCCGTTCGGACAAAAATCCACGGAAAAGTCAGATGGAAGTCTGACCGTGTGTGGCTTACGACTTCAACTCGGCTCTATCCCTTTGCCAGCACATTCCATGTTAGTAGATGTGTTCACAGCAGGGCCTGAATAGCTGACAGTGCTGACACTCCCTCTGCCAGGTAGCATTACAAGGGATGACAGAAGGCTGATATAAAGACAGGTGCTTATGCTGGCTGTATGTGAAAAATACATTTAGGGCTATTTACACCTGGGTGTTGTAGTAATGTGCAGATGCAGCGTGGTACCCGTCATTTTGATGCACCATGTATTTGTTCAAAAATGTTGTGCTATGTCCATTTTTCAGGATGTTTTGATGCATTGGCACCCCATTGATTTCAATGGGCTGTCATAACGCAAAGCACGTTAACATGTAACGTAACGCATGTTAACACACCATAAGAATGTAAATAGCCCTTTAATTATTTTTAAAAGGAGTAAAAATCTGCAATAAATGGTGTTTAAAATCTGCCTGGAGCTTGGCTTTCGCTACTTTCTTTGCAGTGCGAGACGAGCAAATAACAAGTACCAGACAGTGTAAAGTCTAAGGGAGTTCACCAACGCTTGCTGTAGAAAATGGGTACTAGTAAATGGCAGAGGAGGCTTTGCATTGAGCTTTGTCATATTAAAACAAAACTGCAACACCATGGCAGCTGAGCTCTATTGGATTGAGATCTGGTGACTGTGGAGGCCATTGGAGTACAGGGACCTCATTGTCATGTTCATGAAACCAACAGTGATTTGAGCTTTGTGACGTGGTGTATTATCCTGCTGGAAGGAGCCATCAGAAGATGGGTACACTGTAGTCATAAAGGGATGGACATGGTCAGCAATAATACTCCGGTAGGGTGTGGCGTTTAAACGATGCTCAATTGGTACTAAGGAGCCCCAAGTGTACCAAGAAAATATCCCCCACACCATTACATCATCAGCCTGAACCATTGATACAAGGCAGGATGGATCCATGTTTTCATGTTATTTGCGCCAAATTCTCACCCTACCATCTGAATGTCG
The DNA here is from genome assembly GCA_029206835.1 of Rana muscosa. Lineage (NCBI taxonomy): Eukaryota > Metazoa > Chordata > Amphibia > Anura > Ranidae > Rana > Rana muscosa. The sequence continues at coordinate 196,884,220 of CM055123.1, forward strand.
CAGCTGAAATTGAGACTCATCAGCCCAGACAACATTTTTCCAATCTTCCATTGTCCAATTTTGGTGACCCTGTGCGAATTTTAGCCTCAGTTTCCTGTTCTTAACTGACAGGAGTGACACCCGGTGTGGTCTTCTGTTGCTGTAGCCCATCTGCTTCAAGGTTCAAAGTGTTGTGCATTCAGAGATGGTATTCTGCATACCTTGGATGTAACGAGCAGTTATTTGAATTACTGTTGCCTTTCTATCATCTCAAACCTTTCTATCATCTCAAATTAGTCTGCCCATTCTCCTCTGACATCAACAAGGCATATTTGTCCACACAACTTACGCTCACTGGATATTTTCTTTTTTTCTGTAAACCCGAGAGATGGTTATGCGTTAAATTCCAGTAGATGAGTAGTTTTTTCGAAATACTCAGACCAGCCCGTCTGGTACCAACAACCATGCCACGTTCAAAGTCACTTAAATTCCATTTCTTCCCCATTCTGATGCTCGGTTTGAACTTCAGCAAGTTGTCTTCACCACATCTAGATGCCTAAATGCATTGAGTTGCAGCCATGTGATTGGCTGATTAGCAATTTGTGTTACCAAGCAATTGAACAGGTGTACCTAATAGAGTGTCCGGTGAGTGCATGTGTACATATCTTTACATACCATTTTAGATATAAATGGTGCTTGGTGGGGTTCTCCTTTAACACCATATTACTCCATAGAATCCTGCGGCACCCATAGAAGACATAGACGCACATTAGATCTCTGCTGCACAGGTTATGAAATGTTGATTGTATGTACGCTATATAATCTATTCTAAAGCAGCTCAGTGTGAGCAAGGACAAATCATACCTCACATGCTCAACAATGGTGCATTAATCAGACTGCTGAATAAAAATGATATTTATAATGATACACAGATGCATCATTTGTATGTAAAAATACAGAGATTATTCTAGAATAAAAAAAAGAAAATCTTAACGTATTCAGTTTAAAAGGAATGAGGAACACAATTTACAATTCAGGTTGGGGAAAAAATATATTACAACCCTTGAAAGTTGAATAGTTCTTAAATGGCATACAGCAGATATTGAGATAGAGAGCAGCTTACCCCGACTGTCATTAGTCTGCCATGGAAACGTACACACCTAACAGCCAATTATGAACAGAAGGGAGAGGTGTTGGAGCTTGATTAATTATACAACGTTCCTCCTAAAATGGGGCAGGGATGTAAAAATAGACATTGACTGGAGACACACAATCTGTTTTCCTTTTACATTTGTGGAACTACAAGTCTTAAAGTGGAGTTCCACCCTAAAAAAAAAAAAAATACACAAAAATCCTGCAAAAAAATAGGAAAAAAAAAAAATTTTTTTACTCACCAGAAAAGGCAGTTGCTATGCGGATGTTCCTAATCTGCCTCTTCCTAGTCCTCGGCAGGTCTTCTTCCTCGTCCGTCCTACTCGCGGTGTCTTCTGGTGAATGGGGCGCGCTGCCTTCTGGGAACTGTGTGTATCCCAGAGAGCAGCCGCCCATTCAGAAAACACTGCAAGACTCGCGCATGTGCAGTAGGAAACGGGCAGTGAAGCCGTAAGGCTTCACTGCCTGTTTCCCTTAGTGAGAATGGCCGTACCGGGACCTGCCAGGATCGAGGGGTCGGCCAACATCGCAAGCGCCTAGGACAGGTAAGTGTCCTTATTAAAAGTCAGCAGCTACAGTGTTTGTGGCTGCTGACTTTAAAAAAAAAAAAAATTGTGGGTGGAATGCCGCTTTAAAGTGAATCTATTATTTTGGAGTATACTAGGGTGATGCAAAGGAGATGGGTAGGAAAGTGGGTTTTAGGGCACATTGGATGGGTAAAGGGTAACTATCCATGCATGGGTCTTGGATGAGCTCCTGTTGAGGCCCGTACACACAATCGGACTTTCTGTCGGGAATTGTGTGATGGCAGGATGTTGTCGAATAATCCGACTGTTTGTACGCTCCATCGGACAATTGTCAGAATTTTCGACAACAAATGTGGCATAGCATGCTTTAAAATTTTCCGACAACAAATGTGTGATGTCGGATTATCTGATCGTGTGTACAGAAGTCCGTCGGAAAAAAATCCAAAGTACAATCATGCATGCTCCGAATCAATACTAACCATAAAAAAATATTAGCAGAAGTTGCCCAAAGGGTGGCGCTAAAGAGCTGAAAAACCACGTAGTTTTGTGTATGTTGGCCAACAATTCTTTGCCGTTTTGTATGCAAAGCAAGTTCATGGCCAACGCCCTTCGCACAAAATTCCACGGCTTTGTCCGATGGAAATCCGATCATGTGTACGAGGCTTTATCCTCTTTTATCCCTTGAAGGTTCCATTGTTGAAATTCCCCCCCACAATTTGTGTCTTCTCTCCGTCACAGGAGGCCTTTCCTAAGGTATGTTCTTAGCTGGATGGCCCAATAACTGTATTATGGAGGATCCATTGAGGGAGTATGACAATATCATTAGGCTATGCAATAGCTATGGTAGTTGGGCAAAACTAGGAATTTTCCTGGGGATATTTCACCCAAAGCTTTGAAGCCAGTATGTGATCCAGCTTTCCGCAACTAAATAGGCAGTTTTGGGTGGAGTTGCCATTTTTGCCTTGCTTCCAGGGGTTGTACACATCATGTTTATGGCAGCTGTAAGGGTAGACTGCTAAAGATTTTGGTGAAGGACAACTGAGCCTGTCAAGCTTCAAGTCTATTTAAAGCTGAACTCCAGGAATTATCTTTAGTGCTTACTCACATTGATCCAAATTGGCACACTGGAAATATGCATATCTTATGTTTGAGGGGCCACTGGGGAAGCTAGAAAATCACTGCAGTAGTCATTGCCAATAGAGTGATAGCCAAGCGTCTTTCCCTGTTGCTGTGTATTGTGGCACATCACAAAATGTATTCCTACAGATTTCCAGTTATTGGACAGGACTATATGGTTGCTAAGACTTGTTTCTGCTAGGAATGAAATCCAACAGACCATCTTATGATAGCTTTAAAAACCTGCAGTCGTAGCTACAATTGACAAGACCAGGCATTCCACCCCAACCAAGGCCATTCTCTTAATTCAGTTTAAACTAAATCGGCAATTGCAATCTCTTGTTACTAAGAGGTTTAACCCTTTCTTGGCAATCATCTCTCAGGAGATTTTAGTAGCTCATTTGTGATACTGAAATCTCTAGAGAATATCACCAGTATTTGACGAAGCAGACAAGTTGTCTCTCATTTTTGTAATTCACCTCTTTTTTGTAGGGCTACGCTAAAAATGCAGCTTAGTCCTCTTTTCTGCTGTCCTTAAAAAGAAGAAAGGAAATAAAAATGCTCTGTCAGAGAGTCCCGGAGCAGAGACAGCAAAAAGAATGAGCGCAGGGACGGCATGACAAGTGGGACAGGCAGCAGCTTAGTTAGGCTGTGTTGCTTTAAGGAAAGGGGAGTGGTTTAGGGGCCGGGAGGAAGGTCAGCAGAAGTTTAGTGTGGGGAGGAAGTGACGATTTCAGCATTCTTCTAGGACACACGAGGAAGAAGCTTGCTGGGAAGCCTCCTCTGCTGCGATGGCCGGGTTAATGGAGCAACTGAGGGCAGTGCTATCTGAACAGGGCGCCGAGTGGTTACAGGACTAGGTCAGCGGTCCTGGAGGAGCAGGCAGCGGTAACCGCCGGGGGGGGGTAATACAGCGGCACGCGCTAGGCGGTCCAGGCCGCCTGAGCGGTACAGCCCTGACGCATCCCCAGGTCCGGAGAGTTCCGTTCGGAGATCCAACAGGGGCCCTCCGGCTGCATCCCCGCGCCGCACTCAGCCTGTGTTGGCGGGGGGGGGGCCGGGAGGAATCCGCGCCGAGGACGGAGCTCGGCGGTGGGGGAGACTAGTGGCTCTCTGGCCCCCTCCCCCCCGCGCGTCGGAGATGAGGTGACATCGCGGCCGAGACTGCGAGGGACGGTCGGAGCAGTCGTGCGGCCCAGCGCGGAGGACCCAGTTCACAGGCCGGTGGCCTTGAGTCGGTGGCGGCCAGGGGTCCGGTTGTGGCGGCAGAACGATCGGTGAGGGGTACAGTGTCAACGAGGGTGAATGGAGGAGGGCGAGCGGATGACACCCGTGCCAGGGGGCGGACCCGGAGTCCATCGGTGGAGGTCGGGCGTGCCAGGATCGAGGGGACGGGACGCACAGCCACGCCGGCCCTTGCCCACCAGGTCGCGTCCGCACGGGGTGCCGCCAGCGCATGTGTCAGCAGAAGCGGACGACGACAGGTCGGAGGGTGAGCTGTCCGGGTCGGATGGTGGCGAGGACTCGGGACAATAGGCGACGATGGAGTCCAGTTCGGCGGCTCGTGGACCCAGTCCAAGGCAGCCCGGTAAGTCTAATTCTACAGCTAATATTTGTACACTTTTACAGGATTTATTGGGTCAAAGTAGTGTTGGGGGGGTTCAGTTACAAGTGGGTCCCCGGGGGTGCTTTCTTCCCCGGTAAGGCAGGGGGCTGCGGGGGAGGCGCAGGATTTGTGGTCAGGGTTAAGGGAGTTGGTCAGGCGGTTTGAGACAGGCAGTGGCGACTCGGTGTCTCCCACGGGGGCGTGGGTTCGGCAAGGAGGTTCATCTCAGGCAGTTGTGGCGGGCGGGGGGCTGGCGACGGCTCCATTAGCCACTAGTGTACCTGTGGGTGGGGTGACAGGAACGGTGCAGGCCCTCTTACCGGGGGAGGTTACCGCGGCGGGCGGGCAGGATGCTTCGGGGGAGAAGAAAAAGGAGGCGGTCAGGCTTGCGGATGCAGCGAAAAATGAGATGTATATTTGTTTTGAGGCGCCGTTGGGAGCTCACCTCAAGGCGGACGTCAGAGAAAAGATCTGGAAGGGTGAGTATGTGGAAATCTTTACATTGCTCCCCTTAGAGAAATTCAACCTGGATAGGGTGAAGCCGAAGGAGAGCAAGGAGGACGAGGAAAAGCGTCGTTATTGTCTTATTCCCGCACATTTACCAATTGGCTGCAAGCATTTGCGATCATGGCCTGTGTGATAGGGGAGAAGGCCCCGGAACATTGTTCTGGGCTGTTCATTTACTTGGAGGCCGTTTGCGAAGCATACAGGACATATGGGGGGGTAGCTTGGTTACAGTACGATGAGCAGTTCCGGCAAAGGATGGCCATCAGACCAGGCCTGCGATGGGATCACAAGGACATCAACTTGTGGATGAGACTGATGACGGCATCTCGTGCCTCCAATAATTTTTTTTCAGGGGGGGGTCGGAGGTGCCGCGGCCTCAGGACAACCGACCGAGAAAAAATGGGGCTACTGCTGGCAATTTAACGAAGGCACGTGTAAGTACGGCGCAAGCTGTCGCTTCAAGCACGTGTGTTCAGGTTGCGGGGGGCAGCCATGCCTTTTCCAAATGCTTCAAGCGCGGCAAGGGCCGTGCCGGAGATTCTGCGGGTAAAGGGAATGACGCCAATTCGGGTGGAAAGGATGCTTCCCTTTCTCAATAGATATGCCCTGCTGCAGCCCTTGGTCTGTTCAGAGAAATTGGCAAAGGAAGTGCAGTTGGGGCATATGGCTGGGCCGTTCACGGAGGTTCCAATGATGGATTTGGTGGTGCCCCCCTTGGGGGTTGTCCCCAAGAGGGAACCGAATAAATTTTGCTTGATTCACCACCTTTCCTTTCCCAAGGGTGGGTCGGTCAGTGATGCTATTGTGCCGGAGGACTGCAAGGTATCGTAAACTTCCTTCGACGCTGCGGTGGCATGGGTTCGTAGGTGTGGTCGTGGGGTGCTCTTGGCTAAGGCTGATATTGAATCGGCATTTAGGTTGCTCCCGGTACACCCGGACAGTTTCCGTTTTTTTTTTTGGGCTGTAAATGGGAGGGAGCTTACTATGTGGACCGTTGTTTGCCCATGGGATGCTCTATCTCTTGCGCGCTATTCGAGACTTTCAGCTCGTTCCTGGAATGGGTGGTCAGAGATGCGTCGGGCATCAGTTCGATCATCCACTATTTCTTGTGCGTGGGTCCGGCGGAGTCTAACGTTTGCTCCGTCCTGTTGGGGACGTTGCAATACGTGGCTGACCGTTTCGGGGTCCCTTTGGCCCATGAGAAGACTGAGGGTCCCACGTCGTCCAATGTATTCTTGGGCATAGTGCTGGATTCCTTGAAGATGTAAGGTAGACTACCGAAGGATAAGCTGGAGGCTTAGAAGGCGGAAGTGCGGGGCGTCATCGGGCGGCGTAAGATTCAGCTGCGACAGATGCAGTCACTACTAGGTAAGTTGTGTTTCGCTTGCCGGATAATGCCGATGGGTAGAGTTTTTAGCCGCAGGCTGTCGGCTGCGATGGCTGGGGTGCGGGTTCCTTCTCATTTTGTGAGTCTGAATGGTGAGCTGCGGGAAGACTTGGAAGTGTGGCATGAATTCCTGGAATCTTTCAACGGGCGGGCGTTGTGGATGGCCGGGCCCGTCAGTAATTTTGATTTGGAATTGTTTACGGGGTATGGGGCGTTCTGTCAGGGCAAATAGAGCGCGGCTCCTTGGCCCAAAGAGTGGGAGGAGGCGGGTTTCTTGAAGAACCTAGTACTGCTGGAGCTTTTCCCAATCATAGTGGCGTTAGAACTTTGGGGGGATTCCTTCCGGAATCTCAAGGTGCGTTTGAACTGCGACAACATGGGGGTTGTCCAAGTGGTGAATCGTGTGTCGGCTGCATCGCAGCCGGTGGTGCGTTTGCTACGGCATTTGGTCCTGCGCTGCTTGCATTTGAATGTATTCGTTTATGCAGTACATCTTCCTGGTGTGGATAACACTCTGGCTGACGCTTTGTCTCGTTTTCAGTGGGACAGGTGCCGGGAGTTGGCACCAGCAGCGGAGCAGCGCGGGGTTACCTGTCCCAGCTGGATGTGGAACATAGCTTTGGCAGCGCGGTCCAGTGGATTAAACGATCAGTGAGTGGGGGGCACATGGAATGCCCACGCTAAGTTTTGGCAGGAATGGCGGTCATTTGTGCAATGGCTTGGAGTTTCCCCGGTGGGGCGGGATGCGGGTGTGGCCCTGCTTTATTTTATTACCTTGAAGATGGAGCGAGGCGTTTCCGTGTCCGCGGTGGATCGGGCACTAGCGGGTTTGGCTTTCCTTTTCAAATGGTATGGTTGCAGGGACTACACAAAAGAATTTTGGGTGAGACAGACGGTGAAGGGGTACAGGTAAGGCCGGAAGGCGGCGGACAGCCGCCGGCCAGTTTCGTTTGTGATGTTGCAGAACTTGTTCCTGCATTTGCACGCTGTGTGCAGTTCGGAATATGAGTGTCACTTGTTCCAGGCAGCATTCGCGCTTGTTTTTTTTTTTTTGGGGCCCTGAAGGTGGGAGAGCTGGCCAGTTCTTCCAGACAGGCGCAAGGGGGTTTGTTGGTTCAGGACGTGGAGTGTTCAGAAGACTCGGTGGGGATTTGGGTGAGTAAGTCCAAAACGGACCAAGGTGGAAAGGGGATGCGAAGCCTGTTTCGCATTCCTGATGTGTCAATCTGTCCTATATGGGCGGTGGAATCCTTTTGTTCCATGCGTCCTGGACTTGGGGGTTCTTTTCTGATGCATGAGGATGGGTTTGGCACTGTCTAGGTTTCAATTTATAGCGGTGTTCAAAAAATGTTTGTTGGCGGCGGGGTATGATCCGAAGGGTTATGCCTCGCATTCCTTTCGTATTGGGGCAGCCACGGAGGCGGCAAGGGCGGGCCTGACGGCAGACGCAGTAAAGCGGATTGGGTGGTGGGAGTCTGACAGGTTTAGGCTTTATATTCGCCCACATCTGATACATGAGAAAGGGATACTGGTTGGGTGCTATGTTCGGGCTGTGTGGTAAAATGGCGGATGTATAAAAAAAATAAATAAAATGGTTTAGGTTATTTTCAATGTTTTTCAGGTGGTGAGCCCATATTGGTTTGGATTCTGGGTCACTCGTACGTGTTCTGGGGGGCAAGACGGGCCGATATTCGGCCCAATGGAAGGCAGTTGGGGATTCCTCTACGACAGGGATATGCAATTAGCGGACCTCCAGCTGTTGCCAAACTACAAGTCCCATGAGGCATAGCGAGACTCTGACAGCAGCAAGCATGACACCCAGAGGCAGAGGCATGATGGGACTTGTAGTTTTGCAACAGCTGGAGGTCCGCTAATTGCATATCCCTGCTCTACGAGAAGCTCAGGTCCGATGGATTGGGGTGCCGGGCATGGTCTGGAGTGGGGTTATGCCGGAAATACAGAGGTTTGCATGCCGTGATAGGGCGCCGGATATCCTGGTGCTGCATGCGGGGGGGAATGACATGGGGGCCAGGCCCATGCACCAGCCCATCCGGGATGTTATATATGATGTTTTAAGGTTGCGCACTGCTTACCTGGGAATGATTGTCATTTGGTCGGATATGGTGGGCAGAACGGCATGGCGTTGGGCCTGGTCGGTGGAAAAAGTCAACAAGGCCCGGGTAAAAGTTAATAAGGAAGTGGGGAGATTCTTTGTACGGAATGGCGGCCTTGTGGTGCGCCACCGAGAATTGGAGGTGGACACTTGGCGGTACCTAAGGGGTGACGGTGTCCACTTGAATTCCGTTGGCCTTGATCTTTGGGCCCTGGGGTTGCAGGAGGGAATTCAGCGGGCCCTGAGGGTGTGGAGGTGCGCGCAAGGGTAAGGCTTTACCCCTTGCGAGCTGTGGCGGTGTTTGGTGGCTGGAAAAGGAGGTAAAAGTGGAAGTTCTGGAAAAAAGGTGGTACCCATAGGTGGTATGGGGTTTATTGGGTACCTTCCGGTCAACAAGGGTTAACCAGGAAGGGGGAAAATGTTAGGGCACTGCGGACATGTGTACCGCCTCCGAGTCGGTGTCTTGCGACTGGAGGCCTAGGGGATATAGTTTGGTCCCAGTGTCCAAGTTGGAGTTGTGGTCTCTAAGACCACCAGGGTATTGGAAAATGTTAAATGTTATTTAAATGGTTATTTATTTTTATATATAAGAATTTGGTAAATAAATAGGCCGCAAGGCCAATTTTACTCCACAACCTTGTCAGTCGTTATTGGTAAGATGGGTATGTGGGGTTAGGGGCAGAGATGTAGAGGGTAAGGCAGTGCGGAAGATCGGTCCTTAACATGTCAAGACCACAGAACAAGGTGATGCAGGCATCCAAAACACCCAAAATATCATCTAATATGAAAATTCTTTGGGTGGATTTTTTTTTAACTCAGTGAAGATTTTATGAATGCTTGCCAGGACAGGTATGAAGTGACAGGTATAAGCAGCACTTATATTTCTTCCTTTTTTAGTGATAGGGTTGCTTTAAAGCGGAATTCCACCCAAAAATGGAACTTCCGCTTTTCGGAACCCTCTCCCCCTCCGGTGTCACATTTGGCACCTTTCAGGGGGGCGGGGAGAGCAGATACCTGTTTAATACAGGTATTTACTCCCACTTCCGGTCATAGATAGCCGCAGATAATGCAGCTATCTACGCCATGTCCGGCGCCTCCTCCCCCCACTGTCTTCTGGGAGGCACACAGGTCCCAGAAGACAGCAGGGACCATTCGGATCGCGCAGCGCAGTAGGGAACCAGGAAGTGAAGCCACAAGGCTTCACTTCCTGATTCCCTTTCCGAAGATGGCGGCTGCAGCTTCCGAGAGCCGAGGGAGAGATCGGCTTCGGGTGCCGACATCGCGGGCGTCCTGGACAAGTAAGTCTCCTTTTTTTTTCTTTTTTTAAAGTCAGCAGCTGCAGTATTTGTAGCTGCTGACTTTTAAAAAAAATTATAATTTCGGCGGACCTCCGCTTTAAGTAACGCTTTTATCTTATAGATCGGACATTCCCAGGCAACCTTAGGGTTTCTTTAGAGATTGCTTGTTCTTTGAGCTGTGACTGACTGGTGTCTGCAAAGTTCCAGGTTTGCTCCATGTACACGGGACGTTTTTACAACCTCTCCTGAACGATTTAACTTGACAGATAGTAACCCACGTTTAAAACATCAGTTTTGCCGCATTTACATGCAGCGTTTAGCGGCGTTTTGGCGTATTTGCATTTAGAAGCGTTTCAGCATTTTTTTTTTAAATGGGCAAAAACTAAAAACGCCTATAAACGAAACGCTGCTAAATGCGGGGTACCGCGTCTAGCCGCACTTAGAAGTGTTTGGCACTTGAAATGCCTCTAAACTCAGCGTCTGAACTCATTTTTTTGCTTTCCAAAAAACGTCTCTAAACTCAACTGCCTCAAAACGACTATAAACGACCCTGTGTACATGGACAGAAAAGATAACATTGAATGAGTTCAGGGGCAGTTGAAAAAAAGCATCCAACTGCCTCTGAACGTCCGTTTAGCAGCAGCAGTGTACATGGGGCCTAAGACCCCTTTCACACTGGGCCAGTTTGCAGGCGCTATTGCGCTAAAAATAGCGCCTGTAAACCGACCCTAAACAGTGGCTGCTGTTTCTCCAGTGTGAAAACTCGAGGCCCGCTCCAAAAGTCCTGCTAGCCGCATCTTTGGAGCGGTGAAGGAGCGGTGTGTTTACCGCTCCTCCACCGCTCCTGCCCATTGAAATCAATGGGACACCGCGGCTATACCGCCGGCAATGCGCCTCTGCAGAGGGGCACTTTGCGGTGGTTTTTGACCCTTTTTCGTCCGCTAGCGGGGGCTAAAACCGCACTGCTAGCGGCCGAATACGCCGCAATTCTGTCGGTAAAGCTTTACCGCCACCGCACCTCCCGCCCCAGTGTGAAAGGGGCCTATGGCTATTTATGCTACTTAAGTTGGCAGAGCCAACTACGTGACACCATTGATCTTTTTAGCTGTCTGTAGGATAGCATTCTGACCACCACTAAGGGGGTAATTTCTCTTACTGATCATCCCTATGAGCCTTGATAATTTTTTTAAAAGACCTAATGATTATTTTAAGGTTTTCTCTGAGGTGAAAAGGTTGGGTAGGACTGTCACAGAGTACTTCTAACATATTTCTACTATATATATTCATATAGTGCCTCCCATTTATCTTGATCATTGTTGAGATATTTCTACACCTTGATTGGAGTCCACCTGTTGTAAATTGCGTGGACATAGATTGGAAATGCACACACCTTTCTATAAAAAGGCCTCACAGCTGACAATGCACAATGGATAAGAAAAAAGACATGAGGTCAAAGGAACTGCCTGCAGAGCTCAGACAGGATTATTGCAGGGCACATATCTGGGAAAAGCTACAAAAATGTTCTGCTCCATCGAAGGTTCCCAAGAGCACAGTGGACTTAATAATTTTCAAATGGAAAACGTTTGGCACAACCAGGAATATTCTAGGAGCTGGTCGCCCAGCTAAACTGAGCAATCAGGGGAGAAGGGCCTTGCCTTAGTAAGAGAGGTGACCAAGAATCCGATGAGGTCCAGAAATCCAGTGTGAAGATGGAACAAAGTTCCAGAAGGACAACCATCACTGCAGCCCTCCACAGATCTGGGCTTTATGGCAGAGTGGCTAGACAGAAGTCTCTCCTCGGTGCAAAACACATGAAAGACTGCTTAAAGTTTGCAAAATAGCACCTGAAAGACATTCAGACTGTGAGGAACAAGACTCTCTGGTCTGATAAAACCAAGATTGAAATGTTTGGCTTCAATTCTGAATGTTATGTCTGTTATGTCACACAGCCAAGACAACACAGGAGTGGCTTAGGGACAACTCTGTGAATATCCTAGCATGGTCTAGCCAGGGCCCTGACATGAACCCTATTGAACATCTCTGGAGAGACCTGAAAATGTCTGTCCACCGACGGTCCTCATCCAACCTGACTGAACTCGAGGCAGAGCTCTAATTAGGCAAATTAGGCGATCGCCTAAGGCCTCGCCCTTTTAAGGGCCTCGCCGTCGCCTAGTTTGCCTAAAGAGCCGCCTATGCTATCCTCCTGCATCAATCCTAGTACAGTCAGCTCAGCGAAGCTTCGTGCCCGCCTCGTTCAGTTTACAATCAGTCCTCCTCCTCTCTGCTCTGTAACACCATGCCCCATCAGATCACTGCCCAGTCTCCACTCCTGTCAATAAAACTTAATTGGAACAGCCGGCAGAGACACACAGAGACCGACAACTGCCCCGCCCCTCACCGCCCCACCAGCAAATGCTGTCTGTCCCTTGAGCCGATATCTTGTGTAAGGGCCGGGGGCAGCTAGCACCTCAGCAGGATTGCGAGTCCACCCTCCTAGGGCGGGGCTTCTGTGGTGGAGGCGGAGCCAATTCCAGTTCACTCGCTGTAGCCTGTCTGTGTGCAGCCAACTGACTGCTGAGCTGAGGATGCGCTGACTGAGCTGTGAGGGGACAGAGCCTCTATGTGTGAGGTACATGTGACTGGGGGTGTGTGTGCATGTCACTAGGGGGTGAACATGTGACTGGGGGATGTGTGCATGTCACCAGGGGGGTGTACATGTGATTGGGGGTGTGTGTATATCACCAGGGAGGTGTACATGTGACAGGGGGGGTGTACCTATGATTGGGGGTCTGTGAATGTGACTGGGGGGGTGTGTGCATGTCACCAGGGGGGTGTACATGTTATTGGGGGTGTGTGCATGTGACCGGGGGGGGTGTGAATGTGACCGGGGGTGTGTGCATGTGAACGGGGGGGTGTGTGCATGTGACCAGAGGGTGTGTGAATGTGACGGGGGGGGTACATGCGACTGGGGTGTGTGTGCATGCGAGGGGTGTGTGCGCATGTGACTGGGGGTGGGCATGCGACGGGGGTGCGAATGCGACTGGGGGAACATGCGACTGGGGGGGGTGTGCATGTGCCTGGGGTTTACAGTCAGGTCTGCTCAGTCCTCTGCCAGTGTCCCAGTGTGCCTGCCTGTGATTGACAACCTGACTCCACCCCACCTTCATCCCCAGCCACCCAGGGCTCCACTGCGGGGTGGTCGGGAGGTCCGAGCTCAGTCCAGTGCCGATCTTCAGCCATGGTGGGCAAGGCGCTCTTCATTCTGCGCTGGCACTGCTCATGATTGGCTTCTCTGTGGCTATCTCCCACCAGGAGCTCTTCCACTATGGGGAGTCCAAGGGAACCTACTGCTGCCCAACAGGGATGATGAGACCTCCGAGGTGGTGAAATTTCGCACAGCCCCTTCTCTTCTATGAGGCCGAGTTCAAGAAGCTCTATGTGAGTAGAGCACTGACACCAGCACCGAGAAAGACAGAGCACTGACACCAGCACCGAGAGAGACAGAGCACTGACACCAGCACCGAGAGAGACAGAGCACTGACACCAGCACCGAGAGAGACAGAGCACTGACACCAGCACCGAGAGAGACAGAGCACTGACACCAGCACCGAGAGAGACAGAGCACTGACACCAGCACCGAGAGAGACGGAGCACTGACACCAGCACCGAGAGAGACAGAGCACTGACACCAGCACCGAGAGAGACAGAGCACTGGCACCAGCACCGAGAGAGACGGAGCACTGACACCAGCACCGAGAGAGACGGGGCACTGACACTAGCACCTAGAGAGACGGGGCACTAACACCAGCACAGAGAGACAGGGCACTGACACTAGCACCTAGAGAGACAGGGCACTGACACTAGCACCTAGAGAGACAGGGCACTGACACTAGCACCTAGAGAGACAGGGCACTGACACTAGCACCTAGAGAGACAGGGCACTGACACTAGCGCCGAGAGAGACAGGGCACTGACACCAGCGCCGAGAGAGACAGGGCACTGACACCAGCGCCGAGAGAGACAGAGCACTGACACCAGCGCCGAGAGAGACAGGGCACTGACACCAGCGCCGAGAGAGACAGGGCACTGACACCAGCGCCGAGAGAGACAGAGCACTGACACCAGCGCCGAGAGAGACAGGGCACTGACACCAGCGCCGAGAGAGACAGGGCACTGACACCAGCGCCGAGAGAGACAGGGCACTGACACCAGCGCCGAGAGAGACAGGGCACTGACACCAGCGCCGAGAGAGACAGAGCACTGACACCAGCACCTAGAGAGACAGAGCACCGACACCAGCACCTAGAGAGACAGAGCACCGACACCAGCACCTAGAGAGACCGAGCACCGACACCGGCACGAGAGAGACCGAGCACTGACACCGGCACGAGAGAGACCGAGCACTGACACCGGCACCGAGAGAGACCGAGCACTGACACCAGCACTATCAGAGTGTACGCTCACGCCAGCACTGAGAGAGAGAGAGGTTACTGACATCAGCTTTGAGATGGAGTGCCCCGACACCAGTACTGAGAGCACACTGACACCAGCACTGAGAGCATGCCAGCACTGACACCAGCTTTGAAATAGAGGACACTGACACCAGTACTCTTAAAATATGCAATTCAATTTTATTGCTTGAATTATTTTTTCCCTTATGGATGTGAGAGGGCCTCATGTCTAAGTTATGCCAAAGGCCTCACAAAGCCTAGAGCCGCCTCTGACTGAACTTGAGAGGATTTGAAAAGAAGAATGACAGAAAATCCCCCAATTCAGGTGTGCAAAGCTTTGTTGCCGCATACCCAAACAGACTTGAGGCTGTAATTGCTGCCAAAGGTGCTTCAAAAAAGTACTGAGTAAAGGATTTGAATGCTTAACCACTTCCATACAGGGCTTTTTATACCACTTCAATACCGGGCCTATTCTGGCACTTCTCTCCTACATGTACAAATCATCATTCTTTTGCTAGAAAATTACTCAGAACCCCAAAACATTATATATGTTTTTTTTAGCAGACACCCTAGGGAATAAAATGACGGTCTTTGCAACTTTTTATCTTGCACGGTATTTGCGCAATCATTTTTCAAACCCTTTTTTTGGGGGAAAAAATGGTTTCATGAATTAAAAAATAACAAAACAGTAAAATTAGCCCAATTTTTTTGTAAAATATGAAAGCTTATGTTACGCCGAGTAAAAAGATACCTAACATGTCACGCTTTAAAATTGCGCACACTCATGGAATGGCGCCAAACTTCGGTACTTAAAAATCTCCATAGGCGACGCTTTGAATTTTTTTCCAGGTTAACAGGTTAGAGTTACAGAGTAGGTCTAGTTCTAGAATTGTTGCACGTGCTCCAACGCACGCGGCGATACCTCACATGTGTGGTTTGAACGGGACTTACGTGTGTGTTCGCTTCTAAGCGCAAGCTATTGGGGACGGGCTTTTTAAATATATATATATATTTTTTTTTTTTTTTTTTTTTTTACTTATTTTTTATTTTTACTTTTTTTTTTTTTACACTTTTTTTTTTTTTTTGATCACTTTTATTCCTATTACAAGGAATGTAAACATCCCTTGTAATAGGAATGTTTGTGACAGGTCCTCTTTATGGAGAGATGCGGGGTCAATAAGACCCCACATCTCTCCTCCAGGCTGGAAAGCATGAGATCAGTGAATTTTTTTCACGATCTCATACTTACAGCCGCCGTGGCGGCTTTGTTTACATTTTGAGGACCCGGGCGTGACGTCATCACATCGCGCCCGGGCCTCCGACGATCATAGAGATGACTGGTGACCATCTGGTCACCAGTCATCTC
The DNA here is from genome assembly GCA_029206835.1 of Rana muscosa. Taxonomy (NCBI): domain Eukaryota; kingdom Metazoa; phylum Chordata; class Amphibia; order Anura; family Ranidae; genus Rana; species Rana muscosa. The sequence goes on from CM055123.1 coordinate 196,899,722, forward strand.
TATGCTCATCACGTGACCCACCACCGGCGCCGACGATTCTCTCCGGGTCCCCGATCGCACGGGAGAGCCCGGAGAAGCACCGGATGGCGGCGGGAGGGGGGATGTCCCCTCCCGCCGCCTATGAGAACGATCAAGCGGCGGAACCACCGCTATGATCATTCTTATGGTGCGAAGGATCGCTGGCTGCAAACAAGGATATCTGAATGATGCCTCTAGCTGCAGGCATCATTCAGATATCCCCCCTCAAACCCAGGACGTCATATGACGTCCACCCGGAGAGAGAGAGGGTTCCTGCCGGCATCATTTTGCTATGGCCCGGTATGGAAGGGGTTAAAGGGGTTGTAAAGCTTCATGTTTTTTTACTTCCCTACCGCACGCCGTCATATGACGTTGCTGACTTTGTGCGGGGATATCTGAATGATGCCTGCAGCTACAGGCATCATTCAGATTTCATTCTTTGCAACCAGCGATTCTGTGCACGATAAGAATGATCATAGTGGCAGTTCTGCCGCTTGATCGTTCTTATAGGCGACAGGAGGGGACGTCCACCCTCCCGCCGCTTCTCCGGGCTCTCCCGTGCCATCGGGGGGCCCGGAGAAAGAATCGTCCGGTGCCGGATGACGGCGATAGAGATTTCTATGACCATCCAAGGCCCGGGCGCGATGTTATGACGTCACGCCCAGGTTCCCGGATGTAAACAAAGCCGCAATTGCGGCTGTAAGCATGAGATCTGTGAATTTTTTTCTCAATCTCATGCTTTCCAGCCTGGAGGAGAGATGTGGTGTCTTATTGACCCTGCATCTCTCCATAAAGAGGACCTGTCACAATAGATTCCTATTACAAGGGATGTTTACATTCCTTGTAATAGGAATAAAAGTGATCAAAAAGAAAAATGTAAAAGAAAGTGTAAAAATAATTAAGTAAAATAACAAAAACATTTTTTAAAACGCCCCTGTCTCCGGTATATCACGCTCAGAAGCAAACACACACGTAAGTCCCACCCACATATGTAAACGCCGTTCAAACCACACATGTGAGGTATCGCCGCGTGCGTTAGAGCGTGTTCAACAATTCTAGCACTAGACCTCCCCATACACCTTACATATATACAGCCCCCCATATATACAGTTCTCCCCCCATACACCATACATACATACAGCCCCCCCATATATACAGTTCTCCCCCACCATACATATATACAGCCCCCCATATATACAGTTCTCCCCCCCACCATACATATATACAGTTCTCCCCCCATACACCATACATATATACAGCCCCCCCAGATATACAGTTCTCCCCCACCCCACCATACATATATACAGTTCCCCCCCACCATACATATATACAGCCCCCCATATATACAGTTTTCCCCCACCCCACCATACATATATACAGTTCCACCCCACCATACATATATACAGGTTCTCCCCCACCATCCATATATACAGTTCTCCCCCCCCCACCATCCATATATACAGCCCCCCATATATACAGTTCTCCCCCACACATGTATACAGTTCTCCCCCCCACCATACATATATACAGCCCCCCATATATACAGTTCTCCCCCCACCCCACCATATATACAGTTCTCCCCCCATATACCATACATATATACAGTTCTCCCCCCCATACATATATACAGTTCTCCCCCCCATACACCATACATATATACAGTTCTCCCCCATACATATATACAGTTCTCCCCCCCCCATACATATATACAGTTCTCCCCCCCATACACCATACATATATACAGTTCTCCCCCCCCATACACCATACATATATACAGTTTTCCCCCCTATACACCATTCATATATACAGTCTCCCCCCCATACACCATACATATATACAGTTCTCCCCCCCATACATATATACAGTTCTCCCCCCCCATACACCATACATATATACAGTTCTCCCCCCATACACTGTACATGTATACAGTCCCCCCCATATATACAGTTCTCCCCCCCCCCATACATCATCCATATATACAGTCGTTCCCCCCCCCCCATACACCACACATATATAGAGTTTTCACCGGGTGACACCATCAACTGCTCTACTGACACCATCCACTGCTCTACTGGCTGACAGTGTCCACTTTTAAGGTAGGTTAGTTTCATATTTTAACTGACATTTCTTTTATTATTGAATCATATTTTATGGGTACACTAATGCTTTTGTTTTATTTAACCATGCCCCTTTAATTCCCCCCCCCCACCACTGCAATTTGGTCACAGCCACTGTTCACCATAGCACACCTCATTACTACTCTCTTTGGGTAACCCCAAAGGTGTCCCAGGTATTTTACAATCCTATAGCGCGTAGTACAAAAAAATAGCCGTGCGCCGCGAAAGTGTTCGGGTTTGGCTTGAAGAAAAGGTGGCAATCCTAAGCACGCCCGCAAGGTAACCCCCCAGAAGGGGTTAGCTCTTGCAGGGAGGAGCCGCGAGAGCGGCCGTGGGACCCCAGAAGAGGACGTTCGGGGCCGCTCTGTGCAAAACAAACTGCACAGTGGAGGTAAGTATGACATGTATAAACATTGTATCCTTCTTCTCCATTTACAGAATGGAAAAAACACAGGGGTGGGCTTCAAGGTGACTGCTCACTGTGGTAGCCAATCAGAGGCTACCACCGTGATCAGGTGACCCGGAATCGGGAGTTCCGGGTCCCAATCATTGGTACGGGGCCCGGGGCTCTTGGTGAGACACGCTCCCAGTCGGGCACGCTCCCAGCACAAAGAGAGAAACACATATATGCGGCCCCAGGTAAAAAAAAAAACTTTGCAGTGAGGCCGCATAAATGTGTTATGTCGGCGTGAAGGGGTTAAGTACATGTGATCAGGGCCACTGATGAAGAAGTACAACTGGTCCTGTTGTACTGGGCCTGGGCCCTATCAGTTTAACAGGGAGGGCCCAGGGCAGCTTTATTGTTTATTTCTGCCTAAATAAATAAATGGATTTTACTAGATCACACCCTCACTCCTACTTGCTTACCAGAACTTAAATTACATTTAAAGGTGTAAGTAGAAAATATATTCTCCTGCGCTAGTAGGGAGAGCCTTAGTACAGATAGTAGTATTTCCTGGTAGTGGAGTGATTATGCATACCGCGTTATATTATTCCCCTATCTGATGAGTGGGGCCATAAGAGAGGAATTTTTATCAAGGAACCAACATCTGATTTCTGGTGTGGAAACACTCAGTTCTCCAGGATTGGTACAGCTGCTATTTAATGAACTTTAAAGTTTGTTCACTTATTGTTTTCACATATTTTCATTTATGAGCACAGTGGATACACCATCAATTGATTATATGTCATATGGTAGTAAGCTATTCACTTTAGATGTTTGTGATACAAGTGTTTGTGACACATTTCCTTTTGTTTATATACCTTTCTGCAAGCGCTGCAAATACCTATTTTTTTCATGCATACCGCGTTGCCTAGTCCGACTAGGGGAAGTCCAAAATGCTATATTGAAAAAAGAAAGAAAGGCACATGGCCTGATGCAAAGTATAATAAACAAATTAGTTACTATGTATTCAAAATTAAAATAATAGTAACTAACGACAATGTTGTCACTAGATCAGGGGTCTCCAAACGTTCTAAACAAAAGGGCCAGTTTAATATCCTCCAGACTTTAGGAGGGCCGAACTGTGGTCATCAGGAGTAAAAACTATCCTGGCATCAGTGGGAGTAAACAATTCATCTTTGATATTAGGTGTGCAATAGCGTCCTATTGCTGGTGTCAGTGGGATTAATAGTGCCCCATTGTTGGTGTCAGTTTGAGGAATAGAGCCATATCATTGGTGTCAATAGGAGGAATAGCGCCCCATCATTAGGGTCAATGGAAGAAATAATGCCCCATTATTGGTATCAGAGGGAGGAATAGTGTCATGCATCAGAGAAAGGAAAAGTTCCTCAAGGGCCAGATAAAGGCAAGCAAAGGGCTGCAGTTTGGAGACCCCTGCACTAGATGGACTGACATAAAATGAAAATAAAACGAATACTTGGCTAACACGTTTCAAGGGTATTCCTCTTCATCAGAGCCTTGGTCTGCGTGTTATAATAGAGAGACAACTGGATGGGTGGTATAACTCTAGTTGAGTGGTGTAACCATATGAGTGGAATATCCTTCACTGTAGGGATTTATCCTTCCACATCACAGTGTTCTCAGCAACTCCAATGCAGTTGTCTGTAGTTTGTTTTTATTGGTCAAGAAGACCTAGTGATTAGTTCAGGTGTCTCAGCCAGGGATCCGTGCCTGGAAGTCCAAGTCTTTGCTGGGCTTTTGTGGCAATTCACCTATCTAGGTGCTGTGCAGAGTCCACTGTTAAGTTACAGCTGTGCAGCACTCAGCGTCCTTAGTGCTCACCTTAAATTACATTTACCTGGACCACATCAGGTCAACAGAGAGGCCTAGAAGGTGGGAGCAGAGAAGGGACTTTTTTTTTTTCTTCATTTTCGGGGTGTAGGTATATAAGGTCAGTGCCACTGTTCCGCTGCACCCCTTTGTAGGCAGGGTTGGTGAAGCTCACCTGGAAAGCTGTATGGAGCCCCATGATTTTTAACAGCGGCCTTGCATGTGATATTTCAGTTTTTTTGTTTTAATAAATTCACAGACATTTCTAAAAATTCTGTTGTCACTTTGTCGTTATGGAATACTGAGTGTAGATTAATGAGAAAAAAAATGAATTTAAACAACTGTACTATTAGGCTGCAACATAACAAAATTGAAAAAAGTGAAGGGGGTCTGAATACTTTATGTAAGAATAGTAATAATGGATTATTGTGATCTTGGTGAAGTTCTTTGTTTCTAGAGAACATTAGCTAGGAATTCTCACTACAGCCTGTCAGTGCTTCCTCCCACCTCGTTCAGATCAGCTAGTAATGTATTGCTCTGCAATGTGCTGCCTGGTTCTGCTGTTACACCACAGGAGATCATAATCTGCATTACATAACCCATCTAATGTATTCTGAAGAATCACAACAGGACAGTATGTATAACTCGGAGATGCTGAGAATTCTGTGACCTCTGCAGATCAAAATGGTTACATCTAAGACCAATGGTGCTCAGCTGGTGATCTGTGGGCTGCATGTTGCCTTCCAATATTATCTAGGCTGCCAGAATGATTTGGGGACATAAATATTTGTGTTCATATTTTTCTTTCTTTTTATATAGATTTCAAGAAAGGTGGAGAGAAGAAGAACAGAATCTGCAGTAGCACAAGATTGTACATATTAGTAGGCATTGTGGCTGGCACCTTTGTTCAGCTGGCAATTACTGGTAGTGCTAGTAAAGATCCAGAATACTGGAGGTTTAAATGAATTGTATATAAGTGCATTGTATTTAAGAGTTTTAAGACTATTCACCTGCTTTTAACAATAGTAAGCTTTAAAAAAAATTTTGCTGATCACTGCATGCACTGTGCAACAATTCATCCTCAGAGTTTACAGCGGAAGCAGTGAAGTCATTCAAGTCATTTTTCCATGCAGCTCAGCTCCTCCTGCAACCCACTTCCACATCCTAGCAATGACTCGGCTGCTGGGCTCACCCTGCTTTCCCCTCCTGACAGTAAAATCGCAGGCCTACAGCCTTCTAATCGTTAATGTAACACACCAAATGTGGGAGCAGAGTACACTGAGCTGCCTACCAACACAATTTGAATGACTTTGGTTCTTCATGCTATATAAATACTTGCATGTCCATACCCGGGCCACAAATTCCACTTAAAGCGGAGTTCCACCCAAAAGGTAAAGTTCTGCTTTAAACTCCCCCCCTCCCCCCTGCCACATACGTCATTTTTTTGGGGGGGGAGCAGGTACCTAGTTTTGATAGGTACGGGTTAGTGTGTGTTTATTAAAAGTCAGCAGATACACTTTTTGTAGCTGCTGACTCTTAGTAAACACTAAAGCGCCTGGAGCTCCACTTTACCCAAATCGATTAGTACCTAAACCTACCTGTATTTTCAGCATATAAAAGACCTATTGCCACTCTCTTCTGCAGAAAAACTGGCTACATTGGCAGCTCGCTGTTGCTCATTCAGCAAGATGTATATCTTTAATAACCAACATGGAGCTGTGAAAAGACTGAGGAGGCAAGCAAAACTGAGTTATTACTGTGAATGTGCAACTGCAAATATCCCAGCACTTGCAGTTTTCAACTTTCAATGTTGCTAGCTCCTCCTCTCCCAGTGCTGCTTTCCTGAACTTCCAGTCCTCACAGTGGACAATGCAGTCTCCAAAACAAATATAGGGGGTTATTTACGAAAGGCAAATCCACTTTGCACTACAGGTGCAAACTACAAGTGCAAAGTGCACTTGAATTTGCACTGAAAGTGCATTTGGAAGTGCAGTCGCTGTAGATCCGAGGGGGACATGCAAGGAAAATAAAAAACAGCATTTTAGCTTGAACATGATTGGATAATACAATCAGCAGAGCTTCCCCTCACTTCAGATCTACCTCTCAGATTTACAGCGACTGCACTAACAAGTGCACTTTCAGTGCAATTTCAAGTGCACTTGTAGTTTGCACTTGTAGTGCAAAGTGTATTTGCCTTTCGTAAATAACCCCCATAGTGTTACCAGTGCCACATATACATAAATAATTACTCCCAAGCAAGCTGCTCAACATGTGATCCCCTCTGTGTGCTACCTGAAGATGCCTTCCTATGGTGAAATGCGTTGAGGCAGGTTCTGAGGACTTTCGGTGATGTCAATTCCTGGCAGTGGAGTGCACGCTGGTTCCAGAATCCGGAACAGTGGCAGCTCTATAGGCATACAATTCACACCGCTGGATATACTGGTGTCGGTTGAGGCACCGGAGCATGTGAGTGGAAAAGGAGTTTTTTATTGAACGTTGGCAATTTTCAATAAACGGGGTGCACAATGATGTGTGTATCTACGGTTTTTCTCTATCCCTGAGAGGTATTGATACTGGCAAATCTGGTGTGAACAGTCTTGGTCCCGGCCTGGTATAGAGTTGTGGAATCTCATGTTTTACAATGCTCATAATGACTCATTATTTTCTAAGGGCACAAAATCTCTGGTGAGTCCTTACCTAAGAGGGGCATGTGACACCACAACACGGTTTGCTGTTTTTAGCAAAGTCACACAGAGTTTACTTTTTGTTTACTTTTTGTTTGGAACACAACGCTGCATGGATTTGAAGCACTGTATATGATTCATGGACACGACTATTGGAGCACAGTGATATGTTGGGACACTTCCAAAAAACAAAAATTTCAGTTCATGTCATGTTGGCATTTGTCATATGTGGAATATTTATAAATAGGTTTATTTTATTTATTTTTGCTCATAGTGCAGTCTCCAGCTATTCTGTTAGCTTGAAGAGGTGTGTGTGCGTGTTAGGGTGGGGGTGGGGGGCAGGGGAATGCCTTGTCATCCTAGGCTATAGGGCTGTGTGTTTCTATTGATGCAAGCAATGTAGAGAGACACAACCAGTCCCTGCATGCAAGGGTGGCCCCAAAGAGAAAGGAACCACCCTGAAAAGGGAAACGTTGGGAATGAATCCAGTTCTCCAGCTTAAACTGCAAAATAGGCAAGGATTAAAAGATATACTGTGCCTTGAAAAAGTAGTCATACCCCTTGAAATGTTCCACATTTTGTCATGTTGCAACCAAAAACGTAAATGTTTTATTGGGATTGTATGTGATAAACCAACACAAAGTGGCACATAATTGTGACGTGGAAGGAAAATGATAAATGTTTTTCAAAATTTCAATACTTTGTAGAACCACCTTTTATTAGCTGCAAGTCTTTTTGGGGATGTCTCTACCAGCTTTGCACATCTAGAAATTAAAATTTTTGCCCATTCTTCTTTGCAAAATAGCTCAAGCTCTGTCAGATTGGATAGAGAGGGTCTGTGAACAGCAATTTTCAAGTCTTGCCCCAAATTCTCAATTGGATTTAAGTCTGGACATTTACTGGACCATTCTAACACATGAATATGCTTTGATCCAAACCATTCCATTGTAGCTCTGGCTGTATGTTTAGGGTCGTTCTGCTGGAAGGCGAACCTCCGTCCAAGTATCAGGCCTTTTGCAGACTCTAATGCCTCGTACACACGACCGGTTTTTCCGTTGGATAAAAAACCAACAGTTTTCCCGACAGAATTCCTCTCAGCCTGCCTTGCACACGCTCAGACAAAAGTCCGCCCGTCCAAAGCGCGGTGACATACAACACGTACGACGGCACTATAAAGGGGAAGTTCCATTCCAACGGCGCCACCCTTTGGGCTGCTTTTGCTGATCCTCGTGTTAGTAAAAGTTTGGTGAGAGACGATTCACACTTTTCAGCCTCGTGCTTTTCAGTACGTTACAGCGTGACGAATGTGATATCTTCATTACGAATGCTAGTTTTACGCTCCCGTCTCATACTTGATTCTGAGCATGTGCGGTTTTCTTCCCCTCGGAAAAGCATACAGATGAACGGTTTTCCTGCCAGGATTTTTTCCTGATGGGAAAAAAGAGATCCTGCTCTCTTTTTTTGTCCGGCAGTTTTCCCTTCTAAAAAACTGCGATGGAGCATACACACGGCCGGTATTCCCGACCAAAAGCTCTCATAGCAGTTTTCCCGTCGGAAAAAACGGTCGTGTGTACGAGGCATAACAGGTTTTCTTCTAAGATTTCCCTGTATTTGGCTCCATCCATCTTCCCATAAACTCTGACCAGCTTCCCTTTCCCTGCTGAAGAAAAGCATCCCTACAACATGATGCTGCTATCATGGTTCTCTGTGGGGATGGTGTGTTCAGGGTGATGTGCAGTGTTAGTTTTCCACCACACATAGCGGTTTGCTTTTAGGCCAAAAAGTTCCATTTTGGTCTCATTTGAACAGAGCACCTTCTTCCACATGTTTGTTGTGTCCCCCACATGGCTTCTCACAAACTGCAAACAGGACTTCTTATGGCTTTCTTTCAGGAATGGCTTTCTTTTTGCCACTCTTCCATAAAGGCCAGATTTGTGGAGTGCATGACTTAGGCTGGGTTCACACTCAGGTGTAAGCCGTAACCAATTCGCATAGGTGTGAACGGGGCCTAATAGTTATCCTGTAGACAGATTCTCCCACCTGAGCTGTGGATCTCTGCAGCTCCTCCAGAGTTACCATGGGCCTCTTGGCTGCTTCTCTGATTAATGCTTTCCTTGCCAGGCCTGTCAGTTTAGGTAGATGGCCATGTCTTGGTAGGTTTGCAGTTATGCCATACTCTTTCCATTTTCAGATGATGGATTGAACAGTGTGTTCCGTGAGATGTTTAAAGCTTGGGATATTTTTTTATAACCTAACCCTGCTTTAAACTTCTCCACAACTTTATCCCTGACCTGTGTGGTGTGTTCCTTGGCCTTCATAATGCTGTTTCTTCACTAAGGTTCTCTAACAATCCTCTGAGAGCTTCACAGAACAGCTGTATTTGTGACTTCTGAAGGCAATTGGCTCCACTAGATTTTAGTTAGGGGTATCAGAGTAAAGTAAAAAGAAAAAATATTCAGCGCTGAAAAAATAGTAAGGAAATACTAAAAGTTGCAAGCCAGCACTCAAGGTATACTCATAAAAATCCCTCAAAAACAATCTGAAATAAAAATAGTGCAGCGCAACAAAAACTATGTGGAATACATGTCATAAACACATATCAAATTCATAAATCAGTAACATAACATAAAGTCCATAAGTGCTTGTGAACCAGCAATAATAATATGCAAAGTGAATATAAAAGTGTCCAGAGATCCCTCCACCACAATAGGATTGGCCTCTCACCTCACAACTTCGACCTAACTAGAGGTCACACAGCTTGTACTCAAAAGAGTAAATGAGAATCACATGGGAAAACTCCGATCAAACAGTGGTCTCATAAAGCAGGATATCAGGCTGGAAACTCCATCATATAGGAAGACAAGAATAAAGAACGATCTAGTGCTCTCTGTATAGACTATTTAATATGTTAAAATATACAACTCAAAAAATGTTACTCACAAATAAGGCACAAATAAGGCACTCAGACGCGAGTGTCAGCGTTCAAAGCATATGGATAGAGCGGCGTGGTAACACAGACTGTGGTGATGACCGCGAATGACGTCTAGCGTGGCTCCTCCCCCCGTACGCGTTACGTCCAGTAGGCGGGACTTCCTCAGCGTGGGGTTCTTTATTCTTGTCTTCCTATATGATGGAGTTTCCAGCCTGATATCCTGCTTTATGAGACCACTGTTTGATCGGAGTTTTCCCATGTGATTCTCATTTACTCTTTTGAGTACAAGCTGTGTGACCTCTAGTTAGGTCGAAGTTGTGAGGTGAGAGGCCAATCCTATTGTGGTGGAGGGATCTCTGGACACTTTTATATTCACTTTGCATATTATTATTGCTGGTTCACAAGCACTTATGGACTTTATGTTATGTTACTGATTTATGAATTTGATATGTGTTTATGACATGTATTCCACATAGTTTTTGTTGCGCTGCACTATTTTTATTTCAGAGTATCAGAGTAAAGGGAGCTGAATATAAATACAAGCCACACTTTTCACATATTTATTTGTAAAAAAATAAATAAAAGTACAGTATTTATCATTTTCCTTCCACCTCACAATTATTTGCCACTTTGTGTTGGTCTATCACATAAAATCCCAATAAAATACATTTACGTTTTTGGTTGTAACATGGCAAAATGTGGAAAATGTCAGGGTCACCTGTGGCCAGGTGACAGATGCACACCGTAGGGGGACAGGAGTGCACCGCGAGGTAGTGAACCCTATGGCTGGCTTCTGTGGGTAGGAAACTGGGTGGTTGTGGAAAGCGGGACCAGAGGAGCACAACCGGGATCCCAACGGAAGCGAGAGCCAAGATTCCCCAGGGCGCGGAGTCTAAGACCCAGCTGGTCTTCTCCAGGGCCTCTAGTGGTGAGGATGTTACGCTGCAGGCTGGGACCAGGTCGCGGCCCCTGGAGTTTCCTAGCTCACGCCCCGTAGGATAAGGGGAAGCAGCGGCACACGATAGAGAGAACCGAATAACAAGCCGAAGGTCAGGGGCCACAAGCAGACAAGGATAACGAAGAACGAGCCGAAGGTCAAGGGTCACGAGCAGACAGGGATGGTCGGGGACAAGCCAATAACGTAACAGAGAGACAGACGTAGCACACGGCAGGCAGGAACCCAAACACACAATGCCTAACAAACACGTTGATCAGCAAAGCAGGCTTGCAGTGCACAGGTTAATATAGTGTTCAGTGATAGGGCCTGGGGTGGAGTCAGGCTGGGAGGAGATTATAAAGGAAGCCAGGTGAAGGAGGTCTGGTCTCTAGATGAACACATGAGGAGGAAGGTAAGATGGCAGACAGACATTAATGCATATCCATGACAGTACCCTCCCTCTTACGAGGCCTCCCCCTTCCCCGCCTGGGCCCAGGTTTAGAGGGAAACTTCAGATGAAACTCCTTTAACAGACGAGGTGCAAAGACCTCAGATGCAGTGATCCAAGACCTCTCCTCAGGACCAAACCCTTTCCAATGAACGAGGTACTGAAGAACGCCTTTACAGAGTCGGGAGTCCAGAATTTGACTGATCTCGTACTCCTGATTATCCTCCGAGACAGGCGCCACGGTAGGAAGAGGACGAGAGAATTTATTGAGGACTAAAGGCTTTAGAAGAGCAACATGAAAGGAGTTAGTGATTTTAAGGCTCTTAGGAATCTGGAGTTTGAAACAAACCGGATTCAGTTTAGCAGTTACCGTGTATGGACCGATGAATCGTGGAGCAAACTTCAGAGAAGGAACTCGGAGCTTGATGTTCCTGGTAGAGAGCCAGACTTTGTCCCCTGGCTGAAGAGAAGGCGGTTTACGCCTGCGGCGGTCTGCAAAGCCTTTGAATTTTTCAGCAGCTGCCCGGAGGGAATCATGAACGTGACCCCAAACGGAATTGAGAGACTCCTGAACCGAAGCCAAAGCTGGAATGTCTGGAGAACAGATCATAGGAAGAGGAAGTTGAGGGTGTTTTCCATAAACTGTGAAAAAGGGTGTCTTCTGCGAACTGGTATTCACATGATTGTTATGGGAGAATTCTGCCCACGGGAGTAGAGAGGACCAATCGTCATGGTGAGAAGACACAAAGGTGCGAAGAAAGACCTCTAACTCCTGATTAACCCTCTCAGTCTGTCCATTGGATTGGGGATGGTAAGAAGAAGAAAAATCCAAGACAATATTGAGGGATTTGCAAAAGGCTCTCCAAAAACGAGACGTGAATTGGACTCCCCTGTCGGAAACAATATGAGAAGGGACCCCATGTAGGCGGAGAATTTCTCGAATGAAAATGGGAACCAAGGCAGGGGCAGAAGGAAGACCAGGAAGAGGAACAAAATGAGCCATCTTGGAGAATCGATCGATTACCACCCAAATGACTGTATTATTCTCAGACAGTGGGAGATCGGTGATAAAATCCATGGCAATATGGGCCCAGGGTTCCTTAGGAATAGGCAAGGGCATGAGGAGACCAGCAGGAGCTTGTGTGGAGGATTTGGACTGAGCACAGACATGACAAGCTTTAACGTAGTCTTTGACGTCTGAGCGGAGATTAGGCCACCAGTAGTGACGACTGATGAGTAGGAAGGATCGGAGGAATCCAGAATGCCCTGCCACCTTGGAATCATGTCCCCAACGAAGGATCTTAGCTCTTAGCTCAGTGGGGACAAAGGTCTTACCAGGCGGAATTTTAGACTTCAGGGTGGTAGAGTGGGCAACAATGCATGAGGTGGGAATGATCGGCTCAGGTTCAGGGGCGGACTCCTCGTCCAAAGTGTCAAATGACCTAGAGAGCGCATCAGCCCGACCGTTGCAGGAACCAGGTTTGTAGGTAATCGTGAAATTAAAACGGGCAAAGAAGAGACTCCACCTGGCCTGTCTAGGATTCAGACGTTTAGCATTCTGTAGATACTGTAAATTCTTGTGATCGGTAAAGATCGTTATGGAGTGAGGGGAACCCTCCAAGAGATGACGCCACTCCTCTAACGCCAATTTAATAGCGAGAAGTTCCCGATCACCGATGGCATAATTCCTCTCTGCCTGAGAAATTTTTTTGGAGAAGAACGCACATGGTTGGCGTCTCTTCTCAAAGATTTGAAGAAGCACAGCTCCCACCCCCATTGAGGAAGCGTCCACTTCAATAAAAAATGCATTCCCAGGATTTGGTCTCCTCAAGAGGGGGCCAGAAACAAAGGCCTGTTTCAGGTTGTGAAATGCAGAGACAGCTTCGGGAGGCCAGTCTCTGGCATTCACACCCTTCTTTGTCAAAGCGATAATAGGCGCGGCAATGGAAGAGTAATTCCTTATGAACTGCCTATAATAATTAGTGAAGCCAAGAAAGCGCTGTGTGGCCTTGAGGCTAGCAGGAAGAGGCCAGTTGGTGATAGCCAAGACCTTCCCAGGGTCCATACGAAGCCCCGAACATGAGACAAAGCACCCCAAAAACAGGACCTCAGAACATTCAAAGGAACATTTCTCCAGCTTGGCATAGAGATTGTTCTCTCTAAGACGTTGAAGTACAGTGCGGACATGGTTTCTGTGGACGAGCAGATTTTCAGAAAAGATCAGAATGTCATCCAGATAGATGACAACAAACTGGTACAGCAGATCTCTGAAGATTTCATTGACAAAGTTTTGAAACACGGCTGGAGCATTACACAGACCAAAAGGCATCACCAGATATTCGTAATGCCCGTCTCTAGTGTTAAATGCAGTCTTCCATTCGTCACCCTCCCGTATTCGAATGAGATTGTACGCGCCTCTGAGATCCAACTTGGTGAAAATGGAGGCACCCTTCAACCTATCGAATAGCTCAGATATTAAGGGTAAGGGGTATCGATTTTTAATAGTAACCGCATTTAAACCCCGATAATCGATGCAGGGTCTTAAGGTACCATCCTTTTTGGCAACAAAAAAGAACCCTGCCCCTGCAGGCGATGAGGATTTCCGGATGAACCCTCTCTCCAGATTCTCTGCTACATACTCCGACATGGCCTGGGTCTCTGGGATGGACAGAGGGTAGGTACGACCCCTGGGTAGAGTTGCTCCGGGGACAAGATCAATAGCACAGTCAAAAGACCTGTGGGGAGGAAGCACCTCAGCTGATTTTTTACAGAACACATCCCGGTAATCGCTGTATGCGGCGGGAAGATCAGAAGAAACAGAAGTGGCAGCAACCGGAAGACTCTCCTTGGGGGTCACCTTGAGAAGACACGGCGAGAAACATGAGGAACCCCAGGCCAGGATCTGCCCAGAGACCCAGTCCACATGTGGAGAGTGGAGCTGTAGCCAAGGGAGGCCCAATACAACTGGGGTAGAGGCCTTGGGTAGAATAAGAAAGGATATCCACTCCTGGTGGAGAATCCCTACCGACATCCTAATGGGTAGCGTCTGGAAGCGAATAGGGCCCCCTGGGAGAACAGTGCCATCAATTGCCGAGACTACCAATGGGGTAGTGAGAGGTGAAAGGGTAAGCTTCATAGAAGAAGCAGTTCTCCAATCCATGAAATTGCCGGCAGCCCCGGAATCCAGGTATGCAAGGGTTGACTGAGGAGAAGTGCCTACATGAAGGGACACCGGCAAGAGCAGGCGAGAAGGTGATGTTTCTGGGTCCAATACTCCACCTTCCAAATGTATTAGACCCGAGCGTTTCCCGGACGAAGCGAGCAGGAGTCACGAAAATGACCCTTGCCCCCACAATAGAGGCACAAGCCCAGAGTTCTGCGCCTAGCACGTTCTTCGGGGGTTAGTCTGGTCCGGCCCAGCTGCATAGGTTCTTCAGCAGGTAGAGGATGCTCCACGGAATGAAGGGAGGGGAGCTCAGACTGGCTAGGACCCAGAGAGTGCTGGCGTCTTTTTTCTAAGGACCTCTCTTGAAAACGAATGTCGATCTGGTTGCATAATGAAATTACATCGTCCAGACCGACGGGAATGGCTCTTCCCGCTAATTCGTCTTTCACTCGGTCAGAGAGGCCATGTAAAAAGGTAGCGACCAGGGCCTCATTATTCCAGCTCAATTCAGCTGTGTGGATACGGAACTGAAGAGCATATTGCCCCACTGAACTAGATTCTTGGCGAAGACGTAAGACAGCACTAGCCGCTGAAGAAGCCCGAGCCGGCTCTTCGAAGATATTACGAAAGAGCTTCAAGAATTCGGACAGACTGGAAACCACCGGATCGTTCCTCTCCCACAGGGGGGCAGCCCAGGCCAAAGCTTCACCGGAGAGGAGGGAAATGATATAGGCTACCTTAGCCCGGTCAGATAGGAAGCTTTGAGGCTGAAGCTCAAAATGAATAGTGCATTGGCTGAGAAACCCCCTGCAGGCCTTGGAGTCCCCAGAGAAACGGAACGGAGCTGGCAATCTTAGTGAGTGTGAGGCTGCGACTGGTGCGATAGGTACAGCCGCTGGTTGTACTTGGGGTTGCGGATTCGGGGTTCCCAAGGAGACCTGAAGCTGCTCGAATCGAGAAGCCAGATCCTGGAGGAATCGCATCACCTGGGTCTGATTTGATTCCTGGGTCTCAAGTCTGCGAACTATGCCCTGCAATGGATCATCCGCGGGAAGCGGGATGTCAGCCGGGTTCATGGCTGATCAAACTGTCAGGGTCACCTGTGGCCAGGTGACAGATGCACACCGTAGGGGGACAGGAGTGCACCGCGAGGTAGTGAACCCTATGGCTGGCTTCTGTGGGTAGGAAACTGGGTGGTTGTGGAAAGCGGGACCAGAGGAGCACAACCGGGATCCCAACGGAAGCGAGAGCCAAGATTCCCCAGGGCGCGGAGTCTAAGACCCAGCTGGTCTTCTCCAGGGCCTCTAGTGGTGAGGATGTTACGCTGCAGGCTGGGACCAGGTCGCGGCCCCTGGAGTTTCCTAGCTCACGCCCCGTAGGATAAGGGGAAGCAGCGGCACACGATAGAGAGAACCGAATAACAAGCCGAAGGTCAGGGGCCACAAGCAGACAAGGATAACGAAGAACGAGCCGAAGGTCAAGGGTCACGAGCAGACAGGGATGGTCGGGGACAAGCCAATAACGTAACAGAGAGACAGACGTAGCACACGGCAGGCAGGAACCCAAACACACAATGCCTAACAAACACGTTGATCAGCAAAGCAGGCTTGCAGTGCACAGGTTAATATAGTGTTCAGTAGTGATGAGCCGAACACCCCCGGGTTCGGTTCGCACCAGAACCCGCGAACGGACCGAAAGTTCGAACGAACATTAGAACCCTATTAAATACAATGGATGCGAACGTTCGAATTCTAAAGTGCTAATTATAACAACTATTATGCATGTTATTGTCCTAAAAAGGGTTTGGGAACCCGGGTTCTGCACCAGGGGACATGTATCAATGCAAAAAGAAGTTTTAAAAACGGTCGTTTTTCGGGAGCAGTCATTTTAATGATGCATAAAGTGAAAAAAAAAAAGTCAAATATTCCTTTAAATATCGTACCTGGGGGGTGTCTAAAGTATGCCTGTGAAGTGCCACGTGTTTCCCGTGTTTAGAACTGTCCCTGCACAAAATGACACTTCTAAAGGAAAAAAAAGCCATTTAAAACTGCTTGCGGCTTTAATGTAATGTCTGGTCCCGGTAATATGGATGAAATTCTTTAAGAAAAATGGCATAGCTACCCCATGACCCCCCCCCTACCCCAGCCCATTACCAGCCCCTTTGGGTCTTGTATGGATATTAAGGGGAACCCCGCACATAAAATAAAAAAGGCCCTATATACTCTGAACAGCCCTATACAGGCGGTGCATACAAGACAGGGACTGTAGGTTTGTTCTTATGTAGAGTCTGTTTGTAATTTTGAACAGGTACATTGTTGAAGTGTAGCTCCAGCCCAAAAATCTATTTTTAAACTTTTTGGAAAACATAGGTAAGGGTTATCACCCCTGTAACATTTGTTTTGCTGTCTGTGCCCCTGTTCAGAACATTTCACCTCACTTTCCGTCCCAATGACAACTGTTTTTGAAATGTGGTGTTTTTCTTGAAACAAGGATTGCTGATAAAGCATCAGTACAGAGGAGACACCTTTCTCCCATATTTATTCTTACAGGAGAGAATTTTCCTTCCTAGTGGTAGATTTCCTCTCACTTCCTGTTGGCTTCTTGCGTTTGCAAGTAGGAGTCGTTTGTAAGTTGGATGTTTGAAAGTAGGGACCTGCCGTATATACTCTGCAGAAATAGGCCCCTTAGTTGTTGGTGTTGGCACAACACTGTAAGCACTCACAGTTACTCTTGGTTGGTGCTGGAACGCCCTGCTGTCAACTATTATATCAGGAATTTTAATTACATATAATTGTTGAACAGTGGTAGTAAAAATTGGGCCTTTGATGGTGGTGCTGGTGCCACAACACTGTAAGCCCTGACAGTTACTCTTGGTGGGTGCAGCAATGGGCCCTGCTGTGAATTATTAGATCAAGAATTGTAATTACATGCCCCTGTTGAACAGGGGCTGAAAAATTGGGCCTTAGGCACTGGTGGCACAACACTGCAACCCCTCACAGCAACTGTACTTGGAGCACAGCAATGAGCCCTGTTGCAAAGTATTGCTTCAAAAATTGTAATGACACGCCCCTGTTAAACAGGGGCTGAAAAATTGGGCCTTAGGCACTGGTGGCACAACACTGCAACTCCTCACAGATACTGTACTTGGAGCACACCAATGAGCCCTGTTGCAAAGTATTGCTTCAAAAATTGTAATGACACGCCCCTGTTAAACAGGGGCTGAAAAATTGGGCCTTAGGCACTGGTGGCACAACACTGCAACTCCTCACAGATACTGTACTTGGAGCACAGCAATGAGCCCTGTTGCAAAGTATTGCTTCAAAAATTGTAATTACACGCCCCTGTTAAACAGGGGCTGAAAAATTGGGCGTTAGGCACTGGTGGCACAACACTGCAACTCCTCACAGATACTGTACTTGGAGCACAGCAATGAGCCCTGTTGCAAAGTATTGCTTCAAAAATTGTAATTACACGCCCCTGTTAAACAGGGGCTGAAAAATTGGGCGTTAGGCACTGGTGGCGGCACCCATAAACAAAAATGATCTTACAAGCTATCATCATCAATCGTATCATTGAGGACTCGGAGGAGGAGGATAGCCAGTCAACATAACAGCACAGGCACTCAGCATCAGCATCAGTCTTGAAGGGATGTGACATGTTAAAATCAATTAGTCTGTTATATCAGCATCAGGTGTGTGGTAGCTGGTGGTGATCCAAGACTGGTTCATCTTGATGAAAGTCAGTCGATCAACCGAGTCGGTGGACAGGCGCACCCTGTGATCCGTGACAAATCCTCCAGCAGCACTGAATGTGCGTTCCGAAAGCACGCTGGATGCAGGACAGGCCAGTAGCTCAATTGCATACTGTGCAAGCTCTGGCCAGTGATCCATCCTCAAGACCCAGTAAGCCAGAGGATTTTCGGTGGGGAAGGTGTCCAAGTCTGACCTTGCCCCTAGATATTCCTGCACCATGTTTATCAGACGCTGGCGATGGTTGCTGGAACCGATCATACTTTGGGGCTGCGGACTAAAGAATTGTCTGAACGCATCGGTCAGACGGCCACCTTCCCCACCGCTCCTTCTTTGACTGGCCGAAGCCTCAGCAACTCGTTGTCCAGGACCAGGAGTTTGCAACCTCCCAGTCTCTGGGAACGCGTTGCACAGACCTTTCTGCAAGGCCTCCCGGAGTTGTCTCATCCTCTGCTCCCTCTGCGACGGTAACATAAGGTCCGCAACCTTACCCTTGTACCGTGGATCAAGGAGAGTGGCCAGCCAGTAATGGTCCCTCTCCTTGATCCGAAGAATACGAGGATCCTTCCGCAGACTTTGCAGGATCAGGGAGGCCATGCAGCGTAGGTTTGCTGAGGCATTCGCTCCGGAGTCCTCTGGGTCACTAAGGACGACATGATCCGCAGCCACCTCCTCCCAGCCACGTACAAGTCCACTGGTTTCTTGGGACTGTAAATCATCCCTAAAAGACTGCTGCTGATGATGCTGAGTGCCAGCCTCCACCTCCATGCTGACACAATCCTCCTCCTCCTCCTCCTCCTCCTCTTCCTGTGCGATGGGTGGGACAGAAGGAACACTGTCTGGGTAAAGGGGGCCTTGAGAGGCAAGGAAGTCCTCCTCTTCCTGCCTCTGTTCTGCCTCAAGTGCCCTGTCCATTATTCCACGCAGCGTGTGCTCCAACAGGTGGACAAGAGGTACAGTGTCACTGATGCATGCACTGTCACTGCTCACCATCCTCGTGGCCTCCTCAAATGGTGCCAGGACAGTGCATGCATCCCTGATCATGCCCCACTGGCGTGGAGAAAAAAAACCAAGCTCCCCTGACCCTGTCCTGGTGCCGTAGTCGCACAGGTACTCATTGATGGCCCTCTGCTGCGTGTGCAGCCGCTGCAGCATGGCCAACGTTGAGTTCCACCTGGTGGGCATGTCACATATAAGGCGGTTCTTGGGCAGGTTCAACTCCTTTTGCAGCTCAGCCAGGCGAGCACTGGCATTATAAGATCTGCGGAAATGCACACAGACTTTCCTGGCCTGCCTCAGGACATCCTGTAAGCCCGGGTACCTGCCCAAGAAGCGCTGCACCACCAGGTTAAGGACGTGAGCCACACAGGGCACATGGGTCAGTTGTCCCTGTCGGAGGGCGGAGAGGAGGTTGGTGCCATTGTCGCAAACCACCATTCCTGGCTTAAGCTGGCGTGGCGTCAACCACCTCTCGGCCTGGCCCTGCAGAGCAGACAGGACCTCTGCCCCAGTGTGGCTTCTGTCCCCCAAACACACCAGCGCAAGCACGGCATGGCATCTTTTTGCCTGCGTACTTGCGTAGCCCCGTGAACGGCTACGGAGCACCGCTGGTTCATAGGACAAACCACAGGAAGAGGCCATGGAGGAAGAAGAAGAGGAGGGGGTGGAGGAGAGAGGTGTGTCACAACCAGTAGTAGCATTTTGGAGGCGTGGCGGTGGGACAACCTCCAACACTACTGCACCTTGTCCTGAATCCTTCCCAGCTGCCAAAAGAGTGACCCAATGGGCCGTGAAAGAAAGGTAACGTCCCTGTCCATGCCTGCTGGACCATGAGTCAGCGGTAATATGCACCTTACCGCTGACCGCCCTGTCCAGCGAGGCCAAGACATTGCCTTCCACATGCCGGTAGAGAGCCGGAATAGCCTTCCGTGAGAAAAAGTGGCGTTTGGGAACCTGCCACTGAGGAACTGCACATTGCACAAACTCACGGAAGGGGGCCGAGTCTACCAACTGAAAAGGCAGCAGTTGAAGCGCTAGCAATTTAGCCAAGCTAGCATTCAACCGCTGGGCATGTGGATGGCTGGGAGTGAACTTCTTTCGACGGTCCAGCAGCTGGGGCAGGGAAATTTGCCTGCTAGAATCGGACGTCGGTGTACTGCTAGCAGAGTGGGCGCAAGTACTTGGCTGTGACACACCTAATTCTACACCTTCATTCCTCTCAGTGCATGTTTCAGAGAGGACTGAAGTTATAGTGGGGTTGGAGATCCCAGCTGATGCGGTGCAAGGAGAGGTCCGCTTTGTTCTTTGGTGTGGGTCTTTGAGGTAGGCTTGCCAACGAGCTGCATGGCAGGTCAACATATGTCTGGTCAGGCATGTGGTACCCAAGCGGCTGATGTTTTGGCCACGCGATATACGCTTGAGACATATGTTGCAAACAGCAGCTGTGCGATCTGATGCACTAGCCTCAAAAAAGGCCCACACCAAAGAACTTTTTGAATGACGGGCAGAGGCAGCGCCCTGCACAGGCGGAGCTCTGCGGTGTGATTCCGTCGGTGTACTGCCCTTACGCTGGCCACCAAAGGGCATCCTGCCTCGTTGGAGATGTGCCTCCTCCTCATCCTCCTCCTCCTCCTCTCTCCTATTAGGCACCCACGTGGAGTCAGTGACCTCATCATCCCCTCCCTCCTCATCACTGGAGCCAATCTGGCAGTATGCTGCAGCTGCTGGAACATGACTGCCAGATTGGTGTCCTTCTTGAGCATCCCCTCTGTCTGCTCTCACGCTACTGCCTTCCTCTAGCTGGGTTTCATCATCAGACCCTTCGAAACGCTGGGCATCCTCCTGGAGCATGTACCCAACACTGTGCTGAAACAGTTCGGGGGACTCCTCAGGAGGAGGACATGGTGGGTCTAGGGAAGGAGTGACTGATGATTTGTCTGACATTGATACCAGGGAAGACGACGCTTTGGCAGCTGCTTTTCCAGTACCCTGAGCCTGGGTGAGAGAGGATGAGGAGGAGGAGGAGGGCTTGGTCATCCACTCTACCAAGTCTTCGGCATGATGTGGCTCAACATGTCCAGCTGCCGAAAAGAAGGACAAGCGTGTCCCATGGCCATGTGCTGATGACAATGCACCGCGTCCACGACCAGCACTGTTGCCCCCAGACACAGAGCCTGCTTGCCCTCTTTTATTGCCTCCTGACTGTCTGCCTCTCCTTGTTTGCCTTCCAGACATTCTAATAGATGGCCTGCAGGGAGATGGGAAAAAAGCAATAAGGGCTACCTTCAGGTGTCCTTCTCTGTCCCTTGAAACAAGGACTTGCAGAGTGAAATAAACTGACACTCTCCCTACCTACAGTTTTCTGTCCCTAGAATAAATGTTTTTTTTAATCACAATATAGCACAAGGACAATTCAGTCACTGTCCTTCCAGGTCCCTGGAAACAAGGACTTGCAGAGTGAAATAAACTGACACTCTCCCTACCTACAGTTTTCTGTCCCTAGAATAAATGTTTTTTTAAGCACAATATAGCACAAGGACAATTCACTCACTGTCCTTACAGGTCCCTGGAAACAAGGACTTGCAGAGTGAAAGAAAAAAAACACTCTCCCTACCTACAGTTTTCTGTCCCTAGAAAAAATGTTTTTTTTAATCACAATATAACACAAGGACAATTCACTCACTGTCCTTCCAGGTCCCTGGAAACAAGGACTTGCAGAGTGAAATAAACTGACACTCTCCCTACCTACAGTTTTCTGTCCCTAGAATAAATGTTTTTTTTAAGCACAATATAGCACAAGGACAATTCACTCACTGTCCTTACAGGTCCCTGGAAACAAGGACTTGCAGAGTGAAAGAAAAAAAACACTCTCCCTACCTACAGTTTTCTGTCCCTAGAAAAAATGTTTTTTTTAATCACAATATAACACAAGGACAATTCACTCACTGTCCTTCCAGGTCCCTGGAAACAAGGACTTGCAGAGTGAAATAAACTGACACTCTCCCTACCTACAGTTTTCTGTCCCTAGAATAAATGTTTTTTTTAAGCACAATATAGCACAAGGACAATTCACTCACTGTCCTTACAGGTCCCTGGAAACAAGGACTTGCAGAGTGAAAGAAAAAAAACACTCTCCCTACCTACAGTTTTCTGTCCCTAGAAAAAATTTTTTTTTTAATCACAATATAACACAAGGACAATTCAGTCACTGTCCTTCCAGGTCCCTGGAAACAAGGACTTGCAGAGTGAAATAAACTGACACTCTCCCTACCTACAGTTTTCTGTCCCTAGAATAAATGTTTTTTTTAATCACAATATAGCACAAGGACAATTCAGTCACTGTCCTTCCAGGTCCCTGGAAACAAGGACTTGCAGAGTGAAATAAACTGACACTCTCCCTACCTACAGTTTTCTGTCCCTAGAATAAATGTTTTTTTTAATCACAATATAGCACAAGGACAATTCAGTCACTGTCCTTCCAGGTCCCTGGAAACAAGGACTTGCAGAGTGAAATAAACTGACACTCTCCCTACCTACAGTTTTCTGTCCCTAGAATAAATGTTTTTTTTAATCACAATATAGCACAAGGACAATTCAGTCACTGTCCTTCCAGGTCCCTGGAAACAAGGACTTGCAGAGTGAAATAAACTGACACTCTCCCTACCTACAGTTTTCTGTCCCTAGAATAAATGTTTTTTTTAATCACAATATAGCACAAGGACAATTCAGTCACTGTCCTTCCAGGTCCCTGGAAACAAGGACTTGCAGAGTGAAATAAACTGACACTCTCCCTACCTACAGTTTTCTGTCCCTAGAATAAATGTTTTTTTTAATCACAATATAGCACAAGGACAATTCAGTCACTGTCCTTCCAGGTCCCTGGAAACAAGGACTTGCAGAGTGAAATAAACTGACACTCTCCCTACCTACAGTTTTCTGTCCCTAGAATAAATGTTTTTTTTAATCACAATATAGCACAAGGACAATTCAGTCACTGTCCTTCCAGGTCCCTGGAAACAAGGACTTGCAGAGTGAAATAAACTGACACTCTCCCTACCTACAGTTTTCTGTCCCTAGAATAAATGTTTTTTTTAATCACAATATAGCACAAGGACAATTCAGTCACTGTCCTTCCAGGTCCCTGGAAACAAGGACTTGCAGAGTGAAATAAACTGACACTCTCCCTACCTACAGTTTTCTGTCCCTAGAATAAATGTTTTTTTTAATCACAATATAGCACAAGGACAATTCAGTCACTGTCCTTCCAGGTCCCTGGAAACAAGGACTTGCAGAGTGAAATAAACTGACACTCTCCCTACCTACAGTTTTCTGTCCCTAGAATAAATGTTTTTTTTAATCACAATATAGCACAAGGACAATTCAGTCACTGTCCTTCCAGGTCCCTGGAAACAAGGACTTGCAGAGTGAAATAAACTGACACTCTCCCTACCTACAGTTTTCTGTCCCTAGAATAAATGTTTTTTTTAATCACAATATAGCACAAGGACAATTCAGTCACTGTCCTTCCAGGTCCCTGGAAACAAGGACTTGCAGAGTGAAATAAACTGACACTCTCCCTACCTACAGTTTTCTGTCCCTAGAATAAATGTTTTTTTTAATCACAATATAGCACAAGGACAATTCAGTCACTGTCCTTCCAGGTCCCTGGAAACAAGGACTTGCAGAGTGAAATAAACTGACACTCTCCCTACCTACAGTTTTCTGTCCCTAGAATAAATGTTTTTTTTAATCACAATATAGCACAAGGACAATTCAGTCACTGTCCTTCCAGGTCCCTGGAAACAAGGACTTGCAGAGTGAAATAAACTGACACTCTCCCTACCTACAGTTTTCTGTCCCTAGAATAAATGTTTTTTTTAATCACAATATAGCACAAGGACAATTCAGTCACTGTCCTTCCAGGTCCCTGGAAACAAGGACTTGCAGAGTGAAATAAACTGACACTCTCCCTACCTACAGTTTTCTGTCCCTAGAATAAATGTTTTTTTTAATCACAATATAGCACAAGGACAATTCAGTCACTGTCCTTCCAGGTCCCTGGAAACAAGGACTTGCAGAGTGAAATAAACTGACACTCTCCCTACCTACAGTTTTCTGTCCCTAGAATAAATGTTTTTTTTAATCACAATATAGCACAAGGACAATTCAGTCACTGTCCTTCCAGGTCCCTGGAAACA
The DNA here is from genome assembly GCA_029206835.1 of Rana muscosa. Taxonomy (NCBI): domain Eukaryota; kingdom Metazoa; phylum Chordata; class Amphibia; order Anura; family Ranidae; genus Rana; species Rana muscosa. Next base: position 196,924,203 of record CM055123.1, read on the forward strand.
AGGACTTGCAGAGTGAAATAAACTGACACTCTCCCTACCTACAGTTTTCTGTCCCTAGAATAAATGTTTTTTTTAATCACAATATAGCACAAGGACAATTCAGTCACTGTCCTTCCAGGTCCCTGGAAACAAGGACTTGCAGAGTGAAATAAACTGACACTCTCCCTACCTACAGTTTTCTGTCCCTAGAATAAATGTTTTTTTTAATCACAATATAGCACAAGGACAATTCAGTCACTGTCCTTCCAGGTCCCTGGAAACAAGGACTTGCAGAGTGAAATAAACTGACACTCTCCCTACCTACAGTTTTCTGTCCCTAGAATAAATGTTTTTTTTAATCACAATATAGCACAAGGACAATTCAGTCACTGTCCTTCCAGGTCCCTGGAAACAAGGACTTGCAGAGTGAAATAAACTGACACTCTCCCTACCTACAGTTTTCTGTCCCTAGAATAAATGTTTTTTTTAATCACAATATAGCACAAGGACAATTCAGTCACTGTCCTTCCAGGTCCCTGGAAACAAGGACTTGCAGAGTGAAATAAACTGACACTCTCCCTACCTACAGTTTTCTGTCCCTAGAATAAATGTTTTTTTTAATCACAATATAGCACAAGGACAATTCAGTCACTGTCCTTCCAGGTCCCTGGAAACAAGGACTTGCAGAGTGAAATAAACTGACACTCTCCCTACCTACAGTTTTCTGTCCCTAGAATAAATGTTTTTTTTAATCACAATATAGCACAAGGACAATTCAGTCACTGTCCTTCCAGGTCCCTGGAAACAAGGACTTGCAGAGTGAAATAAACTGACACTCTCCCTACCTACAGTTTTCTGTCCCTAGAATAAATGTTTTTTTTAATCACAATATAGCACAAGGACAATTCAGTCACTGTCCTTCCAGGTCCCTGGAAACAAGGACTTGCAGAGTGAAATAAACTGACACTCTCCCTACCTACAGTTTTCTGTCCCTAGAATAAATGTTTTTTTTAATCACAATATAGCACAAGGACAATTCAGTCACTGTCCTTCCAGGTCCCTGGAAACAAGGACTTGCAGAGTGAAATAAACTGACACTCTCCCTACCTACAGTTTTCTGTCCCTAGAATAAATGTTTTTTTTAATCACAATATAGCACAAGGACAATTCAGTCACTGTCCTTCCAGGTCCCTGGAAACAAGGACTTGCAGAGTGAAATAAACTGACACTCTCCCTACCTACAGTTTTCTGTCCCTAGAATAAATGTTTTTTTTAATCACAATATAGCACAAGGACAATTCAGTCACTGTCCTTCCAGGTCCCTGGAAACAAGGACTTGCAGAGTGAAATAAACTGACACTCTCCCTACCTACAGTTTTCTGTCCCTAGAATAAATGTTTTTTTTAAGCACAATATAGCACAAGGACAATTCACTCACTGTCCTTCCAGGTCCCTGGAAACAAGGACTTGCAGAGTGAAAGAAACTGACACTCTCCCTACCTACAGTTTTCTGTCCCTAGAATAAATGTTTTTTTAAGCACAATATAGCACAAGGACAATTCACTCACTGTCCTTCCAGGTCCCTGGAAACAAGGACTTGCAGAGTGAAAGAAACTGACACTGTCCCTACCTACAGTTTTCTGTCCCTAGAATAAATGTTTTTTTTAAGCACACTATAGCACAAGCACAAAACACACTGACACTCTCCCTACCTATCCTTCTCTTTCCCTAAACTAAAGGAATCCAGGTTAAGCAAGAAAGAAATAACAGTCACTGTCCCTGCCTATGCTGCTCTATCCCTGCTCCGGAACACACTACACTAGGCCGCCGTGCTGGCGGCCTTTTATAGTGTGGGGCGTGTACTAAACACCCTCAGCAATAATTGGCCACAGGCATCCTGCCTGTGGCCAATCATTGCTCTCCTCGCTGCCGGCGCTGTGATTGGCCAAGCATGCGGGGTCACAGTGCATGCTTGGCCAATCACAGCGCCTGGATGACACTGCGATGGCGTAGTGCATTGTGGGCCGTTCGCGTCACTCGAATTTGGCGCGAACGGCCCAAATCGTTCGATCTTCGTCGAACGATCGAACAGCCGATGTTCGAGTCGAACGTATGTTCGACTCGAACACGAAGCTCATCCCTAGTGTTCAGTGATAGGGCCTGGGGTGGAGTCAGGCTGGGAGGAGATTATAAAGGAAGCCAGGTGAAGGAGGTCTGGTCTCTAGATGAACACATGAGGAGGAAGGTAAGATGGCAGACAGACATTAATGCATATCCATGACAGAAAATTTCACGGGGTATGAATACTTTTTCAAGGCACTGTATAGTAGAAGCTGCACACTTAGTAAGAGATTAAATCATTAAAATAAAAAATGAGAGAGGGCCTATTCCCAAACAAACAAGCGCTCTTGGACTAGTGAAAAAGATTGTATCAATCATCTCCGCCAAAATAATGGCAACAGTTGCTACCTATAAACATTTTTTTTTTGTAAAACCAATCAATCAATAAATTAAAACAATGAAGTCAAATAGACTCAGGCAGCGCTTATACATGTAGTTCTTCACATAACATGTAGAATCTATTCAATATATGTCAATTCTGTGCAGTCCATACATAATGTTTAAAAGGGTTATTATAAATGGTAGTGAATGATGATGTCGTGAATGACGAAATGCGTCAGTTTGGAGCCATACGACAAGCGTAGTGACGTCAGTGAGTCCAGGAACAAGGCAGGAATCCCCGCAGGGCTGAGAAGCTATGAGTGGTAGGAGACGCCATTCGATAATTAATACCTGAGGCTGACGTTTTTGTGAATTTTGCTGTGATATATGTGATTTCTTGTAAGTGTATATCCTAAAGGGGGGTTCTTTTTTATGGTATTAAAAGTTGTTTAAAACGAGATTACACTATGTCCGATCCCTCTTTCTTTTATTGAAACTCTGAGTGATCATAGTGGCTGGCATAGATCGAACAGGAAAATGAGACACCTGTGGAGACGGTCCATTAGCTTGAGATTTACATGCTGAGATTAAAGGGACACTAATGCCGCGTACACACGACCGTTTTTCATGAGGAGAAAAATGCAATTTTTTTATTTGGTCATTAAAAACGATCGTGTGTGGGCTCCAGAGCATTTTTCGTCGACGTGAAAAATGGGCATTAAAAATTTGGAACATGCTCTATTTTTTCTCGTAGTTTTTCACGTCGTCGTTTTTCTCGTCGTGAAAAACGGCCGTGTGTAGGCTTTAAACACGTGAAAAAAACGTGCATCCTCAGAAGCAAGTTATGAGATGGGAGCGCTCGTTCTGGTAAAACTAACGTTCATAATGGAGATAGCACATTCGTCACGCTGTAACGGACTGAAGAGCACGAGGCTGAAAAGCGCGAATCGTCTCTCACCAAATTTTACTAACACGAGGATCAGCAAAAGCAGCCCAAAGGGTGGCACCATCCGAATGGAACTTCCCCTTTATAGTGCCGTCGTACGTGTTGTACGTCACCGCGCTTTGCTTGAGCATTTTTTCTCACGATAGTGTGTAGGCAAGGCAGGCTTGAGAAGAATCACATCGAGAAAAACTTCATTTTTCAATGACATTAAAAACGGTCGTGTGTACGCGGCATCAAGGTTCATGTTTTTTCATCCTATGCATTAAGGTGAAAAAACATCCGACAATACCGCCCCCCCCAGCCCCCTCGTTTTATTTACCTGAGCCCGTTCACCTGCTGCTCTCGCCCCCGACGTCCTCTTTGCCGCTCAGCCTGGTCATTGATTGGCTAGAGTGGATGGATTGAAAGCAGCGCAGCCATTGGCTCGCGCTGCTGTCAATCACATCCAATGACGCGGCGTGTCGGGGGGTGGGGCCGAGTGATACAGTGAGCGGCTAAAGCCGCCGGCTGTATCACGGGAGCGCGCCCGCAAGAACTTACCACAATGCAAGCTTGCATGAAGGTGTTCAGTTCTTGCGTGCAGGAGCCGAGACAGCCGCCAAGGGACCCCAGAAGACCAGGTTCGGGGCCACTCTGCAAAACGAGCTGCACAGTGGAGGTAAGTATAACATGTTTGTTATTAAAAAATAAATAAAAAAATTCCCTTTACAACCCCTTTAAGCTCTGTCTGGTAAGAGTTTTTTCAAGAGGGGGCCCTTCTGCACACCCCCCTCTCTTTTCTCCGTGCACACGTGAAGGTGTTATCTTTTGGTGCCAGCAGATTTCATCTCAAGGGATCTCAAAGGACTCGCTTTCTCTACCATTTATAATAACCCTTTTAAACATTATGTATGGACTGCACAGAATGGACATTTATTGAATAGATTCTACATGTTATGTGAAGAACTACATGTATAAGCGCTGCCAGTGCCTGAGTCTATTTGACTTCATTGTTTTAGGAGATGAAATCAGCTGCTGAAAGTGATTTAAAAACTGAGAATTTAAAATCACTTTACCTTCACAAGCACCACAGGAGCCCTGAAATCAGAGAAACTCTAATATGTAACCTCAGGCACTACCTGGTTATATTGACAGCTGGCTAGCCTCCTTCGCCCTCCCGCACCTTCATGTTGCCAAGTGAGGCCATTTATCTTTTATTTCAGTACTGGCCCAACATGGAGGTGTGGGAATGTGCAGGCAAAATTTCAACTTCACCAGGAAGGATTTTAAATATTAGAGATTCCCATTTTGTGGAGCACCTGGGCTAATGCAAATTAGCAGCAATACAGGCGGACCTTATTGGTGAAATCAGAGACCAGTACACAAGGCTGCTGTTAGGCTGTATGGGGCCCCATGATTTCTATCTGAAAAAAAACATTCCTTTTGATCATTTTTTATTTTATTCTTTTAACAGCCTTGTTGGGGGCTAATCATACCCCTGATGTCTCACATTTGAGACAAAGGGACTGACGACAGAGATTCCCCAGTCCCTTTCTCTGAACAGTGAATGAATGGGAAGGGCTCTGAGGCTCACTGTTCATTCACAAACGGATGCATAGTAAACACAATTTACTATGCTTCTGCGGCGAATGGACACTGAATGATTGGTGCCAATCGCTCACTGTTTTCATTCAGAAAAGGAAGTGGCTGGTAAATAGGACACATTTACCTCACACCCCCTACTCTCCATCCTGAAACATCATCCTGTGTGCCCTCAGCAGCTGCTGGTAGAAGAGGAGGGAAACTGGCAACGCTGCTGGAGAGAGGGTAACCTAGGAAGGCCCGGAGAGCAGGAGGTGGGGACACAGTGCAGCCGAAAGTAGAAAAAGAGGGAGAAGCCGACAGGGCTGCAGGGGGAGCCACATGAGTTGTCAATAGAGCAGTGCACCCACCACTCCTGCTCGGCAGATGCCTGGGCCCCTAATGAGGCCTGGGCCCGGTACAGGAGGGCTGGCTGTACTCCCTGATCATCAGCCCTGCTGGTACACACTGAGGGTCTTCGGGTGAGTCTGGGCTTCTGGTGTGTGGTGCTCTATCCCCCACTGTGTGTGTCCCGGGTGCTGATCTATGGAGCTCATTTCTACTCCTCGCAAGCATTGTAGTTTAAAGAGTTGCCGCATGCTAGTGACATAATTTCCTTCAAAGTTTTATTCCAATAGGACTGTGTACAGTCTTTTGACAGTGTCTGCCCAAAAGACCCACCTTTAACGCATTTCACTCAATATAGTTTCGATGTAGAGATGCTCCACGACAAATGTATACTTGTTCTTGGAATAAAATTTTAAAGGAAATTATGTCACCGTTGCTTGACCTCTGTTTAAACTAAAACAAAAATTTCTGTTATTAACCTGAATGTTGAAACAGTTTAACCACTTGCCGACCAGCCGCTGCAGTTTTACTGCGGCAGCATGGCTCGGCTGGGCGAAATGACGTTATGTTACGTCGCTTCGGTCCTGTGACCACTAGGGGCGCGATGACCGCTGGGCAGCCGCAAACGCTTGTGACAGCGAGAACTGGGATCTGTGTGTGTACACACACAGATCCTGGTTCTCTCAGGGGAGAAATGACTGATCGTCTGTTCATACTTATTAGATTTACTAAATAGAAATGTTGGTATAATATACAGTATTTACTTGTTTTAAACTTTTTTTATTTTTTCTCAGTTGCTTCGTGGTTTTTGGCCTAGGCCAAAATGATGTCATCACAGGAGGTTTCATGGGCATTTATTTTCTTTCATCTGGAGAAGGGGAGGAGGGAACGTCTCAGCTAAGCACACCCTCTTGTCTGCATTGCTGACCCTGTGCTGCGCATGCACAAGATGTTTTAGGGCACATATTTCAAGGCTCGCTGGCTAATTCCTGCCCTCTAGGCCATTTCATGTGACCCTTGCACCTCTCCCGCAGCTGCAACATCCCCCTCGTCTCTGCCCCACCTTGTCTCGCAGTTGGCTGCAAAGAAGAGAACAGAAATCCTCCACCAGATCCTGCGCTTCTTTTTGCAGCTGTGGAGAGGATCCTCTCTGCCCCCCCTCCTTCCCTGTCTCTGTAGTCAGCAGCAGAGGGAAGGAGGGAACTCCTCCTACAGATCGTGCACTCTCTGTGCAGCTGCAGCACCCCCTTGTCTCCACCTCCCCTGGCCTCAGCATTCAGCGGACTTCGACCCTCGTCTGGTCCTCCTCCAGACCCTGCACTTTCTGCTTCCCAGCTCTGCCACCACTTCTTCCCCACAGCAGCACAAGGAGTATATTTATATTTTATGGATACAACCGTCCCTTTAAAGGCAGCCATATTGCTATTGCGGCCAGCAGTAAAATTGAGTTTGACTCCCCCGTTCTAGGATGTCATCGCAATAAGGGCAGATAGATTGCAGGAAGTAAATGTACATGAATCATGTGCCCTTACTGAAGATGGCCGTGGCTACAATTGCTATGGGTGTTTTTCAAAGTGATTTCTCAACAAAATAAAGCATGGAGACATGGATGAGTGGGTGAGTTTGCTTTGAATGTTAAAGATGAGTTAAATAGTGTTTTCAGTTGGTGGTTCTCAGATACAGTTTAATTGGCTATAATCAGGTATCTTTACACTGACTAGTTGGATTATGTTAGAAATTCCTGTTTAGATCTTACTGTAGGGTGACCAGACATCCCCGGTTTCCGGGGACAGTCCCCGGATTGAGGACACTGTCCTCGGACCAAGTCTGTCCCCGGTTTTGTCCCCGGATTGGATTTGAACAGGGGCTGGGGCAATTTCAAAGACAGTCAGTGCAGAATTAATAAAAAAAAATCTGAATTACACCCCCCGCTCCGCGGCCCCTTCCAGCTTAGGGGGGGTCAATTTTTTTCCATTATCTGTGCCCCTTTCTGATGATCATGTGCTGGTCGGAGCGGAGGGAATATTTTTTCAGTTTAGGGTGCATGCCCATCCAGCATATTCTTCTGCCTTGGCTCAAGTCCCGGCCAGCTGCCTGCCTGGTTATTTCCTTGCCTTCCCTGGCGGAGTGATCTTCCTCCGCTCCCCACCCAGTAGTAGCCAGGGCTCAGAGAGTAAGACTTGACAGGCTGTGAGGCGGGTGGCGGCAGCGACGGGCAAAGAGTCGCTGATTGCCGCCATTACTAGTGTAGCGACCTCACCCCTCTCACCCCTTCTCATTCACGGCTTGTCTCGTCTAGGGGCTAGCACTGGGGGAAGGGATGAGGCACACCACGGCCCATGTCCTCCAATGCGTAGAGGTGAAGGCCAGAACTATCGGGCTTTGTGTGTATGTGTCCCAGAGTCAAATCCTTTACTGAATGACCCCCCTTTGCTTCCAGTAACTAAAGTTCCACACACTGAAAACGGTCCAACTCGTATTTATTCTTCTCAACAAATAGTCATTCAGCACAGACAGGTTGGGACCCAACGGACAGTTCAGTATTTGTAGGGAGTAGGTCGAGGCACAATCCTTTTAGAAGGAGCTAACCACTGTGGTGTCACCAATGGCGAATAGTCACTGCCACTGACTATATTGAACAGAACATGGATTACCTTCGCTAACGAAGCCCCTATCAGGGGGAAGACATCCGTCCAAGACAGTTACCGGAGGCCTCTCCGTCACCAGCAATGCTGCGCTGGACTCTCCGGGGGAAGTTCCAATCACCGGCCTCCTCGTCTCAGACACTGGCACCCAATGAGTTAGGGCCCCCTCGGATTCCTCCACCCTCGCGGAACTCAGTCGAAGGTACTGAGCTCCAGGCTTCCGCCATAGTACCTCACCCCAGGCTAAAGGTGCCTGAGATGGACTCCATCTCCCGCTCCGGCCAGGTCGAGGGCACCTGGGCCCGGAACTCCGGAACGCCAGCACCCAGGCTCAAGGTGCCTGGGTGCGGCTGCGTCCTCCGACTCCAAACCCCCAAGGTCAGGGCGTCCGCCCCCTTTATCTCCTCTCCCTTTGCGTCACAGCAGGTTCCCCGCCCCGCTGTACCAGCGCCAGGAAAGGACAAAAAGGAATGCAGTCTTGCGGTGAGAGTTCAGCTCCGGCCCAGTGCGACAGCGCCACCTGCAGGCCGCAGGGAACCTCACACCACCAGAGTCCTCCAAGAACCACAAAAGGGTCTCAGATTCCCTAACAATCAATGTATCTGGGTTACACTACCACCCAGATGCCTCCCCTAAATTCACATACCCGCTACACTAGTAAAAAAAAAAAAAAATATGTCCCCGGATTTCATTTTAAAAAATCTGGTCACCTTATCTTACTGTGTTGTAGATACATTGCCAAAAGGGAAGATTCTGCTATACTGAAAAGGACTGTATATTTGGGTGGTTCCACACATACCATGGCTCTTAATAACGTGACAGCCCATCTAGTGAGAGTATTTGAATGTTATTTATCAAAGTTGGCCTGGACATAGTGCTAGCAGTGTAAATGTTAATTCCATGTTCTCTAGTCATTGGCTGGTGCTGGAAGCTGAGTGGTTGAATCTCAGGATCAGGCTAGGCAGAGCAGACACTGTGCACTTTTATAGCTTGAATCATTTTGTGAGCTAGTCTGACCATAATGTGACACAGGAGCAGGAAATGAGTCACCGGCCGCTGCAGCTGCCTTTTCATTTGCATAGACAGAGGCCAACAGTACATGCAGCACAATCACCATTCCTATGCTCTTGTTGAAGATTTGGGGCTCATATAAACTAAAAGGCCTGAGTATTGCCACAAGCAACATCATTCCAAAAATTGCCCTTATACACCTAAAGTAAGACAATTATGGAGGAGACTGCGGAGGTAGATTATTCTCTCTCTATTCTCCCTGCCCCCTCGCTTTCTCTTTCTGTTTTTTTTTCTCTATGCTCTCTTTCCTCCCCTCACTCTGTTTCTCTCTGTCCTTTCTCCTCTACCTCTCCTTTTCCCCCACTGTCTTTTATTTGTATCACTCACTCTATCTCTCTGGGGTTGATTTAGGCCCTGTTTACACTTGTGTGACTTGTCCTGCGACCTGGGACTGCAAAGTCACATGACAAGTCGTACCCCATGATTTCCAATGAGTACCATTCCTTTCTGTGTGACTTCAAAGTAGTCCCTGCACTACTTTGGTCTGACTTTGATGCGGCTTGAGGTCCATAGACCTCAACATTACACAGCCACTGCTTCAAGTCGCGACAAAAAAAAAGCGGCAAAATCGTGCGTCTTTCAGGTCGCACAAATGTGAAAGGGGCCTTACCAAAACTGAAAAGTGCAAAATCTGGTGCAGCTGTGCATGATAGCCAATCAGCTTCTAATTTCAGCATGTTCAATAAAGCTTTGACAAAAAAAAAACCTGGAAGCTGATAGGCTTCTATGCAGAGCTTCACCAGGTTTTGCACTCTCCTGTTTTAGTAAATCCACCCCTGTATTTCGTTCTATCCCCTTTGTTTCCCTTTCTTTCTTTTTCTCTTTCTTTCTCTTTGCTTCTCTCTCTTTTTTTTCTCTTTCTTTCTTTCTTTCTCTTTCTCTCTCTCTCGCTCTCTCTCTCTCGCCATACATTATACAATTTCATTGAACAATTTTCCTTTAGATTTACCAAAACCATATAATATGAGGTGAAACCTAAACACTTTCCATTTGTATACAATCGGGCACCTTCTTGTACTACATAGTTGAAGGTAAATCTAAAAGAAATTAAAGCAGAGTTCCACCCAAAAGTGGAACTTCCGCTTATCTGCTTTCTCCACCCCTCTGGTTCCACATTTAGCACCTTTCCAGGAAAGGGGGGGGGTAGCTGTTTTTGACAGGTACCCTTCCACACTTCCGGGAGACTGCGCCCCCCTTCTCCTCCTTCCTCCGCCGCCGGGCCAATTATAAAGCGCAGCGCACTTCGCGCATGCACAGTAGGGAACCGGCAGTGAAGCCGAAAGGCTTCACTGCCGGTTTCCCTTATGACCAATGGCGGAGGCAGCACCCGACAGCCGATCCGAAAATCGACTGGGGTGCTGACATTGCGGGCTCCCTGGACAGGTAAGTGTCCATATATTAAAAGTCACCAGCTACAGTATTTTTTTTTCCCCAGGCACAACACTGCTTTAAATAATAAAAATGTATAATGTATGGCCAGCCTTTCTCTCCGTGTGTATTTCTCTCTTTTTTTTCTCTGTATATTTCTTTCTTTCTTTCTCTATCTCTGTCCCTTTTCAGTGAATTTCTCTCTCCCTTCTCTTGGGGGGGGGGGGGGGGATAGTTCTAGAGCAGTTTTGGGTGGGGGGTTAAGGGATAATATAAAATATAATATAAAATGAGAATTTTGAAGCTTCCTCTTTTCTTTTCTTTTCTGGAAGTGAGTGCCCCTCAGTGATGAGTAATTGGGGCACTGTAGCAGAAAATGGTCCTCATCCTCCGGGACCCCCTGGTCACGTTTCTGGTTCTGGCCACTCTCCCTGGGCTTGTAGGTCTGTCTGTGCCATCCTAGGTATATTTCCAGGCTGTGGGCACTCAGTCTGTACAGGCTCATGGTCTGTCTGTCTTTGGGGTCTTGTAGCACCTCCAGGTACGGGGCCAGTTTGTAGTCTCTCTGCAGCGACTGGTAAACAGTTTCTTGGCGTTTGTTTTTATTTTCTCCATTCTCCAACATATTTTTCTTTGGAACCATTCATTATGCTTTTTATTTGAGATTTTGTCATGCCCGATTTTTGGGAGTTTGGGGTAGACAAGGCACTGATGAGTTGTTGCAGCCCACACGGCTTGGAGTGGTCCTTATTGGTCAGTAGTTCCTTATGGCGGTGTCAGTTGGGACTGCTATGTTTGTAGGTGGTCCCAGTATGATAGCGCCTATTTCTGTACTGCGAGAAGTAAAGGAAATCTGCCCAACTCGGACCGGCAAGCACTGTTTGTGGTGCTCTGATGGACTTGGAGGAGGTGCTTGCAGAATTCTAGGTGAAATATTTCAGGCAGGCTGGAGTCCCATTTGAATTGGCCAGGGAAGGTGACAGAACCCCAAACTTCACTCCCATAGAGAAGGATTGGGGTGATAATGCTATCAAAGATTTTAAGCCAGACTCTTACTGGTGGTTTTAGGTGGTACAATCTTCTGATGACATAGACGGCTCTGCCTGCATTGCCTTTTAGTGTCCCTATGGCTGGCTTGAAACTTCCTGATGTGTTCATTTCTAGGCCTAGGTATGTGTAGCTGTTTGTTTCATCAAGCATGCTGTTGCTTAATGTAAAGGAAGGGCTCTTTATTTGTTTTGTGTTCTTTCTTTGGAAGACCATGATTTTTGTTTTGCTTGAGTTGATAGGTAGTGTAGTGACCAGACATCCCCGGTTTGCGGGGACAGTCCACGGATTGAGGACACTGTCCCCGGACAAAGTCTGTCCCCGGTTTTGTCCCCGGATTGGATTTGAATAGGGGCTGGGGCAATTTCAAAGACAGTCAGTGCAGAATTTAAAAAAAAAATCGGAATTACCCCCCGCCCTGCCTATCCTACTAGCTTAGAGGGGTGTACTTTTTTCCAATTATCTGTGCCCCTTTCTGATGATCATGTGCTGGTCGGAGCGGAGGGAATATTTCTTCAGTTTTGGGTTCATGCCCATTCTTCTGCCTTGGCTCAAGTCCCGGCCAGCCGCCTGCCTGCTTATCTCCTTGCCTTCCCTGGTGGAGTGATCTTCGCTCCCCACCCAGTAGTAGCCGGGGCCCGGAGAGTAAGACTTGACAGGCTGTGAGGAGGGCGGCGGTGGCCACGGGCAGAGAGTTGCTGATTGCCGCCACTAGTAAAAAAAAAAAAGATATGTACCCGGATTTAATTTGAAAAATATGGTCACCTTAAGGTAGTGCCCACCGGGCTCTCTTTCTCTGTGCATGTCTCTCTCTCTCTTATCCTCTGTGTATTTCTCTCTCTCTCTCTCTCTCTCTCTCTCTCTATTCCTCTCTATCCCTCTCTATCCCCATGTGCATCTCTCTCCCTCTTTCTCTGTGTTTCGCTCTCTCTTATTCTCTGTGTATCTCTCTCTCTCTCTCTCTCTCTCTCTATCTCTCTCTGTATTTCTCTCTATCTCTCTCTCTATTCCTCTCTATCTCCATGTGCATCTCTCTCTATCTCCATGTGCATCTCTCTCTTATTCTCTGTGTATCTCTCTCTCTCTCTCTCTGTATTTCTCTCTCTCTCTCTTTCACTGTGCATTTCCCTCTCTATTATTCTCTGTGTATCTCGTATTTCTCTCTCTCTCCCCTCTCTCTGTGTATCTCCCTCTCTCCCTTTCTCTCTCTGTGTATCTCTCTCCCCCTCTATTTATCTCTCTCTCTCACTCTCTCTGTGTATCTGCGTATCTCTCTCTCTCTCTCTCTCTCTCTCTGTATCTCTCTCTCCCTCTTTATCTGTGTATCTCTCTTTCTCTGTGAAGTCCTCTCTATCTTACTCTCTCTCTCTCTAATTCTCTGTGGGTATCTCTCTATCTTATTCTCTCTCTCTCTCTCTCTGTGTATCTCTCTCTCCCTATTTCTGTCTGTATTGCTCTCTCTCTCTTTCTCTCTCTCTCTCCCCATCTTATTCTCTGTGGGTATCTCTCTCTATCTTATTCTCTCTCTCTCTCTCTCTCTCTCTCTCTCTCTGTATCTCTCTCTCTCTGTATTTCTATTTCTCTCTCTCTCTCTCTCTCTCTGTATTTCTCTCTCTCTCTCTCTCTGTGTATCTTTCTCTCTCTTTCTCTCTGTATTTCTCGCTCTCTCTGTGTATCTCTCTCTCTCAAATTCAAATAAGCTTTATTGGCAGGACCAAATACATGTTAGCATTGCCAAAGCAGTTGAGATAGGAAAAGGAAAGGAGGGGGGGTAATATAAAGGGGAATAGACATAAGTCTGTGAAAGGATTGTTAAGTCCTCAGTTTCTCATGTCCCTCTCAGTCTGTGACATGCAGTCACATATTGGGCAGCTATCTTCACCATTGGCTCCTCTTCTCCCAGTAGAAATTGGAGTTTCCTCTTCTTTTCTATAGAGGTGAAGTCCGGGATGAGGGTGGAGAGTCTCTGGAAGTGAGTGTCCCTCACTGATGAGTACTTGGGGCAATGTAGCAGGAAGTGTTCCTCATCCTCCGGGACCCCCTGGTCACATTGCTGGCACAGTCTACTCTCCCTGGGCTTGTAGGTCTGTCTGTGCCGTCCTAATTCCATTTCCAGGCTGTGGACACTCAGTCTGTACAGGCTCATTGTCTGTCTGTCTTTGGGGTCTTGTAGCACCTCCAGGTACGGGGCCAGTTTGTAGTCTCTCTGCAGTGATTGGTAAACAGTCAGTTTTTTGGAGTTTGTTATATCGTATCTCCATTCTCCAACATGTTTTTCTTTGGAGTCGTTCATTATGTTTTTTATTTGGGATTTTGTCAGGCCGCATTGTTGAGAGTTTGGGGTGGACAAGGTGTTGATGAGTTGTTGCAGGCCACACGGCTTGGACTGCTCCTTACTGTCCAGTAAGGCATTATGGTGGTATGAGTTGGGACTGCTGTTTTGTAGGTGGTCCCAGTATGATAGCGCCCTCTTCTGTACTGCGAGAAGTAACGGAAATCTGCCCAACTCGGACCGGCAAGCACTGTTGGAGGTGCTCAGATGGACTTGGAGGAGGTGCTTGCAGAATTCCAGATGGAATATTTCTGTTGGGCTGGGGTCCCATTTGGAATGGTCTGGGTAGGTGACAGGACCCCAAACCTCACTGCCATAGAGCAGAATTGGGGCGATGACGCTATCAAAGATTCTGAGCCAGACTCTCACGGGTGGTTTTAGGGTGTAGAGCCATCTCCTGATGGCATAGTAGACTCTGCATGCCTTGTCTTTTAGTGCCTCTATGGCTGGCTTAAATCCCCCTGATTGGGTAATTTCTAGGCCGAGGTATGTGTAGCTGTTTGTTTCATCAACAGTGCAGCTGTTTATTATAATAAAGGGAGGGCTCTTTGTTTTTGTATTTTTCTTTTGGAACACCATGGTTTTTGTTTTGCTTGAGTTGATTGGTAGTGCCCATGTGGCACTGTATTTCTCCAGCACTTCCAGGCTGTCTTGTATGCCTTATTCTGTTGGTGACAGAAGTAGGAGGTCATCCGCATACAGCAGGAACTTCACCTCAGTGTCATGTAGAGTCAGTCCTGGTGCTGCGGAGGATTCTAGGGCTGCAGCCAGTTCGTTGATGTAGATGTTGAAGAGGGTTGGACTTAGGCTGCAGCCCTGTCTGACTCCTCGGGCCTGCCGGAAGTGTTCCGTTCTTTTCCCATTCACCTTTACGCTGCAGCTGTTCTCAGTGTATGAACTCTTGATGACATCATATGTTTTCCCTCCTATTCCACTCTAATAGTTTGAGGAACAGGCCTGGGTGCCACACTGAGTCAAATGCCTTCTTGAAGTCTACAAAGCAGGCAAATATCTTCCCATGTATCTCTCTCTCTCTCTCTCTCTGTGTATCTCTCTCTCTCTCTCTCTCTCTCTCTCTGTGTATCTCTCTCTCTCTCTCTGTGTATCTCTCTCTCTCTCTCTCTCTCTGTGTATCTCTCTCTCTCTCTGTATCTCTCCCTCTCTCTCTCTCTCTCTCTCTCTGGATCTCTCCCTCTCTCTCTCTCTGGATCTCTCCCTCTCTCTCTCTCTGGATCTCTCCCTCTCTCTCTCTGGATCTCTCTCTCTCTCTCTGTATCTCTCCCTCTCTCTCTCTCTGTATCTCTCTCTCTCTCTCTCTCTCTCTCTGTATCTCTCTCTCTCTGTGTATCTCTCCCTCTCTCTCTCACTCCCTCTCTCTCTCTGTATTTCTCTCACTCTCTCTCTCTCAGCATACCAGTGTTTGTTAGAGTGTGTCCCACCATATCTGCATCAAACATGTGGCTCTTCTGTGATTATTTTTTGTTGTATATAAGTGTCAGTATTTTGTAATACACTAGAGTAGTGATGATCACGGTTCACACTTTGCTATATCTACCTACACATGTCAGTTGAGATAAAAGACTATATTATTTTTTATTTGCTTATAAAAACATACAATTTTCAAATTTGGTTATAAAGAGGCAATACTAAAACCAGGTCTGTTCTTGGCTGCAGACACACAAGTTGTATAAACTAGTCCTTGTGTTTTATGTTCAGATCTGGGTCCTGGGTGATATACAGTTTGCTGCACAGACCCCCCAGAAAACAAAGGCCAGATAAGACAAATAATTTTTCTTTCTATTGCTGGTCTTTTGGACCATAGACCTCAGTGTGTACAGGACTGACTGGGTGCTTTGAAATGTATTATGCCATAAGATGCAATACCAGTAGTGGTATAACGATGCCACTGAGATCAGTGCTGGAGTTAATTAGTAGATGGTAAGATTTGAAAGAAAGAAAGGACTAAAACTTGCATATCCCTTTACTGGCTCAGCACATTTTAGATGCCCTGCAAAGGGCTAATGTAGGCAGGCTGAACCAGGGTGGCACAATGGCCAGAGACTGCAGGGTATGAACAAGCAATGAGCATTAAAGGGGGAAACAAAATCTTTCCCTAAACAGCTAGCCCTCTGCAGACTATGCCAACCATAGCCTGGGTCACCAGAAAGATTATTTGCCTCGTCCAGGCACTAGTATTACCAAACAGGCCGATAAGTCATTTCAAGGTGTGCTGAGTGCTGGAAGAAGAACTTTCAGAACAATAATGTAGTTCTAGGTGAGCTCATGTCATTTCTTGGTATTGACTGGATAATTTCTTTAGGGACTGGCATCTGTTCATCTCCCAGTCACGTAATTTAATTGTCAGGGAAGTAATCCTTTCAGTGGTGATAAAGTCTCCCAAGGATTGCTTGCTAATGCAATATAGGTAAAGCAGTCTGATTACTATTTTATAGTGGGTCTCATTAAGAATGCATAACACAACTCATTACGCCGAGACTGGCAATCGGGCACCTCTGATGTAAGCCAAAGGCGCTCATGAGTCCAAAAGCGGTTGTATCAAATTTTGGGCATCTGTTGGGAGATAACAATGGAAACAACCATTGAAAAAGAATTTAACTTTGAAGTATGAAAGAACAATAACAAACATAGCTGAACAGCTGAGTCATATTAATTTGTAATTGGTTGATGACCAGTAATCAGTATGTGTCTGCTATAAGGGAGAAAAAGAAACCCTGGACTGCCGCACTCTGTATAGACAGTTATTTATTCCAAAATTTCAGGTAAAAAATCCAAATTCAAAATAAATCCATAAATCCAAAACAACAAATGCAGATAGTGTGCATGCAGGGAAGGGTGGCTAACGCGTTTCACGTCACGAATTGACGCTATGAGTAAGCGTCAATTCGTGACGTGAAACGCGTTAGCCACCCTTCCCTGCATGCACACTATCTGCATTTGTTGTTTTGGATTTATGGATTTATTTTGAATTTGGATTTTTTACCTGAAATTTTGGAATAAATAACTGTCTATACAGAGTGCGGCAGTCCAGGGTTTCTTTTTCTCCCATGCATCAGTGCAGAGCCAGCACCTGTGTGAGTGACCGGGCGGAAGCAGCTATTTGGTGAATTCTCAAGCTTTTGAGCGGTACGTTTTTCCTTTGTCTGCTATAAGGCTCGTATCAGACAGGCTACTGTGCAGCTAATGGTCCTGCCGTTGGAAATTGGTCGCAATTGTCAGCAGCAGGATTGCTAAGGAAGATGTCCCCGTGGAATTGTTCCCTCTGTAGCTGAGGCAGCAGAATCTTATTCCCATCGCTAGCCTGATATAAGGGGCACTGTGATGGGGACACCTGATGTAAATGGCCACTGTGATAGGGGAACATGATGTAGGGGGTACTATGATTGGAACACCCGATGCAGGCTGGTAGGGGCCCCAGTGCATTACTTTGCCTAGGGACCCATGATGTTATTAAGATGGCACTGCTCTAAAGAACACAAAACCTGGACACCTAAGCAATGGAAAATGGCCTAGTAAGTAATATCTCCCAAATGAAGATGGGTTTACATTTGGGAGAAAGACAAATAATACCTTCAGCTCATGTCTGTTAACTATTGTATCAGTATGGGATTGGAAAGTAAATAGAAAACCGCTTAGTTTGCTGATGATGGAGCTTTACAGAAATTAGCTTGGCAAAGTGCACCTCATGGTACAAATCGCAGTCTCTCATGATGCTCCCATGTGCCAAGATGATTACACCGCTGTTTTTGAAACTCATGATTTTAAGTGGAATGCCTTCCATAACCATTCCCAATCACCAGAATGGGAAAGTTGGCCTTCTATTTAAATTTTTTATTTTTTTTATGTAGGACTAAGCATTATTTGTAGTAAGACATCATTTTTTCCCAATATAAGGCATGAAATCACCGCCAATAAAATACAATATTCTATAATATTTTAGTGGATAATTTACTGGATAATTTTCCCTGCCGGGTTCAGACGGAATATAAGCCAGGAAGACTCCATGTGCTTTGGAGCAGATTACTAGAAGGCAAAGCGAGGAGGTTTGATGTGTCGGTGCTGGAAGGTGGGGGAGGAGTGCACAGTGTGTGTGTGGGAGGGTTACACATAACCAGCCAAGCTATCCCCTTGGGGTCTTCAGCTGCCTTTGTATTTTATTATCACTCCTTCACAAATTTCGATGGAGAAAGGGATTGTCCCTCCTAAAGCCCTTTAATTTTTTTCTCATTACACTCATGAACCTGTTTGTTATTAGCAGTGACTTCCCTTTCAAAAGGCCAAAGCCATTGTGTCAATATTGGGCTGGCTTTTGAATTTTACCCTACAATGACTAAAGCTTCTCCCATTGTAACATAGCCTAAGGAACACTACCTCACCCTGCATATTATGTAGGCAAATGCCAAATAATTTATTTTCCTGCTTCCTTCCCTCCGCTCTGTAATTTTCACCTTCCTCTCTCCTTCCTATATTTCTCACTTTTTGCTCCCTCCCCCACTACCACCTTTTTTCTTCCTGCCTTCCTCTTTTCCCTTATCCACCCATTCTCCCCACACCTTTCTCTTTCTCTCTTTCATTCTCTCTATCTTTCTTTTTCTTTCTTTCTTTCTCCACACCCCACCCTCTTTTTTTCTTTCCTTTTCTTTCTTTCTTTCTTTCGCTCTCTCTCTCTTTTCTTTTTTTCTTTTACTCTTTCTTCATCCTCCCCCCACACCTTCCTCTTTATTTTTTTCTTTCTTTCTCTCTTTCAATTATTTTTCTCTTTCACTCTATATTTCCCCCTCTCTCTTTCTCTCTTTTTTTCTTTCTCCATTCCCCCCACACCTTCTTCTTTTTTCTTTCTTTCTTTCTTTCTTTCGTTTGTTCGTTCTCTCTCTCTATCTTTCTTTCTTTTTCTTTCTCTTTCTTTCGTTCTTTCTCTCTCTTTCGCTTTCTCTTTTTCCTTTTTTCTTTCACTCTTTTTCCATCCTCCCCCCACACCTTCCTCTTTCTTTCTTTCTTTCTTTCTTTCTCTCTCTCTCTCTCTCTCTCTCTTTCTCTCTTTCCCTCTCTCTTTATTTCTTTTTTCGTTTCTTTGTTTCTCTCTCTCTTTTTTCTTTCTCCATTCCCCCGTCACAACCTTCTTTTTTTTCTTTCTCTCATTTTTTCTTTCTCTTTTTCTTGCTTTCTCTTTCTTTCTCCATCCCCCCACACACACCTTCCTTTTCTTTTTCTTCTCTTTCTTTCTCTCTTTCTATGAGATGATGGCCTACATTTCATAAAAGTGAGTGATGTCATTAAGTAGTGGAGTGACTGCATTTAGCGCATGATGTTTGCATGTAGTAAATGCCCTACATAATGTGTATTTAGAAGAAATGGGGACTGAATGATCTATACATATTTATGTAGTCAGGGGTGCCAGCTGCATTAAAAATAGGTCTGGATGACTGGGGCCCTTGCGTGCTCGGGAGATAAATTTCTGCTATTTTGTAGCGAAGCGCTGTCTCCTTACCTACCCCCGCTCAAGTGAGCTGATACCTCTTCCTACCAGCCTCCTCTCACCCCAAATTGTTGAAGGTCGACTGTTAAAAGACGCAGGTCATGTTGATTATAGTCCTGGCACCTTCTGGACCTTCTGGACCCTCATGGGTCACGTTTCTGTTAAAATAAAAAAAATAGGTCTGGATGCCTCTGTGATGTGCTTAACATTTCAGATGGCATAAATAATTGTGCAGTTGCCATTCAATTTAATTACACATGTTTACTAAATGTTCTGCTTGTATGGCTTGGCTGCACAGGCCACACTCCAAATGCATAACTGTAGGGTACATGCACAGCACATTTAGCAGTGTGGTTATGTATGACCGTGCACAGAAAATGGTTAATGACTGTATTAACAATCCAACAATCCTACTAGCTTGAATGGGAGACCACATAATGTATGCTCCTTTGACATGCCCCTAAATAACAGTGTAGCGCTACCCCCAGTTAAGAGAGCCGCTGGATTTTTGTTTCGGGCCCTGTGTACAGCACCGCCAACCCCCGGCAATCTACTCGACCCACTCTGGCACAGCTAGTCTAGGGATTGTTCTGGTATCACAATCTAACAGTATTGCAAGGGTAACCTCTTTGCATGAATATAACACACTAGTAGCAAGTGATAAAGTATAAAGTTTCTTTACTTTGAATAAAAGGGCACAAAGTTAACACATAACACACATATGTCTGCAGAGCCCTGCAGCAGAAAGTATAATACAGGCGATTGTCCGCCAAGCGCAGCTATCTCTATCCATGCGCCCTTATGGTGCAGCATCAAATTCTACCTACGGATCAGGCCTGATCCAGATTTTAAACTCAGTCTCTAGAAGAACAGTCTCTTCGCATGCAACTTGACTGGTGGTGCACAACAGGAACAGTAATTTGTAATCCAAAGGGTTGAAAAATAAAAAGGGCAGAATGAACCACTCACAGGAGACTACTCAACTCAGTTCCGCCACTAGTCTCCTGTGGGACTGTAAAATAGAACCAGGAGGGCCAAGGCAGTCTCTAGGCCTAATCAATGTATGGTCTATATGAATGAGAAGGTGCTCGCTCACCACTCCGGACGCGATCCCAGTCCGGGACTTCCACCTACTGTGTCTCCGCACACAGTGTCTGCAACGGCCGGGTCTCCGGTCCAACTGATGTCCAAACTCGACAAAGTCAGGTGCCACCCAGGCTCCGCAGTGGGGTGAAAGGCTCTCTGGAAAGTTGTGCAAGGCCCTGGCTTAAGGCCCTGCACTGCAGCAGATCCGCACAGGAAGACTTGTTGATTGCAGTGCGGTGTCCAAAGAGGCCGAGCTCAGCCTCGCTCCCTTTCTATATAGCCCCTCCCATGAGTCTCTGCGGTGACCAAATGCACCCTGGGTGCCGGACGGGGTTCTGGGTAGCGTAGTCCCGGGGCCTTAAAGGAGACCCCGCTACAACAGAAACAAACTTTTTAAGGCTAGAGGCTTGAGTGATCTATATACATTGCAAAGATTTTAACAAGCTTTGTTGGAGATTCCTTCTGAAGAAACAGCTGTTTGTAGTGAATCGGTATAGAATTGATTTTATAAATATCAATCAGCTGCTGCGCCTGCAGGGACCGAATGAGGAAAGTGGTAGTGCCTGCATCCTTTAGACATGGTTTCCCTTTGAGAGTATCTCACTAAAAATGACATCTTTGTTGCAGGGGATACCCAAAATCTGACTTGTATCTTAGAAAAACAGTAAGGCAATCACGCAAGCAAGAAATTATAATTCTGGGGGGGGGGGGGGAGTTCTGTACACCATCTGTGTACAGAATGCCTTCTGGTTGCCGTATTGGATTACATTCTGCAGAAAATTACAGCTCTGCAGATTGAAAAGGAATAGTAATTTTTAATAACATATAAATTAAAAGAACCCAGCGGTATCAATAGTGCAAAAAGACAATAGGAAAAGCGATTTTTTAGAGCAGCTACCACAAAAAGTGCAATCACCACACTTGGTATATCATTTTTAATATCAGTCAATTACAATATGACTTGTGTCGCAATTGTATACACTATATTATTTTTTTTAATTGCAATTTTCTTTTACCACGAAAGTGAGAGTGCTAAGTGACTATAGGAAATATTAGATACTAAGATTCTGTTTCTTTAGTCCCCTTTCCTCCCCAGGTAGTAATTAAACAGCAAAACACTGGATTCACATGAATTAGGTTATCCTTGTTCTCCCCCCATACATTAGCAAGTTCAGGATTAGGCTGATGACAAGCACTGTGCAAGTATTAGAGCTCTGATTGGCTGAGAGTGCTGCTCCCCTCTTCTCCCATTCTGAGTGCTGTTGTACTGGTCATTGTAAGATGGCTGATAATAAGCTAGATTCAGGCACAAATGCTGCTTGTGTGTAGAAATACAATATTTCATTATTTTTTAATGAATACATCAATGGATTGAATGGCCTTTTTTCCCTCTTTGCCCAGAGATAGACTGTAAGCTGATCACAGACATCAGGGGACAGTGAAATGTACAGGTAAGATCTGATCATCAGAAAAAGCCTTTAGGTTCAGCTTCAGGCATAAACATAAGCAGTTAGTTGTAGGTGACAAAAGCAGTTGGACAAGGTTTCCAATCTATCCAGTTGCTGTGTTCCACGGTTCTTGTAGCTGGCAGTGCCTGCAGGGGACCAGAGATTTAGGATTATGCTTTTGGAAAGCATTTGAATTTCCCCCATACTGAAAAAAGACCAGCCATCATTTTTGGATGATGTGACCAGTGTATGATTTTACATAGCATCTATCTATCTATCTATCTATCTATCTATCTATCTATCTATCACATTGGAATGCAAAAACGCATTTGTGGCATTAATAACCTATTCATTTTTAATGAGGCACAAAATTGCATTCAAATATCTCAACAATTCAAATTTTTCACACAATAAACCTGGAGGGAACCCATGTAAATGTCGCGCCCCCAATTTAGGGGGTGCTATATTCAAATTTAAGGGCAGTCTGAGCCTGTAGTTGGGCTCAGATTAATTACATTCAATTGTGTTGCTTCTGCTCTGGGTGTGATGCTCCCTGGTAGTACAGTTCCCTGTTGCATATGGGTGACACTTTCACCTCCGGCCCAGGTAGAACCACAGGAGGTATTGCATCCCCATTGGGTGTCCTCTCTCGGCGGTCGTGCAGTGGGCGTGGTCTCCCCACGTGAGGAGATCCAGGGGACCCCTTGGTCCTGTTTGCCACATACCCCACCTCCGGTGGCCCTCATGGCCAGGGGTGCGTGCGTGAGTTTCGGTCCCGGCACCTTTAGCCCCGAGGCTGCATCGCTGTAGGTGGGCCCAGCACCTTTTAGCTGAGGCCTACATCAGAAAAAGGAGTCCCAGGGTACCCAAGTGAGGGTGACCCACTCTGAAGGAGAGGAAGCCAGGGAAGGATCGGTCCCAAGGGGATTAGTGAAGAAGTCACTGTCTCGGGAGAGGCCTGGCTACCTGACAGAGGGAAGGATTCCAATCTGTCAAAAGCCTTGTAACGTGCCCCATTGGCACCTAAGTTCTAGTTGTTGCTAGGCCGGGAAGTTTGGGACCTAAAGATTCCATGGCAGAGGATCTCCTGATCGTATCCTAGGGAAACTACAAGTATCTGTTCCGTACTCCACACCGGCTGCTAGGACCGCTCTTAAGGGGACTATCAGGGTGAGCAAAATCCGCTCAGGCTTGAGTGGCGATGATTGTATCGTAGGTGTTGCGTGCCTGAACCAACCCCTCTTCTCCCTTTCTTCATCTCTAAACCTGCTTTCAAAAGAATAAACCTTGTCGTTCAGGTTTCAATCCTGTGTGGACATTGACTTTATTCAAGATTGTCTAGACAACAGAGCGTGAGGATCCACTATGGAGAGGTAATAGCCGCAAGGCCCAAAGAAAAAAAACGAACACTGCTCGCCTCTCTACACTTACGGAGGTATACCGGGCAAGTGCAGGTGTGCCCTACTGTTCTAAGGAAGAGAGAATTCGTAGGGTAGGTGAGTGCTACATAAAAAACACCGCAACAAACCTTTTCTATAGAAAAAAAAATGTATGTAGCTCACAGAGACCAATTTATTTTACTTATCTAATTATAGGAAACTGAAATGTGTTTTGGTCGCTGTGGCTTTCTTTGTACATCATTACTGCTTTGCAGGCCTTGTTGCATAAGACTGCATGCCTTAAATTGTATATAAAGCCAAACATTTTTGTTCAGTTTCAGATAGATAGAATGTGAAAATCTTAAAGCTTTGAACCCCAGTCAGTTTTGTATGCGTGTCTTTGTCACCACAGGGGAAATTTGCCCTCTCTGCTGGTCCTTGGTTCCAATGGGTAAAGCTGTTCTGGTGAAAACTGTCTAAGAGAGGATACCCTTCAGCTTTGGAGACAACTCCTCTTACTTCCTGCTGTGTCTCTGGAACAGGAAGTAAAGTAGAATCTCCCTGTTGGGACACCGAATAAAAAGCCTGACGGGGTCCCAGGCCCGGACTGGCCATAGCGCAGACCGGGCATTTGCCCGTTGGCCGGGGCCACCCGCTCCATAGCCTGTTGCTGTTCAGGCCGCACAGCAGGAGGTTAACGGGCGACCGCGGCCTGAACATGGTTAACACAGGCCGTGGCCGCTGATCGCCACTATCGCTATGCGGCCATGCCTGTGTCTTCTCCGGCGGAACTTTCGGCTGCATGGGCTGAGCTGTGTGTCTCTCTCACACACAGCTCAGCCTCAGAGCCGATGCTGACAGTTTCGCTCTCTGCTCCCCGGGACTGCTCCACTTAATGGTCCTTCCAACGGCCTGGCACATTAAGTGGAGAACTCAGCCCTTCTCTGGCACAGGAAAAAGAGGTTTGTAAAATTACAAGGGAAGTAGGCGGAGAAGCAATCATTAATAAACTGAAAATGGTATAGAATTGTGAAATACGTGATTTATTATTATTATTATTATTGCTGCTACTATGATATTTGACATTATTATATGACAAAGAGGTTTGTTAAAGTGTAGATAAGGCCAAAACTTTTTAAACTTGGATACAATAGGGAATGGTTAGGACCCCGCAGGCCCGGACTGGGACTAAAATAGGCCCGGGCATTTTAGACTGAGCAGCCAACTTTTCCAGGGACCGGCGGGGGAGGCGGTCGGTAGACATTCGCGGGTGGCTGGTGTCGGTCCTCCACACTGTAATGTGCAGGGACACTGTGATATAAAGGGAACTGCACTGTAAAGGGGCACTGCAATGATTACAGTACAGTCCCCTTTATATTACAGTGTCCCAGTCCTATTGTGGCCATACAAATTGCCTTGGATTCAATGAGAATTGCCAATGCTTTAGGTTTGGTGGTCAGTGGAAGAAAAAAAATGACGTAGAGCCTGTAGTCAGTAGCAGATGAAATAGCACCCCAATGTTGGTATTAGTAAGAGGAATAGTGCCCCGTCATTGGTATCAATTGGAGGAAAAGGGCCCCATTGTTGGTGTCAGTGGAAGGAATAGTACCCCATCATGGGTATAAGGAATTATTCCCCGCTGTTGAGAAGAATAGTGCTTTGTATCAGTAGGATCACTAGTGCCCTAAGGGCTGGATAAAGGCAAGCAAAGGACAACATCTGGCTTGTGGGATACATTTTGGAGATCACTGGTCTAGAGCACTGTACTCTGTCATCCTGCAATGATCCTGCATTACCTAAAGATTGTGTAGTTGAGATCTTCTGTGCCCCGGTTATAAGTCATTTTGAAACAGTAAAGATCAAGATCTGTCTGTGAGTAATTTTTTTTAGGGCTGTTGAAATGAACTATTAATCCTCGATTAATCAATAAATTTTTTTGACCGATCAAAATTGTTTTGATCGGTACTCGCCTCTCCGCCAGCTTCCGGGTCTTCAGGGAGTTCTGTCAGAGATCCGGTGACGTCACGGACACCGGCGGGGCTTGCCGTGTCCATCTGAAGGGCTCCTTTGCTGTGCCTTCATATCTGCATGCCGGCGGGACCTTACTATCTGCCACACGCAAGGGCTGTTACACTTCCCTCTATCAACCTGGGATAAACAGCAAGATGTGGCTTGCAAAAAAAATGCAAACCTGGCCAACTGCATTGGCAAACAGGACACATCCACAAACCTGTGGTTGCAATCGGGTAGCATGCAGTATATCCTCCAGTCACCGAATTCAGATGCCTGTGTATATAGGGCCTCAGGACTATATGTGCCATCATCCAGGGTTTATGTTAAATAGCACATTCATGTAACAATTTGCCATTCCCCATATGGTTGATTGCATTTCCTATTCCTCATCTCTTTGAAACATGATATTCAAACATGCTTTTCTCCCACTTCTCCTGAAATAACCTGCGGTCACCCAACCATGTACTTTATGGCACCAAGCTTTTAAAGTAAGGTAGATTGATATGTGATATTATAGTTTGCCTATAGTATTCTATAGTATGTTATTTGTGGTGGAGCCTGGAACCTTGAAATGTGGCTTATGCAGACTGTTCTTCTATGTAGATTTAACCCCTGGCTTCATAAACAACCAGCCATTTTTAGAGCAGGATTTGTTTGATTTAAATGGTATACTGTTATACAATTTAAAATGTGTTTTTATCAGCTCTTTATGCCGCGTATACACGAACGGAAATTCCGACAAGAAAACCGTGGATTTTTTTCAGACTGAATGTTGGCTCAAACTTGCGTTGCATACACACGGTCACACAAATCTTGTCGGAAATTCCAAAGGTCAAGAACGCGGTGACGTACAAGACGTACGACGAGCTGAGATCAATGAAGTTCAATAAGCAGTTCTGCTTGATTCTGAGCATGCGTGTTTTTTTGCGTGTCGGAATTGCATACAGACGATTGGAATTTCCGATAGGAACTTTTTCTGTCGGAAAAATAGAGAACCTGCTCTCAATCTTTTGTTGGCGGAAATTCCAACAGCAAATGTCCAATGGAGCCTACACACGGTCGGAATTTCCAACCAAAAGCTCACATCGAACATTTTGTGTCGGAATTTCCGATCGTGTGTACGCGGCATTAGACTTTCTCTTGACATATCATATCATTTGCACCAAGCCATATATATACAGGTCCTTCTCAAAAAATTAGCATATTGTGATAAAGTTCATTATTTTCTGTAATGTACTGATAAACATTAGACTTTCATATATTTTAGATTCATTACACACAACTGAAGTAGTTCAAGCCTTTTCTTGTTTTAATATTGATGATTTTGGCATACAGCTCATGAAAACCCAAAAATCCTATCTCAAAAAATTAGCATATTTCATCCGACCATTTTAATACAAAAAAGTCAACCTTCAAATAATTATGTTCAGTTATGCACTCAATACTTGGTCGGGAATCCTTTTGCAGAAATGACTGCTTCAATGCAGCGTGGCATGGAGGCAACCAGCCTGTGGCACTGCTGAGGTGTTATGGAGGCCCAGGATGCTTCAATAGCGGCCTTAAGCTCATCCAGAGTGTTGGGTCTTGCGTCTCTCAACTTTCTCTTCCCAATATCCCACAGATTCTCTATGGGGTTCAGGTCAGGAGAGTTGGCAGGCCAATTGAGCACAGTAATACCATGGTCAGTAAACCATTTACCAGTGGTTTTGGCACTGTGAGCAGGTGCCAGGTCGTGCTGAAAAATGAAATCTTCATCTCCATAAAGCTTTTCAGCAGATGGAAGCATGAAGTGCTCCAAAATCTCCTGATAGCTAGCTGCATTGACCCTGCCCTTGATAAAACCCAATGGACCAACACCAGCAGCTGACATGGCACCCCAGACCATCACTGACTGTGGGTACTTGACACTGGACTTCAGGCATTTTGGCATTTCCCTCTCCCCAGTCTTCCTCCAGACTCTGGCACCTTGATTTCCGAATGACATGCAAAATTTGCTTTCATCCGAAAAAAGTACTTTGGACCACTGATCAACAGTCCAGTGCTGCTTCTCTGTAGCCCAGGTCAGGCGCTTCTGCCGCTGTTTCTGGTTCAAAAGTGGCTTGACCTGGGGAATGCGGCACCTGTAGCCCATTTCCTGCACACGCATGTTCACGGTGGCTCTGGATGTTTCTACTCCAGACTCAGTCCACTGCTTCCGCAGGTCCTCCAAGGTCTGGAATTGGTCCTTCTCCACAATCTTCTTCAGGGTCCGGTCACCTCTTCTCGTTGTGCAGCGTTTTCTGCCACACTTTTTCCTTCCCACAGACTTCCCACTGAGGTGCCTTGATACAGCACTCTGGGAACAGCCTATTCGTTCAGAAATTTCTTTCTGTGTCTTACCCTCTTGCTTGAGGGTGTCAATGATGGCCTTCTGGACAGCAGTCAGGTCGGCAGTCTTACCCATGATTGCGGTTTTGAGTAATGAACCAGGCTGGGAGTTTTTAAAAGCCTCAGGAATCTTTTGCAGGTGTTTAGAGTTAATTAGTTGATTCAGATGA
Source organism: Rana muscosa (assembly GCA_029206835.1). Taxonomy (NCBI): domain Eukaryota; kingdom Metazoa; phylum Chordata; class Amphibia; order Anura; family Ranidae; genus Rana; species Rana muscosa. The sequence goes on from CM055123.1 coordinate 196,951,898, forward strand.
TTAGGTTAATAGCTCGTTTAGAGAACCTTTTCATGATATGCTAATTTTTTGAGATAGGAATTTTGGGTTGTCATGAGCTGTATGCCAAAATCATCAATATTAAAACAAGAAAAGGCTTGAACTACTTCAGTTGTGTGTAATGAATCTAAAATATATGAAAGTCTAATGTTTATCAGTACATTACAGAAAATAATGAACTTTATCACAATATGCTAATTTTTTGAGAAGGACCTGTATATACCATGAGGGACATGTTTGTTTTTTTTTGTACTAAAATGTGACCCTGGCCATAAAGCAAATTTTATTATTTACCAGTTTAGAGTATGTAGGCCAATGAAAGATGATTACTGATTGGGTGCTCTTAGCCACTGGTTTTTGTTCAACTTCTTTTGTTCAAGATCTTGAAGCCGCTGTAAACTTGCATGTATATAACAATCACACTTGGATTATGTTTGTGAACATAAAAGCCTACAGCCACTGATTACAGTGGTATGTTCAAAGTTTCTAAAGGAGCATCAGAGTTAAAGTGGTAGTAAACCGCCGGCTTTTTTTTTTTTTAAAACCTGGAAGGCAAAGTTATAATGTGCTAGTATGCATTGCATGCTAGCACATTATGTGAAACTTACCATAGAACGAAGCCCTCCAGCGGCGCGCTGTCACCGCTGAAGGCTCTTCCATCTTCTCCCCATCTTCCTTCCTAGGTTTGCATACTCCGGCTGTGTTAGTTGCTGGAGCCACGATGATGTCACTCCTGGAGCATGTGCATGGGAGACCACGTTTATGGCACAGGACTCTGAAGGAACAGCACGGTTGGCCGTTTCTTCAGAGCGCATGCACCGGTGACGTTACCGGCTGCATCTACAGTACATTTCTCCTAAACGGTGGACGTTTAGGAGATATTTACAGTACCAATAGATAAAACTTAGGTAAAATTCATGCATAGGAGTTTACTCCCACTTTAACCACTTAAGTCCCAGACCAATACGCAGCATAAAGACCAGAGGTGATTTTACAATTTTGCACTGCGCTGCTTTAACTGTAAATTGTGCGGACATGCAATGTTGTACCCAAACAAAATTTGCGTCCTTTTCTTCCCACAAATAGAGCTTTCTTTTAATGGAATTTGATTGCCTCTGCGATTTTTATTTTTTGCGATATAAACAGAAAAAGACCGAAAATTTTGAAAAAAAAAGATATTTCTACTTTTTGTTATAAGAAAAATCTAATAAACTCAATTTTAGTCATACATTTAGGCCAAAATGTATTCAGCCACATGTCTTTTGTAAAAAAAAATCTCAATAAGCGTATATTTATTGGTTTGCGTCTACAAACTAGGGTACATTTTCTGGAATTTACACAGCTTTTAATTTATGATTGCCTATCTCAATTCTTGAGGTGCTAAAATGGCAGGGCAGTACAAAACCCCCCCAAATGACCCTATTTTGGAAAGTAGGCACCCCAAGGAAATTGCTGAGAGGCATGTTGAGCCCAGTGAATATTTTTTTTTTTTTGTCCCAAGTGATTGAATAATGACAAAAAAAATAAAAATTTACAAAAAGTTGTCACTAAATGATATATTGCTCACACATGCCATGGTTATATGTGGAATTGCACCCCAAAATACATTTTGCTGCTTCTCCTGAGCACGGGGATACCACATGTGTGGGACTTTTTGGGAGCCTAGCCACGTACTGGCCCCCGAAAACCAAGCACCGCCTTCAGGATTTCTAAGGGCGCAAATTTTTGATTTCACTCCTCACTACCTATCACAGTTTCGAAGGCCATAAAATGCCAAAATAGCACAAAACCCCCCCAAATGACCCCATTTTGGAAAGTAGACACCACAAGCTATTTGCTGAGAGGCATGTTGAGTCCATGGAATATTTTATATTTTGCCACAAGTTGCGGGAATATGACAAACTTTTTTTTTTTGCACAAAGTTGTCACTAAATGATATATTGCTCACACATGCCATGGGCATATGTGAAATTACACCCCAAAATACATTCTGCTGCTTCTCCTGAGTACGGAGATACCACATGTGTGGGACTTTTTGGGAGCCTAGCCACGTACAGGACCCCGAAAACCAAGCACCGTCTTCAAGATTTCTAAGGGCATAAAGTTTTGATTTCACTCCTCACTACCTATCACTACCTATCACAGATTTGAAGGCCATAAAATGCCAAGATGTCACAAAACCCCCCCCCCAAATGACCCCATTTTGGAAAGTAGACACCCCAAGCTATTTGCTGAGAGGCATGTTAAGCCCATTGAATATTTTTTTTTTTTGTCCCAAGTGATTGAATAATGACAAAAAAAAAAAAAACTAGGGGCAATCAGGGGGTTAAAACCTTTATTAGGTAATATATGGGGGTACCTGACGATATATAAAAACCTGACGGGTAACCTAAATAACTAAATAACTAACTGGCTAACCAGGGTCACCAGTGACACTTATACGGTGATCACTGGTGAAAGGGTTAACTCTAGGGGCAATCAGGGGGCTAAGATAATATATGGGGGTACCTGACACTATAAAAACCTGGCGGCGAACCTAAAAAAAATAACTGGCTACCTAGGGGCACCACCGACACTAATACAGCGATCAGAAAAACTATCGCTTAGTGACGCTGGCGATAGGAGGTGAAAGGGTTACCTGGGGGGACGATCAAGGGGTTAAACCTTTATTAGGGGGGTTAGGGGGCTACCCTGGACCTAAAGGGGCCTAAACCTAACTGCCCTGACACTTTTTACAGTCACAAATGACACTAAATGCAGTGATTAGTAAATAAATGATCACTGCAATCAGTGACACTGTGACTGGGGGTGCAGGGGGTGATCTGGGGGTGACTGGGGGGTGAAATGTGTGCCTATGTGTATCTACGTGTTAGTGTAGTGTTGGTGCACTAACCTGATGTCTTCTCTCCACGGCGCTCTAGACGAAAAGACCTCTGCATGGAGAGATGACATCACTTCCTCTGCCTGTGCTTACATTACACAGGCAGAGGAAGAATGTCATTCGCCGGGAGCGATCGCGAGGGGGTGGCCAGAAACCAACGGCCGCCCCCTCATCCCGGATTGCCGCTAAACAGAAAACGACCACCTCATGTACCGGGCGGGGGGGGGGCATCCGATCGGACCCCCCACCAATACGAAGGCAGTCACGTACAGGTACGTGATTGTGCCTGTCCGTGCCATTCTGCCGACGTATATATACATGGGGCGGTCGTTAAGTGGTTAAAGGAAATCTATGGTCACATCATACACATTCATTTTAAAACATCAGCATTGTAACAGCAATACAAACATGAGCTATTTTTGACAGTCCAATATAAGCTTACTTGAAACACCTCCTTTTATGATGTGAGAGCAGCCTGCTGGCCAACTCTTTCCACAACTTCTTGGATTCCTTTTATGCTTTGCATAAGTAGTTGACTTTCAATTTCTAAGGACTACATATCCCATGGTACCTTGCTGCCTGCAAACAGTGATTCCTGTACTGACTCCACCTTCTAAAACTCCTCCTTTAAGTACTTCTTTAGTTCAGAAGGCAGGCTCTGTGCAATACATCATAGAACTCAAGGAAGTAAATGCGTGAGGATCTTTGCAAAGTACGTTTAAAAACTTCAAGATTGTTTAATTGAATAGGAGTAGGCTAGAAATAATTGAAATACAGTGTAAAAATTAATATATGGTTTTACATTTTGATCATAGATACACTTTATTATAGATGCCTAATGCAGATTCCTATGGTTTTGATTTGATGTTTTGAACTTTGTTTACGTGTTCATCTTTTGTTCCAAGTCCTGAGGAAGGGAGAGTTTTGATGTGTCCAAAATGTATTGGATTTTTTTCCTGATCAAATTGTTAAAACTCTTGGACTCTTCTCTTATTTATCGTAAGGTCTGGTGCTCATTTGTGTATGTTTACATTTGGTGTCGTTCTCTGGAACCCATTGAGGGAGATCTGTTTATTTTGGGAGCTGCCTCATCAAGCGGGTGAAACACTTTGGAAATGTCTTATGCCGCGTACACATGACCCTTTTTAATGACGTGAAAAATGCCAATTGTTTTAAATGGTCATTAAAAATGATCGTGTGTGGACTTCCGAGCATTTTTCACGACGTGAAAAATGGGCAAAAAAAAATTGGAACATGCTCTAATTTTTCTCGTCGTTTTTTCACATCGTCGTTTTAATCGTCGTGAAAAACGGCCGTGTGTAGGCTTTAACGACGTGAAAAAAAATGCGCATGCTCAGAATCAAGTATGAGACGGGAGCACTCGTTCTGGTAAAACTAGCGTTCGTAATGGAGATAGCACATTCGTCACGCTGTAATGGACTGAAAAGCACGAGGCTGAAAAGCGCGAATCGTCTCTCAACAAACTTTACTAACATGAAGGGTGGCGCCATCCGAATGGAACTTCCCCTTTATAGTGCCGTCGTACGTGTTGTACGTCACCGCGCTTTACTCGAACATTTTTTTCCACGATAGTGTGTAGGCAAGGCAGGCTTGAGAAGAATCACGTCGAGAAAAATTCAGTTTTTTACAATGACATTAAAAACGGTCGTGTGTACGCGGCATTATATTTGATCATTTAGATAAACATATGAATCCCAATGCCTCTCAAACACTTCTTCCTGAAATTAAAAGGTCAGTCCACCCAAAACTGATATTAAAATTTTTGATTGATACTGGAGAGTTTAACCACCTGAAAGTGTCCTATATGTCTTTATACCAGCCTTAAGCCCTGTACACACGATCGGATTTCCTATGGATTCTAATCCGATGGATTTTTCCATCGGAAATCCGATGAAGCTGACTTCCATCAGTCTTGCCTACACACCATCAGTCAAAAAAACGATTGTCCCAAACGCTGTGACATACAACGGCACTATAAAGGGGAAGTTCAAATCCAATGGCGCCACCCTTTGGGCTGCTTTTGCTGATTTCGTGTTACCGCGTGTTAGTAAAAGTTTGGTGAGAGATGATTCGCGCTTTTCAGTCTCCGTGCTTTTCAGTCTGTTACAGCATGACGAATGTGCTATCTCCATTACGAACGCTAGTTTTACCAGAACGAGCGCTCCCGTCTCATAATTCAGTCTGAGCATGCGTGGGTTTTTTATCCGATGGAGTTCCACACAGACGATCGGATTTTGCTATCGTTTTTTTTCCCATCGGAAAAATTTAAAACATGTTCTATTTTTTCACACCAGTGGAAAAAAGACCGATGGGGCCCATACACGATCGGTTCATCCGATGAAAACAGTCCATCGGACTGTTTTCATCGGTGAACCGATCGCGTGTACACGGCTTTACTCAACCAGGATTTCATAGAAGCCTAGTTTTCATCCAGAGATTGCTATAAGTTCTTTGAGCAGTGATGAATGTCTGGCTCAAAGGTAAGTAACCACTGCCAAGAATGATCTGTAAGATTTGGATTTGTCCCACTGACTGCAAATGTAAGGAGCATATTTTCCAGTTAGCATCTCACTTAATGTACCATGAGCTGTAGATCTTTATGATATACTGTATGAATATTATTAGCAAGGATCACCCTTCTTGCCCAAATCACACCCCCTTTCTTGGTGGTCTCACACAGATAGTTCCCTCCCCTAATTATTCAGGAATCACCCACTTACACTTACAAATATCTTTTTTTTCTTATCAGTACCTTAAAGAGCAGCGCAGGCTCCCCCCCAAAAATTAAAAGTCATCAGCTACAAATACTGTAGCTGCTGACTCTTAATATTAGGGCATCTACCTGTTCAGGGATCCAGCGGTGTCCTCACCCATGCCGATTTTTTAAATTGGCTATCGGGTGCTGGCGCCGCCATCTTGATTAAGGGAAACTGGCAGTGAAGCCTTGCGGCTTCACAGCTGGATTCCTACTGTGCATGCGCGAAGCGCGCTGTGCTTTGTGAATGGGCCCCAGTCTTCTGGGACCTGTCAAGTGTCTCAGAAGGCTGCGGGGAAAGTAGGGGGCTGAACTGTCAAAACCAGGTACCAGCTCCCCCCCCCCTCCTCCCCAAAAGGTGCCAAATGTGGCAGTGGAGGGGGTAGGAGGCAGACAAGCGGAGCTTTCCCTTTTGGGCTGAGCTCCACTATTAATAAGGGTGATGCTGCAATCTCAGGACACAGCTTGGAACACAGAATCATCTAGACAAAGCTAATCCTGGACAGTTGGGATTTACGATATATGTGTGTATATCTATATTTACTTTTGGCAAAAGAGTGCGTGTAAAGGCAGGTGTCCCAATACTTTTGGCAATAGAGTGTATATACAGTGGGGCAAAAAAGTATTTAGTCAGCCACCAATTGTGCAAGTTCTCCCACTTAAAATGATGAGAGAGGCCTGTAATTGTCATCATAGGTATACCTCAACTATGACAGACAAAATGTGGAAACAAATCCAGACAATCACATTGTCTGATTTGGAAATACTTATTTTCCACCATAATTTGCAAAAAAAAAAAATATTTGGTCACCTACAAACAAGCAAGATTTCTGTCTCCCACAGACCTGTAGCTTCTTCTTTAAGAGGCTCATCTGTCCTCCACTCATTACCTGTATTAATGGCACCTGTTTGAACTTGTTATCAGTATAAAAGACACCTGTCCACAACCTCAAACAGTCACACTCCAAACTCCACTATGGTGAAGACCAAAGAGCTGTCGAAGGACACCAGAAACAAAATTGTAGACCTGCACCAGGCTGGGAAGACTGAATCTGCAATAGGCAAGCAGCTTGGTGTGAAGAAATCAACTGTGGGAGCAATAATTAGAAAATGGAAGACATACAAGACCACTGATAATCTCCCTCGATCTGGGGCTCCACGCAAGATCTCACCCCGTGGGGTCAAAATGATCACAAGAACGGTAAGCAAAAATCCCAGAACCATACGGGGGGACCTAGTGAACGACCTGCAGAGAGCTGGGACCAACTTAACAAAGGCTACCATCAGTAACACACTACGCCGCCAGGGACTCAGATCCTGCAGTGCCAGACGTGTCCCCCTGCTTAAGCCAGTACATGTCCGAGCCCATCTGAGAGAGCATTTGGATGATCCAGAAGAGGATTGGGAGAATGTCATATGGTCAGATGAAACCAAAGTAGAACTGTTTGGTAGAAACCCAACTCGTGTTTGGAGGAGAGAGAATGCTGAGTAGCAACCAAAGAACACCATACCTACTGTGAAGCATGGGGGTGGCAACATCATGCTTTGTGGCTGTTTCTCTGCAAAGGGAACATGATGACTGATCCATGTACATGAAAGAATGAATGGGACCATGTATCGTGAGATTTTGAGTGCAAACCTCCTCCCATCAGCAAGGGCATTGAAGATGAAACGTGGCTGGGTCTTTAAGCATGACAATTATCCCAAACACACCGCCCGGGCAACGAAGGAGTGGCTTCGTAAGAAGCATTTCAAGGTCCTGGAGTGACCTAGCCAGTCTCCAGATCTCAACCCCATAGAAAACCTTTGGAGGGAGTTGAAAGTCCGCGTTGCCCAGCGACAGCCCCAAAACATCACTGCTCTAGAGGAGATCTGCATGGAGGAATGGGCCAACATACCAGCAACAGTGTGTGACAGCCTTGTGAAGACTTACAGAAAATGTTTGACCTCTGTCATTGCCAACAAAGGATATATAACAAAGTATTGAGATGAACTTTTGATATTGACCAAATACTTATTTTCCACCATAGTGGGAGAACATGCACAATTGGTGGCTGACTAAATAATTTTTTGCCCCACTGTATACATACTGTACATGTATAATATATATACATATTATACATTGACAGTATGTATATATACACTCAATTGCCAAAAGTATTGGGACACCTGCCTTTACACGCACATGAACTTTAATGGCATCTAGGAGTGTGCCTATGTAAATGTTTGAACATTCTTCCATAAGCGCATTTGTGAGGTCAGGCACTGATGTTGGACTAGAAGGCCTGGGTCACAGTCGTCGCTCCAATTCATCCTAAAGGTGTTCTATTGGGTTGAGGTCAGGACTCTGTAAAGGCCAGTCAAGTTCCTCCACTCCAAACTGGCTCATCAGTGTCTTTATGGACCTTGCTTTGTGCACTGGTGCACAGTCTTGTTGGAACAGGAAGGGCCATTCCCAACTGTTCCCATAAAGTTGGGAGCATGAAATTGTCCAAAATGTCTTGGTATGCTGACGCCTTAAGATTTCCCTTCACTGGAACTAAGGGGCCAAGCCCAACCCCTGAAAAACAACCCCACATGATTATCCCCCCTAAAACAAAATTTACACTTGGCACAATGCAGTCAGGCAAGTACTGTTCTCCTGGCAACCGCCAAACCCAGACACGTCCATTGGATTGCCTGAGAGAGAAGCCTGATTGGTCACTCCACAGAACACGTCTCTATTCTAGAGCCAGTCCAGTTGCGGAGTGCTTTATACAACTGCATCCGATGCTTTGCATTGCACTTGGTGATGTAATGCTTGCAGCTGCTTGGCCATGGAAACCCATTCCATGAAGCTCTCTGTGCACTGTTGTTGTGCCAATCTGTAAGCCACACGAAGTTTGGAGGTCTGTAGCTATTGACTCTGCAGACAGTTGGCGACTTCTGCACACATGTCATTTTATGTGGCCTACCACTTCGTGGCTGAGTTGCTGTTGTTCCAAGTTGCTTACACTTTGTTATAATACCACTAACAGGTGATCCGTGGAATATTTGGTAGCAAGGAAATTTCACAGATGGACTTGCACAGGTGGCAACCTATTACAGTACCATGCTTGAATTCACTAAGCTCCTGAGAGCGACCCATTCTTTCACACACGTTTGTAGAATCAGTCTGAATGCCTAGGTCAGTGATGGTGGACCTTGGCACCCTAGATGTTTTGGAACTACATTTCCCATGATGCTCATGCACTCTGCAGTGTAGATAAGCATCATGGGAAATATAGTTCCAAAACATCTGGAGTGCTAAGGTTTGCCATCACTGGCTAGGTGCTTGATCTTATACACCTGTGGCCATGGAGGTGATTGGAACACCTGAATCAAATGATTTGGAGGGGTGTCCCAATACTTTTGGCAATATAGTATATATTGTGGCAGTGAGAGGCCCTGTTTGTGTGAAAACATAGGAGAAATGCACATGGGGTTATTTAGATTACACTTTACATGGCTCCACAAGGTCAGTTTTGAGTGGAGAAAGATGGGTTTATATCTTTCTCCAGGTTTTGTAATTCCAGGATCAGGGGCTGAACCTCAGAGACTTCAAAGTGCTTCTCCAATCCTATGTCCAGATTTTAGCAGGAATCAGCAGGATGAGCGTGCAGGTGTTCACACCTATTATAATTTGGGACCTGACAGCAGTTCAGGGCTCCATCCAACAGACAGGAGGTCTGTGCCAGGAATCAGGAGGACTCCAATCCCTTTTCAGGAGTGGGAGAGGCAGCATGGGGCAGCCAGAGTGTGCATGTCTGCAGGAGGCAATTATAGTCTGTCACAGAGTAGCAAGGAGCTGATCGAGAGTAAGCTATGGAAAAGATTGAGTTTAAAGCGAAGCTCCACCCGCAAATTTTTTTTTTAAAGTCAGCAGCTACTAACCCTGTAGCTGCTGACTTTTAATCAGGACACTTACCTGTCCTACTTTCCCGCACTGATGGCCCCACCGATGCCGATCCCTTGATCGGTGCAGGTCACGTGCCGCCATCCACACTAAGGGAAACAGGCAGTGAAGCCTTACGGCTTCACTCCCCGTTTCCTACACGCGCCGAATTGTGAATGGGCGGCTGTTCTCTGGGATTACACACAGTTCCCAGAAAGCAGCGCACCCCATTCACTAGAAGAGGATGGGGAAGAAGACAGACCGCGGTTACGGAAGAGGCAGATTACGGACTTCTGCATAGCAACAGGTATTTCGGGTGAGTATAAAAAATTTTTTTTTTTTCAATATAGTTTGATTTTTCTATTTTTTGTGGGAAAAAACATTTCTGGATGGAACTCCACTTTAACCACCACCTCACGCCGATATACGTTGGCAGAATAGCACGGATGGGCACATCAACGTACAGGTACGTTGCCCTTTAAGAGCCCAGCCGTGGGTTGCGCGCGCGCCGCCGGCGGCGTACTCGCAACCCGGTCCTGAGCTCCGTGACCGTGGCCGCAGGACCCGATAGCCGCTGGTGTCCCGCGATCGGGTCACAGAGCTGAAGAACGGGGAGAAATGAGTGTAAACAAACCTTTCCCCGTTCTTCTCCGTGGCATGTCAGTGATCGTCTGTTCCCTGTCATCGGAACAGACGACCAGTGACATGTAACGTGTAGCCACGCCCCCCTACAGTAAGAATCACTTCCTAGGGAACACTTAACCCCTACAGCGCCACCTAGAGGTTAAACCCTTCCCTGCCAGTGTCATTTTCACAGTAACAGTGCATTTTTATAGCACTGATCGCTGTAAAAATGACAATGGCCCCAAATTGGTGCCAACAGTGTCCGATGTGTCTGCCATAATGTTGCAGTCATGATAAAAACCGCTGATCGCCGCCATGACTTGTAAAAAAAATATTATTATTAAAAATGCCATAAAACAGTCCCCTATTTTGTAGAAGCTATAACTTTTGCGCAAACCAATCAATAAACGCCTATTTCGATTTTTTTTACCAAAAATATGTAGAAGAATACGTATCGGACTAAACTGTGGAAAAAATATGTTTTTTTATATATATTTTTGGGGGATATTTATTATAACAAAAAGTAAAAAATATTGCATTTTTTTCAAAATTGTCGCTCTATTTATGTTTATAGCGCAAACAATAAAAACCGCAGAGGTGATCAAATACCACCAAAAGAAATCTCTATTTGTGGAAAAAAAAGGACGCCAATTTTGTTTGGGAGCCACGTCGCATGACCGCGCAATTGTCAGTTAAAGCGACGCAGTGCCGAATCGCAAAAGGGCCTGGTCCTTTAGCTGCATATTGGTCTGGGGCTTAAGTGGTTAAGGAACTTTGGGTTGGTTAACTAAAACTGGAGAGTGCAAAATCAGCTTCCATATTATTTTTTTTAATTATTAAAACTTAGTTGAACAAGCTGAAGTTAGAAGCTGATTGGCTACCATGCACAACTGCTCCAGAATTTGCACTCTAGTTTTAGTAAATTAACCCCTGTGTGTATTGGTCCGTGGATCAGACCAAAGGTGTATGTTTGAGGCTGAAGCAGCCATGTGGCAAGAGATTGAGCCAGGAGGCTGAAGTATTCTGTTGTGCAAATTACAGTAATGGCAGAAGTCCCTGCATGGGCAACTGATGTCTTTTGTGAAGTTTTCCATTCTTTTTTAACAAAAGTGGGCCATCGAGCCCTTAAACAGAGTTGCTGAAGTGGCCTGAACTCCACTGTTATGCACTACCATTGAGCTAAGAAATTCCCCAATGTCACTATATACACACACATAGTGGAGGATGACCTGATATGATCCAGTTACTGACTTTTCTCCTGACATGTTTACTGTATAAAAGATGGTGAGTCATGGTCAGCATGCTTTAGTTTATAGACAAGGATCATTTTAGGATAAAGGAAGCACAGTGAGACAGTAGTTACAAGTATGGTCAGGAGTCAGTGAGCTGTATAGCTGATCCAGTAGTACAACCTAAAATGTTTCTGGGCCCTAAAAGTGAGAGGGTCCAACCATTCCCTTTACTGATCAGTTTGGTACTCTCATTACATTCAGTTCACAATAAATCACTATTTCCTATTTCCCACCTTTTCCTCACATTTATCTGCTGTTTGAGGCTGTTGCAGGTGCAAAAGGCATGAAAAGTTGACATTTTACCCAGATTTATTCAAATGTATCAAACCAAGTGTAGCAGGTGTTTGATTTTAGGGGAGACATCTGGGTGGTAGTGTAACCCAGATGCATTGATTGTTAGGGAATCTGGGATCCTTTTATGGTTCTTGGAGGACTCTGGTGGTGTGAGGTTCCCTGCGGCCTGCAGGTGGCGCTGTCGCCCTGCTGGAGTTGAACACTCACTGCAAGACTGCTTCCCTTTTTGACCTTTCCTGGCGCTGGTACAGCGGGGCGGGAACCCGCTGTGACGCAAAGGGAGCGGAGATAAAAGGGGCGGACACCCTGACCTTGGGGTTCAGAGTCGGAGGACGCAGCCGCACCTTCAGCTTGGGTGCTGGCGTTCCGGAGTTCCGGGCCCAGGTGCCCTTGACCTGGCCAGAGCAGGAGATGGAGTCCATCTCAGGCACCTTTAGCCTGGGGTGAGGTACTATGGCGGAAGCCTGGAGCTCAGTACCTTCGAATCCGAGGGGGCCCTAACTCCTTGGGTGCCCGTGTCTGAGACAAGGAGGCCGGTGAGCGGAACTTCTCCGGAGAGTCCAGCGCAGCATTGCTGGTGACGGAGAGGCCTCCGGTAACTGTCTTGGACGGATGTCCTTCCCCTGATAGGGGCTACGATAGCGAAGGTAATTCATGTTCTGTTCAATATAGTCAGGGGCAATGACTATTCGCCACTGGTGACACTACAGTGGTTAGCTCTATCTAGAAGAATTGTGCCTTGGCCTACTCCCCACAAATACTGAAGCAGTATATGGGTCTCAACCTGTCTGTGCTGTATGACTATTTATTGAGAAGAATAAATACGATTTGGACCCTTTCAGTGTGTGGAACTCTGGTTACTAGGAGCAAAGGGGAGTCAATCCGAGGAGAGGATTTGACTCTGGGACACATACACAAAACCCGATAGTTCTGGCCTTCACCTCTACACATTGGAGGACATGGGCCGTGGTGTATCTCATCCCTCCCCCCAGTGTTAACCCCTAGACGAGACAGACAAGCCGTGAATGAGAAGTGTTGAGAGGGGTGAGGTCGCTACACAAGAACAAAACAGGATATCAAGGATCTGTGTTTTTGCATGAGCTATTTGGACCTCCCGGATAAATTTAGCTTCCGAGCCCTGTGGTTTTTATTTGCAAAGGGCTATTTGTGCTGTATCCAAACCCAAAAAAGTCAGTCCATCCAAAATCAGCAGAAGTACACTTTTAAAACTCATTGGTTCCTTTATTATATGCAGGCAAATGAAGTATGTACGCAAATATCAACTTTCACCCTTTCCCTGCAATCCTCCTTTGAGAGCTGTGATGAATGACTCTGGCAGTACATTTCTTTTCGTTTGCTCTAAGCCACCTTCCAAACATAATCACAATTTGGGTTCTGTATTTACAGAGTGATATCAAACAAGGCATATTAGCATCCCCTTGGGCATGCATGATTCTGAAAGCTTTCATATAATTGGCTGATTGAGGTCACATGGGATGTTCTCAGCTAATGGGAGCTGGAAATGCTTGCTCTTTAGGCCTCATGCCCACTGGCGTTTTTACAGCTGCGTTTTTTGCAGCTTAAAAACGCCTGTCCATGTTATTGTAAATATTTTTTTTCTTTTTTTTTCTTTTTTTTGAAAAAAAAACGTCGGAGCTAAAAACGCGACCGCGCGTTAGTGCGCGTTTTTTGCGCGTTTTTGCGCGTTTTTTGACGCTCGCGTTTTTTCCTGCCTAATTCTGACGCTGAGGAACGCACTGGCCCTGGGTTTTTTTTACAGCTCAAAAACGTCTATGCTCTTTACAGCTCAAAAACGCCTAGGTGGACATGAAGCTATAGACTAACATGGACAGGCGTTTTTAAGCTGTAAAAAACGCTCAAAAACGCGGCTGAAAAAACGCCCGTGGGCATGAGGCCTTACAGTTTCTCCCCTCTGTGTATTGTTTGTGAACACATACTTTCCCAATCAGGGCTGACCCAAGACATTGTACTGCCTCGGTCCAAGAATGAAATTCGGTCCTCACCCCCTTGCAACCCCCCCCAAAAAAAAATCTAGCCCACAAAAAAGCCCCCACATCAATTAGTTTATATTATGATAATTAAAACTCAAATTAAATGCATCAGGAAGTCAGATTTTCATGCAACAGCACCTTGTCTATATGCAAAATTATATGACATACCTGTTCAAATCCAAAGGGCAGTATAGGGGCAGGCCAGGGTAGTATATGGACAGGCTAGGGCACTATAGGGGCAAGCTAGGGTAGTATATGGACAGGCTAGGGTAGTATATGGACAGGCTAGGGTAGTATAGGGGTGGGCTAGGGTAGTATAATGGCAAGCTAGGGCTGTATAGTGATTTTTGAGCATGACGGGTTATGCAACATTTGGCCATCCAGCAGATCAGCAGCCACTACTAGAAAAAATGATGGACACCCTTTGTGTCCTGTTACACAGAACTAACTTATTTTACCTCTCTGTTGCTCACTCCTAGTGCTCCCACAGTCTTCAGTGCCTAGCCTCATGCATGCCACAGGGCAGAAGTAAGTGGGCCATGCGTGAGGGCAGCCGCACCCCCTCCTTCAGTTCCTCCCAATAGAAATGCAAGCCTCGCAAGTTGCGCCTGAACATTGGGGAAGGGATCATTCATTGTTCTCTGTCTCCTGTGGGTACCCCCCACCCTTCAGCCCACAAACTTGAGCTGTTCATCAGTGCTTGGGTGTTTAACAGCCGGTGTTAGACTGTGTGTGAGCACCACCGTGCTTGGCAACTATGAGTATGCTTGTTGAGAGAAGCAGGGCGGCCTTTTTACAGGGCAGCGGAGCAGCCCACGGGGGCAGTTGTTACCCTGCTCCTGGCCCAGTTCGCCCCTGGATGACACACAAAACTGCTGGAAAAAAAACTTTGGGCGTCGATTTGCCGCCCCTCTCAAAGTGCCGCCTGGGTCCAATGGACCCAGCGGGACCAATGATAGGGCCGGCGCTGTTCCCAATATTGCATAAAGGAAAGTACTGTATAATACTTATCATGTTATGGCTTCTTGGATTAAAGGCATCAAATAAAACAGTTAGGTGGAGCAATACATTATTCACTTTTTTATTTGATCACAAATGTGCCCTTTCATGACCACTTCCACACTTGTGTTATTTTATTCACACATAGAATTATCTTGCCTAGGAGTCTATTTTGCTTTTTTTTATTTTGTTTAATTTACAATTAAGTTACAAAATTAGTCAGTACAATATAGCGAAAGGAAGAAGGGGAAAGCAACATTCTACCTCAGCGGTTGCACACAGGGGCGCCCATGGGATTGTGCACAGGCACCAAAGGGCAGAAAGGAGTAGCTCTAGCTTGTGGTGCATTAATGTGCAGACTATTAGGATGCAGATCTACTGTCTGTGGATTAAGATACATTCTGGCTACGTTAATTATGCATATGGCTTTTTACGTCTCCCAATATCTCTTTGCTGATGTTCCTAGTGTAGCGGGTGGTTACATTTAGGGGAAGTATCTGAGTGATAACAAGGCTCAGGTACGCTAATTGTTAGGGTTGTGGACCATTTCTATCCCTGGGAGATAGTACTGGTGTGTAGTTCCCCGGAGCCTATGGGTGGCGCTGTTGCCATGGGCCCGGGTTGAACCGCAGTACAGGGTTGTGCTTTTTCTTGTCCCCTCTCGGCAGCAGTATGGCGGGGCGGGGAACCTGCTGTGCCTGTCGGGAGAGGATATAAAAGGGGACGGCCATCTTCCAGAGGGGTCTTCATTTGTCCACGCCCAGGCACCTTAGGCCTGGGGGTGTGTGTGTCGCCTCCGGGTGCCCTAGGCCGGAGGCCTGGTCGGGTCCGAGCCCCAGGCACCTTCAGCCTGGGGGCTGCTGTTCGTGACATCCAGGTGCTCTTGTCCTGGGTGTGTGTGAGGATGGTCTCCAGGTGCTCCTAGGCCCGGAGACTGAACTGCTGTTCCATCCCCAGACACCTTAGGTCTGGGGGTGAGGTACTTTTGAGAAGGCCAGGGACCCAGCGACCTTCGGCTGGGTTCCGCGAGGGATCGGGGGGTTCCCAGGGATCCGCCTCGCGAGGCGACCCGTATCCAGGACGAGGAGGCCAGGGAGGTGACCCTTTCTGAAGACCCAGCGCAGAGTCGTGGTGACAGAAGGGGCCTCTGGTAACTCTCCGGAGGGATGGTTTCTCCCTACAGAGGCCTAACTATTCAAGGAAGGAAAAGTGCATGTTCTGTAGGTCATAGTGGCAGTGACTCTACGCACACCAGGTCAGTGGCAGTGACTACAACTATTCACCAAGTCAGTGGCAGTGACTACAATTATTCATCAAGTCAGTGGCAGTGACTGTGCACCAAGCTGTTCGTGCTAATCAGAACAGTGATCCCCTAATCAACGCTGAGTTTGTGCCTGGACCTCTTCCCACCTTATCTGAACTGTTCTCGTCCAACCTGTCTGCTTTCACAGAGACTGTTTATCGTTCTCATAAATAAATATTGAGTTGGACTCTCAGTTGATGTGGACAGTCGTTTTACTGGGGAGAACTAAAGGACTTGTTTCTGGCTACCACAGAAGCGAGATCAGCTCGGGAGGTTTTCAAACACTGGCTGCAGGCAGGCCCGAGAAACTAACACCGCTCAACCTCCCCATCCAGGAGGGTACGGGCTTGTGGTGCGGTGTGCCTCATTCTTTCCTGCGGAGGAGCCAAGAAGAGAGAAGCAGGTAAAGTCTGGGGTTGGTGCGCTACACTAGTTTTATTCTCTTCCTATCAAAAAATCTCACTCTTCCTGCTGCATTCTCCATAACGCCGAGCAAACAAATGTTGCTCTTTTCTGGAATGGGTAACTTGAAATGAGCAATACAAATAGCAAAAATAGGAACAAGACAGATTGCAATGCATCTGTACAGAAGTAATAGAGACAACCACAGGGAAATTGAAGGGAAAATCCAGTGAGGTGGTGTAAAGCCCCGTACACACGGTCGGACTTTTGCCCAACAAACTTAGTTTTAAGCAAGTTGGACCAACAATCCGACCGTGTGTACGCTCCATCGGACAAACTTTTTTGAGTTTGGTTTTGTTTTCATCGGACAAAAGTTGGGTCTGCGAACGGACAAACTTTTGCCCAACAAAAGTTCTATGGAGCAAAGTCCTACCGTGTGTACAGAAAACCATAGGACTTTTGTCCGATGGACAAAACAACCAATGTTAAAATCAACCAACAATAGCAGAAGTTGACCAAAGGGTGGCAGTAAAGATCAGAAAAGAGCAGAAAAAGCAAGTGATGTTGTAAGAAGTTTTAAGAAAGTTTGAAGAAAAGTCCGAGCGTGTGTATGCTATGGGTGTTCCCGACCAACTCCGTTCGGACAAAAATCCACGGAAAAGTCAGATGTTAGTCCGACCGTGTGAACGAGGCTTTAGACTCTGGATAGTGGAGAGACATACATCTCACCGCTGGTGTCTCCAAGATATAGAAGAAGCCAAGGGGTGATGCAACCTGCCAAAATCCATATAAAAAGAGAAATCCATACTGAACTAAAAAAGAAACCAACTATTTGTAGATAACAGGTTTATTTGGGACCGTATTTTATACTTTGTAGGTTCCAGTACAGTGCAGGCTCCTCTGATATTGTTCCAAACGATTAGCAATCCCTGACTAAGGTCTGAATTTTTAAGTTATACTAGTCACGAGAACAGCCCAATATATTTTCTGGTACCAAAGTAAACTTTACTGAAACAGTAAATCACTTGGATTTCATGAAGCGAAAACTCACATGGATCATGCTCTATGAAAAAATGGTCCGTGTCCTAGGAGATGAACAACCCGTGTTTGAAAAGATGTTGACCCCTTGGTTTTCTTACCTACAGGTGCCAAACATTCAGGATTGACATTGGATCGGTGGCAGGATGGACTCCTGGACAGGTGTGGTCTCAGTCTTTTGCTCTCTTTTCTGATTCTCTACCTTTCCTTTTACCTAACTCGCTCTTTTCTATCTCTTTACTCAGGTGCAATATAGGTGCTGAAGTCTGATCCTTTGTCTCAACTTTTTCTGTCTAGGTTTTATATATGACAATATACAGTCAGGTCCATAAATATTGGGACATCAACGCAATTCTAATCTTTTTGGCTCTCTACACCGCCACAATGGATTTGAAATGAAACGAACAAGATGTGCTTTAACTGCAGACTTTCAGCTTTAATTTGAGGGTATTTACATCCAAATCAGGTGAACGGTGTAGGAATTACAACAGTTTTGTATATGTGCCTCCCACTTTTTAAGGGACCAAAAGTAATGGGAGAGATTAACAATCATAAATCAAGCTTTCACTTTTTAATATTTGGTTGCAAATCCTTTGCAGTCAATTACAGCCTGAAGTGTGGAACGCATAGACATCTCCAGACGCTGGGTTTCATCCCCGGTGATGCTCTGCCAGGCCTCTACTGCAACTGTCTTCAGTTCCTGCTTGTTCTTGGGGCATTTTCCCTTCAGTTTTGTCTTCAGCAAGTGAAATGCATGCTCAATCAGATTCAGGTCAGGTGATTGACTTGGCCATTGCATAACATTCCACTTCTTTCCCTTAAAAAACTCTTTGGTTGCTTTCGCAGTATGCTTCATTGTCATTGTCCATCTGCACTGTGAAGCGCCGTCCAATGAGTTCTGAAGCATTTGGCTGAATATGAGAAGATAATATTGCCCGAAACACTTCAGAATTCATCCTGCTGCCAGTTCCATTGGCAGCCATACATGCCCACGCCATAACACTACCACCACCATGCTTCACTGATGAGGTGGTATGCTTTGGATCATGACTGATGCCTGCAGCTACAGGCATCATTCAGATATCCTCGTTTTCAGCCGGTGACTCTGTGCGGCATAAGAACGCTCATAGCGGCAGTACCGCCGCTTCATCGTTCTTACAGGCGAAAAGAGGGGACGACCATAGAAATTTTTGGTGACCACATGGTCACCAGTCATCTCTATAACCATCGTAGGCCCGGGCGCAGCGTTATGACGTCACGTCCGGCCTGCGGATGTTAACAAAGCTGTGATTGCGGCTGGTAAGCATGAGATCAGTGAATTTTTTATTTTTTTTGAATTGATGCTTTCCAGCCTGGAGGAGAGATGTGGGGTCTTATTGACCCCGCATCTCTCCATAAAGAGGACCTGTCACAAACCATTACTATTACAAGGGATGTTTACATTCCTTGTAATAGCAATAAAAGTGATTAAAAAAAAAGTATCACTGCGTGCATTAGAGCGCGAGCAACAATTAACTGTAACTCTAAACTGGTAACCTGTAAAAAAATTTAAAGCGTCGCCCATGGAGATTTTTAAGTACCGAAGTTTGGCTCCATTCCATGAGTGTGCGCAATTTTCAAGCGTGACATGTTAGGTATCTATTTACTCGGCGTAACATCTTATTTCACATTATACAAAAATATTGGGCTAACTTTACTGTTTTGTTATTTTTAATTTATGAAACTGTTTTTTTTCCCCCAAAAAAGTGTTTGAAAAATTGTTGTGCAAATACCGTGCGAGAAGTTGCAACGACCACCATTTTATTCCCTAGGGTGTCTGCTAAAAAAACATATAATGTTTGGGGGTTCTGAGTACTTTT
Source organism: Rana muscosa (assembly GCA_029206835.1). NCBI lineage: Eukaryota > Metazoa > Chordata > Amphibia > Anura > Ranidae > Rana > Rana muscosa. The sequence continues at coordinate 196,971,309 of CM055123.1, forward strand.
CTAGCAAAAAAATTATGATTTTTACATGTAGGAGAGGAGTGCCAGAATAGGCCTGGTATGGAAGTGGTTAAGAATTATGCTTACATAGTTGGATGCAGCATCGGTCTGATGCTGCATCTGTCCCCCGCCAGCTCTAAGGCTGAGAACCGAGCGATCAAACACCGCTGATCGCTTGGTTCTCACAGTTCCCTGAGCAGGGAGCCGGTCATTGTCACTCACTGGCTCTCTGCACGCTCACTGAGAGCCTGAGCCAGGTGCCAGTCCAGGCATGTTGGCAGATCCTGGCCATTTGGTCACACGCTTTCCCGAGCTTGGACTGGCTCTGTGATGTCCGCTGACAGTGGGCTTCCGCCCGGTGGCTGCTGAAAACAGGTCATATGAGTGCAGAACGAGCTTTGACTGTACTTCTCCTTTTTGGACACCCTTTTCCAATATGCTTATGCATCCTAATTTCCAGACACTGCCCTGACTTTAAAATCTCCATCATCTGAAAGGAAATCACTAAACATTCAAACCTGAATCATAAAAGACTAGCCGATAGCAAAACACCAGTTAAAACTTGTCCTCTAATGCCCTGTACACACGATCGGATTTCCGATGGAATAAAATCCGATGGATTTTTCCATCGGAAATCCGATGAAGCTTACCTGCATCAGTCTTGCCTACACACCATCAGTCAAAAATCCGACCGTCCCAAACGCCGTGACGTAAAACACTCCGAAGAGCCGAGAAAAATGAAGTTCAATGCTTCTGAGCATGCGTCGACTTGATTCTGAGAATGCGTGGGTTTTTTCTCCAATGGAGTTCCCCACAGACGATCGGAATTTGCTATGGTTTTTTTTTCCATCGGTAAAATTTAAAACATGTTCTATTTTTTTATACCGATGGAAAAAAGACAGATGGGGCCCATACACGATCGGTTTGTCCGATGAAAAAAGTCCATCGGTCTTTTTTCATCAGAAAAACCGATCGTGTGTACGCGGCATTAGACTATACAGAAAACCAAATTTAAGTCTGTTTTCAAGGCATACTACTATGCCCCTATGTCCATGACTTTCTGAATGGTTAGCAAGCAAGCACTAGAAAAATGGGGCACAGTGATAGAAATCTATGGTGAGGGTTTGGATCTTTGCTACACAACAAACTGCATGAGACATGAAAGCCAGAGAGCGCGCTGAATACAGAGTAACATTGACAGCATGTTCAGCAATTTCCTCACATTAATTTCTTCATGGAGAATAAATGAGGAAGGCAGACTCTATGTCAGCCAGTGATGATAAGCTGTGAGTGGCAGTTGAAAGTTACAGTGTAGGCCTCTGGGGACGTCTTCCGTTGTGACTGCTCAGCAAAGAAAGTGTGGATGTAACACGGCAAACTCGCTTGAAGTTTTTCTTCTACAAGTTGATGTAGTGGAAAATATCTGCGAAAATGTAAGGATCTTCGGGATGACAGATGGCAGTAGAAGTACAGAACTGCAAATGACATTAACAAATGATTTCAAATATTGTCTGCCAAGTAATATTTACTGTAAACCTATACATAATGACTTACTTAGAGTGTGGAAAATCAGAAGTTCCATGTGATAGGGCACATGGTTATATGAACCAGAAGTGTTCAAGGCTTACAGGAATGATAGGGGCTAATTTAATTAAGCTCTACAGTAACAGAGTATATCTGGTCTATTCTTAAGGCAGGCCATAGACAGTGCAATTTCTTGGACAGGAAAGAAATTTGCATGATTCCCCCATCAACACAGACAGTGCTGATAGGGGAATCCCTCTTGCCAAAGGAGGGGCAGCAAAAGCCATCCCCACCGCGAGAAGAGTGATTATTGCTAGCGGCTATAGCAGCGGCTAGCAATTAATTGCAAGTAAATCCAGAAGGCTGGTTGTACCAAAGTTGATCGATCAATAAATTTGGTACATTCAACCTGCCCACATATGGTCGAATTTGAACAATCTATGGCCGGCCTTAGATACTCTATAGCCTGTCCCTGATTAGTTTACATTTTTTTGGGAGAAGCAGTAGTTTTCAGCACTGCTTTTCCATGTTAAAGCCCAATTGATGTATCGGTTTAAATCAGGTAAATGCATTCCAGGTGCAAAATCTTGCATAAGAGAGTTTGCCTTATTTAAAAAGCAGCCACAACCTTAGTAGAAAGGCCTGTCCCCTGCCAGCATGCTGCAGAGTGGGACCCTTGCTCTCTGCGTAGAAGCAGTGGCCTCCCTGCAGAGGTCTGACTCGCCCCCTCTTGAGTCAGAGCTTGAAGTCTAGAGCCAGCAGGGAGCATAAGCTTTTCTGATACAGAGACATAGGTTTGACTCAGCAAGGGGCATGTTGGACCTCTGGAGAGAGACCACTGCTTCCACACAGAGAGTAAGGGTATTTACTGGAGTTACAGGATCCTTATTGCAATTGTTAAAGACTTTGCACTGCAGTGGAGATATGAGAAGAAGAAAGTATAGACCTTGGAAGGTGCTTTGGACAGGGAAGATGGAAAGGAATGTATTTGTTCTGAGAGAATTACTTTCAAGTCTTCCTATTTTCATTTTGTTATAGTAAAGTCTTTAAACCTAATTTAGAAAGCTGACTAGGATAAGTGAAAAATCCTAATAGTCCAATGAAATTTCAAAATTACAAAATTACAGTCACACGGCTAAAATAAAGATCCCTGATCTTAAATTAAAGCCATTTGAGTTGTTGGGGGACATCATCCTGGAGTCCTGGTCTGGAGAAGGATCTTTTGTCTCGCTCACTGAGGAACTATCTGTGAATGCTGGGTGGCTTTCAGTTCCTGGAACATTGTGAGTAAAGACCTTGCTGTGGACTCTTGGGAGTGCAAATGCTAGAAGGGAACTAAGTGCCAGAGGATGCTATATGGAGTGCTCTTATAGAGTCCTGGCCATCCCCTTCAACCTCCAGGAAAGGCTACTGAGAAAAGATTAGTGAGAAGCCTTCCTCCAGTTATTTCTGCTATAAGGGCCCTGGCCCTACCATGGGTCCTGCTGGGTCTATCGGACCCAGGCGGATTTTTGAGAGGGGCGGCTAGGGTGGCTTTTTAAAGTGTTTGTGACCTTTTAAAAAATATTCACTGCCAGTCCCCCTCTTACAGTCAGGTCCATAAATATTGGGACATCGACACAATTCTTTGAAATGAAATGAACAAGATGGGCTTTAACTGCAGACTTTCAGCTTTAATTTGAAGGTATTTACATCCAAATCAGGTGAACGGTGTAGGAATTACAACAGTTTGTTTATGTGCCTCCCAATTTTTAAGGGACCAAAAGTAATGGGACAATTGGCTGCTCAGCTGTTCCATGGCCAGGTGTGTGTTATTCCCTCATTATCCCTTTTACAAGGAGCAGATAAAAAGGTCCAGAGTTAATTTCAAGTGTGCTATTTGCATTTGGAATCTGTTGCTGTCAACTCTCAATATGAGATCCAAAGAGCTTTCACTATCAGTGAAGCAAGCCATCATTAGGCTGAAAAACAAAACAAACCCATCAGAGAGATAGCAAAAACATTAGGTGTGGCCAAATCAACTGTATGGAACATCCTTAAAAGAAAAGAACACACCGGTGAGCTCAGCAACATCAAAAGACCCGGAAGAGCACGGAAAACAAAGTGTGGTGGATGACCGAAGAATTCTTTCCCTGGTGAAGAAAAAAACCTTCACAACAGTTGGCCAGATCAAGAACACTCTCCAGGAGGTAGGTGTATGTGTGTCAAAGTCAATAATCAAGAGAAGACTTCACCAGAGTGAATACAGAGGGTTCACCACAAGATGTAAACCATTGGTGAGTCTCAAAAACAGGAAGGCCAGATTAGAGTTTGCCAAACAACATCTAAAAAAGCCTTCACAGTTCTGGAACAACATCCTATGGACAGATGAGACCAAGATCAACTTGTACAAGAGTGATGGGAAGAGAAGAGTATGGAGAAGGAAAGGAACTGCTCATGATCCAAAGCATACCACCTCATCAGTGAAGCATGGTGGTGGTAGTCTCATGGCGTGGGCATGTATGGCTGCCAATGGAACTGGTTCTCTTGTACTTATTGATGATGTGACTGCTGACAAAAGCAGCAGGATGAATTCTGAAGTGTTTCGGGCAATATTATCTTCTCATATTCAGCCAAATGCTTCAGAACTCATTGGACGGCGATTCACAGTGAAGATGGACAATGACCCCAAGCATACTGCGAAAGCAACCAAAGAGTTTTTTAAGGGAAAGAAGTGGAATGTTATGCAATGGCCAAGTCAATCACCTGACCTGAATCCGATTGGGCATGTATTTCACTTGCTGAAGACAAAACTGAAGGGAAAATGCCCCAAGAACAAGCAGGAACTGAAGACAGTTGCAGTAGAGGCCTGGCAGAGCATCACCGGAGATGAAACCCAGCGTCTGGTGATGTCTATGCTTTCCAGACTTCAGGCTGTAATTGACTGCAAAGGATTTGCAACCAAGTATTAAAAAGTGAAATTTTGATTTATGATTGTTAATCTGTCCCATTACTTTTGGTCCCTTAAAAAGTGGGAGGCACATATACAAACTGTTGTAATTCCTACACCGTTCACCTGATTTGGATGTAAACACCCTCAAATTAAAGCTGAAAGTCTGCAGTTAAAGCACATCTTGTTCATTTCATTTCAAATCCATTGTGGTGGTGTATAGAGCCAAAAAGATTAGAATTGTGTCCCAATATTTATGGACCTGACTGTAAGTGCCACCTCATCAGTGCCGATCAGTGAAGAAGAAAACATGTGTAGCGGGGTCCTCAATTTAGGGGTAGTGTTTGAGTGGTAGTTATGCTCAAAAACACCTAAATTATTAGGACATTAGCAACCATTTTTGTCTGCAGGAAGAGTATCAGTGTACCGTTCCCTGTGACCTGCGGGTGGCGCTGCCATGGTGGGCCAGGGTTGAACCGCTGATACAGTGCTGTGCCTTGTGTGTCCCCTCTCGGCAACCATGCAGTGGGCGTGGTCGGCCTGCTGTGTATGCTGGGAGAGGTTATAAAAGGGGCGGACGCTGCCTGTCATGGATTCATTGTCGGGAGTCCTACTCCCAGGGAGTGTGTGTTCCTGTCCGCCCTGGGCACCTTTGGCCCAGGGGCGGTGGTCGGTGAATCAGTCCCAGGCACCTTTAGCCCTGGGGCTGCAACTATAGGCATTGGGCCCAGCGTCTTTGGCTGGGGCCTACCAAGGATCGAGGAATCCCAGGGAGCCGCCTTGCAAGGGGACCCGCATCTTAGACGAGGAGGCCGGGGAAAGACCGTTCCAAGGGACTGGTGAGAAGTCACAGTGGAGGAAGGGGCCCGGTAACTCTCTGGAGGGATGTCTTCTCCTTACAAAGAGGCCAAGCTTTGAAAACCAAGTTCACCAGGTCTGTGGCAGAGACCAAGATCACCAGTTTGTGTAGTGATTGTGCGTTTAGTGAGAGTACCATTCTGGCTGCTAGTCCCTATCTAGGGAGACTATCCAAATGGGCTAAGTCTGCTTGAGAAGCCAAGCAGTGAAGTGTATTACGTTTGTGCCTGGACCTCTCCCACACCTTATGCTGTCCTGTTCTCTCTCCAACCTTTCCTATCAGAGACTGTGCTGGAGTTATTGGGGGAAATAGAGACTTGTCTTTATTGATCATAGAGATGGGAACCATTCTCTGGAGAACCTGACTCATAACACCGCTCAACCTCTTTACACAGGAGGGTACGGGCATGTAGCTGGGTGTGCCCTCTCTTCCTGCGAGGAGCCAAAGACAGGTGAAGAGAGGGTGTGAGGCGCTATACATACTTATTTACAATGTTTTGTAACAGAAAATTTTCGATCACCCAGAGGTGATCATATACCACCAAAAGAAAGATCTATTTGTGGGAAAAAAATTATAAACATTTTGTTTGGATATTGCGTCGCATGACTGCGCAATTGTCATTCAAAATGTTAGAGCACAGAAATCTGAAAATTTGTCTGGGCAGGAAGGTGTATCAGTGTCCTGTATTGAAGTGGTTAATCTGCTAAAGGGAACTTTTATTTTTTTAGGGTTACAAACACTTTAACCACTTCTGGACTGCACGCCATCAATATACGTTGGTTCTTTGATGTTAAATACCGTTGTTATGGCAGCAGATAGCTGCCATAACCCCCAATATTTTTTTCACCACAAGATCACTTATCAGCGGCGGGAGAGGTGCCCATTCCCCCTCCTGCCTTTTCCCGGTGGTACATTTTTAAACGTCGCCTATGGAGATTTTTTTTTCACAAGAAACCCTATGGAGATTTTTAGGTGCCAAAGTTTGTCGCCATTCCACGAGCGGGTGCAATTTTAAAGCATGACATGTTTGGTATAAATCTACTGTGTTCTTATTTTTTTTTATTAAAAGAAGTGTATTTTTTTCCCCAAAAATTGCATTTGTAAGACCACTGTGCAAATACGATGTGACATAAAGTATTGTAAAGACCGCCATTTTATTCTCTAGGGTGTTTGAAAAAAATATATAATGTTTGGGGGTTCTAAGTAATTTTCTAGCAAACAAAATTATTTTAACTTGTAAAAAACACATCTCAAAAATAGGCCTGGTCCTTAAGTGGTTAATTAGGCAAATTAGGCGGTCGCCTTAGGCCTCACGCTCACAGGGACCTCGCGGCCGCCTAATTGAAGAGCTTCCAGCCGGCAACTCTCCCTCCTCCCAGCTGGGCAACAGACTGCATCGCTCAGCTGGGATTGCCACCTGCATGGGTCGGCTACAGACAGGCTTTGGGGAGAGCAGGCGAATTAAGGAGGCGGAGCCACAGCCACCACAGCACCATGGCCTGGCTTGCTCTAATAACACTGAGGAGGTCGGGCGCCAAAGGGAGCAGAAGGGAGAGAAGATGGGATGACACAGCGATCATCAGTGTCTGACGCAAAGTTCACCCTGCCAGCCGGGTATCACAAAGTCCATGAAGAGATGTGGAGCGGAGTGCTGGGGAGGGATTGGAGATAATTGTCAGGAGGAGCGCCTCTCTGTTTCTATTCATCAGAATTCAATGCTGAGTAGATCGGGCGGCATGTGAGAGGGCTCCCTTCTACCCTTTATCTATGTAGCGGCCTCACCCCATCTCCTTTTGCTAGGGGTATGTCACACGACAGGGTGAGATGCGCTACGGCCCATGTCCTCCCCATGGCTGTGGGTGAGGTGAAGGCCAGTACCAGATATTTCCTCGGGCCAATGTGCATTAGTCTTAAAACTCAGTCCTGCTATGCTGGAATCTCCCTTGCTCCCATTAACCAGAGTCCATACACCGATCACAGTCCAACTCTTGCTTTATTGTACACTCCACAATAAACAATGTCTTAATAGTCAACTGGTTGGAACATTATTATAACTTGATACGATGGGATGAGCAGGCCGAGGCACTATCCTGATTTCAGTCTAAACCCCTGTGCTTTGACCAGGGGTTGTAGCAGCTTTGAATGGCATAGAACATAGAACTTGTGAGTCTCTACCAGCGACTCCATAGAACATAGGGGCCGCAGCACAGCGAAGGTACTCCCATCTATCAGGGAAAGATGTCCCTCTAAGAGAGTTACCGGAGGCCCATCCGTCACCGGGTTGATGCTGCTCCGGGTCTCCGGACGGGTAACCTCCCCAGCCTCCTCACCTCAGATGCGGGTCCCCTCGCAAGGCGGCACCCTGAGATCACTTCGCCCTTGCGGGACCCAGTCGAAGTTACTGGGCCCCAGGCCTACGATATAGTACCTCACCCCAGGCTGAAGGTGCCTGGGATGGACCCCAACTTCATTCCGGTCAGGCCTAGGGCGCCTGGGCCGGAACCTTGAACCACCCGCACCCAGGCCTAAGGTGCCTTGGTGCGTGAAGAGAACTCCTCCGAGAGAGAACAAACGAAAACCAACCTCGTGGCGAGGGCGTCTCTCCCTTTTATCTCCCCCCATCAACACCACGGCGGGTTCCCCGCCCCAGCCGTACCATCTCCGGAAAGGGACAAAAAGGGTAGCACTGTGGCAGTGATTCTACCTTGAGCCTGCGGGTACACCGCCACCCACAGGCCAAGGTGAGTAATACACCACTCAATCCTCCACGAATTACCAAAAAGGGGTCCAGAACCTTTCCTAATTATACACCTGGGTCACACTACCCCCAGGTGTACCCCAACTAAATTTAAAGACCCCGCTACACACTCCCCCCTGTGTTTTGACACTGGTCCCCAGCGTCAGGTGCACACCCATGTCTCCCAAGGAGTGGTGACATGAAGCGAGCCCCAGAGGCTGTCCCTCAAAATTTTGAATACTGCTTGTGCCAAAACCTGCTCAAGGGGAAAGGGAACTATAAAACGATAAAACTCTTGAAAAAACATCTGTCATGTACACATATACAATCCCTCCCATCACTGTCTAAGAACCACCCCATACTCAGTAGTCTTGACCGACGAATCTCCTGCAGAAGGGAACAAAAAAAAAAAAAAAAAACAGCATCCTAACAATTTGTGTTAACTTGGAATGAATAGGTCTATCAGCCGAGAGACCCATTCGCTCCAATAAGTAAAGTGATGTAAATGCAAAATTTCAAACAGCCGTTGCACAACACTGCCACCTGGTGACAGCGCTGCGGTAATGACACTTGGTGAGATCTTCATTCTTCCTGCTTTCCCTACACTGACTCTACCCCCAAAGTCTCTGCCTTTGGCACATGAAGAAAAGGGGGAAAAGAAGAAAACAACAGCTCCCAAGTCTCCAGTGAGTAAAAGAAAAGCCCAAATCAAAACAAAACTAGGGCACAGTTCTGAGTGTCTGGGAATGTTCCTTCCAGAGAGTTCGATAAGCAAACAAATAGGAGTTCTCTTCTCCTAAAAATAGAATCTTGGATCTGGCAAAAACAGGGGCTTTAGGTGCTTGGCAAACACTTCAACTGAATATTGGACATCCTCTCCCTCCTTTCTGCAGATAAGTACTTTATCGGCATGAATGTGGCGCCCCAACTTCCAATCCGCTCTGCAATCTTTGAATTTCTTGGACACAGGCGGCGAACATGACAAGTATCGCCGAGCATGAGGCACTTTGAGCTTCTCCCAGACAAATTCGTCGTACCATCTCTGGCGCAAGACCTCAACTTCATAAAGTAAGTCCCGAGGCAAGTAGGGATATTCCCATCCGTACTCACGGGCGACTCTCTGGGAGAAAAGTCGTTGTAATCTGGCTAAAGGAGGCATGACATCCCGCTCACCTTCTCCTGGTTGCACGATGGCTTCCGGGTGCCGAGGTACCTTCACTACCTCGGATGGCTTGGCTTTTGGCGCCCGCAAGGAAGCGCGCTGCATCCCCACTATCAACGCGGGGGACGTTGTGGAATGTGGAAGATTGGTCGGAGGACTAAACTCCCTCCTGAGCTCCGGAGCCTGCGCCCGGGGCGTGCTGTCTCCTATAGACATAGGGGAATCCTGTGGTTCACGTAGCACGGGTAACGGGCATTTGTCCCAGCCCTTCCGGTGAAACAGTTCATCTATTTCCCCGTCATCCCCACAGTCCGACAGCGATTCCAGGTCGGAGGTGTCATACATCTCGGCGGGAAGGTAGTCTTTAGTAGACGGAGAACTACCTTCCCTTGCGGGCTCCACCTCCAGTGGACCCCCGACACCTCCAACCACCACCACAGTCCCAGCCCCTGGCTCACCTGGACCTTTTTCAGCACTGGGATGTCCAGGACTCTTCCAACCGGATCCATCCAGGTCCGGCAAGCGGCGGGGTGAAGCTCGACCACGACCACAGGAGGCCTGCACCAGGCCTATCTTCCTCTTCGGAGGTGGCAGCAGGGAATCTGTGGTGACCGAAGCAGCATCCTCGGATTTTTCTCTCTCAGTCTCTGGTTGGGCAGTCCCATCGCCCCGGTCAGCGCGTACGGGGACCTCCGCAAAGGCCTGGATCTCTCCCTCCGGAGTGGCGGTACCTTCGATGCAATTGAGGCGAAGGGCCCGGGGCCTTACTGTGGATGATTCAACCTCAAACAGAAATTCTTTACACGCTTCACAACGCCCAAATGGCTTTAGTTGGACCACCAGTCCCGAGCATCCGGGACAGATCACACCGAGGACCTCCGTGTCTCTGCATGAGTACAAAGCCAACTGTCCTTGGGGCCTGAGTCTTATCCCCGTATCTGTAAGGGGAGCAGCAAAAGCAGTCATCTTCGTGGGGTATGATACCGGCATCCACGGGGAGCTTGAGGCCATCCCGACCACCTGCTGCTCCATCACGCGCTGACCACGCGCCGGAGTCTCCACGTGCATCTCCACATATGGCCAGACTCCTCCCACGACTTGCACATTTTCGCGGGCTTCCCACAGTCACCGCCCACGAATTGCGCAGTCATGGGGTGCCTCGTGGCGCAGTGCATTAAACACCCCCACATGTAGTTCGTCACACGGCTGGGCTTTTCCCTCTTCCCGCTCTTTCTGCATGGGCCTCTCCCGGTTTTTCAGGGAAACTTCCACGACTTCGAGCACAGGGACGCACTTTGGCCAATCACATGGCCGACCTGCTCGGACCTCCTTCGGGCAGCAAAGTCCAGACACAGCCATTTCAAGTTTCAAAGTCAACACACATTTTATCCCGGACTCACGAGCCCCCATGTGTAGCGGCCTCACCCCATCTCCTTTTGCTAGGGGTATGTCACATGACAGGGTGAGATGCGCTACGGCCCATGTCCTCCCCATGGCTGTGGGTGAGGTGAAGGCCAGTACCAGATATTTCCTCGGGCCAATGTGCATTAGTCTTAAAACTCAGTCCTGCTATGCTGGAATCTCCCTTGCTCCCATTAACCAGAGTCCATACACCGATCACAGTCCAACTCTTGCTTTATTGTACGCTCCACAATAAACAATGTCTTAATAGTCAACTGGTTGGAACATTATTATAACTTGATACGATGGGATGAGTAGGCCGAGGCACTATCCTGATTTCAGTCTAAACCCCTGTGCTTTGACCAGGGGTTGTAGCAGCTTTGAATGGCATAGAACATAGAACTTGTGAGTCTCTACCAGCGACTCCATAGAACATAGATGGGAGTACCTTCGCTGCGCTGCGGCCCCTATCAGGGGAAGATGTCCCTCTAAGAGAGTTACCGGAGGCCCATCCGTCACCGGGTTGATGCTGCTCCGGGTCTCCGGACGGGTAACCTCCCCAGCCTCCTCACCTCAGATGCGGGTCCCCTCGCAAGGCGGCACCCTGAGATCACTTCACCCTTGCGGGACCCAGTCAAAGTTACTGGGCCCCAGGCCTACGATATAGTACCTCACCCCAGGCTGAAGGTGCCTGGGATGGGCCCCAACTTCATTCCGGTCAGGCCTAGGGCGCCTGGGCCGGAACCTTGAACCGCCCGCACCCAGGCCTAAGGTGCCTGGGTGCGTGAAGAGAACTCCTCCGAGAGAGAACAAACGAAAACCAACCTCGTGGCGAGGGCGTCTCCCCCTTTTATCTCCCCCCATCAACACCACGGCGGGTTCCCCGCCCCAGCCGTACCATCTCCGGAAAGGGACAAAAAGGGTAGCACTGTGGCAGTGATTCTACCTTGAGCCTGCGGGTATGCCGCCACCCACAGGCCAAGGTGAGTAATACACCACTCAATCCTCCACGAATTACCAAAAAGGGGTCCAGAACCTTTCCTAATTATACACCTGGGTCACACTACCCCCAGGTGTACCCCAACTAAATTTAAAGACCCCGCTACATCTACATGGATGTATGGATGTCCTGCCTCCCCCCCCCCATTGTTTGCAGTGCCTGCTGTCTGTCAGTAATGAAAGTTTCACACACTACACACTTGTTTTCTCCTCCTCTTCTTTTAAAAAAAAATAAAGCTTGTCTTCCATGTCAGGAGGATTTCATTTGTGGATTAGGCTGCATAGTTCAATGGAGAATAGGGAGCTGTAATTAAATTTTTTTTTTCTCTCATTAGATTCACTATTATTTTTAAGTTTTCAGCAGTGCTCAGCACCCCCAAAGTTGTCACTTTAAAAGCTTCCATTATTCATTGCACTTCCCTACTGACACCTGGAGAAGAGGGGCAGTGGGGGGCAGCATTTACTTTCCCTTCCTACATTCAGCGTTGGTAGGAGTAAAATACAGTAGGAGTAAAATACAGCCAATTGTTCTAGTAAATGCTTCCCCTCCTCTCCAGGTACCACTTAATTCTGGTACCCGTGCCCTAAAAAATTAAAAACTACTGACAGCATCCACTGCCCCGCTGACTCCGCCCTCTGCCCTACTGACTCCGCCCTCTGCCCTACTGACTGACACCGTCCTCTGCCCTACTGACTGACACCGTCCTCTGCCCTACTGACTGACACCGTCCTCTGCCCTACTGACTGACACCGTCCTCTGCCCTACTGACTGACACCGTCCTCTGCCCTACTGACTGACACCGTCCTCTGCCCTACTGACTGACACCGTCCTCTGCCCTACTGACTGACACCGTCCTCTGCCCTACTGACTGACACCGTCCTCTGCCCTACTGACTGACACCGTCCTCTGCCCTACTGACTGACACCGTCCACTGCCCTACTGACTGACACCGTCCACTGCCCTACTGACTGACACCGTCCTCTGCCCTACTGACTGACACCGTCCACTGCCCTACTGACTGACACCGTCCACTGCCCTACTGACTGACACCGTCCACTGCCCTACTGACTGACACCGTCCTCTGCCCTACTGACTGACACCGTCCTCTGCCCTACTGACTGACACCGTCCTCTGCCCTACTGACTGACACCGTCCTCTGCCCTACTGACTGACACCGTCCTCTGCCCTACTGACTGACACCGTCCTCTGCCCTACTGACTGACACCGTCCTCTGCCCTACTGACTGACACCGTCCTCTGCCCTACTGACTGACACCGTCCTCTGCCCTACTGACTGACACCGTCCTCTGCCCTACTGACTGACACCGTCCTCTGCCCTACTGACTGACACCGTCCTCTGCCCTACTGACTGACACCGTCCTCTGCCCTACTGACTGACACCGTCCTCTGCCCTACTGACTGACACCGTCCTCTGCCCTACTGACTGACACCGTCCTCTGCCCTACTGACTGACACCGTCCTCTGCCCTACTGACTGACACCATCCACTGCTCTACTGACTGACACCGTCCTCTGCCTTACTGACTGACACCGTCCTCTGCCCTACTGACTGACACCGTCCTCTGCCCTACTGACTGACACCGTCCTCTGCCCTACTGACTGACACCGTCCACTGCCCTACTGACTGACACCATCCACTGCTCTACTGACTGACACCGTCCTCTGCCCTACTGACTGACACCATCCACTGCCCTACTGACTGACACCATCCACTGCTCTACTGACACTGTCCTCTGCCCTACTGACTGACACCGTCCTCTGCCCTACTGACTGACACCATCCACTGCTCTACTGACACTGTCCTCTGCCCTACTGACTGACACCGTCCTCTGCCCTACTGACTGACACCATCCACTGCTCTACTGACACTGTCCTCTGCCCTACTGACTGACACCGTCCTCTGCCCTACTGACTGACACCGTCCTCTGCCCTACTGACTGACACCGTCCTCTGCCCTACTGACTGACACCGTCCTCTGCCCTACTGACTGACACCGTCCTCTGCCCTACTGACTGACACCGTCCTCTGCCCTACTGACTGACACCGTCCTCTGCCCTACTGACTGACACCGTCCTCTGCCCTACTGACTGACACCATCCACTGCCCTACTGACTGACACCGTCCACTGCTCTACTGACTGACACCGTCCTCTGCCCTACTGACTGACACCGTCCTCTGCCCTACTGACTGACACCGTCCTCTGCCCTACTGACTGACACCGTCCTCTGCCCTACTGACTGACACCGTCCTCTGCCCTACTGACTGACACCGTCCTCTGCCCTACTGACTGACACCATCCACTGCCCTACTGACTGACACCATCCACTGCTCTACTGACACTGTCCTCTGCCCTACTGACTGACACCATCCACTGCTCTACTGACACTGTCCTCTGCCCTACTGACTGACACCGTCCTCTGCCCTACTGACTGACACCGTCCTCTGCCCTACTGACTGACACCGTCCTCTGCCCTACTGACTGACACCGTCCTCTGCCCTACTGACTGACACCGTCCTCTGCCCTACTGACTGACACCGTCCACTGCCCTACTGACTGACACCGTCCACTGCTCTACTGACTGACACCGTCCTCTGCCCTACTGACTGACACCATCCACTGCCCTACTGACTGACACCATCCACTGCTCTACTGACACTGTCCTCTGCCCTACTGACTGACACCGTCCTCTGCCCTACTGACTGACACCATCCACTGCTCTACTGACACTGTCCTCTGCCCTACTGACTGACACCGTCCTCTGCCCTACTGACTGACACCATCCACTGCTCTACTGACACTGTCCTCTGCCCTACTGACTGACACCGTCCTCTGCCCTACTGACTGACACCGTCCTCTGCCCTACTGACTGACACCGTCCTCTGCCCTACTGACTGACACCGTCCTCTGCCCTACTGACTGACACCGTCCTCTGCCCTACTGACTGACACCGTCCTCTGCCCTACTGACTGACACCGTCCTCTGCCCTACTGACTGACACCATCCACTGCCCTACTGACTGACACCATCCACTGCTCTACTGACTGACACCGTCCTCTGCCCTACTGACTGACACCGTCCTCTGCCCTACTGACTGACACCGTCCTCTGCCCTACTGACTGACACCGTCCTCTGCCCTACTGACTGACACCGTCCTCTGCCCTACTGACTGACACCATCCACTGCCCTACTGACTGACACCATCCACTGCTCTACTGACACTGTCCTCTGCCCTACTGACTGACACCGTCCTCTGCCCTACTGACTGACACCGTCCTCTGCCCTACTGACTGACACCGTCCTCTGCCCTACTGACTGACACCATCCACTGCTCTACTGACACTGTCCTCTGCCCTACTGACTGACACCGTCCTCTGCCCTACTGACTGACACCGTCCTCTGCCCTACTGACTGACACCGTCCTCTGCCCTACTGACTGACACCGTCCTCTGCCCTACTGACTGACACCGTCCTCTGCCCTACTGACTGACACCGTCCTCTGCCCTACTGACTGACACCGTCCTCTGCCCTACTGACTGACACCGTCCTCTGCCCTACTGACTGACACCGTCCTCTGCCCTACTGACTGACACCGTCCTCTGCCCTACTGACTGACACCGTCCTCTGCCCTACTGACTGACACCGTCCTCTGCCCTACTGACTGACACCGTCCTCTGCCCTACTGACTGACACCGTCCTCTGCCCTACTGACTGACACCGTCCTCTGCCCTACTGACTGACACCGTCCTCTGCCCTACTGACTGACACCATCCACTGCTCTACTGACACTGTCCTCTGCCCTACTGACTGACACCGTCCTCTGCCCTACTGACTGACACCATCCACTGCTCTACTGACACTGTCCTCTGCCCTACTGACTGACACCGTCCACTGCCCTACTGACTGACACCGTCCACTGCCCTACTGACTGACACCGTCCTCTGCCCTACTGACTGACACCGTCCTCTGCCCTACTGACTGACACCGTCCTCTGCCCTACTGACTGACACCGTCCTCTGCCCTACTGACTGACACCATCCACTGCTCTACTGACACTGTCCTCTGCCCTACTGACTGACACCGTCCTCTGCCCTACTGACTGACACCATCCACTGCTCTACTGACACTGTCCTCTGCCCTACTGACTGACACCGTCCACTGCCCTACTGACTGACACCGTCCACTGCCCTACTGACTGACACCGTCCACTGCCCTACTGACTGACACCGTCCTCTGCCCTACTGACTGACACCGTCCTCTGCCCTACTGACTGACACCGTCCTCTGCCCTACTGACTGACACCGTCCTCTGCCCTACTGACTGACACCGTCCTCTGCCCTACTGACTGACACCGTCCTCTGCCCTACTGACTGACACCGTCCTCTGCCCTACTGACTGACACCGTCCTCTGCCCTACTGACTGACACCATCCACTGCTCTACTGACACTGTCCTCTGCCCTACTGACTGACACCGTCCTCTGCCCTACTGACTGACACCATCCACTGCTCTACTGACACTGTCCTCTGCCCTACTGACTGACACCGTCCTCTGCCCTACTGACTGACACCGTCCTCTGCCCTACTGACTGACACCGTCCTCTGCCCTACTGACTGACACCGTCCTCTGCCCTACTGACTGACACCATCCACTGCTCTACTGACACTGTCCTCTGCCCTACTGACTGACACCGTCCTCTGCCCTACTGACTGACACCGTCCACTGCTCTACTGACACTGTCCTCTGCCCTACTGACTGACACCGTCCTCTGCCCTACTGACTGACACCGTCCTCTGCCCTACTGACTGACACCGTCCTCTGCCCTACTGACTGACACCATCCACTGCTCTACTGACACTGTCCTCTGCCCTACTGACTGACACCATCCACTGCCCTACTGACACTGTCCTCTGCCCTACTGACTGACACCGTCCTCTGCCCTACTGACTGACACCGTCCTCTGCCCTACTGACTGACACCGTCCTCTGCCCTACTGACTGACACCGTCCTCTGCCCTACTGACTGACACCATCCACTGCTCTACTGACACTGTCCTCTGCCCTACTGACTGACACCGTCCTCTGCCCTACTGACTGACACCGTCCTCTGCCCTACTGACTGACACCATCCACTGCTCTACTGACACTGTCCTCTGCCCTACTGACTGACACCATCCACTGCCCTACTGACTGACACCATCCACTGCTCTACTGACACTGTCCTCTGCCCTACTGACTGACACTGTCCTCTGCCCTACTGACTGACACCGTCCTCTGCCCTACTGACTGACACCGTCCTCTGCCCTACTGACTGACACCGTCCTCTGCCCTACTGACTGACACCGTCCTCTGCCCTACTGACTGACACAGTCCTCTGCCCTACTGACTGACACCGTCCTCTGCCCTACTGACTGACACCATCCACTGCCCTACTGACTGACACCGTCCTCTGCCCTACTGACTGACACCATCCTCTGCCCTACTGACTGACACCATCCACTGCTCTACTGACACTGTCCTCTGCCCTACTGACTGACACCGTCCTCTGCCCTACTGACTGACACCGTCCTCTGCCCTACTGACTGACACCGTCCTCTGCCCTACTGACTGACACCATCCACTGCTCTACTGACACTGTCCTCTGCCCTACTGACTGACACCGTCCTCTGCCCTACTGACTGACACCGTCCTCTGCCCTACTGACTGACACCATCCACTGCTCTACTGACACTGTCCTCTGCCCTACTGACTGACACCGTCCTCTGCCCTACTGACTGACACCGTCCTCTGCCCTACTGACTGACACCGTCCTCTGTCCTACTGACTGACACCGTCCTCTGCCCTACTGACTGACACCGTCCTCTGCCCTACTGACTGACACCATCCACTGCTCTACTGACACTGTCCTCTGCCCTACTGACTGACACCATCCACTGCCCTACTGACACTGTCCTCTGCCCTACTGACTGACACCGTCCTCTGCCCTACTGACTGACACCGTCCTCTGCCCTACTGACTGACACCGTCCTCTGCCCTACTGACTGACACCGTCCTCTGCCCTACTGACTGACACCGTCCTCTGCCCTACTGACTGACACCATCCACTGCTCTACTGACACTGTCCTCTGCCCTACTGACTGACACCATCCACTGCTCTACTGACACTGTCCTCTGCCCTACTGACTGACACCGTCCACTGCCCTACTGACACTGTCCTCTGCCCTACTGACTGACACTGTCCTCTGCCCTACTGACTGACACCGTCCTCTGCCCTACTGACTGACACCGTCCTCTGCCCTACTGACTGACACCGTCCTCTGCCCTACTGACTGACACCGTCCTCTGCCCTACTGACTGACACCGTCCTCTGCCCTACTGACTGACACCGTCCTCTGCCCTACTGACTGACACCGTCCTCTGCCCTACTGACTGACACCGTCCTCTGCCCTACTGACTGACACCATCCACTGCTCTACTGACACCGTCCTCTGCCCTACTGACTGACACCGTCCTCTGCCCTACTGACTGACACCGTCCACTGCTCTACTGACACTGTCCTCTGCCCTACTGACTGACACCATCCACTGCCCTACTGACACTGTCCTCTGCCCTACTGACTGACACCGTCCTCTGCCCTACTGACTGACACCGTCCTCTGCCCTACTGACTGACACCGTCCTCTGCCCTACTGACTGACACCGTCCTCTGCCCTACTGACTGACACAGTCCTCTGCCCTACTGACTGACACCGTCCTCTGCCCTACTGACTGACACCATCCACTGCCCTACTGACTGACACCGTCCTCTGCCCTACTGACTGACACCATCCACTGCCCTACTGACACTGTCCTCTGCCCTACTGACTGACACCGTCCTCTGCCCTACTGACTGACACCGTCCTCTGCCCTACTGACTGACACCGTCCTCTGCCCTACTGACTGACACCGTCCTCTGCCCTACTGACTGACACCATCCACTGCTCTACTGACACTGTCCTCTGCCCTACTGACTGACACCGTCCTCTGCCCTACTGACTGACACCGTCCTCTGCCCTACTGACTGACACCGTCCTCTGCCCTACTGACTGACACCATCCACTGCTCTACTGACACTGTCCTCTGCCCTACTGACTGACACCGTCCTCTGCCCTACTGACTGACACCGTCCTCTGCCCTACTGACTGACACCATCCACTGCTCTACTGACACTGTCCTCTGCCCTACTGACTGACACCATCCACTGCCCTACTGACACTGTCCTCTGCCCTACTGACTGACACCGTCCTCTGCCCTACTGACTGACACCGTCCTCTGCCCTACTGACTGACACCGTCCTCTGCCCTACTGACTGACACCGTCCTCTGCCCTACTGACTGACACAGTCCTCTGCCCTACTGACTGACACAGTCCTCTGCCCTACTGACTGACACCGTCCTCTGCCCTACTGACTGACACCATCCACTGCTCTACTGACACTGTCCTCTGCCCTACTGACTGACACCATCCACTGCTCTACTGACACTGTCCTCTGCCCTACTGACTGACACTGTCCTCTGCCCTACTGACTGACACCGTCCTCTGCCCTACTGACTGACACCGTCCTCTGCCCTACTGACTGACACCGTCCTCTGCCCTACTGACTGACACCGTCCTCTGCCCTACTGACTGACACCGTCCACTGCCCTACTGACTGACACCATCCACTGCCCTACTGACTGACACCATCCACTGCTCTACTGACTGACACCGTCCTCTGCCCTACTGACTGACACCGTCCTCTGCCCTACTGACTGACACCATCCACTGCTCTACTGACACTGTCCTCTGCCCTACTGACTGACACCGTCCTCTGCCCTACTGACTGACACCGTCCTCTGCCCTACTGACTGACACCATCCACTGCTCTACTGACACTGTCCTCTGCCCTACTGACTGACACCGTCCTCTGCCCTACTGACTGACACCGTCCTCTGCCCTACTGACTGACACCGTCCTCTGCCCTACTGACTGACACCATCCACTGCTCTACTGACACTGTCCTCTGCCCTACTGACTGACACCATCCACTGCCCTACTGACACTGTCCTCTGCCCTACTGACTGACACCGTCCTCTGCCCTACTGACTGACACCGTCCTCTGCCCTACTGACTGACACCGTCCTCTGCCCTACTGACTGACACAGTCCTCTGCCCTACTGACTGACACCGTCCTCTGCCCTACTGACTGACACCATCCACTGCCCTACTGACACTGTCCTCTGCCCTACTGACTGACACCGTCCTCTGCCCTACTGACTGACACCGTCCTCTGCCCTACTGACTGACACCATCCACTGCTCTACTGACACTGTCCTCTGCCCTACTGACTGACACTGTCCTCTGCCCTACTGACTGACACCATCCACTGCCCTACTGACACTGTCCTCTGCCCTACTGACTGACACCGTCCTCTGCCCTACTGACTGACACCGTCCTCTGCCCTACTGACTGACACCATCCACTGCTCTACTGACACTGTCCTCTGCCCTACTGACTGACACCATCCACTGCCCTACTGACTGACACCATCCACTGCTCTACTGACACTGTCCTCTGCCCTACTGACTGACACTGTCCTCTGCCCTACTGACTGACACCGTCCTCTGCCCTACTGACTGACACCGTCCTCTGCCCTACTGACTGACACCGTCCTCTGCCCTACTGACTGACACCGTCCTCTGCCCTACTGACTGACACCGTCCTCTGCCCTACTGACTGACACCGTCCTCTGCCCTACTGACTGACACCGTCCTCTGCCCTACTGACTGACACCGTCCTCTGCCCTACTGACTGACACCGTCCTCTGCCCTACTGACTGACACCATCCACTGCTCTACTGACACTGTCCTCTGCCCTACTGACTGACACCATCCACTGCCCTACTGACACTGTCCTCTGCCCTACTGACTGACACCGTCCTCTGCCCTACTGACTGACACCGTCCTCTGCCCTACTGACTGACACCGTCCTCTGCCCTACTGACTGACACCGTCCTCTGCCCTACTGACTGACACCATCCACTGCTCTACTGACACTGTCCTCTGCCCTACTGACTGACACCATCCACTGCTCTACTGACACTGTCCTCTGCCCTACTGACTGACACCATCCACTGCCCTACTGACTGACACCATCCACTGCTCTACTGACACTGTCCTCTGCCCTACTGACTGACACCGTCCTCTGCCCTACTGACTGACACCGTCCTCTGCCCTACTGACTGACACCGTCCTCTGCCCTACTGACTGACACCGTCCTCTGCCCTACTGACTGACACCGTCCTCTGCCCTACTGACTGACACCGTCCTCTGCCCTACTGACTGACACCATCCACTGCTCTACTGACACTGTCCTCTGCCCTACTGACTGACACCATCCACTGCCCTACTGACTGACACCATCCACTGCTCTACTGACACTGTCCTCTGCCCTACTGACTGACACCGTCCTCTGCCCTACTGACTGACACCGTCCTCTGCCCTACTGACTGACACCATCCACTGCTCTACTGACACTGTCCTCTGCCCTACTGACTGACACCGTCCTCTGCCCTACTGACTGACACTGTCCTCTGCCCTACTGACTGACACTGTCCTCTGCCCTACTGACTGACACCGTCCTCTGCCCTACTGACTGACACCATCCACTGCTCTACTGACACTGTCCTCTGCCCTACTGACTGACACCGTCCACTGCCCTACTGACTGACACCGTCCACTGCCCTACTGACACTGTCTTCTGCACTACTGACACCGTCCACTGCCCTACTGACTGACACCGTCCTCTGCCCTACTGACTGACACTGTCCTCTGCCCTACTGACTGACACTGTCCTCTGCCCTACTGACTGACACTGTCCTCTGCCCTACTGACTGACACCGTCCTCTGCCCTACTGACTGACACCGTCCTCTGCCCTACTGACTGACACCATCCACTGCTCTACTGACACTGTCCTCTGCCCTACTGACTGACACCGTCCTCTGCCCTACTGACTGACACCGTCCTCTGCCCTACTGACTGACACCATCCACTGCTCTACTGACTGACACTGTCCTCTGCCCTACTGACTGACACTGTCCTCTGCCCTACTGACTGACACCGTCCTCTGCCCTACTGACTGACACCATCCACTGCTCTACTGACACTGTCCTCTGCCCTACTGACTGACACCGTCCACTGCCCTACTGACTGACACCGTCCACTGCCCTACTGACTGACACCGTCCTCTGCCCTACTGACTGACACCGTCCTCTGCCCTACTGACTGACACCGTCCTCTGCCCTACTGACTGACACCGTCCACTGCTCTACTGACACTGTCCTCTGCCCTACTGACTGACACCATCCACTGCCCTACTGACTGACACCGTCCTCTGCCCTACTGACTGACACCATCCACTGCTCTACTGACACTGTCCTCTGCCCTACTGACTGACACCGTCCTCTGCCCTACTGACTGACACCGTCCTCTGCCCTACTGACTGACACTGTCCTCTGCCCTACTGACTGACACTGTCCTCTGCCCTACTGACTGACACTGTCCTCTGCCCTACTGACTGACACCGTCCTCTGCCCTACTGACTGACACCGTCCTCTGCCCTACTGACTGACACCGTCCTCTGCCCTACTGACTGACACCGTCCTCTGCCCTACTGACTGACACCGTCCTCTGCCCTACTGACTGACACCGTCCTCTGCCCTACTGACTGACACCGTCCTCTGCCCTACTGACTGACACCGTCCTCTGCCCTACTGACTGACACCGTCCTCTGCCCTACTGACTGACACCGTCCTCTGCCCTACTGACTGACACCGTCCTCTGCCCTACTGACTGACACCGTCCTCTGCCCTACTGACTGACACCGTCCTCTGCCCTACTGACTGACACCGTCCTCTGCCCTACTGACTGACACCGTCCTCTGCCCTACTGACTGACACCGTCCACTGCCCTACTGACTGACACCATCCACTGCTCTACTGACACTGTCCTCTGCCCTACTGACTGACACCGTCCTCTGCCCTACTGACTGACACCGTCCTCTGCCCTACTGACTGACACCATCCACTGCTCTACTGACACTGTCCTCTGCCCTACTGACTGACACCGTCCTCTGCCCTACTGACTGACACCATCCACTGCTCTACTGACACCGTCCTCTGCCCTACTGACTGACACCGTCCTCTGCCCTACTGACTGACACCGTCCTCTGCCCTACTGACTGACACCGTCCTCTGCCCTACTGACTGACACCGTCCTCTGCCCTACTGACTGACACCGTCCTCTGCCCTACTGACTGACACCGTCCTCTGCCCTACTGACTGACACCGTCCTCTGCCCTACTGACTGACACCATCCACTGCTCTACTGACACTGTCCTCTGCCCTACTGACTGACACCATCCACTGCTCTACTGACACTGTCCTCTGCCCTACTGACTGACACCGTCCTCTGCCCTACTGACTGACACCGTCCTCTGCCCTACTGACTGACACCGTCCTCTGCCCTACTGACTGACACCGTCCTCTGCCCTACTGACTGACACCATCCACTGCTCTACTGACACTGTCCTCTGCCCTACTGACTGACACCGTCCTCTGCCCTACTGACTGACACCGTCCTCTGCCCTACTGACTGACACCGTCCTCTGCCCTACTGACTGACACCGTCCTCTGCCCTACTGACTGACACCGTCCTCTGCCCTACTGACTGACACCATCCACTGCTCTACTGACACTGTCCTCTGCCCTACTGACTGACACCGTCCTCTGCCCTACTGACTGACACCGTCCTCTGCCCTACTGACTGACACCATCCACTGCTCTACTGACACTGTCCTCTGCCCTACTGACTGACACCGTCCTCTGCCCTACTGACTGACACCGTCCTCTGCCCTACTGACTGACACCATCCACTGCTCTACTGACTGACACCATCCACTGCTCTACTGACACCGTCCTCTGCCCTACTGACTGACACCGTCCTCTGCCCTACTGACTGACACCATCCACTGCTCTACTGACACTGTCCTCTGCCCTACTGACTGACACCGTCCTCTGCCCTACTGACTGACACCGTCCTCTGCCCTACTGACTGACACCATCCACTGCTCTACTGACACTGTCCTCTGCCCTACTGACTGACACTGTCCTCTGCCCTACTGACTGACACCGTCCTCTGCCCTACTGACTGACACCGTCCTCTGCCCTACTGACTGACACCGTCCTCTGCCCTACTGACTGACACCGTCCTCTGCCCTACTGACTGACACCGTCCTCTGCCCTACTGACTGACACCGTCCTCTGCCCTACTGACTGACACCGTCCTCTGCCCTACTGACTGACACCGTCCTCTGCCCTATTGACTGACACCGTCCTCTGCCCTACTGACTGACACAGTCCTCTGCCCTACTGACTGACACCGTCCTCTGCCCTACTGACTGACACCATCCACTGCTCTACTGACACTGTCCTCTGCCCAACTGACTGACACCATCCACTGCCCTACTGACTGACACCATCCACTGCTCTACTGACACTGTCCTCTGCCCTACTGACTGACACCGTCCTCTGCCCTACTGACTGACACCGTCCTCTGCCCTACTGACTGACACCATCCACTGCTCGACTGACACTGTCCTCTGCCCTACTGACTGACACTGTCCTCTGCCCTACTGACTGACACCGTCCTCTGCCCTACTGACTGACACCGTCCTCTGCCCTACTGACTGACACCGTCCTCTGCCCTACTGACTGACACCGTCCTCTGCCCTACTGACTGACACCATCCACTGCTCTACTGACACTGTCCTCTGCCCTACTGACTGACACCGTCCACTGCCCTACTGACTGACACCGTCCACTGCCCTACTGACTGACACCGTCCTCTGCCCTACTGACTGACACCGTCCTCTGCCCTACTGACTGACACCGTCCTCTGCCCTACTGACTGACACCGTCCTCTGCCCTACTGACTGACACCGTCCTCTGCCCTACTGACTGACACCGTCCTCTGCCCTACTGACTGACACCGTCCTCTGCCCTACTGACTGACACCATCCACTGCCCTACTGACTGACACCATCCACTGCTCTACTGACACTGTCCTCTGCCCTACTGACTGACACCATCCACTGCTCTACTGACACTGTCCTCTGCCCTACTGACTGACACCATCCACTGCCCTACTGACTGACACCGTCCTCTGCCCTACTGACTGACACCGTCCTCTGCCCTACTGACTGACACCGTCCTCTGCCCTACTGACTGACACCGTCCTCTGCCCTACTGACTGACACCGTCCTCTGCCCTACTGACTGACACCGTCCTCTGCCCTACTGACTGACACCGTCCTCTGCCCTACTGACTGACACCATCCACTGCTCGACTGACACTGTCCTCTGCCCTACTGACTGACACTGTCCTCTGCCCTACTGACTGACACCGTCCTCTGCCCTACTGACTGACACCGTCCTCTGCCCTACTGACTGACACCGTCCTCTGCCCTACTGACTGACACCATCCACTGCTCTACTGACACTGTCCTCTGCCCTACTGACTGACACCGTCCACTGCCCTACTGACTGACACCGTCCACTGCCCTACTGACTGACACCGTCCTCTGCCCTACTGACTGACACCGTCCTCTGCCCTACTGACTGACACCGTCCTCTGCCCTACTGACTGACACCGTCCTCTGCCCTACTGACTGACACCGTCCTCTGCCCTACTGACTGACACCGTCCTCTGCCCTACTGACTGACACCGTCCTCTGCCCTACTGACTGACACCATCCACTGCCCTACTGACTGACACCATCCACTGCTCTACTGACACTGTCCTCTGCCCTACTGACTGACACCATCCACTGCTCTACTGACACTGTCCTCTGCCCTACTGACTGACACCATCCACTGCCCTACTGACTGACACCGTCCTCTGCCCTACTGACTGACACCGTCCTCTGCCCTACTGACTGACACCGTCCTCTGCCCTACTGACTGACACCGTCCTCTGCCCTACTGACTGACACCGTCCTCTGCCCTACTGACTGACACCATCCACTGCTCTACTGACACTGTCCTCTGCCCTACTGACTGACACCGTCCTCTGCCCTACTGACTGACACCGTCCTCTGCCCTACTGACTGACACCGTCCTCTGCCCTACTGACTGACACCGTCCTCTGCCCTACTGACTGACACCATCCACTGCTCTACTGACACTGTCCTCTGCCCTACTGACTGACACCGTCCTCTGCCCTACTGACTGACACCGTCCTCTGCCCTACTGACTGACACCGTCCTCTGCCCTACTGACTGACACCGTCCTCTGCCCTACTGACTGACACCGTCCTCTGCCCTACTGACTGACACCGTCCTCTGCCCTACTGACTGACACCGTCCTCTGCCCTACTGACTGACACCGTCCTCTGCCCTATTGACTGACACCGTCCTCTGCCCTACTGACTGACACAGTCCTCTGCCCTACTGACTGACACCGTCCTCTGCCCTACTGACTGACACCATCCACTGCTCTACTGACACTGTCCTCTGCCCAACTGACTGACACCATCCACTGCCCTACTGACTGACACCATCCACTGCTCTACTGACACTGTCCTCTGCCCTACTGACTGACACCGTCCTCTGCCCTACTGACTGACACCGTCCTCTGCCCTACTGACTGACACCATCCACTGCTCGACTGACACTGTCCTCTGCCCAACTGACTGACACCATCCACTGCCCTACTGACTGACACCATCCACTGCTCTACTGACACTGTCCTCTGCCCTACTGACTGACACCGTCCTCTGCCCTACTGACTGACACCGTCCTCTGCCCTACTGACTGACACCATCCACTGCTCGACTGACACTGTCCTCTGCCCTACTGACTGACACTGTCCTCTGCCCTACTGACTGACACCGTCCTCTGCCCTACTGACTGACACCGTCCTCTGCCCTACTGACTGACACCGTCCTCTGCCCTACTGACTGACACCATCCACTGCTCTACTGACACCGTCCTCTGCCCTACTGACTGACACCGTCCACTGCCCTACTGACTGACACCGTCCACTGCCCTACTGACTGACACCGTCCTCTGCCCTACTGACTGACACCGTCCTCTGCCCTACTGACTGACACCGTCCTCTGCCCTACTGACTGACACCGTCCTCTGCCCTACTGACTGACACCGTCCTCTGCCCTACTGACTGACACCGTCCTCTGCCCTACTGACTGACACCGTCCTCTGCCCTACTGACTGACACCATCCACTGCCCTACTGACTGACACCATCCACTGCTCTACTGACACTGTCCTCTGCCCTACTGACTGACACCATCCACTGCTCTACTGACACTGTCCTCTGCCCTACTGACTGACACCATCCACTGCCCTACTGACTGACACCGTCCTCTGCCCTACTGACTGACACCGTCCTCTGCCCTACTGACTGACACCGTCCTCTGCCCTACTGACTGACACCGTCCTCTGCCCTACTGACTGACACCGTCCTCTGCCCTACTGACTGACACCGTCCTCTGCCCTACTGACTGACACCATCCACTGCTCGACTGACACTGTCCTCTGCCCTACTGACTGACACTGTCCTCTGCCCTACTGACTGACACCGTCCTCTGCCCTACTGACTGACACCGTCCTCTGCCCTACTGACTGACACCGTCCTCTGCCCTACTGACTGACACCATCCACTGCTCTACTGACACTGTCCTCTGCCCTACTGACTGACACCGTCCACTGCCCTACTGACTGACACCGTCCACTGCCCTACTGACTGACACCGTCCTCTGCCCTACTGACTGACACCGTCCTCTGCCCTACTGACTGACACCGTCCTCTGCCCTACTGACTGACACCGTCCTCTGCCCTACTGACTGACACCGTCCTCTGCCCTACTGACTGACACCGTCCTCTGCCCTACTGACTGACACCATCCACTGCCCTACTGACTGACACCATCCACTGCTCTACTGACACTGTCCTCTGCCCTACTGACTGACACCATCCACTGCTCTACTGACACTGTCCTCTGCCCTACTGACTGACACCATCCACTGCCCTACTGACTGACACCGTCCTCTGCCCTACTGACTGACACCGTCCTCTGCCCTACTGACTGACACCGTCCTCTGCCCTACTGACTGACACCGTCCTCTGCCCTACTGACTGACACCGTCCTCTGCCCTACTGACTGACACCGTCCTCTGCCCTACTGACTGACACCGTCCTCTGCCCTACTGACTGACACCGTCCTCTGCCCTACTGACTGACACCGTCCTCTGCCCTACTGACTGACACCGTCCTCTGCCCTACTGACTGACACCGTCCTCTGCCCTACTGACTGACACCGTCCTCTGCCCTACTGACTGACACCGTCCTCTGCCCTACTGACTGACACCGTCCTCTGCCCTACTGACTGACACCGTCCTCTGCCCTACTGACTGACACCATCCACTGCCCTACTGACTGACACCATCCACTGCTCTACTGACACTGTCCTCTGCCCTACTGACTGACACCGTCCTCTGCCCTACTGACTGACACCGTCCTCTGCCCTACTGACTGACACCGTCCTCTGCCCTACTGACTGACACCGTCCTCTGCCCTACTGACTGACACCGTCCTCTGCCCTACTGACTGACACCGTCCACTGCTCTACTGACACTGTCCTCTGCCCTACTGACTGACACCGTCCTCTGCCCTACTGACTGACACCGTCCTCTGCCCTACTGACTGACACCATCCACTGCTCTACTGACACTGTCCTCTGCCCTACTGACTGACACCGTCCTCTGCCCTACTGACTGACACAGTCCTCTGCCCTACTGACTGACACCGTCCTCTGCCCTACTGACTGACATCATCCACTGCTCTACTGACACTGTCCTCTGCCCTACTGACTGACACCGTCCTCTGCTCTACTGACTGACACCGTCCTCTGCCCTACTGACTGACACCATCCACTGCTCTACTGACACTGTCCTCTGCCCTACTGACTGACACCGTCCTCTGCCCTACTGACTGACACCGTCCTCTGCCCTACTGACTGACACCGTCCTCTGCCCTACTGACTGACACCGTCCTCTGCCCTACTGACTGACACCGTCCTCTGCCCTACTGACTGACACCGTCCACTGCTCTACTGACACTGTCCTCTGCCCTACTGACTGACACCGTCCTCTGCCCTACTGACTGACACCGTCCTCTGCCCTACTGACTGACACCATCCACTGCTCTACTGACACTGTCCTCTGCCCTACTGACTGACACCGTCCTCTGCCCTACTGACTGACACAGTCCTCTGCCCTACTGACTGACACCGTCCTCTGCCCTACTGACTGACATCATCCACTGCTCTACTGACACTGTCCTCTGCCCTACTGACTGACACCGTCCTCTGCTCTACTGACTGACACCGTCCTCTGCCCTACTGACTGACACCATCCACTGCTCTACTGACACTGTCCTCTGCCCTACTGACTGACACCGTCCTCTGCCCTACTGACTGACACCGTCCTCTGCCCTACTGACTGACACCGTCCTCTGCCCTACTGACTGACACCGTCCTCTGCCCTACTGACTGACACCGTCCTCTGCCCTACTGACTGACACCATCCACTGCTCTACTGACACTGTCCTCTGCCCTACTGACTGACACCATCCACTGCCCTACTGACACTGTCCTCTGCCCTACTGACTGACACCGTCCTCTGCCCTACTGACACTGTCCTCTGCCCTACTGACTGACACTGTCCTCTGCCCTACTGACTGACACCGTCCTCTGCCCTACTGACTGACACCGTCCTCTGCCCTACTGACTGACACCGTCCTCTGCCCTACTGACTGACACCGTCCTCTGCCCTACTGACTGACACCGTCCACTGCTCTACTGACACTGTCCTCTGCCCTACTGACTGACACCGTCCTCTGCCCTACTGACTGACACCATCCACTGCTCTACTGACACTGTCCTCTGCCCTACTGACTGACACCATCCACTGCCCTACTGACACTGTCCTCTGCCCTACTGACTGACACCGTCCTCTGCCCTACTGACTGACACCGTCCTCTGCCCTACTGACACCGTCCTCTGCCCTACTGACTGACACCATCCACTGCTCTACTGACACTGTCCTCTGCCCTACTGACTGACACCGTCCTCTGCCCTACTGACTGACACCGTCCTCTGCCCTACTGACTGACACCGTCCTCTGCCCTACTGACTGACACCGTCCTCTGCCCTACTGACTGACACCGTCCTCTGCCCTACTGACTGACACCGTCCTCTGCCCTACTGACTGACACCGTCCACTGCCCTACTGACACTGTCCTCTGCCCTACTGACTGACACCATCCACTGCCGTACTGACTGACACCATCCACTGCTCTACTGACACTGTCCTCTGCCCTACTGACTGACACCGTCCTCTGCCCTACTGACTGACACCGTCCTCTGCCCTACTGACTGACACCATCCACTGCTCTACTGACACTGTCCTCTGCCCTACTGACTGACACCGTCCTCTGCCCTACTGACTGACACCGTCCTCTGCCCTACTGACTGACACCATCCACTGCTCTACTGACACTGTCCTCTGCCCTACTGACTGACACCGTCCTCTGCCCTACTGACTGACACCGTCCTCTGCCCTACTGACTGACAC
Source organism: Rana muscosa (assembly GCA_029206835.1). NCBI lineage: Eukaryota > Metazoa > Chordata > Amphibia > Anura > Ranidae > Rana > Rana muscosa. Next base: position 197,001,659 of record CM055123.1, read on the forward strand.
CGTCCTCTGCCCTACTGACTGACACCGTCCACTGCTCTACTGACACTGTCCTCTGCCCTACTGACTGACACCGTCCACTGCCCTACTGACTGACACCGTCCACTGCCCTACTGACACTGTCTTCTGCACTACTGACACCGTCCACTGCCCTACTGACTGACACCATCCACTGCTCTACTGACACCGTCCACTGCCCTACTGACTGACACCGTCCACTGCCCTACTGACTGACACCGTCCTCTGCCCTACTGACTGACACCGTCCTCTGCCCTACTGACTGACACCGTCCTCTGCCCTACTGACTGACACCGTCCACTGCCCTACTGACTGACACCGTCCACTGCCCTACTGACTGACACCGTCCACTGCCCTACTGACTGACACCATCCACTGCTCTACTGACACTGTCCTCTGCCCTACTGACTGACACCGTCCACTGCCCTACTGACTGACACCGTCCTCTGCCCTACTGACTGACACCGTCCTCTGCCCTACTGACTGACACCGTCCTCTGCCCTACTGACTGACACCGTCCTCTGCCCTACTGACTGACACCGTCCACTGCCCTACTGACTGACACCGTCCTCTGCCCTACTGACTGACACCGTCCTCTGCCCTACTGACTGACACCGTCCTCTGCCCTACTGACTGACACCGTCCACTGCCCTACTGACTGACACCGTCCACTGCCCTACTGACTGACACCGTCCACTGCCCTACTGACTGACACCATCCACTGCTCTACTGACACTGTCCTCTGCCCTACTGACTGACACCGTCCACTGCCCTACTGACTGACACCGTCCTCTGCCCTACTGACTGACACCGTCCTCTGCCCTACTGACTGACACCATCCACTGCTCTACTGACACTGTCCTCTGCCCTACTGACTGACACCGTCCACTGCCCTACTGACTGACACCGTCCACTGCCCTACTGACACTGTCTTCTGCACTACTGACACCGTCCACTGCCCTACTGACTGACACCATCCACTGCTCTACTGACACCGTCCACTGCCCTACTGACTGACACCGTCCACTGCCCTACTGACTGACACCGTCCACTGCCCTACTGACTGACACCGTCCTCTGCCCTACTGACTGACACCGTCCTCTGCCCTACTGACTGACACCGTCCACTGCCCTACTGACTGACACCGTCCACTGCCCTACTGACTGACACCGTCCACTGCCCTACTGACTGACACCGTCCACTGCCCTACTGACTGACACCATCCACTGCTCTACTGACACTGTCCTCTGCCCTACTGACTGACACCGTCCTCTGCCCTACTGACTGACACCATCCACTGCTCTACTGACACTGTCCTCTGCCCTACTGACTGACACCGTCCTCTGCCCTACTGACTGACACCGTCCTCTGCCCTACTGACTGACACCGTCCTCTGCCCTACTGACACTGTCCTCTGCCCTACTGACTGACACCATCCACTGCCCTACTGACTGACACCATCCACTGCTCTACTGACACTGTCCTCTGCCCTACTGACTGACACCGTCCTCTGCCCTACTGACTGACACCGTCCTCTGCCCTACTGACTGACACAGTCCTCTGCCCTACTGACTGACACCGTCCTCTGCCCTACTGACTGCCACCATCCACTGCTCTACTGACACTGTCCTCTGCCCAACTGACTGACACCATCCACTGCCCTACTGACTGACACCATCCACTGCTCTACTGACACTGTCCTCTGCCCTACTGACTGACACCGTCCTCTGCCCTACTGACTGACACCGTCCTCTGCCCTACTGACTGACACCGTCCTCTGCCCTACTGACTGACACCATCCACTGCTCGACTGACACTGTCCTCTGCCCTACTGACTGACACTGTCCTCTGCCCTACTGACTGACACCGTCCTCTGCCCTACTGACTGACACCGTCCTCTGCCCTACTGACTGACACCATCCACTGCTCTACTGACTGACACCGTCCTCTGCCTTACTGACTGACACCGTCCTCTGCCCTACTGACTGACACCGTCCTCTGCCCTACTGACTGACACCATCCACTGCTCTACTGACACTGTCCTCTGCCCTACTGACTGACACCGTCCTCTGCCCTACTGACTGACACCGTCCTCTGCCCTACTGACTGACACCGTCCTCTGCCCTACTGACTGACACCGTCCTCTGCCCTACTGACTGACACCGTCCTCTGCCCTACTGACTGACACCGTCCTCTGCCCTACTGACTGACACCGTCCTCTGCCCTACTGACTGACACCGTCCTCTGCCCTACTGACTGACACCGTCCTCTGCCCTACTGACTGACACCGTCCTCTGCCCTACTGACTGACACCGTCCTCTGCCCTACTGACTGACACCGTCCTCTGCCCTACTGACTGACACCGTCCTCTGCCCTACTGACTGACACCGTCCTCTGCCCTACTGACTGACACCGTCCTCTGCCCTACTGACTGACACCGTCCTCTGCCCTACTGACTGACACCGTCCTCTGCCCTACTGACTGACACCGTCCTCTGCCCTACTGATTGACACCGTCCTCTGCCCTACTGACTGACACAGTCCTCTGCCCTACTGACTGACACCGTCCTCTGCCCTACTGACTGACACCATCCACTGCTCTACTGACACTGTCCTCTGCCCTACTGACTGACACCGTCCTCTGCCCTACTGACTGACACCGTCCTCTGCCCTACTGACTGACACCATCCACTGCTCTACTGACACTGTCCTCTGCCCTACTGACTGACACCGTCCTCTGCCCTACTGACTGACACAGTCCTCTGCCCTACTGACTGACACCGTCCTCTGCCCTACTGACTGACACCATCCACTGCTCTACTGACACTGTCCTCTGCCCTACTGACTGACACCGTCCTCTGCCCTACTGACTGACACCGTCCTCTGCCCTACTGACTGACACCATCCACTGCTCTACTGACACTGTCCTCTGCCCTACTGACTGACACTGTCCTCTGCCCTACTGACTGACACCGTCCTCTGCCCTACTGACTGACACCATCCACTGCTCTACTGACACTGTCCTCTGCCCTACTGACTGACACCATCCACTGCCCTACTGACACTGTCCTCTGCCCTACTGACTGACACCGTCCTCTGCCCTACTGACTGACACCATCCACTGCTCCACTGACACTGTCCTCTGCCCTACTGACTGACACCGTCCTCTGCCCTACTGACTGACACCGTCCTCTGCCCTACTGACTGACACCGTCCTCTGCCCTACTGACTGACACCGTCCTCTGCCCTACTGACTGACACCGTCCTCTGCCCTACTGACTGACACCGTCCTCTGCCCTACTGACTGACACCGTCCTCTGCCCTACTGACTGACACCGTCCTCTGCCCTACTGACTGACACCGTCCTCTGCCCTACTGACTGACACCGTCCTCTGCCCTACTGACTGACACCGTCCTCTGCCCTACTGACTGACACCGTCCTCTGCCCTACTGACTGACACCGTCCTCTGCCCTACTGACTGACACCGTCCTCTGCCCTACTGACTGACACCGTCCTCTGCCCTACTGACTGACACCGTCCTCTGCCCTACTGACTGACACCGTCCTCTGCCCTACTGATTGACACCGTCCTCTGCCCTACTGACTGACACAGTCCTCTGCCCTACTGACTGACACCGTCCTCTGCCCTACTGACTGACACCATCCACTGCTCTACTGACACTGTCCTCTGCCCTACTGACTGACACCGTCCTCTGCCCTACTGACTGACACCGTCCTCTGCCCTACTGACTGACACCATCCACTGCTCTACTGACACTGTCCTCTGCCCTACTGACTGACACCGTCCTCTGCCCTACTGACTGACACCGTCCTCTGCCCTACTGACTGACACCGTCCTCTGCCCTACTGACTGACACCGTCCTCTGCCCTACTGACTGACACCATCCACTGCTCTACTGACACTGTCCTCTGCCCTACTGACTGACACCGTCCTCTGCCCTACTGACTGACACCGTCCACTGCCCTACTGACTGACACCGTCCACTGCCCTACTGACTGACACCGTCCACTGCCCTACTGACACTGTCCTCTGCCCTACTGACTGACACCGTCCACTGCCCTACTGACTGACACCGTCCTCTGCCCTACTGACTGACACCGTCCTCTGCCCTACTGACTGACACCATCCACTGCTCTACTGACACTGTCCTCTGCCCTACTGACTGACACCGTCCACTGCCCTACTGACTGACACCGTCCACTGCCCTACTGACTGACACCGTCCTCTGCCCTACTGACTGACACCGTCCTCTGCCCTACTGACTGACACCGTCCTCTGCCCTACTGACTGACACCGTCCTCTGCCCTACTGACTGACACCGTCCTCTGCCCTACTGACTGACACCGTCCTCTGCCCTACTGACTGACACCGTCCTCTGCCCTACTGACTGACACCGTCCTCTGCCCTACTGACTGACACCGTCCTCTGCCCTACTGACTGACACCGTCCTCTGCCCTACTGACTGACACCATCCACTGCTCTACTGACTGACACCGTCCTCTGCCTTACTGACTGACACCGTCCTCTGCCCTACTGACTGACACCGTCCTCTGCCCTACTGACTGACACCATCCACTGCTCTACTGACACTGTCCTCTGTCCTACTGACTGACACCGTCCTCTGCCCTACTGACTGACACCGTCCTCTGCCCTACTGACTGACACCGTCCTCTGCCCTACTGACTGACACCGTCCTCTGCCCTACTGACTGACACCGTCCTCTGCCCTACTGACTGACACCGTCCACTGCCCTACTGACTGACACCATCCACTGCTCTACTGACACTGTCCTCTGCCCTACTGACTGACACCGTCCTCTGCCCTACTGACTGACACCGTCCTCTGCCCTACTGACTGACACTGTCCTCTGCCCTACTGACTGACACCGTCCTCTGCCCTACTGACTGACACCGTCCTCTGCCCTACTGACTGACACCATCCACTGCTCTACTGACACTGTCCTCTGCCCTACTGACTGACACTGTCCTCTGCCCTACTGACTGACACCGTCCTCTGCCCTACTGACTGACACCGTCCTCTGCCCTACTGACTGACACCATCCTCTGCCCTACTGACTGACACCATCCACTGCCCTACTGACTGACACCATCCACTGCTCTACTGACACTGTCCTCTGCCCTACTGACTGACACCGTCCTCTGCCCTACTGACTGACACCGTCCTCTGCCCTACTGACTGACACAGTCCTCTGCCCTACTGACTGACACCGTCCTCTGCCCTACTGACTGACACCATCCACTGCTCTACTGACACTGTCCTCTGCCCAACTGACTGACACCATCCACTGCCCTACTGACTGACACCATCCACTGCTCTACTGACACTGTCCTCTGCCCTACTGACTGACACCGTCCTCTGCCCTACTGACTGACACCGTCCTCTGCCCTACTGACTGACACCATCCACTGCTCGACTGACACTGTCCTCTGCCCTACTGACTGACACTGTCCTCTGCCCTACTGACTGACACCGTCCTCTGCCCTACTGACTGACACCGTCCTCTGCCCTACTGACTGACACCATCCACTGCTCTACTGACACTGTCCTCTGCCCTACTGACTGACACCGTCCACTGCCCTACTGACTGACACCATCCACTGCTCTACTGACACTGTCCTCTGCCCTACTGACTGACACCGTCCACTGCCCTACTGACTGACACCGTCCACTGCCCTACTGACTGACACCGTCCTCTGCCCTACTGACTGACACCGTCCTCTGCCCTACTGACTGACACCGTCCTCTGCCCTACTGACTGACACCGTCCTCTGCCCTACTGACTGACACTGTCCTCTGCCCTACTGACTGACACCGTCCTCTGCCCTACTGACTGACACCGTCCTCTGCCCTACTGACTGACACCATCCACTGCTCTACTGACACTGTCCTCTGCCCTACTGACTGACACCGTCCACTGCCCTACTGACTGACACCATCCACTGCTCTACTGACACTGTCCTCTGCCCTACTGACTGACACCGTCCTCTGCCCTACTGACTGACACCGTCCTCTGCCCTACTGACTGACACCGTCCTCTGCCCTACTGACTGACACCATCCACTGCTCTACTGACACTGTCCTCTGCCCTACTGACTGACACTGTCCTCTGCCCTACTGACTGACACCGTCCTCTGCCCTACTGACTGACACCGTCCTCTGCCCTACTGACTGACACCATCCACTGCTCTACTGACACTGTCCTCTGCCCTACTGACTGACACCATCCACTGCCCTACTGACTGACACCATCCACTGCTCTACTGACACTGTCCTCTGCCCTACTGACTGACACCGTCCTCTGCCCTACTGACTGACACCGTCCTCTGCCCTACTGACTGACACCGTCCTCTGCCCTACTGACTGACACCGTCCTCTGCCCTACTGACTGACACAGTCCTCTGCCCTACTGACTGACACAGTCCTCTGCCCTACTGACTGACACCGTCCTCTGCCCTACTGACTGACACCATCCACTGCTCTACTGACACTGTCCTCTGCCCTACTGACTGACACCATCCACTGCCCTACTGACTGACACCATCCACTGCTCTACTGACACTGTCCTCTGCCCTACTGACTGACACCGTCCTCTGCCCTACTGACTGACACCGTCCTCTGCCCTACTGACTGACACAGTCCTCTGCCCTACTGACTGACACCGTCCTCTGCCCTACTGACTGACACCGTCCTCTGCCCTAATGACTGACACCGTCCTCTGCCCTACTGACTGACACCATCCACTGCTCTACTGACACTGTCCTCTGCCCAACTGACTGACACCATCCACTGCCCTACTGACTGACACCATCCACTGCTCTACTGACACTGTCCTCTGCCCTACTGACTGACACCGTCCTCTGCCCTACTGACTGACACCGTCCTCTGCCCTACTGACTGACACTGTCCTCTGCCCTACTGACTGACACTGTCCTCTGCCCTACTGACTGACACCGTCCTCTGCCCTACTGACTGACACCGTCCTCTGCCCTACTGACTGACACCATCCACTGCTCTACTGACACTGTCCTCTGCCCTACTGACTGACACCGTCCACTGCCCTACTGACTGACACCGTCCACTGCCCTACTGACTGACACCGTCCACTGCCCTACTGACTGACACCGTCCTCTGCCCTACTGACTGACACCGTCCTCTGCCCTACTGACTGACACCGTCCTCTGCCCTACTGACTGACACCGTCCTCTGCCCTACTGACTGACACCGTCCTCTGCCCTACTGACTGACACCGTCCTCTGCCCTACTGACTGACACCGTCCTCTGCCCTACTGACTGACACCGTCCTCTGCCCTACTGACTGACACCGTCCTCTACCCTACTGACTGACACCGTCCTCTGCCCTACTGACTGACACCGTCCTCTGCCCTACTGACTGACACCGTCCTCTGCCCTACTGACTGACACCGTCCTCTGCCCTACTGACTGACACCGTCCTCTGCCCTACTGACTGACACCGTCCTCTGCCCTACTGACTGACACCGTCCTCTGCCCTACTGACTGACACCGTCCTCTGCCCTACTGACTGACACCGTCCTCTGCCCTACTGACTGACACCGTCCTCTGCCCTACTGACTGACACCATCCACTGCCCTACTGACTGACACCATCCACTACTCTACTGACACTGTCCTCTGCCCTACTGACTGACACCATCCACTGCTCTACTGACACTGTCCTCTGCCCTACTGACTGACACCATCCACTGCCCTACTGACTGACACCATCCACTGCTCTACTGACACTGTCCTCTGCCCTACTGACTGACACTGTCCTCTGCCCTACTGACTGACACCGTCCTCTGCCCTACTGACTGACACCGTCCTCTGCCCTACTGACTGACACCGTCCTCTGCCCTACTGACTGACACCATCCACTGCTCTACTGACACTGTCCTCTGACCTACTGACTGACACCGTCCTCTGCCCTACTGACTGACACCGTCCTCTGCCCTACTGACTGACACCGTCCTCTGCCCTACTGACTGACACCGTCCTCTGCCCTACTGACTGACACCATCCACTGCTCTACTGACACTGTCCTCTGCCCTACTGACTGACACCGTCCTCTGCCCTACTGACTGACACCGTCCTCTGCCCTACTGACTGACACCGTCCTCTGCCCTACTGACTGACACCATCCACTGCTCTACTGACACTGTCCTCTGCCCTACTGACTGACACCGTCCTCTGCCCTACTGACTGACACCGTCCTCTGCCCTACTGACTGACACCGTCCTCTGCCCTACTGACTGACACCATCCACTGCTCTACTGACACTGTCCTCTGCCCTACTGACTGACACCGTCCTCTGCCCTACTGACTGACACCATCCACTGCTCTACTGACACTGTCCTCTGCCCTACTGACTGACACTGTCCTCTGCCCTACTGACTGACACCGTCCACTGCCCTACTGACTGACACCGTCCACTGCCCTACTGACTGACACCGTCCACTGCCCTACTGACTGACACCGTCCACTGCCCTACTGACTGACACCGTCCACTGCCCTACTGACTGACACCGTCCACTGCCCTACTGACTGACACCATCCACTGCTCTACTGACACCGTCCACTGCCCTACTGACTGACACCGTCCTCTGCCCTACTGACTGACACCGTCCTCTGCCCTACTGACTGACACCGTCCTCTGCCCTACTGACTGACACCGTCCTCTGCCCTACTGACTGACACCGTCCTCTGCCCTACTGACTGACACCGTCCTCTGCCCTACTGACTGACACCGTCCTCTGCCCTACTGACTGACACCGTCCTCTGCCCTACTGACTGACACCGTCCTCTGCCCTACTGACTGACACCGTCCTCTGCCCTACTGACTGACACCGTCCTCTGCCCTACTGACTGACACCGTCCTCTGCCCTACTGACTGACACCGTCCTCTGCCCTACTGACTGACACCGTCCTCTGCCCTACTGACTGACACCGTCCTCTGCCCTACTGACTGACACCGTCCTCTGCCCTACTGACTGACACCGTCCTCTGCCCTACTGACTGACACCGTCCTCTGCCCTACTGACTGACACCGTCCTCTGCCCTACTGACTGACACCGTCCTCTGCCCTACTGACTGACACCGTCCACTGCCCTACTGACTGACACCGTCCACTGCCCTACTGACTGACACCGTCCACTGCCCTACTGACTGACACCATCCACTGCTCTACTGACACTGTCCTCTGCCCTACTGACTGACACCGTCCACTTCCCTACTGACTGACACCGTCCTCTGCCCTACTGACTGACACCGTCCTCTGCCCTACTGACTGACACCGTCCTCTGCCCTACTGACTGACACCGTCCTCTGCCCTACTGACTGACACCGTCCTCTGCCCTACTGACTGACACCGTCCTCTGCCCTACTGACTGACACCGTCCACTTCCCTACTGACTGACACCGTCCTCTGCCCTACTGACTGACACCGTCCTCTGCCCTACTGACTGACACCGTCCTCTGCCCTACTGACTGACACCGTCCTCTGCCCTACTGACTGACACCATCCACTGCCCTACTGACTGACACCGTCCACTGCCCTACTGACTGACACCGTCCACTGCCCTACTGACTGACACCGTCCACTGCCCTACTGACTGACACCGTCCACTGCCCTACTGACACTATCCACTGCTCTACTAACACTGTCCTCTGCCCTACTGACTGACACCTTCCTCTGCCCTATTGACACCATCCACTGCTCAACTGACACCGTCCATTGCCCTACTGACTGACACCGTCTTCTGCCCTAATGACTGACACCGTCTTCTGCCCTAATGACTGACACCGTCTTCTGCCCTAATGACTGACACCGTCTTCTGCCCTAATGACTGACACCGTCTTCTGCCCTAATGACTGACACCGTCCTCTGCCCTAATGACTGACACCGTCCTCTGCCCTAATGACTGACACCGTCCTCTGCCCTAATGACTGACACCGTCCTCTGCCCTAATGACTGACACCGTCCTCTGCCCTAATGACTGACACTGTCCATTTTTAAGGTAGGCTGAGTTCAAAGTTTTACAGTGACATTTAATATATGGGTCCGAAAATACTTTTGTTTTATTTAAGCCCCTCCCACTGTTAAAGCAATTTGGCCACACCCACTGTTCACCACAGCACGGGGGGGGGGGGGGGGGGGACAATGGATTTTTTAGCCCTGTGTGAAAGAAATTCTATCTTCGCCACAGCTAGTAGGCGAGTCCTGATCACGGCCCTTCCAGGGGTGAGCACTACACTAAAAATGCTATTTAATACTGATAATGACAACTGGTCTTTCTTTTGTATCATATCTAATATACTATTGTCATTGCTGAAATGGTGACTAGTCTGCTGTATTATTATGACTTTTGTGATCATAAATAATGTAACTCTTTCAGCCTCCCCCAGAAGCATCCAAGGTTACACATGCGCCTCATGTCTTTTCAAGGACATGACCATGAGAGGTTTAATTTTTTTTTTTCCTCTTGTTGACACAGACACATATTTCATCATACTAAGCTATGAATACCAAGGACATCATAATTCAGTGCAGTAACTTGAACTAGGAGAAATAATACAGAGCATTATTCCAAGAAACAACATATGGTACGTTTAAAAAATACCACCAATTAGGACACTTGGAGCCATTTCCAAATAATAGTAATTATGGCTGGTGCACTTACAGTTGTGCTCAAAAGTTTGCATACCCTGGCATAAATTGTGAAATTTTGGCATCAATATTGAAAATATAACTGATCATGCCAAAAAAACTGTCTTTTATTTAAGGATAGCAATCACATGAAGCCATTTATTATCACATAGTTTTTTGGATCCTTTTTTAAATCATAATAACAGAAATCACCCAAATGGCCCTGATAAAAAGTTTACATACCCTGGAATGTTTGGCCTTGGTACAGACACAGACGGTGGCACACACAGGTTAAAATGGCAATTAATGGTTAATTTCCCACATTTGTACCTTTTTAAATCACAATTAGCCCAGGTTCACACTGGGGCTGCGGGAGTGAAGCCGTGCGAGTTCAGCTGAACTCGCACGATTTCACTCCTGCCTGTCAGTCCCGATTTCAGCTCGATTACAGAGACATCTGACACAGATGTCAATGTAAATTGCGGCTGAAATCGCAAAAAGTAGTACAGAAACTAATTTTTGAATTTGGTGCAGCGCCGCAGATGCGGTGTCGCACCGATTAGGACGGTGCCATTGCCCGCAATTTGCGGCAAATTTCGCCGATTTGACATGCGATTTGACATGTCAAATCGCATGTCAAATCGCACCAGTGTGAACCAGGGCTTAGTGTCTGTGTGATTGAACAGTACTGACTGGGATATTCAAGGCTTTGGATATCTTTTTATATCCTTTTCCATCTTTGTAAAGTTTCATTACCTTGTTACGCAGGTCTTTTGACTGTTCTTTTCTACCTCCTCATGGCTCAGTGTCTAGCCTGCTTAGTGCATCCATGTGAGCTAACAAACTCATTGACTATTTATACACAGACACCAATTGTGAATAACCTTCAATTGCCATTTTAACCTGTGTGTGCCACCTTCTTTTCTGCACCAAGGCTAAACATTCCAGGGTATGTACACTTTTTATCAGGGACATTTGTGTGATTTCTGCTATCATTGTGATTTTAAAAGGATCCAAAAAACTATGTAAAAATAAATGGCTTCATGCGATTGTCTTTTAAATAAGGATAGCAGTCTTTTGGCATGATCGGGTCATATTTTCAATATTAATGCCAAAATGTCACAATTTCTGCCAGGGTATGCAAACTTTTGAGCACAACTGTATTGAAACGTTAAAGTGGTAATAAAGTTATGTTTGTTAAAATCTGCTGAAAGGCAAGGTCTTTTTTGTTAGGTCTCCCCCCTGCCATGCGCAGCTCAGATCACATTTACGGCCCATTTTGTGTGCCCCGGCGATGTGACTCCTGTGTGCGCATGCAGGGGCGTGTCAGGACAAGTCTAATCATTGGAGGAGAGTACACTGAGTTCCCAGCATAGCTAGAGAATTGGCCATGATGTGCTCTCCTGCTTAGTGTGATCAGTTTTTAATAGGAAAGCAGAGCAACTAGCAGGAACACCAGGGATTTCACACAAAGGAAGCAATACAAAGAGAACAGGATACTTTCTAATTCAAGTACATGGTACAGCAGACGTATATCAGGAATATGAAGTGTTGGGGTAACACTTTAAACCGGCAGGGGGTCCCCTTTTTTATTTTTAATACACAACTTTATTACCGTTTTAACATTTGACGCGTTATATTATTGTCCCTTTATCATTTACATATACTATAGACCATTTTTCTTTATTATTTTTTATTTTTCAGTCCTTGCAAAGTCTTGGTGATATTTAGGGCAGGATTGATTAAATTGATTGTTCTATACAGGAGTACCAGGAGACAACATGTATTATCCAGGCTGGTATCAGATGTGCATGAAAGGAGTCCTGTAGGAGAAAGTGTGAAGTCAGTAATTCTTCCACTTCTAGATTACCAGGCTCCTCTGTAGATGCAAAATCTATACACAAGCTGTTATGTAGTTTCTAATGCCGCATACACACGGTCGGAATTTCCGATGGAAAAAGTCAGATGGGAACTTTTGGTCGGATATTCCGGCCGTGTGTGTGCCCCATCTGACTTTTTCTGTCAGAATTTCCGACGGACTTAGAAAGAGAGCAGGTTCTCAATTTTTCCGACGGAACAAATTTTGTTCGTCTGTATGCAATTCCGATGGGGAAAAAACACGCATGCTCGGAAACAATTCGATGCACGCTCGGATGCATTTAACTTCTTTTTCTCGCCTCGTCGTAGTGTTGTACGTCACCGCGTTCTTAACGTTCAAAACTTCAGAGAACTTTTGTGTGACCGTGTGTATACAAGCCAAGCGGAATTCCGTCGGAAAAAGCATCCAAGATTTTTCCGATCGTGTGAACGGGGCATTACTGTAGAGCTGTTTGAATGTCTTAATATTATATAAAACATTGTGTCCCAGTATTATGCAAAGGAGATGATCTGAATATGCAAAATGTCTTGTTTGTGCCCTCATTTCTTAAAGCGGAGCTCCACCGTAAAAAAAAAAAAATATATATATATATATATATATATATATATATATATATATATATTAAAAGCCAGCAGCTAAAAATACTGCAGCTGCTGACTTTTAATAAAGGGACACTTACCTGTCCTGGAGTCCAGCGACGTCGGCAGCAGAAGACGAGCAATCGCTCGTCTCTCGGCTGCCCCCACCGCCATCATCGGTGAGGGAATCAGCAAGTGAAGCGTTGCGGCTTCACTGCCCGGTTCCCTTCTGCGCATGCACGAGTCGCACATCACCGTCCTCACTGGGAGCCGTGTGTTTCCCAGAACACAACGGGGGGGGGGGGCGGGAAGTGGCGTAATGCCCGCAGTTTCCCGCAGAGTCTATGCCCGGAAGTGGGTGCAAATACCTGTCTTAGACAGGTATCTGCACCCCCCTCCCCCCTGAAAGGTGCCAATTGTGGCACCAGGGGGGAAGAATCCGATGAGCGCAAGTTCCACTTTAGGGTGGAGCTCCGCTTTAAGAACCACCAATGGTCAGTAGTAGGCATGTGTCTATCCTCACTCCTGACATAGGGAGAAGGGATCTGATAGAGGAAACTAATGCAGGTGTGCCACATCCCAATAGATATAGAATCAAGAAATGGGGGAACCCCTGGGGGCGGGACTTTGAAGGCACTACCAACAGAGTAGAGAGTGTGTATGAAAGTATAACAAAGTTAATTTTATTAACAAGCAATAAATAGAACACAGACAAAAAGGGGATACAATAAAATGTCATTGAAAAATATATTAATGTCCTAAACCGACGCGTTTCGAAAAACTTTTTCCTTCATCAGGGTTTTATCAGAACAATTAATTTAGAGGGTTACAAAAATACACGAAAGTTAACAATTCATATAAATATAACCGTTTCCAAACAGAACTGGGCAAAAATGATGTTCACTTACATAGTGTTCTTTGACCACGACATGTCAGTATCCATAAATTTAAAATTGAGAACTGAGCACCCATACACCCCAGCCCACATGTGCATCAAAAGGTTGATCGACTTGGAATGTAGAGATGGTTGAAAGGACATGCTGACAGGGGATAATATCCCCAGTGGTGCACAGACTACTGTGTCCTGGAATCAGACACAGCACCTATGTATGTGCTGGGGTCCAAGGAAAAGAAAACCTAGAGAGAAGAGGCACACTAATAAACGGACTGAAAAAATGAGAGGTAATATTGGAACACATATTAGTAATACCTACCTAGCATGGGGACTAGTGATGAGCCGAACACCCCCGGGTTCGGTTCGCACCAGAACCCGCGAACGGACCGAAAGTTCGTACGAACATTAGAACCCTATTAAATACAATGGATGCGAACGTTCGAATTCTAAAGTGCTAATTATAACGACTATTATGCATGTTATTGTCCTAAAAAGGGTTTGGGAACCCGGGTTCTGCACCAGGGGACATGTATCAATGCAAAAAGAAGTTTTAAAAACGGTCGTTTTTCGGGAGCAGTCATTTTAATGATGCATAAAGTGAAAAAAAAAAAAGTCAAATATTCCTTTAAATATCGTACCTGGGGGGTGTCTAAAGTATGCCTGTGAAGTGCCACGTGTTTCCCGTGTTTAGAACTGTCCCTGCACAAAATGACACTTCTAAAGGAAAAAAAAGCCATTTAAAACTGCTTGCGGCTTTAATGTAATGTCTGGTCCCGGTAATATGGATGAAAATCTTTAAGAAAAATGGCATAGCTACCCCATGACATCCCCCCCCCCCACCCCAGCCCATTACCAGCCCCTTTGGGTCTTGTATGGATATTAAGGGGAACCCCGCACATAAAATAAAAAAGGCCCTATATACTCTGAACAGCCGTATACAGGCGGTGCATACAAGACAGGGACTGTAGGTTTGTTCTTATGTAGAATCTGTTTGTAATTTTGAACAGGTACATTGTTGAAGTGTAGCTCCAGCCCAAAAATCTATTTTTAAACTTTTTGGAAAACATAGGTAAGGGTTATCACCCCTGTAACATTTGTTTTGCTGTCTGTGCCCCTGTTCAGAACATTTCACCTCACTTTCCGTCCCAATGACAACTGTTTTTGAAATGTGGAGTTTTTCTTGAAACAAGGATTGCTGATAAAGCATCAGTACAGAGGAGACACCTTTCTCCCATATTTATTCTTACAGGAGAGAATTTTCCTTCCTAGTGGTAGATTTCCTCTCACTTCCTGTTGTCTTCTTGCGTTTGCAAGTAGGAGTCGTTTGTAAGTTGGATGTTTGAAAGTAGGGACCTGCCGTATATACTCTGCAGAAATAGGCCCCTTAGTTGTTGGTGTTGGCACAACACTGTAAGCACTCACAGTTACTCTTGGTTGGTGCTGGAACGCCCTGCTGTCAACTATTATATCAGGAATTTTAATTACATATAATTGTTGAACAGTGGTAGTAAAAATTGGGCCTTTGATGGTGGTGCTGGTGCCACAACACTGTAAGCCCTGACAGTTACTCTTGGTGGGTGCAGCAATGGGCCCTGCTGTGAATTATTAGATCAAGAATTGTAATTGCATGCCCCTGTTGAACAGGGGCTGAAAAATTGGGCCTTTCGTGGTGGTGGTGGTGGTGGTGGTGGTGGTGTTGCCACAACACTGTAAGCCCTCAGAGTTACTCTTGGTGGGTGCAGGAATGGGCCCTGCTGTGAATTATTAGATCAAGAATTGTAATTGCATGCCCCTGTTGAACAGGGGCTGAAAAATTGGGCCTTTCGTGGTGGTGGTGGTGGTGGTGGTGGTGGTGGTGGTGGTGGTGGTGGTGTTGCCACAACACTGTAAGCCCTCAGAGTTACTCTTGGTGGGTGCAGCAATGGGCCCTGCTGTGAATTATTAGATCAAGAATTGTAATTGCATGCCCCTGTTGAACAGGGGCTGAAAAATTGGGCCTTAGGCACTGGTGCCACAACACTCCAACCCCTCACAGATACTGTACTTGGAGCACAGCAATGAGCCCTATGGCAAATTATTGCTAAAAAAATTGTAATTACACGCCCCTGTAAAACAGGGGCTGAAAAATTGGGCCTTAGCCACTGGTGGCGGCACCCATAAACAAAAATGATCTTCCAAGCTATCATCATCAATCGTATCATTGAGGACTCGGAGGAGGAGGATAGCCAGTCAACATAACAGCACAGGCACTCAGCATCAGCATCAGTCTTGAAGGGATGTGACATGTTAAAATCAATTAGTCTGTTATATCAGCATCAGGTGTGTGGTAGCTGGTGGTGATCCAAGACTGGTTCATCTTGATGAAAGTCAGTCGATCAACCGAGTCGGTGGACAGGCGCACCCTGTGATCCGTGACAAATCCTCCAGCAGCACTGAATGTGCGTTCCGAAAGAACGCTGGATGCAGGACAGGCCAGTAGCTCAATTGCATACTGTGCAAGCTCTGGCCAGTGATCCATCCTCAAGACCCAGTAAGCCAGAGGATTTTCGGTGGGGAAGGTGTCCAAGTCTGACCTTGCCCCTAGATATTCCTGCACCATGTTTATCAGACGCTGGCGATGGTTGCTGGAACCGATCATACTTTGGGGCTGCGGACTAAAGAATTGTCTGAACGCATCGGTCAGACGGCCACCTTCCCCACCGCTCCTTCTTTGACTGGCCGAAGCCTCAGCAACTCGTTGTCCAGGACCAGGAGTTTGTAACCTCCCAGTCTCTGGGAACTCGTTGCACAGACCTTTCTGCAAGGCCTCCCGGAGTTGTCTCATCCTCTGCTCCCTCTGCGACGGTAACATAAGGTCCGCAATCTTACCCTTGTACCGTGGATCAAGGAGAGTGGCCAGCCAGTAATGGTCCCTCTCCTTGATCCGAAGAATACGAGGATCCTTCCGCAGACTTTGCAGGATCAGGGAGGCCATGCAGCGTAGGTTTGCTGAGGCATTCGCTCCGGAGTCCTCTGGGTCACTAAGGACGACATGATCCGCAGCCACCTCCTCCCAGCCACGTACAAGTCCACTGGTTTCTTGGGACTGTAAATCATCCCTAAAAGACTGCTGCTGATGATGCTGAGTGCCAGCCTCCACCTCCATGCTGACACAATCCTCCTCCTCCTCCTCCTCCTCCTCTTCCTGTGCGATGGGTGGGACAGAAGGAACACTGTCTGGGTAAAGGGGGCCTTGAGAGGCAAGGAAGTCCTCCTCTTCCTGCCTCTGTTCTGCCTCAAGTGCCCTGTCCATTATTCCACGCAGCGTGTGCTCCAACAGGTGGACAAGAGGTACAGTGTCACTGATGCATGCACTGTCACTGCTCACCATCCTCGTGGCCTCCTCAAATGGTGCCAGGACAGTGCATGCATCCCTGATCATGCCCCACTGGCGTGGAGAAAAAAAACCAAGCTCCCCTGACCCTGTCCTGGTGCCGTAGTCGCACAGGTACTCATTGATGGCCCTCTGCTGCGTGTGCAGCCGCTGCAGCATGGCCAACGTTGAGTTCCACCTGGTGGGCATGTCACATATAAGGCGGTTCTTGGGCAGGTTCAACTCCTTTTGCAGCTCAGCCAGGCGAGCACTGGCATTATAAGATCTGCGGAAATGCACACAGACTTTCCTGGCCTGCCTCAGGACATCCTGTAAGCCCGGGTACCTGCCCAAGAACCGCTGCACCACCAGGTTAAGGACGTGAGCCACACAGGGCACATGGGTCAGTTGTCCCTGTCGGAGGGCGGAGAGGAGGTTGGTGCCATTGTCGCAAACCACCATTCCTGGCTTAAGCTGGCGTGGCGTCAACCACCTCTCGGCCTGGCCCTGCAGAGCAGACAGAACCTCTGCCCCAGTGTGGCTTCTGTCCCCCAAACACACCAGCGCAAGCACGGCATGGCATCTTTTTGCCTGCGTACTTGCGTAGCCCCTTGAACGCCTACGGAGCACCGCTGGTTCCGAGGACAAACCACAGGAAGAGGCCATGGAGGAAGAAGAAGAGGAGGGGGTGGAGGAGAGAGGTGTGTCACAACCAGTAGTAGCATTTTGGAGGCGTGGCGGTGGAACAACCTCCAACACTACTGCACCTTGTCCTGCATCCTTCCCAGCTGCCAAAAGAGTGACCCAATGGGCCGTGAAAGAAAGGAAACGTCCCTGTCCATGCCTGCTGGACCATGAGTCAGCGGTAATATGCACCTTACCGCTGACCGCCCTGTCCAGCGAGGCCAAGACATTGCCTTCCACATGCCGGTAGAGAGCCGGAATAGCCTTCCGTGAGAAAAAGTGGCGTTTGGGAACCTGCCACTGAGGAACCGCACATTGCACAAACTCACGGAAGGGGGCCGAGTCTACCAACTGAAAAGGCAGCAGTTGAAGCGCTAGCAATTTAGCCAAGCTAGCATTCAACCGCTGGGCATGTGGATGGCTGGGAGTGAACTTCTTTCGACGGTCCAGCAGCTGGGGCAGGGAAATTTGCCTGCTAGAATCGGACGTCGGTGTACTGCTAGCAGAGTGGCCGCAAGTACTTGGCTGTGACACACCTAATTCTACACCTTCATTCCTCTCAGTGCATGTTTCAGAGAGGACTGAAGTTATAGTGGGGTTGGAGATCCCAGCTGATGCGGTGCAAGGAGAGGTCCGCTTTGTTCTTTGGTGTGGGTCTTTGAGGTACAGTAGGCTTGCCAACGAGCTGCATGGCAGGTCAACATATGTCTGGTCAGGCATGTGGTACCCAAGCGGCTGATGTTTTGGCCACGCGATATACGCTTGAGACATATGTTGCAAACAGCAGCTGTGCGATCTGATGCACTAGCCTCAAAAAAGGCCCACACCAAAGAACTTTTTGAATGACGGGCAGAGGCAGCGCCCTGCACAGGCGGAGCTCTGCGGTGTGATTCCGTCGGTGTACTGCCCTTACGCTGGCCACCAAAGGGCATCCTGCCTCGTTGGAGATGTGCCTCCTCCTCATCCTCCTCCTCCTCCTCTCTCCTATTAGGCACCCACGTGGAGTCAGTGACCTCATCATCCCCTCCCTCCTCATCACTGGAGCCAATCTGGCAGTATGCTGCAGCTGCTGGAACATGACTGCCAGATTGGTGTCCTTCTTGAGCATCCCCTCTGTCTGCTCTCACGCTACTGCCTTCCTGTAGCTGGGCTTCATCATCAGACCCTTCGAAACGCTGGGCATCCTCCTGGAGCATGTACCCAACACTGTGCTCAAACAGTTCGGGGGACTCCTCAGGAGGAGGACATGGTGGGTCTAGGGAAGGAGTGACTGATGATGAGTCTGACATTGATACCAGGGAAGAGGACGCTTTGGCAGCTGCTTTTCCAGTACCCTGAGCCTGGGTGAGAGAGGATGAGGAGGAGGAGGAGGGCTTGGTCATCCACTCTACCAAGTCTTCGGCATGATGTGGCTGAACATGTCCAGCTGCCGAAAAGAAGGACAAGCGTGTCCCATGGCCATGTGCTGATGACAATGCACCGCGTCCACGACCAGCACTGTTGCCCCCAGACACAGAGCCTGCTTGCCCTCTTTTATTGCCTCCTGACTGTCTGCCTCTCCTTGTTTGCCTTCCAGACATTCTAATAGATGGCCTGCAGGGAGATGGGAAAAAAGCAATAAGGGCTACCTTCAGGTGTCCTTCTCTGTCCCTTTACTTAAGGATTTCTAAATATGGTTGAGGATGATTGCTTTTGCACAGAATAGCACAACGACAATTTCCCTGACTGTCCAAAAAAACAAGGATTTCAAAGATGGTTGATGAGGAATGCTTTAGCACACTATAGCACAAGGAGAATTTCCCTCACTGTCCTTCCCTGTCCCTAGAAACAAGGATTATCACAGTGAAAGAAACTGACACTCTTCCTACCTATAGTTTTCTGTCCCTAGAAAAAATGTTTTTTTAAAGCACACTATAGCACAAGGAGAATTTTCCTCACTGTCCTTCCCTGTCCCTAGAAACAAGGATTCGCACAGTAAAACACACTGACACTCTCCCTACCTATAGTTTTCTGTCCCTAGAAAAAATGTTTTTTTAAAGCACACTATAGCACAAGGAGAATTTCCCTCACTTTCCTTCTTTGTCCCTAGAAACAAGGATTATCACAGTGAAAGAAACTGACACTCTCCCTACCTATAGTTTTCTGTCCCTAGAAAAAATGTTTTTTTAAAGCACACTATAGCACAAGGAGAATTCCCTCACTGTCCTTCCCTGTCCCTAGAAACAAGGATTCGCACAGTAAAACACACTGACACTCTCCCTACCTATAGTTTTCTGTCCCTAGAAAAAATGTTTTTTTAAAGCACACTATAGCACAAGGAGAATTCCCTCACTGTCCTTCCCTGTCCCTAGAAACAAGGATTCGCACAGTAAAACACACTGACACTCTCCCTACCTATAGTTTTCTGTCCCTAGAAAAAATGTTTTTTAAAGCACACTATAGCACAAGGAGAATTCCCTCACTGTCCTTCCCTGTCCCTAGAAACAAGGATTCTCACAGTAAAACACACTGACACTCTCCCTACCTATAGTTTTCTGTCCCTAGAAATTTTTTTTTTTTTAAAGCACACTATAGCACAAGGAGAATTCCCTCACTGTCCTTCCCTGTCCCTAGAAACAAGGATTCGCACAGTAAAACACACTGACACTCTCCCTACCTATAGTTTTCTGTCCCTAGAAAAAATGTTTTTTTAAAGCACACTATAGCACAAGGAGAATTCCCTCACTGTCCTTCCCTGTCCCTAGAAACAAGGATTCGCACAGTAAAAGACACTGACACTCTCCCTACCTATAGTTTTCTGTCCCTAGAAAAAATGTTTTTTTAAAGCACACTATAGCACAAGGAGAATTTCCCTCACTTTCCTTCTTTGTCCCTAGAAACAAGGATTATCACAGTGAAAGAAACTGACACTCTTCCTACTGTGAGGGGGTTAGCTCGGCAGCGGGTGTGTGTGACCCCCGGGATGGGCTCCCCACACAAAACAGGCCCAGCAAACGGAGGTTGTGGTTTTCAAAATCAAAAAGGTGCGGTTTATTTTCTATTTACAGTGACAAAACACAGCAAAGCAAAAGAAACATAAACAAAATAAATCCTGGTCAACTTGACCTCTGACTAAACATACAGGTTTCCTAACTAACAACTGGGATCAGCCTAGTGCTGTCCTAGTCCCTAAGTCCCTGGTTTTAAATGTCCAAGCAAATAGCCACACAGGCTTTGTCTCACCGCACAGGGGTTCACTCTCCCTAGACAGTCCACACAGGTCTGGGTCCAGGCATGAGCTAACATCTAATGAAGCTGGGAGTTCTTATAGAGGCCTAAATGAGCTGACAAGCTTCAGCTGGTCTCATCAACTCCCTGTCTGCACGACGCCCCACACTCTCCCTAGAGGTATGAGTCATCCATGAGCCCATTAGCCTCAGCTGGGCTTATACAACTCTCCACCTAGTTGTATAAGTCGGCGTAAAGCCTGAATCTGGGCGAAATATATCTACCCCCCTGGATGCAACCAGGTGACTTTACCTTCCTGCTGTCACATACCCCCCCCTCTTGTTTTAACCTCGGGGTTGGAACACCAGCAATCAGGCATTCATGTACTCGAGACAAAGCATCCACATTCCCCATTTGAACGCCAGGGCGATGCTTTACTGTGAAGTTGAATTCCTGGAGGGCCAGGAACCACCTATTCACTCTTCTATTTGTTTCCTTGTTTTGAGCCATCCACTTTAACGGAGCGTGATCCGTAACCATGTCAAAGTGCCTACCTAGCAGGTAGTACCGAAGGGAATCTAGAGCCCACTTCACCGCTAAACACTCCTTTTCAACGGTGGCGTAATTTACCTCATGGGACTTCAACTTCCTGCTGAGGTAAATGACTGGGTGCTCTTCCCCGTTCCAGACCTGGGACAATACTGCTCCTAACCCCACATCTGATGCATCACTTTGTACGACAAAGTCTTTAGAGAAGTCGGGTGAGTACAACACTGGCTGGCTACATAAGGCTTGTTTCAAGAATTGGAATGCTGCCTCAGCCTCGGGGGTCCATTTAATCATGACCGACCCTTTCCCCTTCGTCAGGTTGGTTAGGGGCACAGCCTTAGAAGCAAAGTGGGGAATGAATCGCCGATAATACCCAGCGATTCCCAGAAAGGCTCGTACCTGCTTCTTGCTGTTGGGACGTGGCCAACTCTGGATGGCCTCGACTTTGTTGAGTTGGGGTTTTATTACTCCCCTCCCAATGGTGTACCCAAGATATTTGGCCTCCTCCTGCCCAATGGTACACTTCTTGGGGTTAGCCGTAAACCCCGCTTCCCGAACAGAGTCCAGGACTGCTTGCACTTTTGGCAGATGTGAGGCCCAATCTGTGCTATGGACAATTACGTCATCCAGGTAAGCCGCAGCATACTTCCGATGGGGCCTCAGCATCTGGTCCATTTTCCGCTGGAATGTGGCCGGCGCATTCTGTAACCCGAACGGCATTCTTTTATATTGGAACGCCCCGTCTGGGGTTACAAATGCGGTTTTCTCTTTGGCCGACTTGGCCAGGGGGATTGGCCGACTTGGCCAGGGGGATTTGCCAATACCCTTTTGTGAGGTCAAGAGTCGTCATGTATCGGGCTGTTCCCAGCCGGTCGATCAACTCATCTATACGTGGCATGGGGTAGGTGTCAAATTTTGTAACTTTGTTCAACTGACGAAAATCGTTACAAAATCGCCAGCTCCCATCCGGTTTAGGCACCAACACGATGGGACTAGACCAATCACTTTGGGACTCCTCTATCACCCCTAAGTTCAGCATTTTCTGTACTTCCTCCCGTATTGCCTCCCGTCGGGCCTCTGGGATCCGATAGGGTTTTAACTTCACCCTTTCACCGGGCGGGGTAATGATGTCATGCTCTACCCCAGATGTTTGTCCCGGCAGCTCAGAGAATACCTCCTTGTTGCGAAGCACAAACTCCTTAACCTCCTGTTGTTGGGGTTGTGACAAGGTGGCTGCTATTCCAACCTCAGGAATCACGCAACCAGTTTGAGCTGGTGACCAAGTGTCTGCGACTAGGGACTCTCTATCCCTCCAGGCTTTCAACAGATTAACGTGATAGATCTGTTCGGGCTTTCGCCTTCCTGGTTGTCTGACCTTGTAATTCACTTCGCTCACTTTTTCCATTATCTCGTAGGGGCCTTGCCATTTGGCAAGGAATTTACTTTCAACCGTAGGGACAAGTACCAGTATCCTATCCCCCGGGGAAAAGGTACGGGTCTTGGCTCCACGGTTGTACACTCTCTGCTGTGCTAACTGCGCTTGGGCCAAATGTTCCTTCACGATGGGCATTACCTGTGCAATTCGGTCTTGCATCAGGGCGACATGCTCAATCACACTCCTGTGGGGAGAACTCTCACTTTCCCAAGTTTCCTTGGCAATATCCAACAGCCCTCTTGGGTGTCTCCCATACAGTAACTCAAAGGGGGAGAATCCCGTAGAGGATTGGGGCACCTCCCTAATAGCAAACATCAGATAAGGAAGTAGACAGTCCCAATCCTTTCCATCTCTATCCACCACTTTCTTCAACATTTGTTTTAGGGTTTTGTTGAATCTTTCAACCAGCCCATCGGTTTGGGGGTGATACACAGATGTACGTAATTGCGTCACTTTGAATAATTTACACAGCTCCTTCATAACCCGGGACATAAAGGGTGTACCTTGGTCCGTAAGCAGTTCTTTACAAATACCCACCCGGCTAAACACAAGAGATAGCTCTTTGGCTATGGTTTTGGCCGAGGTATTTCGGAGAGGGATCGCTTCTGGATAACGGGTGGCATAGTCCATTATAACTAATATGTACTGGTGCCCCCTAGCGGACTTGATTATAGGACCTACCAAATCCATGGCGATCCTCTCAAACGGGACCTCAATGATGGGTAGAGGGACCAGCGGGCTACGGAAATGTGGCATCGGGGCCGACCTCTGACACACAGGGCAGGAGGAACAATAATTTTCTACGTCCTTCATCACCCCCGGCCAATAGAATCTCTGTAATACCCTCTCTCGGGTTTTCTCTGTCCCCAGATGACCTCCAAGAATGTGCCCATGGGCCAACTCCAACACCAACTTCCTGTAAGGTTTGGGCACCACAAGCTGCTCAACGGTTTCTTCTGCCCTTTTTGCCACCCGATACAGTAGGTCCTTCTCTACGCTGAAGTATGGGTAAGTGCAGGTATTATCTGGGTTCACTAACTCGCCATCTATTTTCACTACGTTTTCCCGTGCCTTTATTAGGGCGGGGTCTTTCAACTGTTCTGTGGCAAAGTTTTCCCTGTGAACCTCAAGATCAGAAAACTCCACAGACGGTAGGTTTTCGTCTGAGGAGGTGGGCTCCTCTCCAGTTTCTTGAGTCTCCCCTGCCAATACTGATAAGGGAAATTCCGGAGAGTCCTCACCACTCTCAGGGGAGTTCTGGCTATCACATTCCTGGTACATAGGGGCACCAGTGAGGGGCTCAGGATAATCCCACAGTTCCCAGAACTTCGGAAAATCCCTTCCCACAATGGCGTCATGCGGTAACTGAGATACTAAGCCCACTGGATGAGAGAGGGTACCTTTGGGGGTCTCGAAACACACTGTAGTCACTGGATACTCTCGGGTGTCCCCATGCACACAAATAACAGCTACCTTGCTATTCCCAGAGACCTCTGTTTTAACTAACTCAGCCTTTATCAGGGTCACAAGGCTACCTGAATCCAGCAATACCACAACATTTCTACCATTGACACACATTTTGCATAAATGTTTCTCAGTTCCTCGAATGGCAGTGCATGCGACTGTCGCACACAGCGACTGACGTCTGCCCGTCAGAAAGTCACACTGCATGGGTTCCTCCACAACCGGGCAATTGGCTGCAATATGTCCCGCTTGCCGGCAGCGGTAGCAAACGATCCTTCTTGCCGCCTCTTGAGCCGCTGATTTCCCAGGCTGTTCTCGCCAAACTTGGGGTAGAGCTCCCACCCTCTCACTCTCTCCACCCTCACCCCTTGGAATCCTCTTATCCGCCCCTGGGGATGGTCTGGTCTTAGGGTGGAAAGTCCGAGTGTCTCTGGAAGAGGCCGTCAGGTTCTCTGTAGCCAAGTATTTCTCCACACGATCCACAAGACCATCGGCCGTCTCTGGGTCTCCATGGCTTACCCACTTTTGGATGGCAGTAGGAAGAGCTCTCAAAAACCGATCCATTACAACACGTTCCACAATCTTTGGTGCGGACAAAGTCTCTGGCTGTAGCCACTTTCTGCTCAGGTGAATGAGATCATACATTTGAGACCTGGGGGGTTTTCCAAGCTGGAAAGTCCAGTTATGCACACGCTGAGCCCGGACAGCCTGGGTGACACCCAGCCTTGCCAATATTTCAGCTTTTAGCATCACATAGTCTTTTGCTTGGTTAGGCTCTAGGTCATAGTAAGCTTTCTGCGATTCACCAGTTAACAGAGGAGCCACCAGTCCAGCCCACTGCTCCTCAGGCCACTTTTCTCTTTCAGCGGTCCTTTCAAATGTGGTCAAAAATACCTCTGGATCATCCTCTCCAGTCATTTTTGTCAATAAACGACTCACCCCAAAGGACGCGGTATTAGTGGGACGGCTTTCCTCACTGGTCTGCGGACGTTGCTGCATTACTGCTTCCATCTGTTGTTGTAGTCTCTGCTCTTGCTTCTGCAACAGGTCTATGAAGCGGGCCTCAGATTGCTGCTGGGCTCGTTGCTGAGCCTCCAGACTCTGTTGCAAAGTTGCGTTTGTCTGCTGCTGGGCTGCAAGGCTCTGTTGATGAGCTTGCTGCTGGGCTGCGAAGTTCTGTTGTTGAGCTGCAAGGCTCTGTTGATGAGCTGCAAGGCTCTTTTGCAAACCTGCATTTGTCTGCTGTTGATTGGCATTTGCTAGAGCCAGCTGCTTCAGTATCTCCTCCATGCTGGCTTAAAAAAAACTGCCCGCATTCTCCACCAACTGTGAGGGGGTTAGCTCGGCAGCGGGTGTGTGTGACCCCCGGGATGGGCTCCCCACACAAAACAGGCCCAGCAAACGGAGGTTGTGGTTTTCAAAATCAAAAAGGTGCGGTTTATTTTCTATTTACAGTGACAAAACACAGCAAAGCAAAAGAAACATAAACAAAATAAATCCTGGTCAACTTGACCTCTGACTAAACATACAGGTTTCCTAACTAACAACTGGGATCAGCCTAGTGCTGTCCTAGTCCCTAAGTCCCTGGTTTTAAATGTCCAAGCAAATAGCCACACAGGCTTTGTCTCACCGCACAGGGGTTCACTCTCCCTAGACAGTCCACACAGGTCTGGGTCCAGGCATGAGCTAACATCTAATGAAGCTGGGAGTTCTTATAGAGGCCTAAATGAGCTGACAAGCTTCAGCTGGTCTCATCAACTCCCTGTCTGCACGACGCCCCACACTCTCCCTAGAGGTATGAGTCATCCATGAGCCCATTAGCCTCAGCTGGGCTTATACAACTCTCCACCTAGTTGTATAAGTCGGCGTAAAGCCTGAATCTGGGCGAAATATATCTACCCCCCTGGATGCAACCAGGTGACTTTACCTTCCTGCTGTCACACTACCTATAGTTTTCTGTCCCTAGAAAAAATGTTTTTTTAAAGCACACTATAGCACAAGGAGAATTCCCTCACTGTCCTTCCCTGTCCCTAGAAACAAGGATTCGCACAGTAAAACACACTGACACTCTCCCTACCTATCCTTCTCTTTCCCTAAACTAAAGGAATCCAGGTTAAGCAAGAAAAAAATAAATGTCACTGTCCCTGCCTATGCTTCTCTTTCCCTGCTCCGGAACACACTACACTAGGCCGCCGTGCTGGCGGCCTTTTATAGTGTGGGGCGTGTACTAAACACCCTCAGCAATAATTGGCCACAGGCATCCTGCCTGTGGCCAATCATTGCTCTCCTCGCTGCCGGCGCTGTGATTGGCCAAGCATGCGGGGTCACAGTGCATGCTTGGCCAATCACAGCGCCTGGATGACACTGCGATGGCGTAGTGCATTGTGGGCCGTTCGCGTCACTCGAATTTGGCGCGAACGGCCCAAATCGTTCGATCTTCGTCGAACGATCGAACAGCCGATGTTCGAGTCGAACGTATGTTCGACTCGAACACGAAGCTCATCCCTAATGGGGACACAGCTTGCATACCGGCGGGTAGGTAGAAGGAGGTGGGTGGTCTGAATAGTTCAAAAAGCGTCTCAATTGGAGATGACTGTAGTATCACAGTGGCAGGTGGAAAGGCCCACAGGAGTGGTGTGCAGAAAATAAAAAGCAAAAGGAGAAAAAAAAAAGAGAAAAAGTAAAAAGAAAAGATATTTCAATGGTTTTGTACTTATCCAAAATTCTAATACTGGGAAGACAAAGTGGATCCAAAATAGTGCATCCACTGTCATAAGTAAATAAAGTGTCAAAACAAAAACACTTACTTTGCAACAAATTCAGCACACTCCTCACCAGGCCTTCCTGAGCCCTGCCATACCTCTCAAGGAATGAGCTGGGGTTGATATAGCCCAGCTAATGCCATCCTTGCTGATTTCCACTAAGAATCAGCCGGTACGAGTCAGCCTCACCAGGATCCCTTGATAGGCCCCCTGATTGCTGAATGCGGTCCGTCTCCCCGATGTGCATGTGCCGCGCACGCATCGCGAGCGACGACACACCTCGCCGCGCCGTGCATGCGCCCGCGATCCCATCCCGCACATGCGCGCCAGCAAAGATGGCGCACACGGACGCGTCGTCGTCACTCGAATGCGCCCGGAGTCACGTTCTGCAATCGATTCCCACTGGCACGGGGACACCCGATAGGGACAATCAAAGAGATTGGCCCAATGAGGGCAAAAAAAAAGGGGAGGGCGCACCAGTGTGGAATCGGCGACTACCTCCCATGGCAACCAGAAGGTGTGCCATACACCGTGCCGGGCACACATAGAGTTGTGCATCAAACAACATAGTCTATTGGTCAAATGGACAGAAATATCCAATGAAACCACACATTTCACATGGAGTAAAAATAGATATGGTTTCAGCAGCCTTGCTGATCAAAAAGGGGGAGCCTCCCCAAAAAGGAGGTAAAAATTAAGAGGGGGCGATCATACATTGGCTGCAAAAAATGCATACGTCAAGTCAGAGAATGGTATGAAAGTCTGTTGGACACAAATTATGCACATGAGGGCGCAGCGCAGAGGCGCACAGTACAGGTATACAAAATGAAAATAACAGGCAAATCAGGAACAAACATATTCAATACCTTACTGGGAAATTATTAGAGAGTCATGGGAAAAAGAGCGATAGGGAGGGGGAATAAACAGACAATGAGTCATGGTCTAGAAAGTAGAAAGGCAGTGATCAAGATGGGGGGACTGTGGAGATGAGAAAGATAACCCTATTTCTCCATACCCCCTGAACTAAAGCCCTTCAGAAATGGTTTAAAACAAACTGCATCATTGAGCCCTGGTAGCTTTTAAATTGTAGATCCATTGCATTTCGAGTTGGTGGAGACTTTTATTCCAGTCTCCTGCCCTCGGGTTCGGATGTATCCGATCCAAGATCAAAAACTTGATCTGTGGAAAAACACCAATATGGACCAAAGTGGTGTGTCTTCCCAAGGGCAAATCAGGATCACAAGTTTGCATGCTCCTAATGTGACGGTATGCTCTATGCCAGAATTGTAATTTAGTCTTAAGCCTAGTACACACGGCCGAGAATCTCGTCGGGTTTCTTGTCAAGCTTGACAAGATTATTTTCAAGCTTTCCTTGCATACACACTGTCAATCCAAAATCTCGTCGGTCTAACGCTCGGTGACGTACAACAAGTACGGCGGCAGTATAAAGGGGAAGTTCCATTCTCATGGCGCCACCCCTTGGGCTGCTTTTGCTAATCTTGCGTTACTGCATGTTAGTAAAAGTTTAGTGAGAGATGATTCACGCTTTTCAGTCTTCGTGATTTCAGTTTGTTACTGCGTGACGAATGTGCTATCTCCATTACGAACGCTAGTTTTACAAGAAGGAGCGCTCCCGTCTCATACTTAATTCTGACCATGCGCGGTTTTTGAAGACTCGGAAAAGCATACACACGAACGGTTTTCTCGTCCAAAAACAGTCTGACGAGAATCACAACGAGAAAAATTAGACTCCCGACGAGAAAGAATGCAGGTTTTCTTTTTTTCTTGTCAAGATTCACGACAGTTTTCTTGACGAGAAACCATATACACGAACGGTTTTCTCGGCAAGAAAGCTCTCCCAACAGTTTTCTTGTCGTTTCTTGCCGAGAAAACCGGTCGTGTCTTACAGACATAGAAACATCCACAGTCACATCGGAGCATGTAAATAACCCCCAGGGTCTTGCAGTTGTTCATGAAGTGTTTTGGCCTAAACAGGCTCTCATCCGGTAGGGTAGGGTTCTTGTTAGTATACATGAACCATCCTCACTCCTGACAGGTATGATGAGTCATGGCACATAATTTTTTAATTGCTTTGTCCAAATCGAGGGGAAAACATCAGGTTCACCTAAAGCCCAACATCAGGAAACCTGAAATTCTCACAAGATAAGCAGTAAATAAGAGAGAAATCCCTGTGTAAACTCAAAGTCGTGATTTGGAGCGTACACTGCATGAGGATTCTCTCTTTGTCTCTGCCCCTATGGCACAGTGCTTTAGCAATTACCAAGCACCAATGCTGCCAGTGCAGCGGGTGGTACTGTGCAGCTTGAGAGAAGAGATGTGGTATCACTGGGTGTCTTAATCTGGTATTTCTCTATTTTATCAGGGTAGATAGCTGAGGGTGGGACTGCAGGCTAGAAAAATCGAGTTGGGCCCCAAAGTATGGGGTGGGGGACTTACATAGAGGAGGAATAAGCAGCAGAGGGTGAATGAGTGATCCAATTGGGAAACACCATGTCAAATTTGACTGGGGAGTCACCTCTATTCATATAGTAAAATACAGTACTCTCCCCATATAGTACCTATATATACCTCAACTCATACAGTATATACTTATAAATACTCTAATCGTGTGTGTGTATATAGATATATATATCTATATATATATATATATATATATATGTGTAGCGGGGTCCTTAATTTAGGGGAAGTGTTTGAGTGGTAGTTGAGCTCAAACACCCCAATTGTCAGGGTTCTGTGAACCATTTTTACACGCAGGGAGAGTATTGGTGTGTAGTTCCCTGTGGCCTACAGGTGGCGCTGCCATGGTAGGCCGGGGTTGAACCGCTGATACAGGGCTGTGCCTTGTGTGTCCCCTCTCAGCAGCCATACCGTGGGTGTGGCAGGCCTGCTGTGCATGCTGGGAGGGGATATAAATGGGGCAGACGCTGCCTGTTCGGGGTCCATACAAAGTCCGCGTACCACCGGTGTCTATAGGCCTCTACCTCAAACAAAAGTTCCTTTGGCAGGTACGGGTACTCCCACCCGTATTCACTAGCAACCTTCTGGTTAAATAACCTCTGCAAACGGGACAAAGGTGGCATGGTCAGACTATCTCCCATACCGGTCATGACTATCGCATCCGGGTGCCGAGGTACTTTCACTACCTCTGGACCAGACACAGGGGCCCGCAATGACACCCGCTCCATCCCAGCAACGGATCCAGGTATCTCCAGCGGTGGAAGGGCAGACAAGGGGACAGATCCCTCCTCAGGCTCCGGGGCGTCCACCCGGGGTGTGCTCTCCCCAGTAGACATTGGTGGGTCCCCATTTCTACGGGACAAGGACAGGGGCATCTTATCCCAACCCTTTCGCTCAAACACCTCGTCAATGGCGGCGTCGTCTCCCGGATCAGAGACCGACTCCAGGTCAGAGGTGTCACATTCCTCTGCAGGCAAGTAGCTCCGGGTAGAAGACGAGTCACCGTCTCTAACCAGTTCAAGGGCCCTGGGATCCCTGACCCAAGCATCCCCGACACTTTGGACTTCTGACAGTCTTTTTCCCCGGCTTACCTCGGCTTGTAGCTGAGCCAGGACATCTGGAACTTTTCCCTTCGGATGCATCCGTTCCGAGTAAGCGCTGGGGCGTAACTCCACCACGGCCGCAGGAAGCCTTCACAAAGCCAATCTTCCTCTTGGGCAGTGGGAGTAAAGACTCTGTGGTGACCGATGCAACATCCTCCGGTCTCTCTGATTCCGGTTCCTCAATCTCCGGAACATCTCTGCTCGCGACTTCCTCCGAAGTCTCAACAGTGCGCATAGGGGTGGCTGCAAAAGCTCTGGCTCCTTCCTCCGAAGTAGTGGCGCCTGTAAGGCAGTTGAGGCGGAAAGCCAGAGGCTTCTCCATAGGTCGCTCCACCTCAAACAAGAACTCCCTACATTGCTCACACATTGCCCTCCACATCTCTGCAAACGTAGAGGGCAAAACTTCCCCGGGGCTTCAGCCGAATTCCTGTATCCGTCACGGAAGGAGCAAACGAGGTCATATTCATGGTAGTTGTGGCCGGAATCCATGAGGCATGAGACGCCATGTTGCTCACTTGCTGTTCCATTGCGCACTGTCCCTTTGGCGCCAAAGTCCCCACGTGCAACTCTTCACATGGCTAGACTCCTCCCATCTTCTGCACTGCTCGCAGGCTTTCTCTATAGACACGCCCACGAACTACGCAGTCAGGGTTCTCCTCGTGGCGCAGTTCTCAATATGGCTGACCTCCACGGAACTTCACTGGGGAATAAAGTTCAAACTCTGGGGGGGTCTTCACACTTTCCAACCTGCAGACAAATCCCGGACTCGAGCCCCCACGTGTAGCGCACAGACCCCCTTTTACCTGTCTGCTTCGGCTCCTCTCAGGAAAAAGGCGGCACACCCCACCACAAGCCCGTACCCTCCTGTGTTAAGAGGTTAGGCGGTGTTGATTTTGGGCCTTGTCTGCAGCCAGAGTATAAAGTCCTCCTGAGTATGGTTCTCACCTCTACAGTGTGTAGATGCAAGTCCTTGACTTCCCCAGGAATGAAAATGTCCACACCAGCTGAAAGTCCAACTCAGTATTTATTTTCACTTGCACAACACATAGTCTCTTGGATAGAAGAAAGGTTGGAGCAAAGACACAGGACAGCTTTAAGGTGTGGAGGAGGTGCAGGCACAAACGTAGCTCAAACTCTTCTGACTGTTCAGGTTTCTCAAACAGTTTTGGCGCATGGTCTCTGCCACAGACCATGAGGTTGGTCTCTACCACAGACCTTGTAAATAAGGTCACTGCCACTGACCTGGCGAACAAGGTCACTGCCACTGACCTGATGAATCTTGGTTCCTTCCTAGGAAATAGCCCCTTTCAGGGAGAAGACGTCCCCCCAGAGAGTCAACAGACCCCTTCCTTCACTGTGTCCACAGCACCGGTCCTTCGGAACAGATCCTCCCTTCTCTTAAAGAAGGCGGCACCCTGGACTCCTCGATCCCTTGCTGACCCCAGCCGAAGGCTGCTGGGCTCCAGGCCGTTACTGCAACTCCTGGGCCTCCGTGCCCAGGCGGACAGGAACGGTGAGGTAGTACCTCACCCTAGGCTAAAGGTGCCTGAGTCGGAACAAGGCCTCCGGGCCTAGGGCACCCGGAGATGACACACACCCAGGCCGAAGGCACCTGGGTGTGGACGAACGACACACACCCAGGCTGAAGGTGCCTGGGTGTGGACGAACCCTTCTCAGAAGATGTCTGCCCCTTTTATACCCTCTCCTGGCATGCACAACAGGTTCCCCGCCCCACTGTACGGCTGCCGGGAGGGGACACAAAGGGCACAGCACTGCGCTTGCGGTTCAACCCTAGCCCAGAATGGCAGCGCCACCCACAGGCTACAGGGAACACATCACCAGCATTAACCCCTGAGAACAAATATGGTCCATGAATCCTATCAATTTAATGTGTCTGAGCCTGGTTACCGCTCAGACACTACCCTTAAATTGAACACCCTGCTACACATGCTATTATTGATACTGTCAATATGTTGATACTTGAGGGTGTATATTCCTCTGCCAGTCAATGCTGCCTATTGACATCCATGATCTCTACCTACTCAATGGGCAATGTTATAATTGCGGGTGCTTTTAGCATGACGCCCTGTTTGTCTTTAGACAAACTAGCCCCAGACACTGTTGTAGTTTCTGCTGTATCTAAATGGGTGAACCTGTTCGGTCTACAGGATGTCTGGCACTGAAAGCATCTGCATAAGTTCCTTAGTACACATAACCCAGTAACTTATCAAGACCATGCAGATGGTGTACAGGGAAGTTGTGCTTCATTGTGTCAAGGTTTCTAAGAAGCAGCATCGCTATCAGACACAGAGTACATTTGAGCAAGGAAAGAAGCCACTTAACTTGGCTTTCAAATAAGCAGACTGCTAGTGTCACCATAGCTGAAATAAGAGATGATTGAGGGACACTTTTATCTGACCCTGCTTTTATTAACCCATTTTGCCTTGTTCTACAGGAGACTATATCTACCAGGACTCCATAACTGACTCTATGGTTTACACAGTTTTACCATTTTACATGTAGCGCCCTCCTCACTCCCCTCTTTCTCTCGTCTCGTCTTTCTCTTTTCTAGGGGTATCTTAGAGGGGAGGGAGCGGGGACACTACGCCTGGCCTCCACCACCTGTGTCAGTGCGGTATAAGCAACGTTCTTGTATTACCTTCGGGTCAGTGCTGTGCACCTGGATCCTCCCTCCAAGAGTCACCTTGAACAATGTCTGTCAGGAAATGAGCCCCACACCATTAAAGTTCAACACTCCTTTATTCTTCTGCGAATGAACACAATCAGTTGAACTCCCTTAGTAGAAACAGAACAGGAAAGGAGGTGTGGATGCGAATAGGCCCAGACACAATGTGTTCTCCACTTTCCTTCCTGAAAGTGGGTTACGGTCTCCGCACGAGGGGGAATTTCCTTCCAGGCGGTCTCCGACGAGAGGCTCACCTGTCACCGGCAATATGCTGCACCAGGTCTTCAAGTGAGGAGCTCCCCCCGGTCCATTGCGCCTTCCGGATTCGGGTACCCACTCCCGGGGTTCTCTAGGATCTCCTTCCCTCGCGGAACTCAGTGTTGGGCACTGAGCTCCGGACCTCCATCCGAGTACCTCACCCCAGGCTAAAGGTGCCTGGGATGGAACACGACCTCCGGCTGTCCTCTAGGCCTAGGCCACCCAGAGGACCGACACGAACCACCGTCCACAAGCTGAAGGTGCCTGGGACTTCGACCCCGTGACAAAGATGGCCGGCCCCTTTATAACCTCTCCCAGCAAGCACGGCAGGTTCCCCGCCAGGGGTCAAGTCCTGGGAAAAAAAGTGTGGGAGCTCTCGCAAGATTCCCCCACCTCAAAAATAAAAAAGTGTGTGTATATGTGTACGTATATATATATATATATATATATATATATATATCCCATTCATGTGAACTGCTCCGAGTGTGTATATTAAGTTAACAACACCCTGAAATCGGCTTGCAAAACACCCAAGTGATCTGATTCTGGTGCAGCCAAAAAAAGGGTCCTGTGTCATTT
This sequence comes from Rana muscosa, assembly GCA_029206835.1. NCBI lineage: Eukaryota > Metazoa > Chordata > Amphibia > Anura > Ranidae > Rana > Rana muscosa. The sequence goes on from CM055123.1 coordinate 197,036,284, forward strand.
TGGTGCGATTTGAGCCATACAGAATAATGGCTCAACTTGCACTGCTGAAGAATCACATGTGATTTGAACAGAAATGCGGTGCGATTCCTGTTCAAACTTGCATGTAGTTCCTGCACCACATAGTGTGAACCAGCACTCACAACAGCAGAAGAGGATGTATGAAAACATTTGTCAAGTTGAGGGGGTGTTTGGACAGTGGACTCACCAAATTTACAGCCCCTTGTCTCCTCCAATTGAAGTTTTCACCTGCTGCAGCTGCGCACACACACCCCTATCTAGCACCATGCTGTGTGTCTGTGCACATCAGGGGGTGGGGCTGCTAGCATGGGCACAGCAGGGAATGAGGGATTGGTCATTTTACAAGGGGTCTTCAGCACCCTGTGGACCTGGGCTGTCCACTCTGAATCCTCCTGTGAGATATAGAGTGACACTGCAGGATCGGCACAGGCAGCTACAAAGACAGCACAGTTCACTGTGCACACAACCCACTGCTGTGGAGACGGAGCAGCTGACATTCAGCGTAGACTAGATTTTTGTCTACTTAGGCCAGTGGTTCTCAACTCCAGTCCTCAGTGCCCACCAACAGGCCAGGTTTGCAAGATAACTGAAATGCATCACAGGTGATATAATTTGCTGCTCAGGGATTGCAGTATTCTAGTCTGCATCTCACCAAGGTAATACTTAAAATCTGGCCTGTTAGTGGGTCCTGAGGACAGGAGTTGAGAACCACTGACTTAGGTGAAAGTGCACTTTGCCGCCCCCTTCCCCCCCCCCATCCATCCATCTAGGTCACCATCCTCCAGATCGCACCCCCCCACTCTAATCACCCCCACCCTTACATACGCCACCCTGATCACACCCCCCACATACTCCCATTACTATCACACACCCCCAACCCGATCACACCCCCCACATACCCCCATTACTATCACACACCCCCAACCTGATCACACCCCCCACATACCCCCATTACTATCACACACCCCCAACCTGATCACACCCACCACATACCCCTATTACTATCACACACCCCCAACCTGATCACACCCCCCACATACCCCCATTACTATCACACACCCCCAACCCGATCACACCCCCCACATACCCCCATTACTATCACACACCCCCAACCCGATCACACCCCCCACATACCCCCATTACTATCACACACCTCCAACCTGATCACACCCCCAACTACGATCACACACCCCCACATACCCCCAACCTGATCACACCCCCCAACTACGATCACACACCCCCACATACCCCCAACCTGATCACACCCCCCAACTACGATCACACACCCCCACATACCCCCAACCTGATCACACCCCCCAACTATGATCACACACCCCCAACATGATCACACCCCCCAAGTATGATCACACCCCCCCATATACCCCCAACCTGACCACATCCCCCACATACTCCCACCACAATCACATAACCCCATTATGATCACACCCCCCCCCCACACCCCAATATGATCAACCCCCAACCTGACCACATCCCCCACTACAATCGCACCCGCCACATACCCCCAACCTGATCACACCTACCCCCTACATCCAGATACCCCCTCCCCCCTCTGATCACAGCCTCAGATCCCTCCATTCTGATCATACGCCAACTTGGGTTACCAATCCCCTCCAGATCTCACCAGTCCTGCAGCTCTGCTAGATGGCATCAGTGTCGGACATTCAGGACCAGGATGATGACTTGTGTCCCGGCAGCCAGAAGATCTCCACCAGGATCACAGGTGGCGGCGGTAGCCGTCTCCATCCCACACACACACCGTCATCCCTGAGCTTGCCTGACAGCGGGACCCCGCCCCCTCGATGCATGTACCTGGGATCCATCCACCGATCCGTCCTGCTCTGCATCTTTGGATCCCTTCTGACAGTGGAGTAAGTTCACCGCCCTGCTGAGCCTCAAGGCGATCTCCTGCTCTGCTCTCCCAGCAACTTACTAAACAAGCAGGCAAGCTAACACTTACACGCTGCACATCGGTCCCGGCGCTCGCCACTCGGGGGCTGCAAAGGGAACGGCGTTCCTGCTGTGAAAAAAGTGCAGGGACGCCGTTCCCACGCGTTCCCGCAGGACTCGAGCCCTGTTCCCCACCCCACCATACCGCTGCCGAGGGAGGACAAAAAGGAGGCACAGCACCCAGCAATGATTCAACCTCAGCCCAGGGCGACAGCGCCACCCAACGGGCTGCAGGGAATTACACATCACTGATGTCTCTGCCAAGTTCAAATTTACACCCGGGAAAGTACATACCCGCTACATACAAATATACCTATTTGAGGTACAATCACCCTAAAAAATTTACAAAGATATGGGCGGCATGGGTAGAGGCGAGAGATCTGATGATATGAAATATGATATGTGCAAAGGCGCTGTTAGTACTCAGTTCTAGGAACGGGTTAATTTCTATTTGATTATATATCTGCTGTAGGCAACTAGTGCTTCTCTCCTTCTGTCCTGCCACAACCCCCCCCTTTTTATTCTACCCCTCCTCTCTTTCTTCTCCCTTGCCCCCCCCCCCCCTTCACCTCTGCTTCCCTCCCCCACATCTCGGTCCCTCGCTAGGACTGTAAGGGCTATTGTTCAATATCTAATTGTATTTTTGTATTATGCCCCTTCCTCCTGGTTGGCTCTACTGGCATTAACCTATGCTTGTGGTTGTAGTCCTTTACTCTGTGGTATGTGACATCATGTACTATTATGTTTCTGTATAATATTTAATTGGTTCTCTATGAGAATATGTACCACAGTTGTTTGTTGTGTCATTTCTAAAACTCAATAAATCCTACGTGTATAAAAAAAAAATGCATTCAGGACTGTTCTGATTTGCATATTACTGCCGGTTCTGTCACTCTGATTGTATTAAAGCGGCTAGCTTAAAATAACATCCACCAACATTTTCAGAAAGTGAACAATGGTAGTCGCCATACTGCTCTTATGAAAGGTTTACTGTAAGTGAAAACAGCTAGTGGAGAAGGTAAAATGTTTTCACCTTCAGCCCAGAATGCTTCCAGTAGGCCTTGTATTGCTACAGGAACATTGCATGTTGTAAAAATAACCATCCCTGGTTATAATATGCTTGATGTTGATTATTAACAAGTGACTGATCCATTCAATGAGCATGAAAGTACTTCAGTCACTTGATAGCAGCCAGCCTTTGTTCTTCTCCTCCACGTTTCAGGAACTGGTAGAACAGGCTGCTGAGAACCAATATGGAGCTGTACGAGATCAGCAGTTTTCAGCCTAATTTAGCTGGTAATCCTAGGATAACATACTGCTCACATTTCAGCCATGTATTTACTTATTTATGTTGCTAAATACGTTTTGTCAACCTGTTAAAATCTTACTCCAGACCAATTTTTTTTAATGGAAAGAATAGGGATAGAAGAGTTTGAGCCCCTACTCCATGAATTAGAAAACCATCTAGACTTGCAGGGGCCCCTGACCCACACTGCAAGAGTTAAATGCTTGTTACGTCTAGTGGTATCAGAATAGGAAGAAAAGGCTCATTCAGATGGGTGCTGAGACCTGTCCTATATGCTGAGCCACATTTTGCTACATGTGCATCCACCTTGGAGCTGTGCTCAGGCAGCTCGCACTCCATGTCTGCATTCAGGTCCGTGCACACGCTCCTGCCCACAAATTTTGACATGTGACTGTATCCGTGCCGCCACTGCATCTGCTTCAACTTCTTTAGGCTACCTGTGTGCAGCTCCAAGGTGGATGCACATGTAGCAAAAAACAGCTCAGCACAGAGAACGGGTCGCAGTGCCCAAATCCTAACCTTATACCGTGAACCAGCATGCTCCTTCCAACAGTGTGAATGGTCCCCTGCAGCCTCCTCTATACACTGTGTAGCGGGTATTTACATTTTTTGGGGGGAGCATCTGGGTTATTTAACCCAGATGCAGTGGCGTAGCGTGGGTTGTCAGCGCCAGGGGCAAGGCAAGAAATTTGCGCCCCCCCCCCTAACCTGCGGACTTTCCACTACACTACACACTGACCCTAACCACTACACTACACACTGACCACTGACCACTACACACTGACCACTACACTACACACTGACCACTGACCACTGACCACTACACTACACACTGACCACTGACCACTACACTACACACTGACCACTACACTGCACACTGACCACTACACTGCACACTGACCACTACACTGCACACTGACCACTACACTGCACACTGACCACTACCCACTACACTGCACACTGACCACTACACTGCACACTGACCACTACCCACTACACTGCACACTGACCACTACACTACACACTGACCACTACACTACACACTACACACTGACCACTACACACTGACCACTGACCACTACACACTGACCACTGACCACTACACACTGACCACTGACCACTACACACTGACCACTGCACACTGACCACTACACTGCACACTGACCACTACACTGCACACTGACCACTACACTGCCCCACCTGACACCAACACTGACTATTACACTGACTGACACGTACACTGACCCCCGACACCCACCTGACACATACACTGACCCACCGACCTTACACTTACACTGAAATATGTAAAATGAGGTACAGCGCTAAAAGAATAAATAAATGAATGTCAATAGGTGTAATGTGAAAAATTGGTGAAGAGGAAAACTAGTGCAGAGTCTCAAATTTCTTAAATTCATATGATTCTAAGTGATTTTCAATTAAATGAAATTAAGACATAAAAATTAGTGAAGGAGGAAAAATATTGCAGAATCCTAATCCATAAAATGTATATATCTGGGCAAGATACTAATAACATAAACAAATGAGATGAAAAAAATAACAAGTGAAAAAAACTGTGAGAAAGGAAAACTATTGCAGAATCTCAATCTCATAAAGTTCATGTAGGTCTATGCAAAATTAAAATAAAGGAATTATGAGTGGTAAAAAAATTCAGCGGGTGAAAAAAAGAAAACGAATGCAGAGTCCCAAAAACAATGAAGTTCATAAGAGTCTATGCAATGCTTGGCATCCAAAAGAGTGAAAAATAGCAGATAAGTGACACAAATCTTCACACCAGCCGCCGGGCAGATAGCTCGACACCCAATTAAGAAGTAGCCTGCTTACCGGAAGACCTTGACAGTCACACAGTCTCACCAAGTATAGGGAATTTAACGGTCTCCCCAAGACTCAAGTGGTATCCGTGAACAGCAAAGTGTAATTGAGGTGTTACTCGCGGACATGGAAGGTAAAAAATATTCTCATTGTGCAGTATGTTAACTCAAATAAATTTAATATAAGAATCCACCGTCTGGAAAGGAAAAACGTGATGACGGGTGGAGCCCTGGTGACATCATCACGTTTTTCCTTTCCAGACAGTGGATTGAAGATAGGGAGTAGAGAGAAGTTAATGGAGACGCCGCAGCTCATTACATGACAGCATATGTGATTGCTGTTACGCTGATATACCAACATCACGCTTGTAAGTGGCAGGGCCGGCCCTACCATGGGACCCGATGGTACCACGGTCCCAGGCAACACTTTCAGGGGAGCGGCAAATCAGTGTTCAAACTGCTGCCTAAAAATCTCTCTGTGTTTTGAGCCAAGCTCAGCAATGGGCAGCGGCAGGTGTCCTGTGATTGGCCGAGCAGGTTATGTGGGAGGGACGGACAGCAGACATGAGGCTTGTGATTCGCCTGGAGGAGCGGAGGAGCTGGACTGTGGGTAATCGCGCCAGCCCTGCATGCTCCCGGAGTCCTAACTAGCCCTGTGTCACAGGAGACCTGAGGTCTGTCTCTCATCTCCCTGTCAGCTGCCCGCGGCCCCCCCTCTCTCTATCAGCCGCCCCCCCCCCCTCCTGAGGTCTGTCTCTCTCATCTCCCTGTCAGCTGCCCGTGGCCCCCCCTCTCTCTATCAGCCGCCCTCCCCCTCCTGAGGTCTGTCTCTCTCATCTCCCTGTCAGCTGCCCGCGGCCCCCCCTCTCTCTATCAGCCGCCCCCCCTCCTTAGGTCTGTCTCTCATCTCCCTGTCAGCTGCCCGCGGCCCCCCTCTCTCTATCAGCCGCCCCCCCTCCTTAGGTCTGTCTCTCATCTCCCTGTCAGCTGCCCGCAGCCCCCCCTCTCTCTATCAGCCGCCCCCCCCCCCTCCTTAGGTCTGTCTCTCATCTCCCTGTCAGCTGCCTGCGGCCCCCCCTCTCTCTATCAGCCCCCCCCCTCCTTAGGTCTGTCTCTCATCTCCCTGTCAGCTGCCCACGGCCCCCCCTCTCTCTATCAGCCGCCCCCCCTCCTTAGGTCTGTCTCTCTCATCTCCCTGTCAGCTGCCCGCGGCCCCCCTCTCTCTATCAGCCGCCCCCCCCCCCTCCTGAGGTCTGTCTCTCATCTCCCTGTCAGCTGCCCACGGCCCCCCCTCTCTATCAGCCACCCCCCCTCCTTAGGTCTGTCTCTCTCATCTCCCTGTCAGAGAGAGGGGGGGCCGCGGGCAGCTGACAGGGAGATGAGAGAGACAGACCTAAGGAGGGGGGGGCGGCTGATAGAGAGAGGGGGGGCCGCGGGCAGCTATCAGCCGCCCCCCCTCCTTAGGTCTGTCTCTCATCTCCCTGTCAGCTGCCCGCGGCCCCCCCTCTCTATCAGCTGCCCCCCCTCCTGAGGTCTGTCTCTCTCATCTCCCTGTCAGCTGCCAGCGGCCCCCCCTCTCTCTATCAGCCGCCCCCCCCCTCCTGAGGTCTGTCTCTCTCATCTCCCTGTCAGCTGCCCGCGGCCCCCCCCTCTCTATCAGCCGCCCCCCCTCCTGAGGTCTGTCTCTCTCATCTCCCTGTCAGCTGCCCGCGGCCCCCCCCTCTCTATCAGCCGCCCCCCCCACCTGAGGTCTGTCTCTCTCATCTCCCTGTCAGCTGCCAGCGGCCCCCCCTTTCTCTATCAGCCGCCCCCCCTCCTGAGGTCTGTCTCTCTCATCTCCCTGTCAGCTGCCCGCGGCCCCCCTCTCTCTATCAGCCGCCCCCCCTTTTGAGGTCTGTCTCTCTCATCTCCCTGTCAGCCGCCCACTGCCCCACCTCCTCTCTATCAGCCGCCCCCCCTCCTTAGGTCTGTCTCTCTCATCTCCCTGTCAGCTGCCCATGGCCCCCCTCCTCTCTATCAGCCACCCCCTCTTCTGAGGTCCGTCTCTCTCATCTGCTCTGTCAGCCGCCCCCCTTCCTCTCTATCAGTCACCCCCCTCCTCTCTATCATCCGCCCCCCTCCTGAGGTCCGTCTCTCTCATCTGCCCTGTCAGCCACCCGCGGCCCCCCTCCTCTCTGTCAGCCACCCCCCTCCTCGCCCCCCCTCCTGAGGTCCGTCTCTCTCATCTGCTCTGTCAGCCGCCCCCCCTCCTCTCTATCAGCCCCCTTTCCTCTCTATCAGCCGCCCCCTCTTCCTCTCTATCAGCCGCCCCCCTCCTCCTCTCTGTCAGACCCCCCTCCTCCTCTCTGTCAGACGTGTGGCAGGTGACGTCATGGCAAGGGACAATCCGCTACGTGTGGCAGGTGATGTCGTGGCAAGTGACAATCTGCAATGTGTGGCATCGTGGCAAGTGACCAGCCGCAATTTGTGGCAGATGGCATTGTGGCAAGTGACAATTCGCAACAAGTGACAATCTGCATCTGGTGGCAGGTGACGCCGGAAGTGACACACTCGGGGCTCCCACTTATTCTGCATTATGGTGAGTTGAACTATTTTATTTTATATAACAATAGAAATAATGCACTTCAATCATTTTTTTCCGATTCGGCACGGCATCGATTTAACTGACAATTGCGCGGTCGTGTGACGTTGTACCTAAACAAATAGAGCTTTCTTTTGGTGGTATTTGATAACTTATGCGGTTTTTATTTTTTGTGCTATAAACAAAAATAGCGACAACTTTGAAAATTGTTTTTTATTTTAACTTTTGCTATAATAAACATCCAAAAAAATAAAAATTTCTTCATCAGTTTAGGTCGATATGTATTCTTCTACATATGTTTGGTAAAAAAAAAAAACGCAATAAGTGTATATTGATTAGTTTGCACAAAAGTTATTGCGTCTACCAAATAGAGGATAGATTTATGGCATTTTTATTATTATTATATATTTTTTTACTAGTAATGGCGGTGATCTGCGATTTTTAGCGAAACTGTGACATTGCGGTGGACAGATTGGACACTTGACACTTTTTTGGGACCAGTGACATTTATACAGCGATCTGTGCTATAAAAATGCACTGATTACTGTGTAAATGTCACTGTCAGGAAAGGGGTTAAATGTGTTCCCTGGGAGGTGTTTCTAACTGGGGGGATGGGGACTGACTGGAGGAGGAGAGAGATCTCTGTTCCTAATCACTAGGAACAGCAGATCTGTCTCTCCTCCCCTGTCAGAATGGGGATCTGTCTGTTTACATTGACAGATCCCCGTTCTGGCTCTATGGAGCGATCGCGGGTGGCCAGCTGACATCTCGGCCAACGGCCACGCACAGGTCCTTTTATACTCCTATATACATGTATAGAGCCATAACAGGTCCATTTTGGTTATCATGATATAAAATAATGAATATGGGGGCATTTTGGTGGGCGTGATTTTTCTTTTGGGGGGGGGGCAGCATTTCATTCTTGGTACCAGGCAGCACAATGTCTTGGGCCGGCACTGGTAAGTGGGATAATTCTTATATTAAATTTATTACAGTGAACATACTGCACCATTACAATATTTTTTACCTTCCATGTCCGCGAGTAACACCTCAATTACATGCCAACCCCCCCCCCTCAGGAATTGGATTAATAATTTACTGAGCTTCATGATGTATCCCTCAGAGCTTTCAGCATGTAAGGGGTTAAATGATGAATCCTGCTATATAATGCATTCAACATGCCAAATACCTAGCAGGATAAGGATTCATCATTTAACCCCCTTACATGATGCTGAAAGCCCTGAAGCATACATGAAGCTCAGTAAATCCTGAGGGGGGGGCTTGGAGGGGGCTTTTGACATGTAACTGTCTCTGTCTGTACTAGGCCCGCCGCCCACAGGCATGTGGCAATGCATTAACATGTGGCGTGGCATGGCGGTGGCGTGACTCTCCTCTCCCTGACTAACTGCTGCTGACCGGCGGTTGCTCTGCCTCCCTCACAGGCTCACTCGTGACTCACTCACCTCCTGTTGTCCATCGATCAGGTTAGGGTATGCCACACTGACACTGCCGACTCGAGTTCCACTTCTCGCCGGTCCCAGATGAAGGCTCTGCGCATTTCCAGATCTGGTTAGGGAGGAAGAGTGGAGAGAAGACGGCGGCGGCTTACAGAAGCGCGGGCGCCGGGCGGGCCTTCGCGCATGCGCCGCCCGCGTTCAAGGATTGGCCAGCCCCGCCGGAGCACATGACCACAGTCGCCCAATCACCTGGCGCAACATGGCGGCCGGTGACAATAAATCAAATTTAACACGGACGATAAGTGACACACAAACGGTGCCGGAATTCGCCCCCCCCCAATATTGCGCCCGGTGCGACGGCCCCCCCTGCCCCCCCCACGCTACGCCTCTGCCCAGATGTACTAATTGTTAGGGAATCTGAGGATCCCTTTTGTGGTTCTGGGAGGACTCTGGTGGTGCAAGGTTCCCTGTGGCCTGCAGGTGGCGTTGTCGCCCTGGGTCAGAGTTGAACTTGCACCTTTTTGGCGCCGGTACAGCGGGGCGGGGAACCCGCTGTGACGCAAAGGGAGAGGAGATAAAAGGGGCGGACGCCCTGACCTTGGGGTTTCAGAGTTGGAGGATGCGGCCACGCCCAGGCACCTTCAGCCTGGGTGCTGGCGTTCCGGAGTTCCGGACCCAGGTGCCCTTGACCTGGCTGGAGCGAAGGATGGAGTCCATCCCAGGCACCTTAAGCCTGGGGTGAGGTACTACGGCCAAGGCCTGGGACCCAGTAACTTCGACTGGGTTCCGCGAGGGTGGAGGAGTCCGAGGGGCCCTAAGATGTTGGGACCTGTATCTGAGACGAGGAGGCCGGGGAGTGTAACCCTTCCGAATAGCCCGGTACAGCATTAAGCCGGTGACGGCGGGGCCTCTGGTAACTCCCTTGGAGGGATGTCTTCCCCCTGACAGGGGCTGCAACGTAGCGAAGGTAACTCCAGTTCCTGTTCACTAGAGTCGCTGGAAGAGACTCTGTACCAAAAGTCCATTTAACAGCCACTGTGCTTAGCAACCGTTGGTGAAATCTCAACGGTTTAGTTTCTTTGAGGATTGTGCCTTGACCTACTCCCCACCAATACTGAACTGTTCTATGGGTCTCAAACTGTCTGCTCGCAAAGGACTATTTGTTTGCCGTTATGAAATAAATACGCGTTGGACCTTTTTTAGTGTGTGGTACTCCAATTACTGGGAGCAAAGGGGGGTTATCAGTAGAACAGACCTGGCTCTGAGCGTATACACAGTCCGAATGTAATCTGATACTGGCCTTCACCTCTACATGCTGTAATCTAGAGGACATGGGCCGTGGCGCACCTCGCTCTCCCCTTCAAGGTACCCCTAGACCGAAGCCAAAGTAACCGTTAAAGAAGAGAGAGAGGGTGAGGCCGCTACAACTGCTCATAGCTGCAGTCACACTCCTACCTCCACAGAGTACAGTACAGAGTTAATAGCATTGTATGCGATGATGCCAAGGAACCAAACACAGACCAAAGCTTCAGGAAGAAGAGGGCATCACCAGAGTGGTGAATAGGGTAGATAATAATGCCCATTCCTCTATAACGAGCACGTAACTCATGCAAAGTGGGGGGCCCCATGGCAAGGGTAGATTTTTTACTAATTCATTAACCACTACATTACCAAGCCTATTTCTGAGATTTGGTGTTTACAAGTTAAAAATACTTTCTGCCACACCGTATTTGCGCAGCGGTCTTACAAGCGCACTTTTTTTGGAAAAAATACACTTTTTTAAATTAAAAAATAAGACAACAGTAAAGGTAGCCCAATTTTTTTTTTATATTGTGAAAGATAATTGATACCCAACAAGTCACGCTTCAAAATTGCGCCCGCTCGTGGAATGGCGACAAACTTTTACCCTTTAAAATCTCCATAGGCGACGTTAAAATTCTACAGGTTGCATGTTTTGAGTTACAGAGGAGGTATAGGGCTAGAATTATTGCTCTCGCTCTACCAATCGTGCCGATACCTCACATGTGTGGTTTGAACACCGTTTTCATATGCGGGCGCTACTCACGTATGCGTTCGCTTCTGCACGCGAGCTCGGCGGGACGGGGCGCGTTTAAATGTTTTTGTTTTTTTTTCTTATTAATTTTACCTTTTATTTTTTATTTTTTCACTGTTCTTTCAAAAAAAAATTGTGTCACTTTTATTCCTATTACAAGGAATGTAAACATCCCTTGTAATAGAAAAAAGCATGACAGGTCCTCTTAAATATAAGATCTTAAGTCCAAAGGACCTCAGATCTCATATTTACACTAAAATGCAATAAAAAGAAATAAAAAAAATTAAATGTCCCTTTAAGAGCTATGGGCGAAAGTGACGTTTTGACGTCGCTTCTGCCCTGCAATGACTTGGAGACAGGTGGGGGACATATTCCCCCTCACTCATCTCCATGTCCCAGAAGGGACAGGTCCGGATCGTTACCAACGGCCACGGTAAGCAGCTGAGGGCACCGGAGCGTGGCGTAAGGGGGGGGCCCTCTCCAGCCGCCGATAAAAGTGATCTTGTGGCGAATCCGCCACAGAGACCACTTTTATCTGAAAGAGAATTTCTGCCTCTTGAAGAGGATACCGGGGTTATGGTAGCTAGCTGCTACCATAACAACGGTATTCCTCTTCAAAGACAGGACATTTATAGTCGTTCTATGGTAGAGAAGTGGTTAAGATGGGCTATAAATTTCCGTTGGCTTTTCTCATGTCTGTGACCAGGGGAGACTTTCAATCATTTCCTGTTTTGGTACATCTCTACAGAAAATTTGTGTGGTTGTCACAAGGACAGACAGGCGTTAAAAGCACAAGTTCTATTAAAAACCTGATACTGTTCATGTTCATGTTATAGAAATTTCACATTACTTCTATTCCTGGCAGGGAGTGAGGGAAATCGCCTCACTGAAGACAGACAACGATAAAAAAAAACTTCCCAAACCACTCAAAAATAAAAAAAATGTGGACTTTAAATAAATATAAAATTTAATTTTAAGCCCAACCTCCGCGCTGAATTCGATAAATGTGGACCGATCTCGAGTTATAAAACGAATGCGTCAAAGTCCATGGCCCTTCCAATGAATATCCCAGGGGAAGAAATTCGCCACCTGCAGTCCGCCTTCCCCTACAATTGGGAACGCGTTTCCCTTAAATACCTGGGGGTCAACCTCACCCCGTCCTTCGGCACCCTATATCAAGCCAATTTCCCTCCTCTGTATAGGTCAATTAGGGAGCTTATCCAAAAATGGAAGACCCATCATATCTCCCTTTTGGGGCGGAATCTATCCGTCAAGATGGTCATCCTCCCTAAACTCCTATACCTCTTCCAGACGCTGTCCATCCCTATCCCCTATGCCCACCTACGCAAACTACAGAGTGACATGCTGCAATATATATGGAACTATAAAAGACAGAGGATACCTAGCTCAGTCATGATGGCGTCACGCACTGACGGGGGCCTGGCATTCCCCAACCTAGTTAAGTACTACCAAGCGGCCCAACTACGTGCGATAGTCTCATGATTCCCCCAGCGGTCCTACAATAAATGGACGGAGATAGAAAAAATAGGTTGGCACCCGTACACCCAAACGGCCTTCTCTGGAATACGAATGTGTAGGTAGACCCTGAACGACTATTAGGGTCAATGTCCCAGCTTTGACGGCTCTGGCGCAAGCTGTCCCGTGAATGCAAGCTTAAATCTCAATGTTCATTGATGAACGCCTTCCTCTGCAACCCTAAAGTGCCAGCAAGCCTAACCCACCAGATGTCTTGGCCCTGGGCCTCACGGAATTTATTCCATTTTGGTCACTTAGTGGATCCCAGATCCCGTAAATTTTTGCCATTCTCGGAGCTCCAAGCCAAACATGACTTACCCCAACAAGTGGTTTACGGCTATTTGCAGATCCGACATTACGCCCAAACCATAGCCCCACACCTGCAATTTTCTCCACCCTCTCCATTTTAACGCATTATACTAGAAGGGAGGGAGAGTTGGGAGAGGTACTTCCTGTGGAGGCCTGGCAGGCGGTTTGGAGGCAGGCTGCCAAGAGTTCCCTATGTACCCTCTATAAAGAAAACGCGTATAAGATTCTCTTCTTTTTGTACCAGACTCCGAACGTACTCCATAAAACGTACCCCTCCACCTCTGATCGATGTTGGTGCTGCCAACATGACAGAGGCTCTCTCTTCCACATTTACTGGTCATGTCCTCTCATAGCCCCGTTCTGGAGATCGACTCAACAATTCCTCTTTGAGGTGCCAATAGCTATGTTACCTAAATTTTTCCTATTTGGCCTCTCTCAACCGAAAATAGCCAAGCCATATAAGAAATTGCTCAGACACATTCTCATGGCAGCAAGGTGCCTAATTGCCCTTAATTGGAAGAAAAACTCACCCCCATCCCAAGATGCCCTATACTCCAGGGTCAAAGATGTGGAATTTATGGAGAAAATGACGGCCAGAATGCGGGACAGGCTAGACGACCACAACAGGGTCTGGGTGCGGTGGCATCTAAGGGAGGACTCGCCGTGAGCCGGTATAAGAGCCATTGTGGTAGCCTATTGCCTTCTTCTATCTAATTTCCCCTACCTTCCCCCCCCCCCTCTTTTCCTTCTATCTTCTCTTGCTCTGCAGATTGTCTATGCAAAGTTACATATGATATCAGTCCTAAGATACTGTTTACTATGTTTTTCTTTACAAGCAATGTTATTAATGGAGTTGGAATATATATTGTACTACTTCCGCAGAAGGTTCACCCCTTCTCAACACTGTTGCGTACATACCGCACATTGTCCAGTTCCTGGATTTGCTTTCACTAACTTCACTTGTATCTGTGTACTGTTATTATTTTTGAGACAACCAATAAAAAATTGTTATTTGAAAAAAATAAATGACATTTTAAAATAGATGTACACCCTAACCATGCCAATGTTTAGTTTAGTACAGCAGTCTGCCTCATAAACAATTAGAATGGTTTGTGTTTTCATACAATGCCATTTTAACCTTTTTTGGTACTTATTTTGCTAATCTCCACCAGCCTCTTTCTACTACTTCCTGTTTACCTGCATGCACTCAAGCATTGGCTGCACATCATCGTTCAAGACCACCATCTTGCTAGTTACAACAGTTGACCAAGCTTTACACAATGTGGGTTGGTGCAGCCCTCTGTAGGGGTGCATATGGCAGAGTGAGAACACAGGAGCACAATTGGGAATTGGTACTCCATAGAAAGAAATGCCTGAACAAGGACCACACTACAAAACTAAAAGTGAATCTACAGCAAATTATACAATCAGATTGCAACATGTGTGGTCCACCTAAGAGATGATATGTTGCTCATTGCAATGTTTCTCAACCAGGGTGACGTTTGGGTTTCCCAGGGTGCCTCAAGCATAGGACCCACTTTGCCCTGGATCAGCATCATGTGTTGCCATGACACAGGGGGACTGGCTGCCAGCACCACAACAAATAATGATTCTCTAAGGCCAGGATGCATGGGATCATTAATTTCTATGGTGAAAGTGGCCAACTTGCCCACACCATGGCAAAACCATGACTCAGATCCAGCCCAAGCGGCATGCAGGGTCTCCCCCAACATACAGAAGCAGAGGAAGTCCACCTTCTCCAGACCTCCTCCACTTCCCACTATATGCAATGCTGCTGGAGGTAGGGCTCTGGTGTGAAGGGGGAACTGTGTGATGGGGGGGCTCTGATGTGATTAGGAGGTTCTGATGTGATGGGGAGATTCATATATAGGGGAACTTCTGTCGTACGGGGTGGGTAGTCTGATGTGACGTGAAGGACGGATCTCTGATAGGATGGGGGACCTCTCATGTGATGAGGGGCTCTGATGTAAAGGGGGTCTCTGATGTGATGGGGAGACCTCTGATGTGATGGGGGAACCTCTGATTTGAAGGGGGATTTTCTGATGTGAATTAAATTTAAGCAAGGCTGTTGTGCGCTCCCGTTTCCCATTGACATTTCGTTTTTTCCATTTCAGACTGGGGGTGCCTTGAGATGTTACATACATAGGCGTGCGCACAGGGTGTGCCAGGTGTGCCCAGGCACACCCTAATCAGTCCCCGCAGTGCAGATTCCCCCTGCTGGCCGGTGTCCCCTCGCACAGCATGGCTGGCTTCCCTCCTCTCCCATTGGCTACTGCAGTGAGCACACATAGATGATATTTCAGGATGAGTGGGGGAAGGGGTAATGTAATTTACCGGCCCCTTCCCTTTCTGAATGAACACAGTGAGAGATTGGTACTGTGTTTTTGAGCTTTCAGGTGCACACCCTAATGCAACAGGCTGCACACACCTATGGTTACATACTTTTAAAGGGTGCCACTGATTGAAACAAGCATTTGAGAAATACTGACTTATTGCATGCTGCACATCATCAGTGTTGTATATTTGAATAAGTTTGCAGAGGTTTGAGTATTGATCCATTAGTGGGCTGGAATTTTGGTGCATATCCTTGCCTTCCTCCAGAAGTTCTGCTTCCTCTTTTTGTCCTTCTCCCATTCCTTGATACTATCCTCATATGAACTTCTTTTTTTAGCCAGCTGGGTGGGGACAGAAGTATGTTTCCTTGCTGACACTCCTCCAAAATTAAGCTGGCATGGCTTTCAAGTAACTTTGACCCATACTGTGGTAGATAGTGTGCTATGGATTTAATTAGTTTATCATACTTTACAATTTTTGTATAGCAGTACCCCCAGTTAAGAGGGCTGCTGGTATTAATTTGAGCCCTGTAGTGCACCGCTGTCAACCCCTGGCAATCGGCTCTATCCTCCCGTGGCACGGCTACTAATGAAGGGATAGGACCACGTGACCGCAACTCTTGGTGACGCAGTCCTATGGCAAACACAGACAGTGATATACTTTAAAACTTCTATTAAAGTAAGTGAAACTGACACCAATGTACTTGACCCAGATATTTTACTGAGGCTAATGGGCAAGTAATAAACAACAGTATATAACAAATTGCAGGTCCCTGCAATAAACAGTATTTAAATGAACAGAATAAACATGTATTACTATGCAAATCTAATGCTGCCTTTTTACAGCTACTTGCCCTCGTGGGCAGACTAACGCCCAGCAATGTCTACCTATGCAGTCAGGCCTGAATGATCTAAATGGAAGTTCAAGGAAACAATCTTCGCATGCAATCTTTCGGTGGTGCACTTGCTGAACAAACTTTTATAATCCAAATGAATAGTGAAGATAAAGTATCTGTCTATGAGCAGGTGCTCTCTCACCACCCGGACAAGTCCAAGTCCGTTTCCTCCGCCGATTCGTCTAGGAACAGGAATCCACCGACATCCAGGTCTCCGGTCCTTCTGATGTAGTACAGCAAGGATGAGAAGATGTCTCTGAGGTTCCGCTAGGCTGGCAGAGGGCTCTTTGGAGAAATGCACAAGGCCCAGGCTTCAGGCCTTGTGCACACAGCAGTTCAGCACAGGGATCCTCTTGCTAGGAGAGGGGGTATCCAAAGAGACAGAACAAACTCCGCCTCCCCTTTATAAAGTCTGCCCCAGCAGTCTTTGCACGGGGCAATGCACCCTGGGTGCTGCAAGATGTACTGGGAGATGTAGTCTCTCGTGATCAAAGGGGAACACCCCGCTACATTTGTTTATTTCCCGGTCTTGAAACACTACAGCATAATCATTATTTGTGATAATAATAATTTAAGTATAAACTGGAATATGTTTTTTTAATTTATTTGTTTCATTGTATGAAACAAATATAGTATTTGGGCAATATCATATTTGGCATAAGATTCACACCTTTCCATTTTCAATGAACATTGATGCGTGTTTTGCACATGCATTGACATGTGTTTTTAATGTGTTTTCATGCATCATGTGTTTATCATGTTGGCCAATAAAAAACGTTTTTTAGGATTGTTACCAGTGGCTGAAAATGCATGCAAAAAATGTATTTAGACAAAAAGATGTGTTTCCATCCATTGCCATTATTTCTATAGGCCTCAAAATGCATGAAAGTGACAAAATAAATGGACCTAAGCTATTTATCCCTGATCCCTGAAAACCCTCCTCTTCAGAGAAGCCTATCCTGCCCACACCTAACAACTATATTTTCATTTTTGTCCATCTGATCATCCCCCACAGCTACTACCCTTTGTTCCACGTGACCCTCCCTTCTAGACTGTAAGCTCTAACGAGCAGGGCCCTCTGATCCCTCCTGTATTGAATTGTATTGTGACTGTACTGTCTTCCCTGTTGTAAAGTGCTGCACAAACTGTTGGCGCTATATAAATCCTGTATAATAATAATAATAATAATTAAAAAAAAAAAGGTGTCGCAGTGCAGCCCCAAGATGTAAATAGGCCCTATCTATAAAATTGCCTATGACCTGTGCATGTTAGCACGTTCCAACACGCGTGTTAAATTGTGAATGTATGAATCGGGACCTAAGGGATAAGTGGAATGATTTTGCCCAAATTGATTTCACCTTGCATAGGAAAATTGTTGCTCATTAGACTGCTATGGCAAATTTTGCTTGAATGGAAAAAACCTTGAATCCCTGCACTTCTGCTACATTTCTCTGATAATTATTAAAGGTAAGCTCCAGACATATTTGTAAAAAATTAAAAGTCAGCAGCTACAGAACTGTAGCTGCTCAGTACTGATCTGTAATAAACCGATACTCACCTGTCCTAGGATCCAGCACTGTACGGCACAGGCATCTTAACTGTGTAGGCATCCAACTGTGACTCCTTGCGGCTTCATAGCCGACTGCGCATTGTGAATAGCTCTGCAGTCCTTTGGACCTGTGACGTTTCCCAGAAGATGCGGGGAGAAGGGGGGAAGGAGAACTTCAAAACCAGGTACCCCGCGGGGGGATGCCTATGCCTTAAGCCGCGTACACACAATCGGTTTTACCGATGAAAACAGTCCGATGGATTTTTTTCATCGGACAAACCGATTGTGTATGGGCCCCATCGGTCTTTAAAACCGATAGCAAATTAATATCGTCTGTGGGGAACTCCATCGGAAAAAAAAACCCCACGCATGCTCAAAATCAAGTCGACACATGCTCAGAAGCATTGAACTTCATTTTTTTCGGCTCATTGGAGTGTTTTACGTCACCGCGTTTGAAACGGTTGGTTTTTTGACTGATGGTGTGTGGGCAAGACTGATGGAAGACAGTTTCATCGGATTTCCGATGGAAAAAACATCGGATTAGAATCCATAGGATATCCGATCGTGTGTACAGGGCTTTAAAGTTGAACTTTCCCTTTTGGGTGAAGGTCCACTTTAAGTATTTTTCAGTAAGTAGTGTATCATTGCTACATTCTCTCCCCAAATAAGGAAACTTTTTTTTATGCATTTTGTTTCGCTTGATTGTTTTCCTGACCACATCATACATGGACCTAAAGGCGTGCCCACTAATCACTTATTGTATGTCAGACAGTGGAAAGGACATCCTTGCTAAAAAGTTGCTGTTCTAAGATTAATTACACTATAAGCCACCTCAAAAAAAATATTTTTCAAGAATATGTGTGGCCTGATCTGGAAATATTTTGCTCAGGGGCACCTCATCTTTATTCCCTTAACCAATACTGTGTGATATTTAAAGATTTTAATTGATGAATATATAAATTACATTTCTTTTTAGATAGTAATTCACCGGCCACCTTTATAGGTACACCTTGCTAGTACCGGGTTGGACCCATTTTGCATTCAGTTCTGACTTAATTCTTTGTGGCATAGATTCAACAAGGTGTTGGAAACATTCCTCAGAGATTACTATTGGATTGAGATCTGGTGACTGTGGAGGCCATTGGAGTACAGTGACCTCATTGTCTAGTGGTGAGATGATTTGAGTTTTGTGACATGGTGCATTATCCTGCTGGAACGAGCCATCAGAAGATGGGTACACTGTAGTCATAAAGGGATGGACATGGTCAGCAACAATACTCAGGTAGGCCGTGGTGTTTAAATTATGCTCAATTGGCTCTAAGGGGCCCAAAGTGCCAATAAAATATCCCCCACACCATTACACCACCACCACCAGTCTGAACCGTTGATACAAGGCAGGATGGATGTTATTTACGCCAAATTCTGACCCTACCATCTGAATGTGGCAGCTGAAATTGAGACTCATCAGACCAGACACTCTTTTTCCAATTTTCTGTTGTCGAATTTTGGTGAGTCTGTGCAAATTGTAGTCTTAGTTTTCTGTTGTTAGCTGATAGGAGTGGCACCTGGTGTGGTCTTCTGCTGCTGTAGTCCATCTGCTTCAAGGTTCGAAGTGTTGTGCATTCAGAGATGGTATTCTGCATACCTTGGTTGTAACGAGTGGTTATTTGAGTTACTGTTGCCTTTCTATCATCTCAAACATCTGACATCAACAAGGCATTTTCATCCACACAACTTCCGCTCACTGGATATGTTCTCTTTTTTGGACCATTCTCTGTTAACCCTAGAGAGGGTTGTGCATGAAAATCCCAGTATATTAGCAGTTTTTTAAATACTTAGACCAGCCCGTCTCCCAGATAGCAAGAAAAACTTGTCACAAATTTGCGGCAGTGTTGAATTGTAAGTCTGTTAACTTGCTGCACATTTTCACTGGCAAGTTGTACACTTGCAGAACCCTTATAGCACAAGTTCTAGTTGACACTTTTCCAATTTGTAGCAAATTTGTGTGGCAAGTCTCTAGCAAGAGAAAAGTTGCAGTGGTGAGTCTACAGCAGGAGCTCTGCAAATCTATTCTATAGCATGAAAATTCAGCCACAGTGACCCCTGTGGTGGGATGACTATAGCACAACATAACTGAAGCAGAACTTGCAGCAGACTTGCAGAATGTTGGCAAAGAAAGTTGATCTCGAGTCATGCAATGCAGACTTGCTGCAAATGTGCAACAAACTTGTGAAGCCTGGCATGTCTAGCAATAGCTTAGCAAGTCATTTTCAAACTTGCAGCACAATTGCTTGCTATCTGGGCTGGCACCAGCCACCATGCCACAATCAAAGTCACTTAAATCCCCTTTCTTCCCCATTCTGATGCTCGGTTTGAACTTCAACAAGTCGTCTTCACCATCTCTAGATACCTAAATGCATTGAGTTGCTTTCATGTGATTGGCTGATTAGCAATTTGTGTTACCAAGCAATTAAACAGGTGTACCTAATAAAGTGGCCAGTGAGTGTATATATCCTGTGTTTATATGTATTCCATAATTATAACTAGGAACAAGATTTTGAAAGTGTATTAGCTGATCATACTCATACATACTTTTTCTTGTAGTAGCTATATAAAGTAAGGTGATACCCTTAGCACGAGGTAGTGCCAATGACGCCAACAGTTGTGTGCCTATAGGCTCTGCCGTTTAGTTAAAATGTTAACAGAAGATTCTTTATTTTATTTTATTTTTTATCTCTGCTAGCTACCTCCATCCTTCCTTTATTTACATGTATGAATATTTATAACCGAGCAAGACAAATTCAATGCATTGCCCACTTAATTCCAGGCAGACCACTTATGAAACATACATTTCAGCTGAGAAGGATTAGTTACACTGCTTACTGGCGACAGATATTATTCTATATTAGGAGGAACATATAGCCTAGTGTTTTTGTTTCGATATCAATGTGTAAATGATCAGCTAAATGCAAGAAAAACTTGATAAAGTGCGTTAATGTTTAAAAAAACATATTTTTATGCAGCATTTCTTTTTTTTTTAACAGAGAATTTCTAATTATATATGTGCAAAGAGGCAGCCATATCTCATGCCTGCATAAGCTTCCTACTGATCCTGTTATCTCACTGATAAGGTTTGTCTGATGGAAAACCAGTGCCCTGGCTGTGATGTGATTGATCTCAGAGCAGGGTTTCTTATTAAAGAGGGCCTAAAATAGCAAGGTCAGCTTATAAACCAGTGGCTGCTGGAGCTCAATATTGTGTGTGTGGGGGGGGGGGTGTTACTCGCACTACACCCCCCCCCCCCCATGGCCTTACCTTATGCTGCAGTACAGGTGCGGGGAGGATGCCGATGGCGAGCTGAAACAGGGGTAGGGTTTCAGGAAAAGGCTGTTGCTGATGAGGCATTTGCTTCTCCTCCTAGCCGAACAGGAAGTGGGTCCTGAGATCCGATTGGCTGGGAGTCCTAAAACTCGCTGGCCAATCCGGTATCAGGACCCATTTATTAAGCCAATTAGAGCCTCAGGCTCTAATCATGTGCTTAAAAAAAAAACCCATAGAAATCCATGCGTCCTGCATGGGGATTAGGGGCTGGACACATGAATTATGGGCCCCTGCGCCCCTAATAAGCGGGCTGCCACTGTTTTAAACTGAGGATCCCTTTCACCACCTCAAGGCCTCATGCACACAGGGCCTTTGGCCAGCTTCCCTATACACCTTTACTCCTGGCAGTAGTTTTGGAAAAAAAACACTTGACATGTGTAAACACGTATAAACCTGTTTAGGCGTTTTTAAGCGCGTAATGCTCTTTGGTGTTAATTCATTTAATTTATTTTGCCCATTGAATGAATTACTGCTTAAGCGCTTGATAGGCCTAGGTTTACTCGCGTCAAGCGGTTTTTCTGCCAAAAAATGCTGCTGCTCTTGGATGCCCCTGGAACACTAGATGAGGCCCAAAAGGTTAAAAGGAATTGATGGTTGGGGGTTATTTAATACATTTACCCTAACATAGCTTTAGCCATCAGGGTGTAGGTGGTGTCACCTTTCTCCCATCGAGATTCCTAGGAAATGCTGAGTAGCCCAAATCTTGTAAAACGATGTCTTAGCTCTATTTTTTCTTTAAAATATTTTTGTGCTGAAGACAGAGATAAGGGTTGGAGACACTTAAGTGAATAAGGGGATCTTGCGCTGAACTTTTTAAAGGCAAGAACAAACAATTTTTTTACTGAAAATATAATGTTATTTGAGAATGCTAAGATGTGTTCTATTGATTCATTTAAAAATTGATTTATTTAATATAGTTACACTTGAAATATAGGCGTATATTCTTAGAACCAGTCTGGCTACAAATATCATAAGTCAGTTTGACACATCTGACCTGAATAGATAGTAAGAGCATTTACCTGCAGTGTAACAAATCTTTAAATTTTGTCTGTACATAGATGTGGATGGGCCTTTAGTCCAAGGAATCTCCATTTAATATGTAAAATAAGGAAAAGGTAATTTACCGACAAATATTTGAACATACGGTAAGCCATAAGTCTGTATTACAGTGGCTAAATGAATTTAGATCATGGTTTCAGTTCCCAATAAAAGCTGGCCATACACTGTTGTTTTTTTTTTTTTCGTTCCGCCCGTGGGGCTGTGGTGCTGGAACCTCAGGTAGGTACATTTGGGTTCCAATTGATGTATTTGATAAAAATGTACTGGAAGTATTTCAATGGACTCTTATCAGCTGCTGGAAAAGTAGTAGGTGCTCGCAACACAAGGTTTTACTCACCAATCTACAGATACTGTTGATTTTAAGTCCTGATGAACAGGATATTGTGCGCTCCCCAAAACATGTTAGCTGTAGCATCTGCTTTATGTTTGGAATGTGTGTGTTGCTCTGATTTTCACAATCAAGGACGGCCACTGCTGTCATTATCCACTGATCATTTCACTTGTACCTTGTAAAAATAGCAGTGACATCATCACTGTGCTGCACATAGCCTATACAGGAAACAGAGCTGTGGGTGGGGCTCAGCAGGCCCACCCACTGCATGCTGCCTGCAGAAAACTACAGGAGGGGGTGGAGACAAGACCAGTCACCCTGCACAAGCAGACAGAGCAGCAGTGACTGGTCTTTATCACAGGAAGCTTCTGTAAAAAGGCAAAGTTTCACACACTGGATTACTGCTCAGATCTGGAAGAAATATACCAAGCACACCAAGATTCAAGTAAGAATACATATGCCTATTATCAGTGGTGTATTTAGGTTTTGTGCTGCCCTAGGCCTGACTAAACTCGCACACCCCCTAATTTAAATATGACCCACCCCTTCCTCTCAGGGCCACACCCCTTCTTGTTTAAGACCTGCCCTGTCATCTTCATGGGGTGAGGACAGAGGGACACCGTGGGAGGAGGATAGAAGGGATGCCGTGGGAGGAGGACAGAAGGGATGCCGTGGGAAGAGGACAGAGAAGGATGCGGGATGTTTTGATTTGGGGGAGAGGGGGTAAGAGGATATGTGCTGGGGGGTGCTTTGGGAGTAGAGAGGACTTGTGCTAGTGGGCCCCCCCCACAAAGTGCCGCCCTAGGCTTGGGCCTTGTTGGCCTAGAACAAGACACAGCACTGCCTATTATATTAAGGCAATAGTTGCTTATTCCAGAGTTAAAGCGATATTAAAGCCTTTTTTTTTACCTAATAACAAACATGTTATACTTTCCTGCTCTGCACAATGGTTTTGCACAGAGTAGCCCAGGACCTCCTCTTCTCGGGTCCCCTGCCAGTGCTCCTGGCTCCTCCCTCCTGCCAAGTGCCCCCACAGCAAGCAGCTTGCTCTGGGGGCACCCAAGCAGGCGCACACTCCTGACCCGCGGCTCTCTGTGTCCATTCACACACAGATCCACGACTTGGCCCCGTCCCCTCTGTTTCCTGATTGACTCACTGGCTGTGATTGACAGCAGCGGGAGCCAATGGCTCCCTCTGCTGCTAAAAGCTAATCAGGAGTGTGAGTCCCTGGAGAAGCAAGGCTCTTGTGGAC
The DNA here is from genome assembly GCA_029206835.1 of Rana muscosa. NCBI lineage: Eukaryota > Metazoa > Chordata > Amphibia > Anura > Ranidae > Rana > Rana muscosa. The sequence continues at coordinate 197,060,163 of CM055123.1, forward strand.
ATCGCTGGATCAAGAGGGGGCTCAGGTAAGTATTTGGGGGGACGGGGGCTTCTGCACACAGAAGGTTTTTTACCTTCATGCATGTTAACTGTGTTTTGAGGAGAGTGCTGGTTACTGGATCCAACCCTTCAGCATCTTGTACCAGGACCCATGGGGCTCAACAATTTTGTTTTCAAATCCTGAAATCCGTGACCATTGTCGGGTATGAAGGTAGTGTCCCAATAGACAATTTCCTTCAAGAAAAAGCTTCACCATATCCACCAATCACTATGGTACCATAATACACTTTTATTTAGCTGACAGAAAACTTTTCCTATCATGAAAGGATTACTTGGTTGTATTTCAGGTCAAATGTTCCTAGTCCTCCCATGACCCTGCTTCCCACAACAATTTTCTTTTACAAAGTTTTTATTGGTAGAAAAGTAATCACAACAGATTAGTGCAACAGTGTGATGGTTACATTAAACATAAGATCCCACAACGATTTTCATTACTTCATTAAATTTCACAGAACTCAATCCACATTGTGGTAAGTGGGCATGTACCATAATGTGCCAGTGTGCACATGCGTACTTGTACAATATGGTACACTTGCCTGACATAGAATCCACTCCAGTGATACAATGTCAGAAATCTCCCTCATTGCTCCATTGGCTCTGCTGACATCTTTGCCCAGTCTTGTTCTGGGTTCGGCATCTTTGGCCATCTTGTTTGTCTGGCCAACAGGGGAGTTAATTCTGCCCAGCACCCAAGGCAGGCTGAGATTTTGTGCTGAGCTGCACTTGTGTGGTTCAGTGTTAGGAAGAAATAGCTAGCAAGCGAGGAAGAGGAGACATACAGAGTCTGCATTTTGTACATCTTAGTTCCACTTTAACTAAGCAAAAATGGGAAGAAGTTCTGGACAGCCGCATTCAAAAATGGACATCAAAAATACATGCCACAGCAGAACAGAACGGACAGAAGAGCTGACGCGTTTCACACTAACAGTGCTTAGTCATAGCTGATGACTAAAAACTGTTTGTTAGTGTGCAACGCGTCAGTTCTTCTGTCCGTTCTGTTCTGCTGTGGCATGTATTTTGAATAAAAGGCAAAAAAAAATTGGAGTGCGGCTGTCCAGAATTTCTTCCCATTTTTGCATTGCTACATGCATTGCCAGCACCTGGGGCTTCTAATCTGGAGGAAAGTTTTTTTCTTTTGGTTGAACTTCCTGGAGCGGTGATATCCCTTTCTCCACTTTAACTAAAGCGTCTTGCCCAGTGGAGTAACACTAAATGCCCATCTGGCTGCTATGGGACCTGGGGCTGGAAGTGGACCCCAGTAGGGAGGATCTTGAGGACAATTAAACATGAACTGGCCTCTGTGCATGTGAAGATACCACAAATCCTGCCTGCAATGGATAATATGGACAGCGGACAGCGTTGTTCACATTTAAAAAATATGAAGCGTTTGTGTCACTTTGCATCAGTGTGTGGCAAAAATTAAGATACATGTCAAGTCTGGGAGGAATTGAAGATTGTCAACTCCTTTAATTCAAAGCTGAGGTAACAGTGTGTAAACGCGTCTGTAGCAGTGTGATAACAGCGCGTTTGACCATTGTTAATCAGATATCAGTGAGCACTATAGGCATGTTTATTCACATTACTGTCAGAGTTAGTATTTTTATAGTCTAGGCTACAAAAAAACAGTGTGTCTACTCACCTAAAAACTGACAGCTATTTGTAGGCCTGAAAAAAACAAACAAAAAAAACCCCACAGTTTAAATAATTTTGTGTCACGCCTCGTACACACGGCCAGTTTTCTCGGCAAGAAACCAGCAAGAAAACTGCTGGCAGAGCTTTTTGCAGAGAAAACCGTTCGTGTGTATGGTTTTTCATCACGAAAACTGCCAAGAATCTCAACGAGAAAAATAGAGAACCTGCTTTCTATTTTCTCGGGATTCTCAATTTTCTCGTCGGGATTCTTGTCGGACTGTTTTCCGACGAGAAAACCGGTCGTGTGTATGCTTTTACGAGTTTTAAAAACCGTGCATGCTCAGAATCAAGTATGAGACGGGAGTTCTCCTTCTGGTAAAACTAGCATTCGTAATGGAGATAGCACATTCTTCACAATGTAAATTATTGCATCGTTTAAATGCTGCGCATTAAAATCTTTTTTAGAATGGTACAATAATGAAAAATAATGAACATGTTTTGCTGTTGATATTCACACAGAGTTCTGACTAACGTTTTGCAGCATTCTTAAAGCTGATCTCATGAATATTTTTTATTATTTTATGGAGGAAGATCTCCTTAATATTTTTTATTTTTTTTTAATACAGATCTGCATTTTTAATTATTATTTAATTTCTAGTGATCTCCATGATTTGATTTTTATTTTTGTTGTGTCAACTTACCAAAATTTAAACATTATTATCTTGTATTTTTTTCCTTCACGGAGCTTGTTTGGTGTTAGCTGTCCCTTTTTAATTAGACCTTTTTTATTTAAAAGTTACCTGCCTACTCACAAGATCATTTTTTTAGTTTAATAAAAACACATAGGCAAGTATTAACTGTAAAAATAAATTCCATTTATTCTGGTCTATAATAAGAAATTAAATAGAAGGCAGCGCAGGAGACCCTGCTGCAATTTGTGCATCCTTGGTACCCCAGAGCACACATCAACTCTGTATGGACACTAAAATTGGGACCTTGAGAAGCACATCCAGTTGGGAGCCCAATCTGGTCCTGGATTCCCAGAGGTCAGGAACAGCAGCAGGTGAGATATATGGCCCAAGTCTGTGGTACTACAACAGGTTGCCTTCTGTCAGACCACATTGAAGCAAGGCCATCACTTCCTGGTCTTCTTGGTAGCCTTCCCTCCAGCCTCCTTTGCAGCCTTCTGTGCAGCCTTCTCTGCAGCCTTCCTTTTGCGCTTGGCTGGAGGCTGTGCCTCTGGAGGTGTACTTGTGTCAGGAGAAGGAGGTGGGGGAGAAGGAGGTGAAGGAGAAGGAGGTGAAGGAGAAGAAGAAGGAGAGGAGGAAGAAGGAGGAGGTGGAGGAGAAGAAGAAGGAGGAGGTGGAGAAGAAGGAGGTGGAGGAGGAGAAGAAGGAGGAGGTTGGAAGGCGGATAGGAGGCACCTGACACCTTGTTCTGCCACTTGGCCCTGCCACCTCCTCTCTGCCACTCACCCCTGCCACCTCCTCTCTGCCACTTACCCCTGCCACCTCCTCTCTGCCACTCACCCCAGCCTCCTCCTGCCTGACACTCTCCAGCCTCTCATCCGGGCTGATGTCCTCCTGTGTATAAAAAAGGGACATAGTTTGAGTTTTGGGTTCAGCAATCACACACAATTTTCAGCTCATGACTGTTGCAAATTGAATGTAAATAAATAGAAAAGACTCTCATTCTGACCCCAGCATTTTTCATTCCTTTCTCCCCAACTTTTTTGGCCACAACTGTCTATTGATATGTAAAACACTTTTTGGTCAAACATTTTTGTTTTTTGCCATATTAACATCTATTTTACAGCATTCATTTTAACACAATAAATGTTTAGAAATTACTACCTGGCTCCAGGTGGCCACATCCGAGTCTTCTTCCAGGATGGAAGGCTCTTCTTCTTGCTCCAGAGAAGGATCATCTTGGCTGCAGGGAAGGCTGGAGGGAAGTCTGGAGGGAACACCAGACAGTGATGGCCTTGCCTCAATGTGATCGTTAAGAAAGGCCATTCTATTGTAGTACCACAACTTTGGGACATATACCTTCCCTGCTGCTGCTCCTGACCTCTGAGAAGCCAGGACCTTAAAGCGCTCAGTCCTGTATGTGTCTCTCAAGGTCCCAATTTTAGTATCCACCTGTTCAATGGTTGCGTGGGGCATCCTTGTGTGCACAAATGGGAGCAGGGTCTCCAGCGCTGCTGTCCTTACCCCTCTTTTTTTATGAATGTGGTTTTTGGTCTCCCAAAGAGTGGGCAGCTACCTTAACCTATCGATGAATTATCCTAAAAAAACTTTTTCAAGAAATGGATTCATTATTTCTGCAAGACAAAACACAAGACAAAAATACTAATGTCAGTCTAAACGCTAGTAATCTTTATCCCCATATAGGCCTCAATCTCTATGCAGTATAGGCCACTGATGTCCTAAGTAAAAAACATACCTTCGGTCTGACGTTCGTCGCTTTACTCCTCTCTCCGCACACAGAACGTAGTTACGTCACATGTGTGTTAGCTTTATATACACTACGCATGCGTGAAACTCCGCACACGTCATCCACCCATGACATTCTTTCTCGAATTCCCCCCCCCCCCCCCTTCTCTTTCGGCACGCAGACAACATGGCGGAGTCACAGCAGGTGTTTGCTAATTCCTCTAATAACGACAACACAAGCCCGGAGTGTGAAACGCCGCAAACAAGGAGGAGATACAAGGCATCTAATATGTCCTTCGTGGAGGTGGCGGAGATGGTTGACATATTGAAGAAGTCGGATTATGATGGCAAGCATGGGCTGTATACACACCCTAATCTAAGGAAGGCCCAAATCATGAAGAAAGTTGTGAAAAGTCTGAAGAGACATTTTGGGGTGAAAAGATCAAAGGAGCAGCTCAGAAAGAGGTGGTCTGACCTCAAACTGAGGGAGCCGGAGCAGTTAAGAAGCATTAAGAGAATGTTTGAAAAAAGTAAGTACTTCTCCTGTGTTCCTATTATTGTATTTCAGAACTTGCATGTTGCTCCATGTTGTTGCTTTTTACTATTGGACCATAGAAAATGTCATCTTAAAAAATGTAGTAGGCACAGTAATCGGTCGTTACAGACACATCTTTATAAAGGAATATAGACGTTCATTACGTTCATTACGAAACATGCGTAAGGCAGAACCACGCACATCACGCTGTTTCCATTCGGGTACCTGGAACGCAGCCGAGGCGCAAGCTGCGATCATAGAATACGGTTACCGCGGTGCTGTGTCCCTTGTACTATTATTGTATAAGGCTTACATGCCTTTGGAGGCCCAGCATTTACTGTTTTATTCTATTATTTTTAAATAAATTACCCATTTTTTTACCGCACTATGGGAGCCTATCATTTTTATTATTGAGGTTTCTGGACAACCTGCTGCCTGCCATTTAAACCTCCTTGGAAAGTGAAGGAGCTGTGGATATTGGAAACTGGAAACGTGCTGCAGCCTTATACTTCATCTTGTAAGCAACCTGGCTGGGAAATTGTGTAAATCAACACAGACCTCACCTGGATCGTGTCTTATATGCTGTCTACCCCTGTGGGGGTGCGAGGAGCTGGTGAGTGGGGACCCTTGTGGGGGAGCACCTATGAAGTTTTTGGAAGATTTGTCGGCACAGATTATTAATCACTCAGGAAATTGAAATCACTATTTAAACATTCATATATATGTTTTTTGCACTATAGAAAGTGAACTTTATACACTGGCACACATATATACTACTTTATGTTTTGTAGTATTTAGTATTTTTTATTTATTTTTGTTATCACACAGGTATTGCATGTAATGTATCATTACGGTGGTACACAATTGGAGGAACTGGTAGCACAATCTATTTTTTACTGAACTATTTACAGCAGTATGTAATATTTCTGGATCACTAACAGTAACAAGGTTGCTGCTATTTTTACTAGCACTTTAGAGCACCATCCCCCATTGGTAGTATAGGCCAGTTCGTGGCCACTACAAGGAGGGATTTTTGAGGTTTATATACCTTATTGTTCAGTCACTAGTCTACCTGTGCAGCAAGTCGGACCCACCCAACCAGGGGAGGGGTCCAATTAGTTCCTGGTTTCCCTTTATTGTTACATTACAACCCTCTGGATCACACCTGAGGGGTGAGCAGCGCCGTACCCCCATAACTATCTAGTTACAGACACATCGTTCGCCCACTACATACAATGTTTTGGAAGATACAGGGTAAAATAAATTTTGACATGCCTGTTTGTATTCCATAAATGTTATTACATTGTTGTCTAGATGATGTGTTTGTAACTAGAATGAAATGCAAACTTGAATCAGTGTAAAGGAGAGGACACTCAACAGCTGTTTACACATCTGCACTCAGGAGCACTATAGTGTGGGCCACCAGAGCAACCTTTTTAGGGTGTCCCACACAGGTGCTCCTGTGGATTCTTAGGGTGTCTACATGTGTGAAACTTGTCCCAAAAAGGTGAGTAGTCAAGATTTGGGTTTGAAAAATTCATGTCTTCAGCTTGGATCGCTGCCCAAACAGACAATTGTGCCCCACTTCCAAGCAATGTATGATATTCCTATTTTTGCCCTCAAATATCTGTGTGCTAAGTATACCTTTTGTTTCATTATCATAGGGGGGAGAAGACTGGGAGGACACCACTCCTCGGAGCCCAGGAACCCCACACCTCATAAAGAACCCCAACCTGAGGATGTGGAGGAAGGAAAAGTGGAGGAAGGAGAAGTGAATGACGTGGTGGAACTTGTCACCTCAACAGGTCAGTGTCTGTCACCACAGCTTCAGGTAAGAGATGTAGGCCTGCAGATTTTTTATACCTTTTTTGTTTTTTTATTAGGGGATGAACATGTTGTTGAAGAAAGTCTTTGTTTCTCAAGTGATAGTGCACAAAGAATCATCCAACAAATAATGTCGTGTAGTAGTGAACTGGACGTCATGAAGAAAAGGATGAATGTTATGGAGCAAACATTTAAGGACATCATTGATGTTTTGGGGCGAATTGAATAAACCCCCCCATTTTCTTTTTTACAGTTTTAAAACATTATTTTTGCACTTTTTCAAACAAGCCAAAATTTGAAGATGCACACAGTGGGTCAACATGTGCTATCTGCCATCACGGGATATCCATGTACGTGTTTTGTGGGTGCACACACATGTCCATTGATCCCCCATGATGGCAGATAGCACATGTTGACAATAGGGATCAGGAGGGAAATAACAATTTTTCAAACCCTAATAATTGTGTGCATCTTCAAATTTTGGCTTGTTTGAAAAAGTGCAAAAATAATGTTTTAAAACTGTAAAAAAGAAAATGGGGGTTTTTATCCAACACCCCATCTTATTAAGGGTAGATAGACATTTTTCTAAAACTAGAATGTCTGATATTGCCTAGAGGTTTACAATGTTGTATTTTGTGGTATGTTAATGAGAGTTTTGTATTTTCTTAAAAAAAAAACATGCCTGTTTATGGCAAAAAAAAAAAAATGAAAAATTTTATACCCCTAAAAATGTTAGACCATGTGTGAATGTGCACACAGTAAAAAATTTGAACAACAACAAAATGTGGCTTCTTTTTATCAAATCCGCTATAACCTTTATGGTGTTTAGTTTTGGTGTTACCAGTGAAATGGTTGTTATTTCCTAAGGAAAATACACTTGGCACTACAAGTACACTTGTAAAAACTAGGAGACAGCTAAAAGAAACACAAGCAATACATCAAAAATGAAATTTAAGCAGATTTGTTTATTTATTTTTAGTTTTAAAAAGGATTAAAGATTGCCTGGCATAGGAATGGCCCCCCTACCGGTGAAATATTCCACATATTGCTGCCGAACTGCATGGGCACTTTGGGGTGGCAAGCCAGGACGGCCATGTTCTAGGCCTGGCAGGGCATTCTCTGCTGTGGAAAGTCTGGCCTCTGGCCCAATTGTGGCCATATAATTTGGCGAACGTCTACGTAAGTAATTTTGCAGAATGCAGCAGCAAAATACTAGGTAGTTTATTTTATACTCCGCCATGTGTATGGAAGTTAGAAATAGGTGCAATCGGCTGGCCATTATCCCAAAGGCATTCTCCACAACTCTTCGGGCCCTGGGTCCTCTGGGGGAATGGCCTCATTAGATGCGGTCCCAGTCCAAAGGCTTCATCAGCCAGAAACACAAAGGGGAGTACTTCCACATTCCCTGCATCCAGTGGCAATGCAAGGTCATCAGTCTGGAGACGAAGAGCAAACTCCGTCTGGCTGAAGGCTCCCCCATCCGACATCCGGCCATTCTTCTCCACATCCACATAGAGGAATTCATACTGTGCTGACACCACCACCATCAGCACGATGCTATGAAACCCCTTATAATTGTAGTAATAAGAATCCGAATGGGGTGGTGGCACGATGCGGACGTGCTTGCCGTCGATTGCCCCTCCGCAGTTGGGGAAGTCCCACCGCGTGGCAAACTCGGATGCCACAGTCTGCCATTCCTGTGGCGTGGAAGGAAGCTGTGGAGTCAAACAAGATACAAAAATATTAGTACTTTTGCACATAACATTGCAAGCAGATTATACAAAAACATTCTTGGCCAACATCATTATAACATTTATTTTAAAGAGTATTTAAAAACAAAAATAGAAGGTCCATTTATCATATTCCTCACCCCCTCTGATGGCCCATTGTAAATATTTTAGGGGGGGGGGCTAGATGAGTTTGGGACCCAAAAAAAAACAAAAAACACTCAGAATTTAATGTGAAAATATTAGGGCTGTGGAAATTAACTATTAATTCCTCGATTAATCGATTAATTGCTTTGATCGATCAAAATTCTTTTGATCGATCAAAATTCGATCAAAATTCTTTGGGCTTGCCGTGTCCATCTGAATGGCTCCTTTGCTGTGCCTTCATATCTGCATGCCGGCAGGACCTTACTATCTGCCACACGCAAGGGCTGTTACATTTCCCTCTATCACTTCCCTCTATCAACCTGGGATTCTACAGCCATCCACTGGGAGTTGTGATAGTTCCCTTTACGGGACATCTACATGCCGACCGACTCATGTTAGCCCCTTCTCATCTGGATTCAGCAGTGGTATCGTTGTACACATTTTTATACCAGTATCATACTTAGATACATGTTTTTATGACTGCTTTTGCTACCATAGATTTTATCTCCAGTGCAATATTTATTTTGTTACCTACTTGAAGACTATAAAAGTTTTAATGCTATTCCCATCGAGCGCTGCCTTTGTGTGTTTTTTGTATCCTGCTATCGATTTTTCCAGTGGTTGGTAGCTGCACTGGGAATCCACCTGCAAGGAGATCAGCTAAAAGTAGTTGGATATCTATGTGCGTTATAATTAATCAAAATTAGTCGATTAATCGATTAAAAAAAAATTTGATTAATCGAACACAAAATTTTTAATCTGTAACAGCCCTAGAAAATATACTTTAGAACACATTCTAGGGGGAGGGGGGGGGGTAAAGCACTATAATGGATCTGACAAAACACATTGTTAACAGACTAGGCTAGGTGTGTTTGGGCCCAGGATAGCATGCTGGAGAGGTTAGTGAAGGGAAATATGCATGTAGGCCAAAAAAGGGGCATTCAAAAACTACAGCATGCATGGGGACAAAGGGGAGATTCACAGCATATTAGAATCATGGTAATTAGGGCATGATAAAAAAATACAATACATTAGCATACATTAAATACCGTATATATTCGAGTATAAGCCAAGTTTTTTAGCACATTTTTTTGTGCTGAAAATGCCCCCCTCGGCTTATACTCGGGTCACCTTTTTGCGCCTAATCTCCCAGATTTTGGGGACCCAGTACTAGCCGGCCATAGGTCCCCTGGACCCCAAACTTGGCACACATGTAACCCCACTCTTCCTCTACAAGTGTGCAAAGTTGTTGTCCGGGGGACCTACGGCCGGGGAGCACCGATTTTTCAAAGCCGGGCACCCCTTCCATAGACTCCAATGTTAAACGGTCATTTCTCCAGTGACTTTGGGGACCCAGTACCGGCTGGTTGCAGGTCCCCTGGACCCGAAACTTGGCACACATGTAGCCCCATTTCTCCTCTATAAGTTTGCAAAGTTTTTTGTCTGGGGGACCTACTGTAAAGGTATGTACTTACCGAGGCCGAGATGCCGAGAGTGGTTCACCTTTGCGACTTGACGCACTCCACCCCCTGGAGTTGAGACAGGGAGTGGATGGCGAGAAGCGGCACCGGCTACCGGCAGGTGGTGGGTACTTGTAGACGGTCCGGTAGTGCTGAGTAGACTGAAGAAACAGGCTTCAAGCAGGAACTAGCCGGATTGGTAAAGTTCAAACAGCAGGAGATAATGGAAGCCGGTGCAGGTTGAGTCCGGGTTGCAATTGCAAGGTAACAGTCCCGGCTGGGGGTCTAGCACAGTAAAAGGCAACAAGTCCAGAGAATACCGGGAACCAGGCAGGAGTTCAAAGGAAACGCGGAAGTCCAAAAGGTACAAGCAGGAGGTCAAGGATTGTAGACAGGCAGCAGATCCGAGTCACAGGCCGAGGGTCAAACACAGGAGAAGGCAGAAGTCCGTATAGCAAGCCGAGGGTCAGGTCCAGGAGAGAGATCAGAGGAGTCAAGCCAGTCCGGGTCACAAGGAGATTTTCAAGATAGTTTTCCAGAGTCTTGGGTATACAGGAAAGCTGACAAACCAGCAACTTGTCAGTGCAACTGGGTCTCTTTAAATAGGCCCGCCTGGATTCCTATTGGTGCGCCGCCGCGCATGCGCGCGCGCCGCTGCGTCGGCGCGTGCACCCGAGGACGTAGAAGCGCCGTCCCGCGCACGCGCCGAAGCATCATTCCGCCGCGCGTGCGCATTGGGCGCTGATTGGCGCCGTTGGACGGATTTCCCTGACAGTGCCCCCCTCCTAGGGGCGGACTCCGGACGCCCAGACTAGACATCAACTCGGGATGTTCCTGGTGAAAGACTCTAATTAGGCGGGGAGCATGTAGGTTCCTAGATGGTTCCCAAGAGTTGTCCTCTGGGGGATACCCCTTCCATTTGATTAAATACTGCAACTGCCTGCCTCTTTTCCTGCAGCCCAAGATAGATTCCACCACATACTCATCTTCACCATCAACCTCCACAGGTGGAGGAGGTGGCTCATCCCTTCCCGGGAAGGAGCTGGAGACTACTGGTTTCAACAGAGACGTGTGGAAGACCGGGTGTATCCTGTAGGAGTCGGGCAGTGCCAATTCAAAGGCCACAGGGTTGATTACTCGCTTGATTTTAAAAGGGCCTATAAATCTTGGTCCCAATTTCCGTGAAGGGATCGGTAATTTGAGGTTGGTGGCGGAGAGCCATACTTCCTCCCCAACTTTGAAGACTGGATTTTCCTTCCTACCCTTGTCATAGTGTCTCTTGTAAGACTCCTGGGCGTTTTGCATCATTTCCTGGAGTCTCAGAAAATTAGATTGAACAAAGGCTATCCGATCTTGAACAGCAGGAACAGAGCTCTCCGGAATGTCATCAGGGAGGAAGGAAGGATGGAAGCCAAAGTTGGCCCAAAAAGGAGTTTGACTGGTGGCTGAATGCACCGAGTTGTTATATGCAAATTCAGCGTAGGATAATAGGGAGGACCAATCGTCTTGTGAGGCTGAGCAAAAACAACGGAGATATTGTTCTAGGGTTTGATTGGTTCTCTCTGTCTGTCCGTTGCTCTGGGGGTGATATGCCGATGATAGGCAAATCTTGACTTCTAAAGATTTGCAAAGTTCCTTCCAGAATTTCGACGTGAATTGAACGCCTCTGTCAGAGGTGATGCTCTTAGGCACCCCATGGAGCCTGATTATCTCCTGAAAGAAGGCTTTGGCTGTATCTGCAGCAGAGGGGGTACCGATCATGGGCACGAAGTGTGCCATTTTGGAGAGGCGGTCAATTACGACCAGAATCGTGGTAAAACCTCCAGAGGGCGGTAGATCTACAATGAAGTCCATGGACACATCTGCCCACGGACGTTCAGGGATAGGCAAAGGTTTGAGTAGTCCCCAACTCTTGGTTTTGGGTCCCTTATACCGTTGGCAACGGGTACAGGAGGCAACATAGGACTTGCAATCTTGTCTCCAACCAGGCCACCAGAAGGAGCGAGAGATTAGTTCCATGTTTTTTTTGGTTCCAAAGTGACCAGCTAGTTTGTGGTCGTGGAAAGTTTTCAGAATCAGTTGCCTTGTTTCCAGAGGGACGAAGACTTTACCTTGGGACCAGAGCAAGTCATTATGCTTCTCTAGGGAAGAGGTTACTTGGTCAGGACAATGCTTAGAGGCGGCTTTTATGGAGGTTAGTAGATCAGCCTGTGGGATGAGCAGAAAGTTTTGTGCTGATAGGATGGTACTTGGTTCCTCTGCTTGAGGGGTCTCGGGAAACATCCTAGAGAGTGCATCCGCCTTCACGTTCTTGGAACCGGGCCTATAAGAGATATGAAAGTTAAACCTGGTGAAGAAGAGGGCCCATCGGGCTTGTCTGGGTCAAAGACGTTTTGCTGTTCTCAGATATTCTAGATTCTTATGATCCGTGAATATCATGACAGGGTGAGGGGCTCCCTCCAGAAGGTATCGCCATTCTTCCAGGGCGAATTTGATAGCTAATAGTTCCCGGTCTCCGACTTCATAATTACGTTCTGGAGAAGTTAGTTTACGAGAGGCAAAGGCTACTGGATGAAGAAGGGATTTGGGGCCCTGCCTTTGAGAGAGGATGGCCCCAGTGGCTGACTCTGAAGCATCTACTTCCAGAGTAAATGGCAGTAGCGGATCTGGATGCTTCAATACAGGTGCCGATGTGAATGCATTTTTTAGTTTATCGAAGGCATCCTGAGCTTCCGGTGACCAGTGAAAGCGGTAGCCCTGGCGTGTCAGTTGGGTTATAGGTGCCACAATAGAGCAGAACCCCACAATGAACCGCCTGTAGAAGTTGGCGAAACCTATAAACCGTTGTACCCCTTTCTTGTCTGTTGGGGCTGGCCATTCCTGGATAGCTTTGACTTTCTGCGGGTCCATTGCGACCCCATTGGTAGAAATAATAAATCCCAAAAATTGCACAGTGGTTTTCTCAAAGTCACATTTCTCGGCCTTGAGGTAAAGTCTATGTTCTCGGAGAATAGTGAGGACCTTGATGACATGGATTCGGTGCAGTTCAAGGGAGGACGAAAAAATAAGAATATCGTCTAAGTAGACTACTAGGAAGTCGTCCAAGTGTTCACGGAAAATGTCATTGACCAGGTGCTGGAAAGTAGCTGGGGCGTTGCAAAGCCCGAATGGCATGACCAAGTATTCAAAATGACCGAACCTAGATCTAAAAGCCGTCTTCCATTCGTCTCCAGCCCTGATCCGGATGAGGTTGTAGGCCCCTCGAAGGTCCAGTTTAGAGAAGATCCGAGCTGATCAGAATCGTTGGAACAACTCCGGGATGAGAGGAAGCGGGTATCTATTTTTAATAGTAATTTTATTTAATTCCCTATAGTCGATGCAGGGCCTCAGAGTCCCGTCTTTCTTTTCAACGAAAAAGATTCCGGCACCGGCTGGGGAAGAAGAGGGGCGAATGAATTTCTTTTCCAGATTTTCCTCAATGTAAGACTTGAGGGCCTTCAACTCAGATTCGGACAAGGGAAAGATGCGGCCGAATGGAATTTTGGAGCCAGGCAGAAGGTCAATGGGACAATCGTAGGGACGATGTGGCGGTAGGCGGTCGGCCTGCTGTTTGTCGAAGACGTCCTGGAATTCTAAGTATGCTGATGGAACATGTGGTAGGTTATCCGGTTGAGGGGTTAAAGTAGCACAGACAGTTGGAAGTGCGGGAAGACAGTGTTGGGAACAATACGAAGAAGTGAAGTTAACTTCCCTTTTGGCCCAGTTTATATGAGGCTCATGTGCTTGTAACCAGGGGAGGCCCAGGATGATGGGAAACATGGGAGATGGGTTGAGGTCAAATCGAAGGTATTCTTGGTGGCCTGAATCCGTGATAGCAAGGACGGGTTTTGTTTCTTGCGTAATTACCCCTGAACGAGGCAGGGATCCATCCGCCAGACGAACCTGAAGATAACGGTCCTTGGTTTGCAGAGGAAAGTGAAGTTGGGAAGCAAGTGAAGAGTCCAGAAAGCAGCTGCAGGCTCCTGAATCAATAATCGCCGGTAGGCGGGTTGCTCCTGTTGGTAGCTGTAGAGAAATAGAAAGAACAACATAAGTCTGTGGTAAGCCAGAAACTTGGTAGTTCAAAGTGTCTTTGAGGGTACACTTACTAGGTCTCACTGGGCAGCTCCGAAGGAAATGGCCAGTACCCCCGCAGTAAAGACACAGATTGGCCTGACGCCTGCGCTGCTTTTCCTCAGGAGAAAGGGGAGGACGAACCAGACCAAGCTGCATGGGTTCAGGCTCGGGAGGAGAAGATGCTGTAGGAACTTGGATGGGTGGGTAGGCAGGAGCTGATCGGGGCAAAGTCCAGTTTGGACGGGTAGTCTGGAAACGCTCAGAACGCCGCTCCCGCAGGCGTCTGTCAAGCTGAGTGACAGACTGGATCAAATCTTCCAGAGTAGTTGGAACACCAATCCTGGCCAGCTCGTCTTTAAGAGCCTCAGACAGTCCTTGGCGATATTGGTATTTAAGGGCCGTCTCATTCCAGCCAGTGTCAGCTGACCATTTCCGGAATTCTGCCGTGTAGTCCTCCACCGGCCTTCTCCCCTGGGTTAAACTGTGGAGAACAGACTCAGCTGTAGCTGATCGCTGAGGATCGTCATACAGCTGCGCCATACTCTCGAAGAAGGTGTCCACGGAATCTAGTATGGGGCTGCTTTGCTCCATCAGGCCATGGGCCCAGGCCTGAGGTTCGTCGGTTAGAAGGGAGATGACGAACCCCACCTTTACCACTTCTGAAGAGAAAGTCCTGGGTTGAAGGGCGAAGTAAAGAGAACATGCATTTTTGAAAGCCCGATATTTCTTACGGACGCCAGAAAATCGCTCAGGCAGGGGGACCCTGGGTTCAGGGGTAGCCATTACTACGGTGGGATTTGCCTGATTTTGAGACGTGGAGGCAACATTGGCAACGGTAGCAGCTGGTGATGCTGGTCCTGTAGCTCCAGTAAGTAGCTGAAAGCGGCCATCCATTTGGACATAACCTTCTTGTAATTTCTGAACCGCATCGGTTAGTGCGGTGACTTGCTGACATAGGGTCTCGAACGGTGAACGCACCCTGTCGGCCTCAGACATCTGGCTGGTTTGTACTGTAAAGGTATGTACTTACCGAGGCCGAGATGCCGAGAGTGGTTCACCTTTGCGACTTGACGCACTCCACCCCCTGGAGTTGAGACAGGGAGTGGATGGCGAGAAGCGGCACCGGCTACCGGCAGGTGGTGGGTACTTGTAGACGGTCCGGTAGTGCTGAGTAGACTGAAGAAACAGGCTTCAAGCAGGAACTAGCCGGATTGGTAAAGTTCAAACAGCAGGAGATAATGGAAGCCGGTGCAGGTTGAGTCCGGGTTGCAATTGCAAGGTAACAGTCCCGGCTGGGGGTCTAGCACAGTAAACGGCAACAAGTCCAGAGAATACCGGGAACCAGGCAGGAGTTCAAAGGAAACGCGGAAGTCCAAAAGGTACAAGCAGGAGGTCAAGGATTGTAGACAGGCAGCAGATCCGAGTCACAGGCCGAGGGTCAAACACAGGAGAAGGCAGAAGTCCGTATAGCAAGCCGAGGGTCAGGTCCAGGAGAGAGATCAGAGGAGTCAAGCCAGTCCGGGTCACAAGGAGATTTTCAAGATAGTTTTCCAGAGTCTTGGGTATACAGGAAAGCTGACAAACCAGCAACTTGTCAGTGCAACTGGGTCTCTTTAAATAGGCCCGCCTGGATTCCTATTGGTGCGCCGCCACGCATGCGCGCGCGCCGCTGCGTCGGCGCGCGCACCCGAGGACGTAGAAGCGCCGTCCCGCGCACGCGCCGAAGCATCATTCCGCCGCGCGTGCGCATTGGGCGCTGATTGGCGCCGTTGGACGGATTTCCCTGACACCTACGGCCGGGGAGCACCGATTTTTCAAAGCCGGGCACCCCTTCCATAGACTCCCATGTTAAACATCAGTCTAGTCATGGGCACAGTGAGGCATGGGCACAGTAAGGCATGGGCAAAGTGAGGCACAGTGAGGCATGCAGATGGACACCCTAGGCTTATACTCGAGTCATAAGTTTTCATTTTTTTGTGGTAAAATTAGGTGCCTCTGCTTATATTCGGGTCAGCTTATACTCGAGTATATACGGTACATAGAATGTGATGCGTTAAAGGAGAAAAACGTACCCTCATATAGTCCTCCTGCAGGACTTGGATGATGGCAGAACAGGTGTCTGGGATAATGAGTCCCAGAGCCTGGGGGGAGATGCCTGTCGTGAGCTTCAGGTCCTGCAAGCTTCTCCCAGTCGCCAGATACCGTGGCGATGAGCCTCTGCTCAGCAGTGATGGCTTCCTGCATAACGGTGTCCTGCCTGGTGATATAGGGGACACCAAAGCCAACAGATGCTGAAAAACGGGGTCAGACATCCTGAGAAAATTCCTGTAGTCATCAGGATTATTCTCCTGGATCTCCCGCAGCAAAGGCATGTGAATTGGCCCCGCTGGAGCAACCAATTCTTGGTCCATGAACTCCTCCTCACCCTGTTCATGGACCCGTCTTGTTCCAAGACAAGAACACCAACACAAAGTGCCTGCACAGCACGAACTCTATGACGAGAACGTACCCGCAACATGGCTAGAAAATGGTCGTCTGATCAGAACAAACTAAACAGAACGCACTGAAGAACAGCAAGGCCTATGAAGAACGACCTTAAAATCAGAAACGAGGGGACAAGAACGCACTGAAAAACAGATACGACCTGACTACACGCCCTGAAAGACAAGATACAAGCACAAACTGAACTGCAGAAAACGAGCTGAAAGCACGAAGACTGAAAAGCCCGAATCGTCTCTCACCAAACTTTTACTAACACGTAGTAACACGAGATTAGCAAAAGCAACCCAAGGGGTGGCGCCATTGGAATCGAACTTCCCCTTTATACTGCCGTCGTACGTGTTGTACGTCACCACGCTTTAGACCGACGGGATTTTGGATTGACAGTGTGTATGTAAGGAAAGCTTGACAAGAATCCCGTCGAGAAAAACAACGTTTTTTTCCTGACGAGATTCCCGGTCGTGTGTACTAGGCCTTAGTGTTATAAAGCAACTCTGTGCAGAATTACAATTTCATTACATTTTAAAATATTGTGATTGTCATTATTATTACTGCTGCAATTCTCATTTTGCCTTTTTTTAAATTTACTACTTGACCACCTCTTTTATTATTATTATACAGGATTTAAGACCTGCTTCCTATGGTGGAAAAAGGAGTGGGAGAGCTTAAAGGGTAACTCCACTTTCATGGGTAAAAAATAGCAAATAAAAAAAATTAAATAATAAAGCATATACAATTGCAACGCAAGTCATATTGTAATTCAATATTATTAACCTCTTCACATCCGCTCTATAGCCGAATGACGGCTACAGCGCGGACCTACTTTGCCGGGAGGCCGCCAATAGACGTCCTCCCGTGTTAGAGCGGCCTGTGCGCCCCCTGCAGGGCACGCGCACCTCGCTCTGTGATCAGCGAGTCTATGAGACTCGCTGGATCACAGATCAGAGTAAGGGGTCAGTCCCGACCCACTACCACGTGATCAGCTGTCATCCAATGACAGCTGATCATGTATTGTAAACAGAGCCGGTAATCGGCTATTTTTTCTCCTCACGCTATAAGCCGATCACCGGTGGAAGACAGAAGGACATTGGTCCCGATCAGGGAGAGCTGCCGCCAGCTCATCTGTGCCCATGTGTGCCACCTGCCAGTGCCACCTACCAATGCACAACAGTGCCACCTACCAGTGCCCACCAGCGCCACATACCAGTGCCCACAGTGCCACCCATCAGTGCCCACAGTGCCACCTATCAATGTCACCAATCAGTGCCTCATAAACAGTGCTGCCCATCAGTGTCACCTACCAGTGCCCAGCAGTGTTACCTACCAGTGCCGATCAGTTCCACCTATCAGTGCCACCTATCAGTGCCCCCTATCAGTAACACCTATCAGTGCCCATAAGTGCCACCCATCAGGGCCCATCAGTGCCGCCTTATCTGTGCCCATCAGTACCGCCTTATCTGTCCCTATCAGTGCCGCCTTATCTGTGCCTATCAGTGCCCATCAGTGCAGCCTATCAGTGCCCACCAGTGCAGCCTATCAGTGCCAATCAGTGCCTCATATCACAAAAGGAGAAAAATTACCTGTTTGCTAAATTTTATAACAAAATATGAAACATTATTTTATTTTTTTCAATTTTTTAAATCTTTTTTTCTGCCAGTTAACCGCATAGAAACGCAGTCCAGATGGGTTACGGATGCTTTTCTGCATGCGCGTTTTTGACGAGTTTTTGATGCATTCCAGTGAATTTTTTCCCCTCTCTTTTTTCTTCACCTTAAAAAAGGACGTGTGTTTCAGTGCATTTTTGCTGTATTTAGGTGTGTTCCTGTCGTGGCAAAATTGGTTGTTTGCAGAGCACACAGCCATTTTGCCTTGTGCTAAATAAGCACACTTCGTCTTAATGCAATAATGCTTCCTAAACTAAAATTCACTCACCATTCATTCAATTCCAATTCATTCAAATCAAGAGACATCATCACCAGACTGTTAGGTTCATCTCGGCATCACAGCATCAACTGACTGCCGACGCCTCTCTCGGTCTTTTATTAAACTCCCAGCCAGAAGTGATGTCACAACATGTGACCTCCTCCATAGGAAGTGAGCTCACAGGGTGTGAGCTCCACCCAGCAGATGACCATATAAGGATATGTTAAATACAGCTAATACAATACAATACATGAATACAACAAAAGAACCAATCACAGACATGTATACATTCAAATAGACTAGCAGTGACGTGCACTGCTTCCAATGAGGGGAACCACACGAAAACTATGGCTTAATGGGCCACAATTGTCGTATAGTTATGCTATAGTTCTTGTGGACGCAGATCTGTCCGCTCTGAGTCATTTAATGCCAACGCCAAGAAGTGGCCAGTCCCTTGGTGAGGCATAAAACAAACATCCCTAAAAGAGCAAACATCGCTGTGTCCACAGGAAGATTTTCATGCCACCGGTCTTCCACCAACATCTGTATGTGCGAATACGCTCACATGAGCGCATTACAGCAAAACCGACACTGGGGGACATCTGACAACATACATTAATACATTTTCCACAACAGTTCCGGTGCTTTTTTGATGCATTTTACCACGTTCCAATACAATTCAATGCAGAAAAAATGCAGCATGTTCTACTTTTTTTGTGGAACTGTAAGACCCCTTTCACACTGGGGCGGGCAGGTGCGGTGGCGGTATAGCAGCGCGATTTTCAGCGCTGCTATACTGTCGTTCTTACCGCGGTATGCGGTCGCTAGGGGGGTTAATTTAACCCCCGCTAGCGGCCGAAAAAGGGTTAATACCGCCCGCAAACCGCGGCTATTGCCGCGGTTTGCGGGCGGTATTACCGCGCTGTCCCATTGATTTCAATGGGAGACCGCGGTAAAGGAGCGGTGAACACACCGCTCCTTTACCGCTGTAAAGAAGCGGCTAGCAGGACTTTTGGAGCGGTCCTGCTAGCGCACCGCTTCAGTGTGAAAGCCTTCGGGCTTTCACATTGAAGACACAGGGCAGGATTTTTTCATGCGGTATAATAGCGCTATTATTAGCGCTAAACCGCATGAAAAACGCCCCAGTGTGAAAGGGGCTTTATGCACTGGAACTGATCGCACTGGTGTGAACTATGCCATTAAAAACCATATAATCTACTATCCATGCATTTTTTATGCAGAAAAAAAACTCACTGGACTGCATGTGGTGTGAACTGGCCCGGAATTGTACTGGAACGTGGTAAAACACATCAAAAGCACACCGGAAAACACACCTAAACACATCAAAAACGCACTGGAAAGACATATGTCCATATTTAGACTCCGTTCACACAAGCTGCAGCCACGGTTCACAGCGTGGGGTCTGGTGCGTCCCTGTTCAGCGATTCAGGTGCGAATCAGGTCCAAATTTTTGCCTGAATTTGCACCTGAATCGAACCAGAAGACGCACAGGATACTTTTTCAATGAGGACCGCTGCAGCTCCGGAGATGTGTGAACCAGGTCCATTGAAAGCCGGTCACACTATCCTGTCATGCGAATTGGATGCAGAGAAAATCCACATCCAATTTGCAAATGTGTGAACGAAGCCTCAGGCTGGGTTCCCACTTGTGCGATGCGGGAACCAGCGCGATTCATGTGTGGGTTTCTCGCATCACACCTGAATCTTCAGCGGTTCAAACTGACATCTGGGAAATGCTGTGTGTGTCAATGTAAAGTTAATGACATCCCCAAATCAGTTTGCAGATCGCAGTGCAAACTGTGAAATGGTGCAGGAATCGTATTGCAAAGGTGTGAACATCCATGCAATCCGATTCCAGTGCGGATCAAAAAAAGAATCCTGCACCATTTTTGTGCGAATGTGGAGCTATTTCAGGCTGGGTTCACAATTGTATGATGACAGATAGTGATGAGCCGAACACCCCCGAGTTCGGTTCCCACCAGAACCCGCGAACGGACCGAAAGTTTGCACGAACTTTAGAACCCTATTAAATACAATGGATGCGAACGTTCGAAATCTAAAGTGCTAATTATAACGACTATTATGAATGTTATTGTCCTAAAAAGGGTTTGGGAACCCGGGTTCTGCACCAGGGGACATGTATCAATCCAAAAAAAAGTTTTAAAAACGGCCGTTTTTCGGGAGCAGTCATTTTAATGATGCATAAAGTGAAAAAAAAAGTCAAATATTCCTTTAAATATCGTACCTGGGGGGTGTCTAAAGTATGCCTGTGAAGTGCCACGTGTTTCCCGTGTTTAGAACTGTCCCTGCACAAAATTACATTTCTAAAGGAAAAAAAGCCATTTAAAACTGCTTGCGGCTTTAATGTAATGTCTGGTCCCGGTAATATGGATGAAAATCTTTAAGAAAAATGGCATAGCTACCCCATCACAGCCCCCCCCCCCCACCCCAGCCCATTACCAGCCCCTTTGGGTCTTGTATGGATATTAAGGGGAACCCCGCACACAAAATAAAAAAGGCCCTATATACTCTGAACAGCCGTATACAGGCGGTGCATACAAGACAGGGACTGTAGGTTTGTTCTTATGTAGAATCTGTTTGTAATTTTGAACAGGTACATTGTTTAAGTGTAGCTCCAGCCAAAAAATCTATTTTTAAGCTTTTTGGAAAACATAGGGAAGGGTTATCACCCCTGTAACATTTGTTTTGCTGTCTGTGCAGTGTGCACCTGTTCAGAACAGTTCACCTCACTTTCCGTCCCAATGACAAATGTTTTTTGAAAATTTGGGGTTTTTATTGAAACAAGAATTGGTGATAAAGCATCAGTGGAGAGGAGACACTTTTTTTCCCATATTAACTCTTACAGGAGAGAATTTGCCTTCCTAGGGGTAGATTTCCTCTCACTTCCTGTTGTATCCTTCCGTTTGCAAGGAGGAGTCGTTTGTAAGTTGTAAGTTGGATATTTGAAAGTAGGGGCCTGCCGTATATACTCAGCTGAAATTTGCCCCTTACATGTTGGTGTTGCCACAACACTGTGAGCCCTCACAGTTACTCTTGGTGGGCGCATGAATGGGCCCTGCTGTGAATTATTAGATCAAGAATTGTAATTGCATGCCCCTGTTGAACAGGGGCTGACAAATTGGGCCTTTGGTGGTGGTGGTGGAGGTGTTGACACAACACTGTAAGGCCTCACAGTTACTCTTGGTGGGCGTGGGAATGGGCCCTGCTGTGAATTATTAGATCAAGAATTGTAATTACATGCCCCTGTTAAACAGGGGCAGAAAAATTGGGCCTTAGGCACTGGTGCCACAACACTGCAACCCCTCACAGATACTGTACTTGGAGCACAGCAATGAGCCCTGTTGCAAAGTATTGCATCAAAAATTGTAATTACACGCCCCTGTTAAACAGGGGCTGAAAAATTGGGCCTTAGCCACTGGTGCTGGTGCCACGACACTGCAACCTCTCCCAGATACTCTAGTTGGAGTGCAGAAATGAGCCCTGCTGCAAAGCATTGCATAACAAATTGTAATTACATGCCCCTGTTAAACAGGGGCTGAAAAATTGGGCCTTAGCCACTGGTGGCGGCACCCAGAAACAAAAATGTTCTTCCAAGCTATCATCATCAATCGGATCATTGAGGAGGAGGAGGATAGTCAGTCAACATAACAGGACAGTCTCTCAGCATCAGCATCAGTCTTGAAGGGATGTGACATTTGAAAATAAATTAGTCTGTTATATCAGCTTCAGGTGTTTGGTAGCTGGTGGTGATCCAAGACTGGTTCATCTTTATGAAGGTCAGTCGATCAACAGAGTCGGTGGACAGGCGCACACTGTGATCCATGACAAATCCTCCAGCAGCACTGAATGTGCGTTCTGAAAGAACGCTGGATGCAGGACAGGCCAGTAGCTCAATTGCATACTGTGCAAGCTCTGGCCAGTGATCCATCCTCAAGACCCAGTAAGCCAGAGGATGTTCGGTGGGGAAGGTGTCCAAGTCTGACCTTGCCCCTAGGTATTCCTGCACCATGTATATCAGACGCTGGCGATGGTTGCTGGAACCGATCATACCTTGGGGCTGCGGACTAAAGAATTGTCTGAACGCATCGGTCAGACGGCCACCTTCCCCACCGCTCCTTCTTTGACTGACCGAAGCCTCAGCAACTCGTTGTCCAGGACCAGGAGTTTGTAACCTCCCAGTCTCTGGGAACGCGTTGCACAGACCTTTCTGCAAGGCCTCCCGGAGTTGTCTCATCCTCTGCTCCCTCTGCGACGGTAAGATAAGGTCCGCAACCTTACCCTTGTACCGTGGATCAAGGAGAGTGGCCAGCCAGTAATGGTCCCTCTCCTTGATCCGAAGAATACGAGGATCCTTCCGCAGACTTTGCAGGATCAGGGAGGCCATGCAGCGTAGGTTAGCTGAGGCATTCGGTCCAGAGTCCTCTGGGTCACTAAGGACGACATGATCCGCAGCCACCTCCTCCCAGCCACGTACAAGTCCACTGGTTTCTTGGGACTGTAAATCATCCCTAAAAGACTGCTGCTGATGATGCTGAGTGCCAGGCTCCACCTCCATGCTGACACAATCCTCCTCCTCCTCCTCTTCTTCCTGTGCGATGGGTGGGACAGAAGGAACACTGTCTGGGTAAAGGGGGCCTTGAGAGGCAAGGAAGTCCTCCTCTTCCTGCCTCTGTTCTGCCTCAAGTGCCCTGTCCATTATTCCATGCAGCGTATGTTCCAACAGGTGGACAAGAGGTACAGTGTCACTGATGCATGCACTGTCACTGCTCACCATCCTCGTGGCCTCCTCAAATGGTGCCAGGACAGTGCATGCATCCCTGATCATGCCCCACTGGCGTGGTGAAAAAAAACCGAGCTCCCCTGACCCTGTCCTGGTGCCGTAGTCGCACAGGTACTCATTGATGGCCCTCTGCTGCATGTGCAGCCGCTGCAGCATGGCCAACGTTGAGTTCCACCTGGTGGGCATGTCACATATAAGGCGGTTCTTGGGCAGGTTCAACTCCTTTTGCAGCTCAGCCAGGCGAGCACTGGCATTATAAGATCTGCGGAAATGCAAACAGACTTTCCTGGCCTGCCTCAGGACATCCTGTAAGCCCGGGTACCTGCCCAAGAACCGCTGCACCACCAGGTTAAGGACGTGAGCCACACAGGGCACATGGGTCAGTTGTCCCTGTCGGAGAGCGGAGAGGAGGTTGGTGCCATTGTCGCAAACTACCATTCCTGGCTTAAGCTGCCGTGGCGTCAACCACCTCTCGGCCTGCCCCTGCAGAGCAGACAGAACCTCTGCCCCAGTGTGGCTCCTGTCCCCAAAACACACCAGCGCAAGCACGGCATGGCATCTTTTTGCCTGCGTACTTGCGTAGCCTTTTGAATGCCTACGGAGCACCGCTGGTTCCGAGGACAAAGCACAGGAAGAGGCCATGGAGGAAGAAGAAGAGGAGGTAGTGGAGGACAGAGGTGTGTCACAACCAGTAGTAGCATTTTGGAGGTGTGGCGGTGGAACAACCTCCAACACTACTGCACCTTGTCCTGCATCCTTCCCAGCTGCCAAAAGAGTGACCCAATGGGCCGTGAAAGAAAGGTAACGTCCCTGTCCATGCCTGCTGGACCATGAGTCAGCGGTAATATGCACCCTACCACTGACCGCCCTGTCCAGCGAGGCCAAGACATTGCCTTCCACATGCCGGTAGAGAGCCGGAATCGCCTTCTGTGAGAAAAAGTGGCGTTTGGGAACCTGCCACTGAGGAACCGCACATTGCACAAACTCACGGAAGGGGGCAGAGTCTACCAACTTAAAAGGCAGCAGTTGAAGCGCTAGCAATTTAGCCAAGCTAGCATTCAACCGCTGGGCATGTGGATGGCTGAGAGTGAACTTCTTTTGACGGTCCAGCAGCTGGGGCAGGGAAATTTGCCTGCTAGAATCGGACGTCGGTGTACTGCTAGCAGAGTGCCCGCAAGTACTTGGCTGTGACACACCTAATTCTACACCTTCATTCCTCTCAGTGCAGGTTTCAGAGAGGACTGAAGGTATAGTGAGGTTGGAGATCCCAGCTGATGCGGTGCAAGAAGAGGTCCGCTTTGTTCTTTGGTGTGGGTCTTTAAGGTAGGCTTGCCAACGAGCTGCATGGCGGGTCAACATACGTCTGGTCAAGCATGTGGTGCCCAAGCGGGTGATGTTTTGGCCACGCGATATACGCTTGAGACATATGTTTCAAACAGCAGCTGTGCGATCTGATGCACTCGACTCAAAAAAGGCCCACACCAAAGAACTTTTTGAATAACGGGCAGAGGCAGCGCCCTGCACAGGCGGAGCTCTGCGGTGTGATTCCGTCGGTGTGCTGCCCTTACGCTGGCCCCCCGAGGGCATCCTGCCTCGTTGGAGATGTGCCTCCTCCTCATCCTCCTCCTCCTCCTCTCTCCTATTAGGCACCCACGTGGAGTCAGTGACCTCATCATCCCCTCCCTCCTCATCACTGGAGCCAATCTTGCAGTATGCTGCAGCTGCTGGAACATGACTGCCAGATTGGTGTCCTTCTTGAGCATCCCCTCTCTCTGCTCTCACGCTCCTGCCTTCCTCTAGCTGGGTATCATCATCAGACCCTTCGAAACGCTGGGCATCCTCCTGGAGCATGTACCCAACACTGTGCTCAAACAGTTCGGGGGACTCCTCAGGAGGACATGGTTGGTCTAGGGAAGGAGTGACTGATGATGACATTGATACCAGGGAAGAGGACGCTTTGGCAGCTGCTTTGCCAGTACCCTGAGCCTGGGTGAGAGAGGATGAGGAGGATGAGGAGGGCTTGGTCATCCACTCTACCAAGTCTTCGGCATGATGCGGCTCAACACGTCCAGCTGCCGAAAAGAAGGACAAGCGTGTCCCATGGCCACGTGCTGATGGCGATGCACCGCGTCCACGACCAGCACTGTTGTCTCTAGACACAGAGCCTGCTTGCCCTCTTTTATTGGCTCCTGATTGTCTGCCTCTCCTTGTTTGCCTTCCAGACATTCTAATGGCCTGCAGGGAAATGGGAAAACCAGCAATAAGGCCTAGCTTCAGGAGTATATTTTGCAGGAATCACACTACGCCTGCTGTAGGTGCTGCAAATGCCTGTTGGTGTAACACACCAGGAAAAAGCAGCAATACAGGCTAACTTCAGGTGTAATATGATCAGGAGGCACACTCCGCCCGCTGTAAGTGCCGCAAATGCCTGTTGGTGTAACACACCAGGAAAAAGCAGCAATACAGGCTAACTTCAGGTGTAATATGATCAGGAGGCACACTCCGCCCGCTGTAAGTGCCGCAAATGCCTGTTGGTGTAACACACCAGGAAAAAGCAGCAATACAGGCTAACTTCAGGTGTAATATGATCAGGAGGCACACTCCGCCCGCTGTAAGTGCCGCAAATGCCTGTTGGTGTAACACACCAGGAAAAAGCAGCAATACAGGCTAACTTCAGGTGTAATATGATCAGGAGGCACACTCCGCTCGCTGTAAGTGCCGCAAATGCCTGTTGGTGTAACACACCAGAAAAAAGCAGCAATACAGGCTAACTTCAGGTGTAATATGATCAGGAGGCACACTCCGCCCGCTGTAAGTGCCGCAAATGCCTGTTGGTGTAACACACCAGGAAAAAGCAGCAATACAGGCTAACTTCAGGTGTAATATGACCAGGAGGCACACTCCGCCCGCTGTAAGTGCCGCAAATGCCTGTTGGTGTAACACACCAGGAAAAAGCAGCAATACAGGCTAACTTCAGGTGTAATATGATCAGGAGGCACACTCCGCCCGCTGTAAGTGCCGCAAATGCCTGTTGGTGTAACACACCAGGAAAAAGCAGCAATACAGGCTAACTTCAGGTGTAATATGATCAGGAGGCACACTCCGCCCGCTGTAAGTGCCGCAAATGCCTGTTGGTGTAACACACCAGGAAAAAGCAGCAATACAGGCTAACTTCAGGTGTAATATGATCAGGAGGCACACTCCGCCCGCTGTAAGTGCCGCAAATGCCTGTTGGTGTAACACACCAGGAAAAAGCAGCAATACAGGCTAACTTCAGGTGTAATATGATCAGGCGGAACACGCCGCCCGCTGTAAGTGCCGCAAATGCCTGTTGGTGTAACACACCAGGAAAAAGCAGCAATACAGGCTAACTTCAGGTGTAATATGATCAGGAGGCACACTCCGCCCGCTGTAAGTGCCGCAAATGCCTGTTGGTGTAACACACCAGGAAAAAGCAGCAATACAGGCTAACTTCAGGTGTAATATGATCAGGAGGCACACTCCGCCCGCTGTAAGTGTCGCAAATGCCTGTTGGTGTAACACACCAGGAAAAAGCAGCAATACAGGCTAACTTCAGGTGTAATATGATCAGGAGGCACACTCCGCCCGCTGTAAGTGCCGCAAATGCCTGTTGGTGTAACACACCAGGAAAAAGCAGCAATACAGGCTAACTTCAGGTGTAATATGATCAGGAGGCACACTCCGCCCGCTGTAAGTGCCGCAAATGCCTGTTGGTGTAACACACCAGGAAAAAGCAGCAATACAGGCTAACTTCAGGTGTAATATGATCAGGAGGCACACTCCGCCCGCTGTAAGTGCCGCAAATGCCTGTTGGTGTAACACACCAGGAAAAAGCAGCAATACAGGCTAACTTCAGGTGTAATATGATCAGGAGGCACACTCCGCCCGCTGTAAGTGCCGCAAATGCCTGTTGGTGTAACACACCAGGAAAAAGCAGCAATACAGGCTAACTTCAGGTGTAATATGATCAGGCGGAACACTCCGCCCGCTGTAAGTGCCGCAAATGCCTGTTGGTGTAACACACCAGGAAAAAGCAGCAATACAGGCTAACTTCAGGTGTAATATGATCAGGAGGCACACTCCGCCCGCTGTAAGTGCCGCAAATGCCTGTTGGTGTAACACACCAGGAAAAAGCAGCAATACAGGCTAACTTCAGGTGTAATATGATCAGGAGGCACACTCCGCCCGCTGTAAGTGCCGCAAATGCCTGTTGGTGTAACACACCAGGAAAAAGCAGCAATACAGGCTAACTTCAGGAGTAATATGATCAGGAGGCACACTCCGCCCGCTGTAAGTGCCGCAAATGCCTGTTGGTGTAACACACCAGGAAAAAGCAGCAATACAGGCTAACTTCAGGTGTAATATGATCAGGAGGCACACTCCGCCCGCTGTAAGTGCCGCAAATGCCTGTTGGTGTAACACACCAGGAAAAAGCAGCAATACAGGCTAACTTCAGGTGTAATATGATCAGGAGGCACACTCTGCCCGCTGTAAGTGCCGCAAATGCCTGTTGGTGTAACACACCAGGAAAAAGCAGCAATACAGGCTAACTTCAGGTGTAATATGATCAGGAGGCACACTCCGCCCGCTGTAAGTGCCGCAAATGCCTGTTGGTGTAACACACCAGGAAAAAGCAGCAATACAGGCTAACTTCAGGTGTAATATGATCAGAAGGCACACTCCGCCCGCTGTAAGTGCCGCAAATGCCTGTTGGTGTAACACACCAGGAAAAAGCAGCAATACAGGCTAACTTCAGGTGTAATATGATCAGGAGGCACACTCCGCCCGCTGTAAGTGCCGCAAATGCCTGTTGGTGTAACACACCAGGAAAAAGCAGCAATACAGGCTAACTTCAGGTGTAATATGATCAGGAGGCACACTCCGCCCGCTCTAAGTGCCGCAAATGCCTGTTGGTGTAACACACCAGGAAAAAGCAGCAATACGGGCTAACTTCAGGTGTATAATGTGCAGGAGGCTTAGCAACAATGACACTGACACTGTCCCCTGCCTATCCTTCTCTCTCCCTGCACACAAGGTTTATCAAAGTATATGACACTGACACTCTCCCTGCCTATCCTTCTCTCTCCCTGCACACAAGGTTTAGCAAAGAATATGACACTGACACTGTCCCCTGCCTATCCTTCTCTCTCCCTGCACACAAGGTTTATCAAAGTATATGACACTGACACTCTCCCTGCCTATCCTTCTCTCTCCCTACACACAAGGTTTAGCAAAGAATATGACACTGACACTCTCCCTGCCTATCCTTCTCTGTCCCTACACACAAGGTTTAGCAAAGAATAGATTTGACACTGTCCCTGCCTATCCTTCACTTTCCCTGCTCCGGAACACACTACACAAGGCCGCCGCGCTGGCGGCCTTTTATAGTGTGGGGCGTGTACTAAACCCCCTCTGCTATAATTGGCCACAGGCATCCTGCCTGTGGCCAATCATTGCTCTCCTCGCTGCCGGCGCTGTGATTGGCCAAGCATGCAGGGTCACAGTGCATGCTTGGCCAATCACAGCGCCGGGATTACACTGCGATGGCGCAGTGTATTGTGGGCCGTTCGCGTCACTCGAATTTGGCGCGAACGGCCCAAATCGTTCGTTGTTCGCCGAACGCGCGAACAGCCGATGTTCGACTCAAACCTATGTTCGACTCGAACACCGAGCTCATCCCTAATGACAGACAACGCATGTGATTCGCACCACATTGCTGTGCAGATCACATGCGATGTCTGTGCGATGCAAATTCAGCCTCACAAACTGTATGGCTGAAATTGCACTGCATTAGCATCAAAATGGTGCAGGACCGTTTTTTTGGTCCGCACTGGAATCGGTTCACACCTACAGTATCTCACAAAAGTGAGTACACCCCACACATTTTTGTAGATATTTTATTATATCTTTTCATGTGACAACACTGAAGAAATTACACTTTGCTACAATGTAGAGTAGTGAGTGTACAGCTTGTATAACAGTGTAAATTTGCTGTCCCCTCAAAATAACTCAACACATAGCCATTAATGTCTAAACCGCTGGCAACAAAAGTGAGTACACCCCTGCCTTACGGCTTCACTGCCCGTTTCCTACTGCGCATGCGCCACTCGCACGGCGCT
Organism: Rana muscosa; assembly: GCA_029206835.1. Taxonomy (NCBI): domain Eukaryota; kingdom Metazoa; phylum Chordata; class Amphibia; order Anura; family Ranidae; genus Rana; species Rana muscosa. The sequence continues at coordinate 197,089,481 of CM055123.1, forward strand.
TTGTGTATGGGCGGCTTGCCTCCTGGGATACACACAGTTCCCAGAAGGCAGCGCGCCCCATTCACAAGGAGAGGAAACGGAAGTTCTCAATCTGAGGACAAGGAAGAGGCACAGGAGAGGCAGATTAGGGGACTTCCGCATAGCAACAGGCATTTCAGGTGAGTAAAAAAAAAAAACATTAATTTTTTTCTTTTTTTGGGGGATTTTTAATGTTTTTTTCTGGGTGGACCTCCGCTTTAACTTTACATTGACACCAGCAGCGGTTTGCAGATGTCAGTGTGAACCGCTGGTGATTCAGGTGCGATGTGGGAACCAGCATAGGAATTGGGCTGGTTCCCACATCGCACAAACCTGAAGCCAGCCTTAGCCTGGGTTCACACATATGTGAAAACAGACATCGCATGTGATTCGCACCGCACTGTTGTGCCAATCACATGCAATATGTGTGCAATGCAAACTCAGTGAACTTGCATTAGATTCGCACAAAAAAGGTGCAGGAACCTTTTTTTCCACCGCACTGGAATCAGATCGTGTGTTCACACCCATGCGATCCAATTCCTGTCTGAATTCTCAGTTCGCACTGTGATCTGAGAACCGAACTGGGGGTGTCATTAACTTTGTATTGACAGCCGTAGCGGTTCGCAGAGGGCAGTGTAAAACTGCCTGCGAGGGAGATGCGGGTACCCGCACTGGTATCGCGCTGGTTCCTGCATCGCATATGTGTGAACCAGGGCTCAGCCTGGGTTCACACTGATGCCAATTTACAGTAGGTTTGATGCGTTTAGGAACACATAGATTCGCAGGTCATGTAAAAAGCATAGTAATACATGGCTTTGGTTCACATCTATGCGTTGCGAATTCGGTTCGAGAAAAAAAAGGGTCCTGTGCGTGTTGGGTGTGATGCGAATTCCTATGGTGCAGTGTGAATTTTATCTTCATAGGCTTCAATTGAACTTGCAGTAATCTCGCAGCACACAGTTCACATCTATGCGTTGCGAATTCAGTTTCTGTGTGTGTTGGGTGCGATGCAAATTCCTATGGTGCAGTGTGAATTTTATCTTCATAGGCTTCAATTGAACTTGCAGTAATCTCGCAGCACACAGTTCACATCTATGCGTTGCAAATTCGGTTTCTGTGCGTGTTGGGTGCGATGCAAATTCCTATGGTGCAGTGTGAATTTTATCTTCATAGGCTTCAATTGAACTTGCAGTAATCTCGCAGCACAGTTCACATCTATGCAAATTGTTCACTGTCTGCCTCCTGAAATTCGCGGGAAAATCGCGATAAATTCGCACCTGTCTACCTCAAAACGCAAGACAAATTCGCAGCTCATATAGGACAAAAAAAAACGGATCAAATTTGCAATACATCGCATCGCATATGTGTGAACCAAGGCTCAGTTCACGCTGCTGCGCTGTGATATGTTGCAAATTTGTTCTGTTCTTTTGTCATGTGTGAGGTGCGAATTTACCGTGATTTTACCGCAATTTTCAGGAGTTGGACACAGCTGCAATTAATGTTCTAGCCCATGAAATCATGTTAATGTCTAATGTAAAAAAAAAGTGTTAACTTCCTGTGTACTTCCTGGTTTTTGTGGAGAGTAGTGTGGTGGAATTTTCACATATCTGAACCAACAATGCGATTCCTGAACGATTTACATTGATGTCTATGGAGACTAAATTCGCAACGCAATGCTATAAACTCGCACAAGACCCTTTTTATTATCGCATTAGTAGAGGAATTGCAACACATAGATAGAGTTGCCACCTCATCCCTTTAAACCCGAACACATATACGAATTACACAGGTTCTGAAGCAAATTTAATGCAGATAAGACACCAAATGAGTTTAATTACCATCTTAATCAGCCACAGAACCTGTGTAATCAAAATGTGTTCGGTTTTAAAGGGATGAGGTGGCAACCCTACGCATAGATGTGAACGACCGTCATTATAAACAATGACTTTTTGGATGACATGTGAATCTAGTTTTTTTTTTAAAGCATCACATTCGTTATCAACTCGCACAAGTGTGAACGGGGCCTCAAGGTGAAGAAAAAAAAGAGGGGGAAAATGCACTGGAACACATTGAAAACGCACCGGAATGCATCAAAAACGCGCATGCCGAAAAGCGTTTGGAATGCATCTAGACTAGACTGCGTTTCTATGGTGTGAACTGGCCCTGATATATTTCTTTGTTCCTTTCTGGTACATTCTCTGTGTATAAGGTAAAGCCATGTTCTGTTTACTTCAATGTTTACTTGAGGAAATGAATGTGAGACTGACGCAGCTCTGTGAGTCTTCTAAGCTGGCAGCTGCACAGAGCTGAGGCAGAACTGAAAGTAAAGACAGGGGTCGCTGCTGAGCTACAATTCCCTTCCATTACACTGAGAGGAGGAAGAAAAGGCCGTGACGCAGCCGGAGCAAAGGGGGAGAAGAGGGCGGAGCTCGCTGGGACTGAGTCTGCTGCCTGAGAGCTCCGCTTCTCTCTACACACAAGGCTGAGGCGGTGACACAGGTTCGAACACCGTCCCGGTTGGATCGCATTATATTCCTGGCCTTTTGGGGGTGGGGGGGCAGATCGAGGACTTTCCCTGGCATCTATCTCAGAGGGGTCCCCCGGACATTGTGAGAAGGAAAAGCTGCGATCTTGGAGAGGTAGAGGGTTGCATTGTGTGTGCAGGATCGGATGAAGGGGTCTCCTTATGTGACTCGGGACATTTAAATCTGCGAGAATAAAAGGCTCCAGACAGGAAACAGATGTGGATCACCGTTGAAGACCTAACAAGGGAAGAAGAAGCACAATTACTGGGACTAATCACTGTTTTGTCATCATCTTTATGGAGGAATAATACTGATTAATGGTGATCAGCCTTCCTATTCTGACACTGACCACAAAAGACTCCCCTTTTTTTTTTTTTTTTTTTTACAGCTCTCCTTTTTTCTTTTTTTTTTTGTATTAAAAAACAAAAACAAAATCTAGTTTCTGGGAATCAAACAAAATACCTGCTGATCACAAATCTACAAAAATTCCCAATCTTCCAGCATTGATCCCTATAGATCAATCGAGGAGGAGGAGAAGGAGGGCGGTGTGCATTTCTACGTCTGCATGCTCAACTTCCATAAATATTTTTTATGAAATATAATATATTTTTATTTATGACTCAGCGGATGGTGGCGGCGTTGATTGGGGGGGTTTTGTAGTCCCTTGACATGCTCTGCTCAGTTGTTGCTCAGTTTATACAGTGACTTGAAAATATTTTTTTTTTCTTAATTAAAAAACAGAGGAGGTGGTAAAAAAAAAAAAAGATACTTTTTTATAAGATCGGGTGGGAAAAAAAATCTATATTTTTATTAAAACGGATTAAGAATCAAGATGGCTGATCATAATAGCTATGTTTCTATTTTAATTTAGCTATAATAGATTCTGCAGGACCATTTGTGAAGTTTCCTTGATTGAGCTGAATTGATCTTAAAAAAAAAAAAAAAAAAAGAGAGAAAAAAAAAAAGTGGGCATCTGAATATTCTTTAAATATATCTATTTTTTTGTTACGTGGTTGGTTTTAGTGGTTTATGACAGCAGAACTTGCGTATTTTCTGCGAAGGTTCATATTCTTTTTAAATGTGTTGATTTCCTATGTCTCCCTGCGTGGCCCCACTGTCAGTGCCCTTGCAGATTCAGTGCAAAATCTGAAATACCTTTCATGTCAGTAGGAGGGGGGGAGTGAGAGAGAGAAGGGGGAGGGCTGTGATTAGCTGTAAAGAAATTCCTTTTCAGTTTGATCAAGGCATGCACAGCCTAATCTACTGATTTCCACCCCAGCTTGCTTTTTATTTTTTCTCTGTTTATTTTTGCAGATTTTTTTTTTTCTGTCCGCCTTTGTAGACTTATGATCAGATTACATTTTTTCTCCCTACGCAGAGCCTAAAAGCAATTTTTGTAGGCTTTTTTTTTTTTTTTCCTCATTTGCGAAACAAGGAAGAGGTGGGTGGGTATTTTTTTTTTTTTTTTCGCTTAGGGCTGGAATTTGATCTGCGAGGCTGAACTGTCTCTTTCAAAGCTCCATCCAGGATCATTCTCTATGGAAACAACCTCAAGAATTTGGTTGCTTGGCTAATTTCAAGGAAGTCCTATTTAGGTTTTCAAATTAAAATCTGTGGTCAAAAGAACGCCTTCTTTTAAATCTAAGTGGCTTCCCTCTTCTTTTTTTTTTTTTTTCCTTTTTGGCTTTTTTTTTTTTTTACTCTACTGAAAAAACAAAAAAATAGCATTTCGCATTTTAAAAAAAAAACTATTTTCAATTGAATATGCACTGTGAAGTTAAAAACCTATAAACAGATTGTATTGTCAAAGACTTCATCGATTTTCACTGGCTGAATATTTTTTTAATTTTTTTTTCTTGATTTTGGTTAAAGGATTAATATATAATTTTGATTAGATATAATAACCGTTTAGCTCTTGAAATATATTTTAAGACAAAGAAATTTATTGGTTTTACCTAGTCTTGTCATTTTTGGGTTCTGTAAACCAAGAAAGTGATCTACATTACCTACGTGGCTTAGTAGGAGATGGCGGATAATTGGAAAAATTGCTTTGAAGAGGAGCTGATATGTCCCATTTGCTTGCATGTATTTATCGAGCCTGTACAGCTTCCCTGTAAGCACAATTTCTGCAGAGGATGCATTAGTGAGGCCTGGGCCAAAGAGACTGGTCTAGTCAGATGCCCGGAGTGCAACCAGGCCTACAATCAGAAGCCTAACTTGGAAAAGAACCTTAAGCTCACAAACATTGTGGAAAAATTTAATTGCCTCAATGTAGATAAGCCGCCCTCCATCCTGCACTGTGTGTTCTGTCGAAGGGGACCTCCACTTCCTGCCCAGAAGATCTGTTTGAGATGTGAAGCACCCTGCTGCCAGTCCCACGTCCAGACCCACCTACAGCAGCCCTCCACCGCTCGAGGGCACCTCCTAGTGGAAGCTGAAGACGTCAGGGCCTGGAGCTGTCCACAACACAATGCTTATCGACTGTACCACTGTGAAGCTGAGCAGGTGGCAGTGTGCCAGTTCTGCTGTTATTACAGTGGTGCCCATCAAGGACATTCTGTGTGTGATGTAGAGATCAGAAGGAATGAAATCAGGGTAAGTTAGTCTTTTATTATTATAAGACATATGTCCTGCTGGGCATTGATCTCTCAGGACTTGAATAGGGAAGAAATAATGAATCATCATAATGGTTTGGGTCTTGCCCAAAGAGCAATCATGGGCAGTACAGGCGGTCCCCTACTTACAAACGACTCCTACTTACAAACGGAGGGAGACAACAGGAAGTGAGAGAAATTCTCTCCTGTAAGAGTTATTATGGGGAAAAAGGTGTTTCCACTGATGCTTTATCACCAATCCTTGTGTTTCCCTAATAACCCAAAATTTTCAAAATCCAATTGTCATTGGGACAGAAAGTGAGGTGAAATCTTCTGAACAGGGGCACAGACAGCACAACAAATGTTACAGGGGTGATAACCCTTCCCTATGCTATCCAAAAAGCTTAAAAATCGATTTTTTTTTGGCTGGAGCTACACTTAAAAAATGTATCTGTTCCAACATACAAACAGATTCAACTTGAGAACAAACCTACAGTCCCTGTCTTGTTTGTAACCCGGGGACCGCCTGTACGTGAAAGCAGCCAATCCGGTTTTGGCCCCCTAATTGGGGAAACCTCCTGAGGTTGTTGACTGCTTCTGAGGTCACATGTCTGAAAGAAGGGATGTTTGTGTTGTCTACACCAACCAATCACATTCGTTAGCATTTGTACTGAAAAAAATATATATATTGGGTCCATATGGTTGCTTTGGGCAGCACTCAGACTTTTTTTTTTTTTAGATTGGAGATACATAGATCTCTGTAGTACTGACAAAAATAGGATGTCTATTTATTGGTCAATTGTTCAACGAATTAAATAAAATAAAAACAGTTTCAGTGCTGAGAAGCTGGCCTTGCTTATTCTTGGTACAGGAACCAAGGGTGTAAGCAAACTGATTCTGGTGCTGGTTCTCCTGATGCTTTCCGTGAGGGGAAAAAAGGTAAGTATTGATTTAAAAAAAATATTTTAGGGTTGGGTTTTAGGGGGTAAGTGTTAGGTTACGTTTTAGGGTTAAGGTGGTAATTTTCAGGGTTGAGATTAAGGTACAATTATGGGTTAGGTAGTAGGGTTAGGTAAAAGAGGCTGTGTTGCTGTATTTAAAAAATGAAGGCCCATTTGCAAAGAAGCAGTTTATCTTTACCTGTCTCCCTGCCTGGGCCACCAAACTACGCTAAGCTGGATCTTCATCATTGGGCCCTCTTTAGTTTGTTGGTCAATTTACACAGCGCTTTACATAAATATTGCACATTTGCATCAGTCCCTGCCCTCAAGGAGCGTGCAATCTAAGGTCCCTAACTCGCATTCATATATAGTATACTAGGGCCAATTAACCTACCAGCATTTCTTTGGAGTGTGGGAGGAAACCTACACAGGCACAGGGAGAACATGAAAACTCCATGCGGGTTGTATTTAAAAAATGAAGGCCCATTTGCAAAGAAGCAGTTTATACTTACCTGTCTCACTGCCTGGGCCACCAAACTACGCTAAGTTGGATCTTCATTATTGGGTCCACCTTCATGAATGTTGGACACCCAGCATCTGCTGGCCCCTTGTGCTGTGAGTTGGGATTCGAACCAACGACCCTAGTGCTGAAGGAAGTGCTGACCACTTGGCCACCGTGCTAGGCACCCAACATACCTAGAAGTGTGCCTGATGCTGAAGATCTTCCAGTAATCTTCTAACTCGGTGGTGTTTGGTAGTGCAGGCCATGGGGACAGGTCAGTATTCATTCGTTTTCCTGCAGGGATGCCTTCATATTGATCTTTTAAAAACCATGACAGAGTCACTTTTGGTGTTAAAGCTTAGGTTTCAGGGGTTGGGCTAATGGATGAGATTAGGGTCAGGTTAAGCGTTTGGTTCCAGGGTTAGGTTAAGTTTTAGGGGTTTATTTAGGGCATGGGTTACTTGTTGGCTAGGAGAAAAAAGGAATAAGTACAAATGCCTTATTCGTTGCTCCCACAGGTTTCTTCCTTCTTGTGTGACTGGGCCTCTGAAGCCACTTCATTGTCTGGCTGATCCCAGGTTTCTGATAGCAACACGTACAATGCAGGACCAGTAGTCCTGCATTGTACAGGAGAACAGCGAGGGCTCGCCCACAACCTGAATGTCAGAAGCAGACGTGAGTGCCTGTTTCTGGAGAATAGTGGGGAGAAGAATAAGGTATTGGTAGTCAATCCTCACCCCCTATCAAACAAGCATTTATCCTATGCAATTGGTGATGGGGGGGCAGGTGGTAGCCAGGAGTTGGGCTTTGAGGCCTCATGCACAATGGACGTTAAAATAACGTTATTAAAAATGGCAGTAGCTTTGCAGCGTTTTTAAGCTTTGCTTTTTTTTTTTTTTTATGGATCAAAAAACGCTGGTGAGTCATGTTTTTGAGCGTTTATCAGCGTTTTTTGACGTTAGAGCGTTTTTACAGCTGAAAATAGCTGACAAACACCTCTCAGAACCCACTAGTTTTAGTTTTTTTTTTTTAAATCCAAAAAATGCCCTAGCTAAAAAATGCTGATAAACAGCCTATGTGTGCATGGACACAGGATAACATGATGGGGAGTTTATTGACTGTTGGAAAAATACATCTGAATACAAAAACAGCTGCTGGAAAAACGTTCAGTGTGCATGAGGCGTAAGGGCCCTTTCACACATGCGGACCATATGTCCGTTTTTTTCATCCATCTGTTTACGGATGAAAAAGGAACATACATGTATCCCTATGGGATAGCGGGTGTCAGCGAATGAATATACGCTTACACCCGATCTCATCGGTCGCCGCTATGCTCCGTTTCTGCAGACGGAGGAAAATCCTATTTTTCCATCCGTCTGCAGGGCGGATCGGATGAACACGGACAGACGGTCCGTGTTCATCCGTTTCCCCCATAGAGGAGAGTGGAGATCTGACAGGGCGGTCCCCGCACACTGCGGGGACCGCCCTGTCATCTGCCGGCTCAGCGGGGATCAACGGAGCGATCCCCGCTGTGCAAGTGGATATTCAAGGAACGGATCCTCACGGGATCCGCCCGTGTGAAAGCGCCCTAAAGGTTATTTTAAAGAGAACTTGTATTTGGAGAATTGGCATTGCTAACATCTTATTTGATAATGCTACCTGCTTACCTGTCATGCTGACTTTAATATTTTCATATTTCCCAATAGTTCTGGGCCAGTGAATCAAAGTACTGAACCTTTTGATTCAGCATGAGGGTCAGGCGACTACCATTTTTTGAAAGAGATGGCAGCATCCATACTCCATACAGGTTTTCATTTTGAGGTCTTAAGTGAAGGGGCAGTTAACTTTTAATATCGGCCTACGGGTCGGGGTAAGGTTAGAGGTCGGGGGTGTGAATGTACACTTTTTTTTATGCTTGTTTTCAGGATTGAGTGCTACTAACTGCCAAAAAACAACTACTATATCCAAAACAATATGGATGCCACTTACATTAGCTCAGGCCTCTGATCGAAGTGCCAGGAGCTAGAATTTTTTTATTTTATTTTTTTATGTACAACATCTTTTTACATTGCTTTTTTGCATTTCGCCAGTTCATCCATTGTGTATAAAACTAAAGACGGGAATGTTTAGTGCATTTTATAAATGTTTATTAACAAAAGCCTGCAGCAGCACAAACTGTACGTAAGAAGCTTGTATGGCTTCCAGCTAGCCTTGAACTAAAACTAGAACCAGCCTGGGTATGCCTTTAGGGATGGGTCTAATTTGCTTCTGGTAATTGCTTGTATTGCAGTAGAAGAATTTATATTTTTCTTTCACTTTTGCTGTAAAATGGAAATGGCATAGGAGAAGCCAGCAATCATTTTGTCTTGCTGACGTTCTTTAGATCGCCAAGTATACTGCTGCTATGGTCACTTGTATTTTTCTTGCCTTTTTAGTATACCGTAATTGTGACCATAGTTAGCTCAAATTTTATATGTGACACAGCTAATGAATGCTGGGAAATCTCTGGGATTATTAAATGATGGTATGATTTTTACCATAGTAGTGGGAGTATACTTTTACAGTTTGCTGTGCATGAGTCAAGGTTTAATATTGCCTGACTTGGGTTATCAAATTCAGTGGGGTGGATTGACAATGCCATCAAAGTTAAATGACCACCATCTACCTGTATGTTGTCTGTTATTTAGTACTCGGTAATGGCATTTGTACTCTGGTAAAAAAAAATATACTTTTTATGATGTTTGAGTTTTAGGGTGCAGTGATATTCATATACAAGTGGAACTTTAGTCAGAAAATTAGGTCCTGATCAATTTCATACATGCCCATTTTGCAGGGATAGCTACATAAAGCATTTAAAAATGTGCACCTACACTGCTTAAAATCCAGTAAAGCCTTCTCTCACCCTGCTTTGCACATGCTCAGTTGCTCTCTATTCTAGGCACTGTGCCTAAAATCAGAGCCACTAGCGGCCAATCAGCTGACAGCTTTAAGATTTTCTGTTGCTGAAGGGGGAAGAAAGCAAATGGAATGACACAAACTCTGCTGAGGGAACACATTAGGGAGGGGGAAAAGAAAAGCAGGAGAGGTGACAGGCCAAACTCTGCTGCTAGGGAGACACAACAGGGATATTGTCTTACCTTATGTCCCTGATATTTCTTTCTGGCAGCAGCAGTCTGAACTTCATCATTGTAAAGCTTCTATCAGCCTTCCTCTCTATCTAAGGCTGGCCATACACAGTTCAAATCTCAGCTGGTTCAGCAGGAACCAGCCGAGATTCAAACCATTAGTGGAAAGGCTGAATGTACCAAGTTGATTGATCAACTTTGGTACAACCAGCCTGCCAGATTCACTTCTAATTATCGCAAGCGGCTGCTATAGCTACTAGTGATAATCACTTTCTTCTCCTGGTCGTGACGGCTTCCCCCACCTGTCCCCATCCACCCGCTAGGAGAAGACATTTACTCGGTGGAAGGGGTTCCCGTCATCAACACTGTGTTGCAGGAAAGAAATTTAAACCGTCTATGGGCTGCCTAAGCCAAGATATACAATCAAGGCTGGAAATGTACAGATTTTGTTTGAAGAAAGTGACAACACAGTTTTTGAGACTAAGCCCTCGTACACACGGCCGAGATTCTCGTTGAAATAAACATGTCGTTTTTTTCGACGAGATTCTTGGACAAGAAACTTGTCCCGGCCGAGTGTACACACGCTCGTTTCAAAGAACCCGCGGTTCTTTGAATGGAGCGTACGCGGTGACGTCATCGACTACGACGAGCATGCGCTCGTCACATTCAATGCCGTCCCCGCCATCTTGGTATACCCTACGTATGCCTAGGAAGCTACCGCGCATGCGTCGAATTCATTTCGAACATGCGCGGGCTTCCGGGAGGACAGGTAAGTGTACACACACTCACTTTTCTCGTCGAGAAACATGCCGAGGAGAATCTCGATGAGAAAATAGAGAGCAGGTTCTCTATTTTCTCGTCGAGGTTTCTTGTCGGTTTTCTCGACGAGAAACCCGATAGCCGCGTACACACGACCGATTTACTCGGCAAGACCTCTCTGCCAGCAAGTTTCTTGCTGGTTCTTGCCGAGAAAATCGGCCGTGTGTACGAGGCCTAAGGAGAAGGAGGGGAGTTTCCAATACGGAAGTGACTGCTCTGGGCTTCAACAAGATGGTGGCCTCCAATAAAAAAAGAACCTGGAGCAATGCTGGAAGCAATTTACAGCACACACTAATTTTGGTAGCACAATTTGTTAATGTGGAATGTATGTTGTTTTGTTAAAGAACATTTAATTGTTATACGGTTATGGGTAAAGTTCCGCTTTAACTGATCTCCCAAACCAGATAACCAGAAGGATGTTCTGTCTTTGCTCACCACTGATAAGAAAGGAAAGTTACCGCTCCAGGTGAATGTGCTCAGCAATCAGTGTATTCTCAGGAAAACCGTGGGTGCTGGCAATGCACGTAGCAAATAGAAGGAAATGATGATTATGGACAGCTGCACTCCAAAAAAACCTTGATGGTTGCCTTTATTGTAAAATTGGATAAGATGCACTACAAATCACTGCAAAACAGGGACAACAGCTGACATGTTTTGCACTACAACCTAGTGCTTATTCATGCTCACCACTGATGGCTATTACATATCAAGTAGTAGTAGTGGCTACTCTACTTTTTCAGAATGTGTATTCATGTACAATGAATGTTGGAGACAAAAGGGACCCATAAACACTGTTCTTTTTTTCCTCACGTAACAGGTTGTTTTTGAGAAACTGCGGTTACAATATATTAGGACTCTTATGCCGCGTACACACGGCCGTTTTTCTCGTCGAAAAAAACCAACATTTTTCCCATTCGACGAGAAAAACGATAGTCTGTGGGCTTTCTGTCGTTTTTTTCGACGAGAAAAACGGCATTAAAAACGACGAGAAAAATTAGAACATGTTCTAATTTTTCTCGTCGTTTTTTTCGACATGTTTTCCGCGGCAGTGTTTCCCATAGGGAAACACTGCCGCGGAGCCCACAGACGGTCGTTTTTCTCGTCAAGAGAAAAAATGATGTGAAAAACGACCGTGTATGGGGAACAAGCTGTTCCCCGTTTTTAAATGACATTATTCACGGCGGTTTTTTAACCGCCGTGAATAATGATCGTGTGTACGCGGAATTAGATTCCAATAATGCTTAGTGGGGTTCTTCAACAACTCACTATAGCTGGCCGATGAAACCAAGTATCTAATAAGAGATGACTTTCCACTTTCTAAGCTAGCCTCAGTTTTCACTTGTCCTGTGTTACACTGGCCAGTTAAAATCCATTTTTTTGATGACCAGACATGGCAGCTTGGACATTTATTACCATGAGACATTCAGGCACACTGCCAGGATTCATTTGTAAAGACAGCTATTGAAAGAGCATATGTAAAGATCGTAATTGGGTTTCATTTCATTTTCAGCCAACTAGAACCAGATTTTAGTAGATCCTGGTTATTGTCGGATTGTGACAGCCGAATATGAAACCATTTCTCTGGACAAGCTTAGTCATATAGATCAGTAATGTTGTTTTGATTTTGGCAAGGTGAAATATGTGTGTTTAAAGTGGTTTGCTTTCTCTCTATACAGTATATATGTGTTTTTTTTTTCATTTCTGATGTCTGAAATGTGCCAGAATCATTCGAGATAATGCAAACAATAAAATGCAACTGCTCCCATGGTAATTTTTTTTGGGCTGGTCTGCCCTGTTCTATATTTGCCCAATCTTTTTAAAAAGGATTTTGTAACCAAGCAAAGTATGTTTGTGAAAAGGCTGTGATGGAAGCAGAAATTTCCCAGCGCATGTGCAGCATACTGGTTGTAGGATGCTTAGGATTCCTAAAAATGATTATGCTTTTGTGTGAACTGGAGATTAGCTGAGCCTGTCAGACAGGACTGGGACAAGGGGTGGGCAGGAGGGGTGGCTGCCCTGGGCACGGTGGGGATTTTTTTGGGGGGTTGTGCTAGAAAGGGTGATTAGGAGGTGGGGGATTTGTACTAGGACAGTGGATTTCTGTTAGGAAGGGGGATTTGTGGGAGAAGATTTATGCTAGTAGGGATGATTGCAGGGATTTGTACTGGGGGGGGGGAATTTGACGGGGCGGATTAGTACTAGGGAATTTGTGTTGGGAGAGGGGAATTTAGAAGGGGGGGGGATTTATACTCGGAGGGGAAATTTTAGGGGCAGAGGAATTATGCTAGTAGTGGGGCGGGGGATGGGGGGTTAGAAAGGGAGAGAATTTGAGCTGGGCTGGGGGATTTGTACTGGAAGAGGGGGAATTATTTTGGAGGGAGAATAGTATGTGAAGATTAGTGCTCAAAGTTTCTTTGGGGGGGGGGGGAGGAGAGGATTAAAAAAAAAATAATTGAAAATTTTTATTGCAGGTTTCGAAGTTAACAGTACCATAACACAGCCTATTGGGCATACCCAGGCTCAATTGCATAGCAATAAAAACCAGAAGATTTGAACAAAAGCACAATAAAATCAAGGCACTCTAAACTATCGAAAAATTGGTATGCTCTAACCGTCCCCGTGCAGGCTGAAGTATTAGGGTTCTTATTGGTCACTCTCCCTCTCAAACATCCTACAGAGTTAAACTCGGGAATTTATTAAAATACGCACTCTCCCATATCTTATGTGTCAGAAAAGACTCCCTCTAATGAAGCATAAATGTAGAGTTGTACAGCAATATATACCGTTAATTACCTATCCAAGTGTTAACTAGTCATCCGAAGAATCAGCATCAGTATAAGCGGATTCCACCCAAATGTTCCAGACTTTATGAAATTTCTTGACACAACCTCTAGACAGGTGGTTTTGTATAATGGCAGGGCTGAATTGACCAGATGTTTCCATAGGATAATTGATGGTGCGGAGGAGGATTTCCATTGCATGACGAAGGCCTTGCGTGCATAATAAAGTTGTATCCCCAAAAGAGTTCTAACTGCTTGACTAGGAGCCAGTGGATCTAAAATCCCCAGCAAACATATTTCTACTCTCAATGGAATCTGAGCCATAGTGACTGTCCGAATTAATGTGGTAACCTCATTCCAAAAGGTCTTGACCAGGGAACAGCTCCAAAAAATATGTATAAAGTCCGCCACAGGCGTTGCACACCTCCATCAGGAATCTGAAATAGATGGGTATATTTTGTGTAAGCGCATGGGTGCAAAATACACTCTATGCATAATTTTGAACTGGACCAGTCTGTCCCTGGCCGAGACCAGTTGCGAGATGGAGCCCTCCCATAGGTCTTCCCACTCTTCCGTGTCCATTTCAGGGAAGTCCCCCACCCATTTATCTTTTAGAGCTTCTAGTCCCATGTGCACGTTGGGCAGTACCATTTTATAAATGCTGGAAAAGGGCTTGGACATAAATTCGTCCCTTGGCAAATCTTCCAGAGTCGATTGTATATAGGTCTACTTAAGGAGAGGATTTTTGCTGAGGATCCTTGCCCTGGGAGCTAGATGACCTTGTCCCAGCACTGCTATTGGAGCCTTCCCGTAAGGGTGGTCCTATCTAGAGCAAATATTTCAGTTGTGTACAACACGTGTAGGCTTCTTAAATCTCTAGAAGACTCCAGTGGTGAGCTGTCTCCATAAGAAATCTCAGTTCTCTCTTACCACTGAGGTCAATTTAAAACCAAAATGTGGCATCACACGCATGATGGATTCTCTGTCAGTCCAAATGGGTAATTGAGGCGCCCAGCTGTAGGTGGCACTTTAAAAGAACTTGTTTTGGACCCAAAAGAATATTAGACTACCTAAAAGTAATCTTACCAATGTAGTATTTAAGGGATATAAGAAGCCATTAAATTCCCCAAGGAGCTAAAATTTCCATGCAGTTGGCCTTCAAAGAAGGCTAATTTACTATTGCACTCATTAAGTGATTAATACAGAATACATGCTTGTTTTTCCCTGGATTACTTTGGTCTACATCAGTTGGGTAAAGATATAACCAAGACCACGTTCTAGACAGCTGTGATTGGTAGCCAGACAACCATATAATCACAAATAATTAATCAAGAAGTAGTTTGTCTCTCGTACCATTACTATAACCAATCAGCAAGTGTTCTTTTTTTAGTAGCATGGCTATCTTGCCTTCCATGCAGATGAGTCTGGAATATGGCCTTGGTTGGGTTTTTACCCAAACTATGTGGTCTTTTAGTTATATGTACACAGAGGATGATGGCTGTTGGTGGAGAGGTTTGCTCTAGTTTTGGGGCTATCCATGTGAATCTCCAAAGTATTTTACATGAGCCCTGATTTATACTCAGTATTGTGTATCCTATGACGTGAAACCTCTCAATGCGATATATAGTTACCCCTTACTTCCTAAACATCTTCAGTTTTCAAGGGACTGTCGTTCTTGGCAAGATTTTGCTGAACGATACTTTATTCTGCACATTGTCACTTTTTTTACTTCATGGCAAAATATATATTTTTTTAAATTCTCGTGGTGCCATCTTCCTCTTGAGTGAGGACATAAGCGGCTATAACGGTGATAGTAACATGCATAAATAATGAACAGCTGGGGAGACCTTTGCCCCAAATAATCCTTTAAAAGGACCCCCCACATGGACACTTTTGATACGTGTGCATACATACATACTTACAAAGTAAGAATATTTTGTAAATAAAATATAGATGTCATAAACATTTTGTGTTTCAAATTCTTGGTGATTTTTACACTTACCAACGGCAGCTTCCATTATTTCCAAGCATGTACATTTGGGGAAAGTTTAGAAATTGCTGGAAGTGTTTAAAAACATCATAAAATCATGATTGTTATAAATAAACAAGCCTCATCATAATTTAGTTGTAGGATCTCATCTCGCACCACTGTCGTTTATGATTGGGCCATTTTTAGATGCCATCCTTTATTTCTTTGATTAGCCTTTTCTTTGGTTCAGTTATTTTACCATCAAGGGACGGGTGTCATGCATGCACATCAAGGGACGGGTGTCATGCATGCACATCAAGGGACGGGTGTCATGCATGCACATCAAGGGACGGGTGTCATGCATGCACATCAAGGGACAGGTATCATACATGCTGCTGTCAATGGAGCTGAAAGGAGAGAGCATAGACCTGATCGGTATGTTGCTGTACCTTCCCAAGGTCACCCAGCTTTACTGTTTAAAGTATATGTAACTCTAATCACTAAAATCCCATGTAAGATTTAACATACTGTATACAGTATATAATTAGTATTTTCAATAGCTTTTGGAAAAAAAAAAAAAAATACCTGGTGATCTTGCCATGAAGGTCCACACACCATTTGGGTTTGTTTGTGTGAATAGGACACATATAACACAATTGTTTTCTGTGTGTCCTTGCAGGAACTTGTGCTCATCTAGTGCGAAAAAATGCAGGTCCCCATACTGTGTTTGAACAGGGTCCTTAAGTGTCAAGGTTAAAGGGGTAGCCCATCTCCTTTTTTTTTTTTTTTTTTTGTGGAGGTTGAACAGTTGAATAAACTACTGGACTATTTTATCTCTTGGGTATCTGGGGTATATTGGGGATCAATGAGATATCTGTGTTTAAAGGTGAACTTGAATGAAAAAACTACATGTCCCGTCTTCCACCGTGGCAGAGGGAACATACTTCTTGATGGAGCACAATCGTGGTGACGTCTCTGAACTTGCAGTCCATTGATACTTCATCCAGCTTTGTAAATGAAGGTCTGTACCTCGGCAGGGACCTGAGTTGGAGGAAGAGTCTTCAGGAGCCAAAGTCTTGCATCTGTAATTCCATTATTGTGGTTGCAATGCATTACAGGCTCAAGTGCAAAAAATACTGGCAAAATAAATAAATAAAAATTCTCATTTTTTGCTTTTTTCAAAATGGGTACTTTTTTTTTTTTTCTTTTTTTTTTCTTTTTTTTTTTTTCCCCAAAAGGTGGAAAGGTAGAAATTTACTTTTAACTGTAAATGGTTTATTTCACCTGGCTATACTGTGTAAGTAGGTTTTGTAAATCTCATCATTGAATGGACAGAAGTACAAATCGTTTGGCAAGTTAACCAGCCCCTCTATGTATTTAATTGTGTATTTCGCTGTTTTCCTGGGGTTTATCTTTGTTTCCGGTTCCCACCTATCTGCAGGTGTCAATGTTAAAGTTCTGGTAGAGTTTTTTTTTTTGTTTAGTTTTACATTGAAGGTGGAGACAGCAGACTGGGGGAAGAAGAGCTAGAAGATCTCACCTCCGAAGTCCTTCAAGGATAAAAGGAGCAGTGGGTGTTTCAGCTCAATGGTGTCTATTAAAAACAGAAATGTCAATTTTGGATGGACTGACCCTTTATATCATGATTCGATGAGTCAGCCATACATATCAAAGTACATGTGATTGGGCTATAGAAGTCACAGGGCAGGTAACTTAATTTTTATCATGTAAATATGTTTTTGCAATCTTGACTGATCTGCTTTAAAAAAAAATGAGTGAATCATTCCAGAAACAAGGTGATTTCATAGATACGGGTCTTTTCAGACAACATAGGAGAAGCTGGTAAATTCCTATTTTCCTGTCATTTACAATAGTTGTTAAAGGGAGAAGCAAGATTCCCCATACCTAGACTTGGAAGTCCCTGGCTTTTTCAGAGTTCTAGGGCAATATTCTTCTTTTCCCAGAAAGGAGACTCCGATTCCAGGAATATGACCTCGTTCACTTCTTAGAACAATTATAGGCTGACTTTTTTTCTCTGGTCAGAGTAATAATTCCAGTTGAACAGTTGGCACTGTTCTATGTAATTCACTGGATAAATGGCCTGTGAATCTCTGCGCTGGAAGCTGTTTCAGTTTTGGATTATTCTCTGTTCCCACACAGCTGTTTACCTTAGTGTGAAATTAACAGCAGAGTTGACTTTTGGTACAACTAGTAAGTTTTTTTATTCTTCTTTTCAATTCCTGGTTTGTTTTAATACACTCATTTTTGATATAAAGCATAATTCTGCTCTGTATCTAAAATGCAGCTGTACAGACGTATGCTTTAAAGGCTTGAGTACACATACCGTAAAAATAGTCGGTTGGGACATGAATTGGCCACCCCCCAATCTTCCTCCGTAAGCTGCAAAGGCAGCTGAATGGGGTTGTACACATGCTGCAATGCTTTGCTTCATGACCTGGCAAAAATGATAACCACTGTTGCATTCAGGACAGCTAAATGCCTGTTGGCTGCACCTGTACCACTTAAAGTGGTTGTAAAGTCAGAAGGTTTTTTATCTTAATGCATTTGCCCCAGCCCCCTAATACTTACCCGAGCCCCCTCTCTCTTCAGCGATTTCCACGAGTGCCTTGGCCATCCGGGACTCTCTTCCTGATTGGCTGAGACACAGCAGCGCCATTGGCTTCCGCTGCTTTCAATCAGTCAGTTAGCCAATCAGGAGAGTGAGGGGGCAGGGGCGAACCGGGGCTCCGTGTCTGAATGGACACAGGGGGCTGTGACTTGGCTTGTGTGCCCCTATAGCAAGCTGCTTGCTGTGGGTGCACTCAACAGGAGGGAGGGGCCAGGAAAGCCAAAGAGGGACCCAAGAAGAGGAGGATCTGGCCTGCTCTGTGCAAAACCACTACACACAGCAGGTGTATGACTTGTTTTGTTTTTTTTTTTCCCCCCTCCTAAAAGTAACAGCCTTTACAATCACTTTAATGTAGGCATAAATTAGGCTAAATGTCTTTCAGATTGGTTATGGCAGTGTTTCTCAACTCCAGTCCTCAAGGCGCCCCAACAGGTCATGTTTTCAGGATTTCCCTCAGATGAAACGGCTGTGGGAATTACTAAGGCAGCGAAACTGATCAAAT
The DNA here is from genome assembly GCA_029206835.1 of Rana muscosa. Classification (NCBI taxonomy): domain Eukaryota; kingdom Metazoa; phylum Chordata; class Amphibia; order Anura; family Ranidae; genus Rana; species Rana muscosa. The sequence continues at coordinate 197,107,885 of CM055123.1, forward strand.
CACCTGTGCAAAATAATGGAAAACCTGAAAACATGACCTGTTGGGGTGCCTTGAGGACTGGAGTTGAGAAACACTGGGTTATGGTATAGATCAGGCGTCTCCAAACTTTCTAAACAAAGAGCCAGTTTACTGCTTTTTAGACTTTAAGGGGGACCAGACTGTGGCCAGCGGGAGTAGAAAATGGTGTCAGTGGAAACAATAGTGCACCATCAATGGTGTCAATGAGAAGAGAAATTTCCCTTTTGTTGTCAGTGGAAGAATAGTTCCTTTATCTTTGTTGTCAGTGGAAGAATAGTTCCTTTATCATTGGTGACAGGGAGGAATAGTACCACATCTTTGGGGCCAGTGGGAGGAATAGTGCATCGTATCAGTGCGAGAAATAGTGTCCCAAGGGCCACATAAAGGCCAGCAAAGGGCCGCAGTTTGGAGACCACAAGTATAGATGCTAAAGCCCTTCACACTGAACGTGAGCATAGCTGGGTGATCTGGAGGTGTTTTTTCATGTGACTTTTAGTACAAGTACAGGCTCAGAATCGCGTGTTATTGCCACCATAGACTTTTAAATGGTAGTGCATTTTTCAGGGACTCTCATAAAAGTCTGATGCCAAAAACCCACGACTTTTTCCTTTTCAAGAAGCTTATGTACATTTTTGAGCTTCATAAGACATTTGACAGGTGACCTAAAGTTCAGGTGTGAACAGGCCTATTAAGAAGAATGGGCTTCTTTATCTTGAACATTACCACACTTTACAAATCCAGTGACAAGTGCTCAGGTGTAAATCCAGTCACATCCAAGGTATTGGCAGTGTACTCAGTAGATTCCCTAATTACTGAGAATAAATAATGCCAGATGGAGGAGATCCTGATTACCTTGCTCAACCTGAGGCTATTAAGAAAAGCAGTAATGGTCATAACAGAGGAGCCAGCCCTAAATGATCTTTTTTAACAGTCCATAATTTTGGGTGTTATCACCCTTGTTTTAATTAAACAATAAACAATTTTTATTAATAGTATCACAAGAAATGCCTAATGCGCTTTAAAACACGCTAATGGCAATTTTTCGCATTTCCAAAATGGCAATCTAGCTCAATCCCCGCATTTCACAACGAGGTTTGGCTATAAATAGGTGGTGTGTCAGCACGTCGCCCTATCCCCATTGACAACGTCCATCGTGACGAAACGCGTATGGAGCAACGTGCTGACGTCACCACGCTGATCTAAGGGAAGGGTGTTCGTTTGTTTGCCGGCTGGCTTACTTCCAACGTTTTTTATCTACTACATTGATGTAAGTTTTTTTAATCTTTTTATGCAATAAATGGACTGTACGTTATCACCCTATGGTCTACGTCCTCTCCTTTCCACTGGTCCTGCTTATTGAATACCCGTGATCGGGGGAAGAGGTGTTGCGGTGCTGTATGCTATCCTGCTGATATATCAACCCAAGGCCGCGGCTGGGTCACAGCCGACTGTTATCCGTGGGCTTACCTCTGGTAAGCTGCCAATCTATGTGGTGGAGGGCACTGTCTGTCGCTGTGATCACCGGGTGCTGTTTGTCACTATTCATCAGTGAAAATCATCTCAATGGATGTTCTCTAGCTGCATACAGGACTGAATTGATTGGATTAGTTCTTGGGTTTTCACAATAGCCAACCTTTGGACTTTTCTACAATACTGGTCTTTGCTGAATATCTGTGTTTTGCGCGGTGCTTTACACAGATCAGCCCCTGGTTGTTTTTTTAGCGCAATTTTTTCTGTTTTATACTAGATGTCAGGTGCTACAGCCCAGCCAAAAAGAACTAAATCTTTAATGAATAACAAAAAATTGGGTTTCAGGAATTCCTTATTCATACATTAGTCAAACTTGTGGCCCTCCTGCTTTTAGTTATTCCCTTCTTTGACATTTAGAATTACCTGTCATTGATTCATCCACCCCACACACAGTCATTTTTATGTTGTAATAAAACTCATTGGGGTTATACAGAGGGGACTCTGGATTGGACAGATGCCTTGGACAATCCAGTCCAGTCCATATGTACACACCGAGAGGCTCAGTGCCTGCTAGGGCCTATATAATGTCTTGGTCCAAGTTCTCACAGCTGCAGCTGGGCTGTCTTCTGAGCAATAAAAAATTATCTGGAAGGTTACAGCCTATTGTGGCCATAACTTAAATTACAGAAGTTCCAAATATCCAAATGCTCTTTTTGTTATTGATATACCAACAATACGAAAATCTGGATTCTTGCTAAATTGGGATACTTTGGAATGTCTGGGCCCCATCATGTTTTCTGGAGCCTTAGTAAGTAGAACAGCTGATGTTATGGAGTTGAATTAATAAAAAGCAGAACTTGGTTAGTCAAATCAACCAAGACAGTCTTTGGTTATATGTGTTCATCAGTTATCAACATGGCAGTGACAGTAGATTTACCATGACGGTGTTGAATTGACAACTTGACCCCAAGGAATCACAAGGTTCTTCCCTCAACTTCTGCTGCTTTGTCCATTTGCCTCTTCTACTTTTTTTAGTGTTCCAGCCATGTGCCCTCCCAGCATTCCTTATGATTATCAGCCTTTTGATGTTATATGTACATGCCTGCCTGGAAATCCAAACACTGGGTTTAGGTAACCCAACAATCAGAAAGACATGGATGCTTAGCAATGTTACGCTACTGAGCTCTGGCAGCCATTTTGTAAGCCGAGCCATCTTAAGAATATCATCTATCTAGCTATTTTAGATCTTTTTTTATTTCCCGAATTTTGAACAGACAGGTATTCTACCATATCCGAATAAAGAACAAAAGATGATGGGGCGTTCCTGTAAAATTCCATCTGCATGGAAGTCGCCGAAGAGCCAGGGGCTGTGGCATCTTTGTGCTGTTATATGAAGCTCAATTCCTAAAGTCTAGGTTACACGAGCATTACATTACACTGTACATACTTGTACAGGCCACTAAGATAAGTGTAATATTAAAGTGGTACAGTGTAGGTGACTAATGGCTCTGCATAGTACCGGTATGTATCTGTTTTGCACATGAATACAATTCCATGCACACTTACCGGTATTTATTTTTCATAAAAGACACATTAACACTAAAAACATTAAGGTAAACCCAACTTCGAAATTCACATTTCATTTTAATCAAAGAGCATGTGTCAGAATTACCAAAACATGTTATTTTTATTACTGTATTTTTAGAAAAAATATACCTTACTCTTTCGTCCATGGACCGACACAGCTTCTCTATTGACAAAGTGGGTATTATCCGTTAATTAGGAGTGACTAGGCAGAAAAACTTGTAAAAAGTGTTGCATCACACCTTCTACAGTACCGCCCAGGGGGCGGACCCTCTGGGTATACCCTCTCAGTCTGCACATCGCAGATCAGTTTTTTTCTGTCTAGCAAGGAGTAGGACATGGCTCCCTTCGGGCCCATTGGTCCGGGGAAAAAAGATATATATATATATATATATTTATTTTATTTTTTTGCTACATTTGTTGTTTCCTGCGATCTTCGATCAACTGCCGACTGGGTGACAGGCTGGATCCTCGATCCTTGTAGTCTCCCCAGTTTCGGCCATCGAGCGTGTGCCGACCCTAGCTACGCGCTGGGTTTTCCACGACATGCCCGTCGCTCCACGGGTGGCCGGTGAGCCTACGCTCCAGGGCCTGCATCGGACCGCTCAGCTTCGGCTGACCTTATGGCCGAGTCGCAGCAGCCTGGCCGGTGAGCTTACGCTCCAAGGCTTGCATCGGACCGCTCAGCTTCGGCTGACCTTACGGCCGAGTCGCAGCAGCCTGTCCGGTGAGCGTCATGCTCCAGGGCATACATATGATCGTCCCTTCTGGGTCCAATTACAGCATGCCTGGCCAACAGTCACCTTCCGTGCGCGGACGATGATCTGTTTGGAATGTCTTCCAGCAGAATACATGCAGGATAGGTAAGTAAAACTCCCCTGCCTCGGCTGGGTGATTTAGCTGGACATTCCTGGAGAGATCAAGTAAGTGGTTGTGGCCCCTTTCTTCCCTCTCTCCCTGCCTTTCCCTCCTCCCTGGGCTTCTAGCTAAAGGTTGCTGGGTGCTGGGGGTCACCTAGGGGGTCCCACTGGAGCGGGGCTGGCTGTAACTAACATTTAAAAGAAATGTCATTTTTGCTTACCTGTGTTTCTGTGTCTCCATCCTGTCGGCGGCCATTTTGAGGTGGTCCATGCCAAGTTTGGCCTCTTGTAACTGCCTGGCGGCCATCTTCCTGTGGTTCGGCCACACCCACTGGCCCCGATCAGGTGATCGGCGGCCATGTTGGTCCACCCTGTATGCAGATATTGCCGTTCGGCGGCCATCTTTTTGTGGGCTATGGCTGCCTGACCTCTGTCTTCTGTCGGCGGCCATTTTCTTAGAGCCCACATTATCTTCCATACAGACGTTTTTGGCAACCATTTTGCGAGAGCCTCCGGCCTCTAGGGTGCATTACACTGGCGTGAAAATTCACACAGGAAGTGCTGATAAAAGAAGCAGACTGACACAGCAGCAAGGGGACAGCATCACAGGCGCAGCATAGCAGTACCTATCCAGGGTGGTGAGTCCTCTGGGTAACCCAGCATCTCTGCAGCGCAGGAGGGTGGCCTATTGATATCTTGCCTGGAGCCCTGTGAGTGTCAGCGTGTGGTCAGCATGGCATCTGAGCCAGATGTCTTCTCCCCTGAAACACCAGATTTAGCAGCTGGTGTCCCTGAGGTGTCTATGGACGCTATGTCGGCAATCCTAGAGGCGTTTGCTGCCAGGGTGGAAGCAGCACAAGGGAATACAGGGGGTAATAAACCCCCCCGTCCCCTGCAATCTTCTGGGGATATTTCTGATGCAGAACCAGGTCCAGCTACGGCTCATGGCCCAGATTCTGATGCATCAGAGACTGCAGACCGTGACCGATCGGACAGTGAGGAGGACTCCAAGTCCAGGTCAGTACGCGAGACGGCTTTGGTATCTGACCTTATTACTGCAGTGCGGGATACGCTAAAGTTGGAAAATACTGCAGAAGCAGCAGAGACTCCGGTCCACTTGGGTTTCATAGACCTGCCCGCACTGCTAAGGTGTTCCCTTGTGTGTCTTTTGATAAACTCTTATACAAGGAATGGGAGAACCCACTGAGGGTCTTTACAGCCCCAAAGAGGTTTGCGGTACGGTACCCCTTTTTGAGGAGAGTTTTCTGAAGAAATGGACCTCTCCCCCCTATAGTGGACCCTCCAGTGTCCAGACTTAATAGAGCCACCACAATTCCTGTAGAAGGGGCTCCTGTTTTCTAGGACCCTGTGGATAAGAAGGCTGAAGCACTCGCTTGCTACCTATACTCAGTGGTAGGCTCGGCAGTACGCCCGGCATTGGCGGGGGCCCTAGTGTCTCACACACTTACTGAATGGGCAAGATTGCTACTCCAGGGGTTAAGGAGCGAGATGCTCCTCCTGATGAGATAACATTGGCCGACCTGTTGGTCCAGGGCCTTAGGTTTGTCTGCGAGTCAGACATGAATACTATTCCCCTGCTGTCTAAAACTTCGGTTTATGCAGTAGCAATACGCCGCCTGATCTGGCTAAAAGGCTGGTCTGCGGACCAGACTTCCAAGAAAGCCCTGTTGGATCTGCCTTTTAAGGGCGACAGACTTTTTGGGGCTTCTCTGGATGACATCATCAAGGATGCCACAGGAAGTAAAAGCACTTTGCTTCCCCAAATTAGCAAGGGTAAGGGGCCACGCCAAGGGCAAGGGCCCTCCTTTACTGCACACAAGTGGTTTTTTCGTCCCCCCTAGGGCGACAGGGAAAAGACCCCAGGCCGATAAAGCGCCTGCCCAAGGACAAAAGTGTCCTTGGTCCCGCAGACCCAACAAGCCTGCGGACAAATCTGCGTCCACATGAAGGTCCGCCCCCACCCAGCTCTCGGGTGGGGGGACGTCTTCGCGAATTCGCGACTCAGTGGACTGCTCTAGTCTCCGACAGGTGGGTTTGCGAAGTAATCTCCTCAGGCTACAAGATAGAATTTCTCTCTTGTCCACCAGACAGATTCATCACCTCCAATCTCCAGCTACTACCGACCCGTCGGGAGGCCCTGTATGGGGCGCTCCAGGGTCTACTGGAACGCGGGGTAGTTATTCCAGTTCCAGAACAGGAACGGGGTCAGGGTTTTTACTCAAATCTGTTCATTGTGCCAAAGGAGGAGGGGGTTCGTCCAATCTTGGATCTCAGAGCCCTCAATTGCTTTGTGAAGGTACAAAGATTTCGGATGGAGTCGGTTCGATCCGTAGTCACGGCTCTCCATCCGGGGGACTTTCTGGCCTCCTTGGACATCAAGGACGCATACCTGCATGTCCCCATATACTCCAGACACCAGAGGTTTCTGCGATTTGCTATCGGGAAGAACCACTACCAGTTTGTGGCCCTCCCGTTTGGCCTTGCCTCAGCACCCAGGACGTTCACCAAGGTGCTCGCTCCGATTCTGGCACTTCTAAGACAGCGGGGTATCGCTATCACAGGTTACTTGGACGACCTTCTGCTGAAGGCCCCATCAAGCTCAGAATTAGAGGTAAGCGTGTCCATTACCTGTCAGACTCTTCGAGACTGTGGTTGGATACTAAACACGCAAAGGTCAGTATTGGTGCCCACTCAACGCCTAGTGTACCTGGGGTTGATTCTGGATTCCTCAGAGGCAAAGGTATTCCTCCCTGTGGAGAAGTTGCAGACCCTCCGGGCTGCAGTACGGCAGCTGACTTCCAGGAATTGGTCGTCACTCTGTTTTTGCATGCGAGTGTTGGGCCTCATGGTAGCCTCCTTCGAGGCGGTCCCATATACTCAATACCACACTCGAGTGTTACAGAAGGAAGTTCTGTCCAGATGGAACAGATGCCCTTCATCTCTGGATTATCAAATCCGAGTGAGCCACCTAGTCAGGAGATCCCTGGTATGGTGGCTGACAGCACCGGCTCTAATGGCCGGGAAGTCATTTCTTCCGGTTTACTGGATAGTGATCACGACGGACGCCAGCCTTACAGGTTGGGGGGGAGTCTGGGGTGTCCAGTCGGCGCAAGGTCGCTGGACCCCAGAGGAAGCCCTCCTGCCGATCAATGTCCTGGAGATCTGGGCGATCAAGATGTGCCTCTTCAAATGGTCTCAGAGACTGCAAGGGCGTCCAGTCAGGATCCAGTCAGACAACGCCACAGCAATGGCATATGTCAATTATCAAGGAGGAACAAGAAGCTCAGCTGCAGCATCGGAGATCGCTCGCATCCTGAAGTGGGCAGAGAGGAGCGTACCGGCACTGTTGGCCGTGTACATTCCGGGTGTGGAAAACTGGCAGGCGGACTACCTGAGCCGCCAGATGCTGGACCAGGGAGAATGGTCCTTACACCCGGAGGTGTTCCAACTCCTCTGCCAAAGATGGGGCACACCAGACGTAGATCTTCTGGCTTCCCGACTCAATCGGAAGGTATTGAGGTTTGTGGCCCGGTCAAGAGACCCATGGGCAGACGCAACGGACGCGTTGGTAGCATCGTGGGGTCAGTATCGGCTAATCTATGCCTTCCCTCCCTTAAGGCTTCTTCCTCTTCTGCTCCGCAGAGTGGAGGCAGAGGGAATTCCAATGATCCTAATCGCTCCAGATTGGCCTCAGCGTCCTTGGTACGCCGATCTAGTACGTCTGGTAGCAGACGTCCCCTGGCGCCTACCACTACGGAAGGACCTGCTATCGCAAGGTCCCATATTCCATCCTGCTTTACAGTCATTGGCTTTAACGGCATGGCTGTTGAGAACCAGGTACTGAGAGATCGGGGCCTGTCAGACTCAGTAATCTCTACTATGAGAAGTGCTCGGAAACCGTCCTCTAGGAAGGTCTATCACCGCACTTGGAGGGCCTACATCTCCATATGTGAGGAAATGAAATGGCATCCGCGTACCTATTTGGTTTCCAGAATCCTGCTGTTTTTACAGCATGGGGTAGACCAAAGGCTTGCCCTAAGTATGATTAAGGGACAGATATCTGCCCTGGCTGTCTTTTTTCAGCGACCCCTGGCAACTCACTCTCTCGTGAGTACATTTGGGCAGGGAGTTCGACATGTGGCCCCTCCGGTCTGCCCCCCATTACCTCCGTGGGACTTGAACCTGGTCCTCTCGGTGCTTCAGACGGCACCGTTTGAGAATATTAGAGAGATTCCCCTGTTGACACTTTCTCAGAAAGTGGTCTTTTTGGTGGCTGTTACGTCAGTTAGACGAGTCTCTGAGCTGGCAGCCTTGTCCTGCAAGGCTCCCTATTTGATTTTCCACAAGGATAAGGTGGTGCTGCGGCCGCAGCCTTCCTTTCCTCCGAAAGTCGTTTCGGCTTTTCATCTCAACGAAGACATTGTACTTCCATCCTTGTGTCCTCAGCCGTCGAATCCTAAGGAGTCGGCGTTGCATTCCTTGGACGTTGTCCGAGCTTTGAGAGTATACATATCTGCTACTTCCCTGTTCCGGAAGTCAGACTCACTGTTTGTTTGGCTGGTCCCAAGAAGGGCCAAGCAGTCTCATCGGCCACCATCTCTAGGTGGATCCGACAGTAATCCAGGCTTACGCCTTAAAGGGTCAGGCGCCCCCCTTTCCTGTCACGGCGCATTTGACCAGGGCAATAGGTGCCTCTTGGGCTTTCCGACATCAAGCGTCTGTTTCCCAACTATGTAAAGCGGCGACTTGGTCGTCCGCTCACACTTTCACAAAATTCTACAAAATTGATGTAGGTGCATCTTCGGATGCCTCTTTCGGCCGCAAGGTTTTGCAGGCGGCTGTTTAGAGTTGCAACTCCTCCGTTGGAGGAGTGCTGTTTTGTGTTTTGGGGTGAAGTTTGTTTTTATGCTGTTACCACCCCTCGTTTTTTCTCTGACACTGCTTTGGGACGTCCCACTTTGTCAATAGAGAAGCTGTGTCGGTCCATGGACGAAAGAGTAAATAGGATTTTTTACTCACCGTAAAATCCTTTTCTCTGAGTCCATGGACCGACACAGCACCCACCCCTCCTTTGAAGTTTGTACTGCTTTTTGATGAACTGATCTGCGATGTGCAGACTGAGAGGGTATACCCAGAGGGTTCGCCCCCTGGGCGGTACTGTTGAAGGTGTAATGCAACACTTTTTACAAGTTTTTCTGCCTAGTCACTCCTAATTAACGGATAATACCCACTTTGTCAATAGAGAAGCTGTGTCGGTCCATGGACTCAGAGAAAAGGATTTTACGGTGAGTAAAAAATCCTATTTTTTTCTTGCCATGAGTATAAGGCAGCCTAGATCACATGGTTCCTGACTACCATGGAACATGTGTGTCAGTAGAGGCTACGAGTATTGTTTTCAGTCAAAAAGAGCCTGTCTGATCGACTTGTAGTGAAAAAAGAAAATCAGCAAAGTGTAACCAGGTAGAAGAGCCACTGTACATAATTAAAAAACAGTGTTACGTGTAAATAAATCATTTTAACCCAAAAGAAGATGGCAAAACATATTTTCTTGTTTTGGATTGAATAGGGACTGGTAAGAACCTCTGGTGTGGTTGTATATTTATGCTATTTTTGTCCCATTGGGAGAAGTGGGAGGAAAATTCTTTAAAGAACGGGAAATTCCCTCTTGGGCAGTGGTCACTGCAGCGTGAGTTCTTATTAGGAAATTTCCCTATTCCTGTTTCAGTGACAGCTGTAAAATTTAGAATTTCCCACCCCTCATGGTACTAGTCACTCTGAAAAATATAAAGACAGCAGTATAAACCCGACAGAGGGCCCAAACTTTCCCCACTCTATCCAACATTATAAAAACACTCCGATCCCTTCTTATATTTAGGGCCTGTTCATACTTGTCCATTTTGCTGCAGTAAAATTATTTGTTTCACTACATGAAAATGCATTTCAAATAGGAATTCCATTCTTTCTCATGTGGTTAGTTCACATTTATGTACTGCAGCATACAGCATTCAACTGCATTAAAATGTTCAGGAAGCCTGCATATCACTGTAATTAAAAACTACAGAGAAAATAGTACCCCCCCCCTTTTTTGCCCTTTGTTTTTCAATGTGCAGTGAAGAAACCCCATCTCTCCTTAACAAGCCGGTGGGATTTAATTCAACATGCCAAGTTTGACAGGTGGCACAGCCTGTCAGACTCTCCCATGTTAGGGTACACACTGGGGCGTTGGCGGTAAAGTGCCGCTTTTTTTAGCAGCGCTTTACCGTAATTTTTGCCGTGATTTTCGGCCGCTAGCGGGGCGTTTTTAACCCCCGCTAGTGGCCGAAAAAGGGTTAAAACCACCCGCAAAACGCCGCAGCTGCACTTTTCTGGTGGTTCGGTTCAAAGATGCGGCTGGCAGGACTTTTTTTACTGTCCTGCCGGCGCACCGCTCCAGTGTGAAAGCCCTCAAGGCTTTCACACTGGAGAGAAAGGAGCTGCTCTTTCAGGGCACTTTGCAGGCGATATTTTTAGCGCAATAGCGCCTGCAAAGCGCCTCAGTGTGAAAGCAGCCTAAAAGAATTTGACTGCGCCACAACTATGAAAATTACAGGAAGCAGCAGTATTGCCTCCTGATTGCCTACAAACATTCTTTGTTCTCTGAAAAAATGATCCATCAGGGAACACTTTTCAGTGGGGTGGTAAACACTGTTGCTAGTGAAAAAGGAGCCTTAGTTAGTGTGTTTAGGATCAGGGATAGCAGGGATTGTGGTTACCAGGCCTCTGGTCATGAGGGAGGTGGATTTCGGGCCTGACAAGCCATATACATATGTCCTCACTGTCATACACAAGTGTGCGTGTTAATTGCTTCTCCTAGAGAAAAGGGGATACAGTGAAAAGTGGAGAGGGTGATAGCCATGGTAGCTGCAGGAAGCTCCAGCCAAAATGTTATTTTGTTTTGGACAGTGTGAGAAAAGGTTAGAGCCATTGTTGGGGTTTATATAATTGTTTTTTGTCCAGTTCGGAGAGATCAACCCCACTTCCTGTTGGGACAGGAAGTGATAGAAAATATCTCCAATGGGGAAGACCCAATTTACCTTAACAAGCCCAAAGGCTTCCTGTTTACCAATGTAAGGCAAGCATAGATGATGTGATCTTCTTTCCTGCAATCACAATTCCCGGGACAACACAGTGATTATTGCTAGCAGCAATGGTTCGAATCTCAGCCAGTTCAGCAGGGATCGAACTGGCTGAGATTTGAACCATCTATGGCCGGCTTTATTTTAATCTGTTCTTCCCATGATAGAGAACATGCATACCAATCCCTTCTGTGCTAACCAATTTACAGTAGTTACGGTATTTTATGTAAGCATTTCTTTGTGCATTTTGTAATAAAGCACTATAATTGGATGCAACAGGCTGACCGCCATTCATCTTTTAAAGTGGACCTTCCATTAAAAAATAGAAGGTCTGCTTTGCTGCCAGATCCCAACCTCCCAAACACAGCTAGATCTACAAAAAAGAAAGCTTTAAAAACTGACCAAATAAAAAGATTAAAAAAAAATACCTACCTTGGCCCCAGATTCAGATTCTTCTGGAGGCGAGGGTGACATCACCGTGCCTCACCTGGTAAATCGGTGGTTTGAAATCCCATGATAATGCACTCCTGCAATGGGCTGGATGGCATTCTTGCTGGATTTCGAGCTCCCATCTTTCTCTGGAGGCAACAATGACAGAAGCCGAGCCATGGTATGTCTTTTTTCTTTCCTTTTTTTTTTTTTTTTTTTTTAAGTAACCGCTATATTTTTAAGGGTTATTCAAGTTAACTTTGTTTAGGAATGCGGTACTGCCAATAAAGAGGACCTTCCTTTTTACTGAAAGGACCACTTTAAGATCATGTCTGGTAATGCAGGTAATAATGGCTTAATATTTCCAGTTTTTACATAGTAAGGGCATGAATATTGATGGGGAAAGCAATGGGTGTTTTCTTTTGGTTCTTTCAGAGGCATTTGTATCCTAATGCTCATGGACATGAAGCCAGTGTGCGAAGAAAGTCTGTTTTTAGCATGCCGTCTGTTTCTTTATTCCTTAAAATCCAGGGGAGCTTTATACCCTGTGGAGATATTTGATTGGAGATTGACATTAGCATTCTCAATACAGCTGAAATTGTGTGAAAAGTATCACGCTTGTGTAACACACAAAAACAAACTGTGGTGCTCTGTGTCTTGTGTGTTTAGTATGATTTTTCCCCTCCTTCTCAGAAGCCCCATTGTGAAGTAAACTTGGGTGGAAATATTCTTCAGAAATTGTCTTTTGATCTAAAGGCCTATTCACACTCAAATGCTTTGACTGATGTTTCTGTATGTTAAAAAGCAATCTGAAAAGACTACATATTATAGACAATAATTGCATTCACTTCAATGCCTGTTTGTTTTTGTCCACAAACATGTATAACAAAGTATTTAGGCTCTAAGGGTCTCTTCACAAGGGCATCCAGAGGGCAGTATAAACAGGCAGTTTGTACATCCCCCCAACTGCCCACCTTCAAGGGGACATGGTGCCACTCAGGTGAGTACAGATTGCCACAGCCACAATGCTTTGCATCGCTGTGCTGCAATTTTAATTAAACATGCCAAGTTTGACAGGTGGCACAGCCTGTCAGACTCTCCCATGTAAGAGAATTTGACTGTGCCACGACTACGAGCCAAATGCTTGGCTTGCAGTTGTGGTGCAGCTCCACAATACAAAATTGCCATTTGGCAGTTAAAAAAATAAATAATTTACAGGAAGCAGCAGTATTGCCTCCTGAATGCCTACAAACCTTCTTTCACTGTCCACTGGGGAACACTTTTCAGTGGGATGGTAGTGTAAAAGTAGTCTTAGTCAGTGGTTTAGGATCAGGGATTGCAGGGATTGTGGTTACCAGGCCTCTGCTCATGAAGGAGGTGGATTTTGGGCCTGACAAGCCATATTCACATGTCCTCACTGTCAGCATACACAAGTGTGCATATTAATTGCTTCTCCTGGAGAGAAGGGGATACAGTGCAAAGTGGAGAGGGTTATAGCCATGGTAGCTGCAGGAAGCTCCAGCCAAAGTTGTATTTTGTTTTAGACAGGATGAGAAACGGTTAGAGCCATTGTTGGGTTTATACGAGTGTTCTATGGCCCATTCAGAGAGATCAATCCTACTTCCTGTTGGGACAGGAAGTGATGGGAAATTTCTCCAATGCGGAAAACACGTTTTCAGTTAAATGGGGGAAGCAGGAAGGTATGGCTTCAAAATTGCACATTGGCTTCTAGATTGGAAAGACTGGCTACTGGGATTCAGTTTGAGTTTATTCACACTTGCTTTAGCATCTTGCCAGGGTGTAGTCTGTTCAGCGTGACCCCTTCGATTCCATACTCCAGTCCTGGACTTCTTTATCCTTTTTCTTTTAAATCATTTGACAGCTAAATAGAATTATCTTATGAATTAGGTCATGTTGGAGGGTACTGCAGTCAGGATAACATTTAGGGCAAACTACAAAGCAATACCTGTGTGAGGCTGACATTATACCAATGCAATCAGGCCTGTTGTACCTTGTGTTACCATGATGCATGATCGGCACTGTCGTGCCATTCATTCTGAATGCAGTGCACCTTGGGGAACCATCGATATGATGTTGCGCGTTGCATAGAAAAGAAAGGTATCTATCTGGTTGGGTGCATTGGCAGCCCTATCATGACTGCCTTAGGCCTCATTTACGCAGAGTGTTTGCGTTTCACCGCTGAATGACAGAACTCCTGGCAGAAGAAAAACTGCTTAAAAAAACACGGCTAAAGCCCCGTATTGCACACACATATACGCCCGCCAAGCATTTGAGGGTTAATGGATTCCATTGGCCAGAATGTTTGTCCCAGCCTTTGGAATTTATTAACACTAAAAGGCGCATAAACACGTCTAGCATTTAGATGCCTTTAGGCACATTCAGCATTTTTCCTGCTCTTTATGCACTTTTTATGTGCTTTTTTTTTCAGTCTGTTAACCCTCCTCTTCTAATATGCCTGAAGAAGCGTAGCCTATGTGTGCAAAGACACATAGGTTAACATAGAGGTGTTTTTTCAGGTTGAAAAAAACCTGCCGAATTCCCGTAAAAGCAGCTTTTCTTAAACCCAGTGTATGTGAGGCCTCAATGGAATGCATGTTTATGTACAAAATAATGCACGTTAACATGCCTGCGGTAATGCACTGCAAGGCACCACCAGGCAGATGTGAAGTGGCCTAAAATAAGTATCTCTGTGTGATTCAGTCTAGGAATTTGTTGACATATCAGTCCACCAGAGCAGAGAAAGAAGAAAACAATATATTTTTATATTGTACCATATATAAGAAAATCAAAAATATAATCAAGATTTCTGCCTATTGCATTATTTATGTGTTATTGCGATTGTGCATGAGCAAGTTATTGGCACCACTGTGGATTAGCAGCAGGTAAAATATTTTAAGTGTCTGCATTTCACTTCTGTACAGGCAACAGTGAGCTTTGCAGATTCTACTCCATGTAGGTTGGCTTAATGGCAGGAATTTTAACACAGGAAATTTCATTTGTGAGATGGAAGGAAGCTGAAAGAGCTGCTTAGCAGAGGCCTTGCAGATCAAGCAGTGGAAATTCTTCTCTCTAAGCAAAACAACCTACACTGTACAGCTGCGTTTCAGTTAACCCTGTCTAAACAAAGGATATGGCCGGGTTGTGTCAGTGTCTTATCGGTGCAGAGCACACAAAAACAATGCCGCCTTTGTCTGTGTGCTAATGTTTTCTAGAGCAAGATGTCGCTTGCCATTTTATGCTTTCAGTAGCAGGTTTTAACTAGATTTTTAAAGCACACTGTTAATTGTTTTATGCTTAGCGTTTGCTCGTTTAGAATCCATTTGTAATTTTTTTTTTCATGAATTTACATTAAGGGTAATCTAATCAGTGCCATCATAGAAGCTGCCCTTACAATGTGATCATTGCTACATTGAGAGCTACCTTCATGGTTCCCTATGATCATTGCCACATAGGTCCTTACAATTCCCTATGATCAGTGCCACATAGGTCCTTACAATTCCCTATGATCAGTGCCACATAGGTCCTTACAATTCCCTATGATCAGTGCCCCATCGAGAGCTGTCCTCACAATTCCCTATGATCAGTGCAACATTGGAGACTGTCCTTACAATTCCCTATGATCAGTGCCACATAGGTCCTTACAATTCCCTATGATCAGTGCCACATAGGTCCTTACAATTCCCTATGATCAGTGCCCCATCGAGAGCTGTCCTCACAATTCCCTATGATCAGTGCAACATTGGAGACTGTCCTTACAATTCCCTATGATCAGTGCAACATTGAGGGCTGTCCTTACCATTCCCTAAAATTAGTGCAACATTGAGGATTGTCCCTCAATAAAATAAGAACCAGCTTTAAAAACGTATGAGCCCACACTCTGCAACCTGCTTTTGACTACACTGCCTTGAAAAAGTATTTATACCCCTTACAATTTTCCACATTTTGTTGTGTTACAACCAAAAACGTAATTGTTATTTTATTAGGATTTTATGTGATAGACCAACACAAAGTGGCACATAATTGTGAAGTGGAAGGAAAATCATTAAATGGGTTTTCATTTTTTTTTTTTTACAAATAAATATTTGAACAGTGTGGCGTGCATTTGTATTCAGCCCCCTTTACTCGGATACCTGTAACTAAAATCTAGTTGAACCAATTGCCTTCAGAAGTGACCTAATTAGTAAATAGAGTCCACCTGTGTGTAATTGAATCTCAGTATAAATACAGCTGTTCTGTGAAGCCCTCAGAGGTTTGTTAGAGAACTTTAGGGAATAAACAGCAGCATTAAGGCCAAGGACCACACCAGACAGTTCAGGGATAACGTTGTAGAAAAGTTTTTAAAGTAGGGTTGGGTTATAAAAAAGCTTTGAACATCTCACGGAGCACTATTCAATCCATCATTTGAAAATGGAAAGAGTATAGCACAACTGCAAACCTACCAAGACATGGCCGTCCACCTAAACTGAGAGGTTGGGCAAGGAGAGCATTAATCAGAGAAGCAGCCAAGAGGCCCATGGTAACTCCTGGAGGAGCTGCAGAGATCCACAGCTCAGGTGGGAGAATCTGTCCACAGGACAACTATTAGTCGTGCACTCCACAAATCTGGCCTTTTATGGAGTGGCAAGAAGAAAGCCACTTTTGAAAGAAAGCCATAAGAAGTCCCGTTTGCAGCTTGTGAGAAACCATGTGGGGGACACAGCAAATATGTGGAAGAAGGTGCTCTAGTCAGATGAGACCAAAATTTTATTTTTTTGGCCTAAAATCAAAACGCTATGTGTGGCGGAAAACTAACACTGCACATCACCCTGAACACACTATTCCCACTTTGAAACATGGTGGTGGCAGCATCATGGTGTGGGGATTCTTTTCTTTAGCAGGGAAGCTGTCAGAGTTGATATGAAGATGGATGAAGCCAAATACTGGACAATCTTAGAAGAAAACCTGTTAGAGTCTGCAAAAGACTTGAGACTGGGGTGGAGGTTCACCTTCAGGCAGGACAACGACCCTAAACATACAGCCAGAGCTACAACAGAATGGTTTCGATCAAAGCATATTCATTTGTTAGAATGGCCCAAAGTCCAGGTCTAAATCCAATTGAGAATCTGTGGCAAGACTTAAATTGCTTTTCACAGACGCTCTCCATCCAATCTGACAGAGTTTGAGCTATTTTGCAAAGAAGAATGGGCAAAAATGTCACTCTCTAGATGTGCAAATCTGGTAGAAACATCCCCAAAGAGAATTGCAGCTGTAATTGCAGTGAAAGGTGGTTCTACAAAGTATTGACTCAGGGGGGCTGAATACAAATGCACACCACACTTTTTCACACATTTTATTTGTAAAACAATTTGAAAACCATTTATCATTTTTCCTTCCACTTCACAATTATGTGCCACTTTGTGTTGGTTTATCAATGAATACTTTCAAGGCACTGTATATACTGTAGGTAGCTGTAAAATACATAGTTAAGCAACACTTAAAAGGAAAGCATTTGTTCTTTAAATTTAAAGCAGAGTTCCACCCAAAAATGGAACTTCTGCTTTTCGGAACCCTCCCCCCCTCCAGTGTCACATTTTGGCACCTTTCAGGGGGGAGGGGGGAGCAGATACCTGTTTAATACAGGTATTTGCTCCCATTTCCGGGCATAGATAGCTGCATTATCTGCGGGTATCTACGCCACGTCCGGCGCCTCCTCCGTCCCCCCTGCTGTCTTCTGGGAGACACACAGGTCCCAGAAGACAGCAGGGACCATTCGGATCGTGCAGCGCGTCTCGCGCATGTGCAGTAGGGAACCAGGAAGTCTCCTTATTTTAAAAGTCAGCAGCTGCAGTATTTGTAGCTGCTGACTTAAAAAAAAAAAAAATTTGGCGGACCTCCGCTTTAACATTAAACATACAGCACAGAATTCTAGTGGTCCATGTCAGCTAGAAGATCACCAACAGAGCAGAAAAGGAAAGAAACTCAGGTACAGGATTGAGCATTCTGGCTGGCAGCAGGGCCCAGACCAGATTCATCCCCACTCAACCATTCATGAAGCTGCTTGCATAATTTTTTCCAGAATGTAATGTGTTCTGTGAATATAGGCGACGTGGATGAATGATAGGATCCCCTTCCTGCATTCATAAATAATACAAGCAGTTATGTGAATAGACAGCAGGGGCAGAAGGGAGAGCCCGCTCAGCACTGTCCTTGCTCTGACATCAACTAGGATCAACTAAATATTTCCTGGACAAAGGTGCTATCCCAAGGATGACACATCAAAAACTATTCTAACAGTTGAAGGAGGAAGGTCATCACTAGGGGTAGGGACTGAGAAATGCTTTCCTCCTGCCTGACACCAGTCAGTGACATTATTCTCCCAGAATCCTCCTCTTGTGCCTAGGCACAGTCACCTGACTAGAGATGAGGGCCTTTTTAATTATAACATTTTATTTTAATGATACTATTGTATATTGTGTCATGCCAGGAATAAATTCATGCAGACTTAGTAGAGTTACTGATAGGTTTTGCTGTATTTATAAAACTGTATTGTGGAGATTTTACAAAGAGTCATGCAGAGTACATTGTTGCAAAACATGCGTCGTTTTTAAAATTTATGTGCCTAATTTACAGAAACAGTGCGGTCGCTGCAATAAATTATATGCAACTGCAGTAAATCATCTATACTAAAGGACTTGAGCCTAATCCAAATGTTCCCCCAGACAGGGTAGAAATCTCTGTAGGAAAAAGTACAATTGCTATTGTAAATCACCAACAAATGTGAAGCAGCCCAAATTGTGGAGAAAAAGTGCAACGTTCTGAAAACCAGAGGGGGGAAAAAATGAGTGCGTTTTTTTTTTTTTTTTATGGACGCCATGGTTTAAAACATTTGCGCTGAAATGATAGTGACCAAGTCTTTATCAAGCCTCTCCTAATATGTATTTCTCTTATCATCCATGGACTGACACAGTGTCTCTTTACACTTTACACGTGGGTTATGTCCCTGCTTGCAGGAGAAGACCTAGGCAGAATGTGAGATGTTATACATACATTCTAAAAGCCAGAGCTGAACAGCCCCACCCAGGGGGCGGTCCCTCCGGGCATAACCCTCCCACTACAGTCAGCAGACTTCAGTTTTTTTTCTGCCTAGCAGAAGGAGAAGACGTGGCTCTCTCAGGAGCCAGTCTCCTGACCTATTTTATTCCTTTTTGGAATTCTTTTTTATTTTATTTTTGAGAATCTTCTATCAACTGTCGGCTGGGCAACAGGTTGGGTACAAGATATCCTCGTAGTCTTCCCTGTCCGACCATCGAGCGTGCTGATCCTCGCCTTCTGTGCGTGAGACTCAGTTCACGACAGGCCCCATGACTCCAGGGGTGGCCGGGTTTGCTTTCATGCTCCCACGGTCCTCTCAAGACTGAACAGCTCCTGACTGACTGTATCTTTCACGGTGGACCGGGCCGACAGCTACTCAGTACTGCACTGTGATAGTCCTGTCAGAAACACCAGTGTGTCCCTCAGGGGACGGGTAAGTAGTCTCTCCTGCCTGCAGGTGAGTACAAAGGGCTGTGTGTTTCTCTGTGGGGGATTTTCCCTGTCTCCCCCTGTATTTTATTGTCGCTCTCTGTCACCATTGCTGGCGCTGACTGTGTGGGGTGCTTGGGGGTCACACTGTTCTTGGGGGGGCTCATGCTGGTCTGCAATGTATGCCTTGGGGCTTTTTTGTGTTTTTTTTTTTTTCTTGGGGCCTGAGCGCCGAGTGGCGCTGTGCGTGTGTGCTGTTTCATTTTAACTGCGTCATGGCGGCCATCTTGCCGCGGATCGCCTCAGTGAAGTGCGGCGGCCATTTTCTTGTAGCCCGCGCGCTTTTCAGCACTAGTTTGGCCTCTAGCGCTGCTATAGCAGCGCGAATCTCCTCACAGTCTCCTCACAGCTTACCAGCACTGACACAGCGCGGTACAGACAGCGGAACTAAGCGGTCCCTGGTCCGGTTTGGTGAGTCCCCTGGGCGCCCCCTCCTCAGTCAGCACAGCCTGTGGGTGGACTTTTTATCTGAGAGAGTCTCAGAGAGGGACAATATGGAGTCTGTGTCACCAGCTTCCCCTAAAAATGTCAGTGGCAACAGGCAGTGCTTCAGCACTGCGGTCCCTATGGACCTGTTGTGGGCAGCCCTGGAGTCAATTTCTGACCAGGATGGGAGCTGTGTGCAAGCGTAAGGTGCAAAAAGGCGCCCTCTCCCCACTTTATCTACTCGAGGGCAGTGCGCTGATTCAGATATGGGCCTAGCCACTATCGCTCAGGACCCTAGTTCTGAATGTATGGATGGTTTTGAACAGGACATTCCTTATGAGGAAAACTCCAGTTCTGAGTCAGTAAATGACAGGGCGCTTGTTAGTGTGCTCATGACTGCGGTGAGGGACACTCTCAAGCTCAAATGCTGCGGATGCAGAACCTCAGGCGGATACTGTCTCCTTTGGTTCTTTTAAGGCCAGGCCTTCTAAAGGGATTTTTTCCATTGTACTTTCTTTGACCAGCTCATTGATAAGGTCTGTGAAAAGCCGCAGAAGAATTTTTTTATGGTCCCGCGGCGTTTGTCTATCAGGTACCCCTTGAAGATGCCCTACTTAAAAAGTGGGCTTCTCCCCCAGTGGTCGACCCTCCAGTCGCCCGGTTGAACAAGGCCATCACTCTCCCGATGGAGGGGACTCCTGCATTTGAGGACCCCACTGACAGGAGGTCAGAAGTGGTGAGCAGAACCATGTTTGCCTTGTTGGGATCCGCCCTACGACCTGTGGTAGCGGCGACCCTTGTGTCTAAAACACTTACAGGTTGGGCAAAAATGTTGCACCTAGCTGTACAGGAGCATATTCTTCCTCCAGACACAGTTGCTCTGGCCCACCAACTGGTTCAGGGCCTGGTTTCTGTGTGCGACGCCACGCTGAACGCGGCCCCTTTAATATCCAGGGCCTCTGTCTCGGCGGTGGTATTGCGTCGTCTTATCTGGTTGAAATGCTGGTCTGCTGACCTAGCCTTAGGAAGCTCCTGACGGATCTACTATTTTAAAGGCGGTAGACCTTTCGGTGCTGCTCTGGATGACATCGTCATGAATGTCACGGGAGGTAAACGCACTCTTCTTCCTTAGACTAGCAAGGGTGAGGAGGCCCGCCGCAAACAGGGGCCTTCCTTTCCAGCAAAACAGGGGTTTTTTCGTCAGTCAGAGTCCACAGGTAGACCCTCTCAGACTGACGGCAGTGCGGCTGGTGGGCACAAGTGCCCCTGGGTGCGTAAGCCAAACAAGCGGCTCCCAAGCCCGCCTCCGCGTGAAGTCTTGCCTCCGCCCGACTCTGGGGTGGGGGGACGACTTCGCAGGTTCACGGATCGGTGGACCTCCCGAATCTCCGACTGGTGGGTGTGCGAGGTGGTCACCTCAGGTTATAGGATAGTATTCCGATCCTGGCCCCCACACAGATTCTTTCCCTTGAATCTTCCTCTCCTTCCTACCTGTCGGGCAGCCCTCTTGGGGGCTGTACAGGATTTGATCAGGTCCGGAGTGATTGTGCCGGTTCCGTCACAGGAGAGTTTTCAGGGATTCTGCTCGAATCTGTTTGTCGTCCCAAAAATAGGACGTGGTTCGACCTATCCTGGACCTCAAGGCCCTGAATGCCTTCGAGAAGGTGCAGAAATTCCGCATGGGATCCATTCGCACGGTGATCGCTACACTCCACCAAAGGGATTTTCTTCTGGCGTCCTTGGACTTCAAGGACGCCTACTTGCATGTTCCGATCTGCGCAAGTCACCAGAAGTTTCTGCGCCTTGCGATCAGCGAAGTCCACTCTCGATTGTGGCTCTTCCTTTCGGCCTTGCCTGGGCACCAAGGGTGTTCACCAAGGTGCTTGCTCCGGTTCTAGCCTTCTGTTACAGTGAGGTATTGCTGTCGTGGGCTATCTGGACGGTCTTCTGCTATGAGCAGAAAGTGGCTCAGACTTAGAGGAAAGGTGACTATCGTCAATTAGACCCTCAGGGACTTCGGGTGGTTCCTGAACATTCAGGAGTCAGTCCTGGTCCCGACTCAGTGTCTGGAGTCTCTAGTTCTGGTTCTGGACTCCTTGGAGGCAAAGGTATCCTACCTCTGGAGAAGTTGCTGACACTTCAGTCTGCGGTGCGGGTGCTGACATCCCGAACATGGTTGTCAATCCGTTGTTTGCATGAGAGTCCCGGGACTCCTGGTGGCCTCCTTCGCGGCCATTCCGTATGCCCAATCACACACCAGGGCGTTGCAGAAGGAGATCTTGTCCACCTGGGACAAATCCCTGTTGTCCTTGGATCTTCGGATCCAGGTGATTCACCTGGTCAGGGCGTCCCTGACAGGGTGGTTGGGACCCTCGGCTCTTCGGTCCGGAAAGTCGTTCCCCTCCCATCCAATGGACGGTACTCACGACGGACGCCAGCCTGACGGGCTGGGGTGGAGTCTGCGGAGTCCTGTCGGCTCAAGGCCTTGGACTCCGGACGAGCCCATTTACCAATCACTGTTCTGGAAATGCGGGCCATCAGACTGTGTCTCTCCTCAGGTCGGAGAGAGTACGGGGTCGCTCCATCAGGAGCCAGTCGGACAACGCCACGGCGGTGGCGTATGTAAACCATCACGGGGGGACTCGGAGCTCAGCTGCGGCTTCCGAGGTAATGCGTATCCTGAAGTGGGCCGGAAGAAACGTGCCGGCTCTGTAGGGGCGGACTATCTGAGTCGCCAATCGCCAGACGCCGGACCAGGAAGAGTGGTCCTTGCATATTTCAACTCCTTTGCCGACGGGGGGGCACGTCGGATGTGGACCTGATGGCCTCTCGACTCAGTCGCAAGGGTCGAGGTTGTGGCCAGATCCAGGGATCCTTGGGCGATGACTCGGATGCGTTGGTGGCCCCATAGGGTCCTTATCGCCTGATATAAACTCCGGTGATCCTAATTGTTCCGGATTGGCCTCAGCGTCACTGGTACGCTGATCTGGTACATCTCGTTGCGGACGTTCCCTGGCGGTTGCCGATGAGGGAGGACCTTCAGTCTCAAGGTCCTATGTTTCATCCGGCTTACAGTCTCTGGCTTTAACGGCAGAGCTGTTAAAAGCCAGGTGTTGAGGGACCGAGGTCTCTCGGACTCTGTCATTTTGACCATGTTAAGGACACGGAAGTCTTCCTCCAGGCAGATCTATCACTGTGCCTGGAAAGCTTATATCGCCATATGCAAAGCGCTGGACTGGCGTCCTCGGACGTATTCCGTCCCCAGAATCCTGCGTCCTCTACAGTGTGGAGTGACCCAAAAGCTTGCTTTTGAGTACCATCAAGGATCAGTTTTCGGCCTTGGCCGTCTTCTTTCAGCGACCTCTAGCGGGTCATTTCTTGGTTAGCACCTTGTGTTGGGGGTTCGTCATGTGCTCCCTCCTGTCAAGCCTTCTCTCCCACCGTGGGATCTGAATTTGGTGCTCTAGGTCCTCCAGGAACCTCCTTTTGGGAATATCCGGGATATTCCTCTCTTGTCTTGTCTCAGAAGGTGGCCTTTTAGTGGCAATCACTTCTGTTTGACGAGTGTCTGAGTTGGCGGCTTTGTCCTGCAAGTCGCCATATTTAGTCATCCATAAGGATAAGGCGGTGTTGCATCCGCGACCTTCCCTTTTGCCAAAGGTGGTGTCTACCTTTCACCTACATGAAGACATTGTCCTCCCGTCTTTGTGTCCTCACCCATCGCATCCCAGAGAGTTTGCGCTGCACATATTGGAGGTGGTACGAGCCTTACGGGTGTACCTGTCTGCTACTGCTTCTATTCGGAAGTCCGACTCACTGTTTGTGACTGTCTCTGGTCCATAACAGGGCCAAGCGGTTTCGTCTGCCATCATTTCTAGGGGAATCAGACAAACCGTCATTCAAGCCTATGCTCTCAAAGGGCGGGCGCCTCCCTTTCCGGTTACGGCGCATTCCACCAGGGCAATTGGTGATTCCTGGGTTTTCCGACATCAAGCGTCGGTTGCACAAGTGTGCAAGGCGGCGACCTGGTCGTCTGTTCATACCTTTTTAAGTTTTTTTATAAGGTTGATGTGGCTGCATCTTCGGATGCTTCCTTCGGCCGCAGGGTGCTGCAGGCCGCTGTTTAAAGTTGCGACTCCTCCGTTGAGGAGATCTGCCTTCTTGGAGTGAAAGTTTTGGTTTTTCCATTTATACTGCTCCCATCCCTCTTGACACTGCTTTGGGACATCCCACGTGTAAAGTGTAAAGAGACACCGTGTCAGTCCATGGATGATAAGAGAAAATAGGATTTTTTTGTACTCACCGTAAAATCCTTTTCTCTGACATCCATGGACTGACACGGCACCCACCCTTCCTTTTTAAGTTTGTACTGCTTTGTTACGAACTGAAGTCTGCTGACTGTAGTGGGAGGGTTATGCCCGGAGGGACCGCCCCCTGGGTGGGGCTGTTCAGCTCTGGCTTTTAGAATGTATGTATAACATCTCACATTCTGCCTAGGTCTTCTCCTGCAAGCAGGGACATAACCCACGTGTAAAGTGTAAAGAGACACCGTGTCAGTCCATGGATGTCAGAGAAAAGGATTTTACGGTGAGTACAAAAAATCCTATTTTTTGTTGTATTTTAATAATTGAGGCCTTAGTGTTGTTATTTGTGTAAAAGCTTGAAAGTCTTTGAAATTGCGGTCAGTAACTGAAGTATGTCAGGACAAATGCACCGACCCAACTGACCTTTGGCTACATTTCCTGGGAGATAAATGACCGCAGCATAGTCTGGTTGCTCGGCCCCTGATGGCCACTTTCCCAAAGCCTGTCATTGCTGTGTAGTGTTGAGGTATGTTTTCAATTAGTATTATTACAGATGCTGCTAGACTAAATATTAAACTGGTAGGAGGAATTTATGTCTTTAATTGTAATTTTTTTTTTTTATAATGTAAGAGCTGGCGTTTGTGCTGTGTCTGCTTCGTAGAGTCAGCAGAGATTAAAAAGCCGCTGGAATTTGTATAGATGTAGAATATGATCAGGTTTTATATATCATGTAAAAGATGGGAACAGCGCAAAAGTGGGATCCAAAAGTTTTGTAATAGAAAAAGCAATCAAACTGAGTTATTTGAATAAGATATTTAATGCTGAACTCCAGTCTGATATAAAAGACGCCAACGAATGCAGCTCTGTAATCATTATTATATCAGTAAATGTATTTTTTAATGAAAAAAACAGTAAGTACTTAAATTTTGCTTGGTATCAGCTTATTGTAGTTTTTGCATAACAGAGCTTGACTATTTGATGAAGAACCAGTAAAAGAAGCCAAGTTCATGTACTGATGAGAAGAATGCTGATATAAAGAAACAGCAGAGTGACCAAGAGATGAGCTCATCATTGTGCTGCTTCTCCTTTCACTGTCCAGTCACAGGCTGGTGGCTGATCCTGGATGACCCAGGCTTAGAGGAAGTGGGTTGAATGATGTTGGCCATCTAGCAGCAGATAAAGTACTGCAAGGAAAATCTCTGGATTGGGTGCTTGTTCACACTGAAACGCTCACGTTCCCATGTGGTCCCCTGAATTATGGTTTTGACAGCCCATTCGTTTCAATGGGCTGCCAAATGTGGAAAAAGTAGCACAAGTACTACTTTTTCAGATCATGCCGCACCAAACTACATGGTACCACGGTGCTGTGCGGTTTGGTGGCTGCAAACGCACCACGTTTGCAAAATGCGTTTGGGGTGTCATTAACAATTAATTGGCACCCACAAGAGTATCACGTTCATGTGTAGTGTAAGGGAGGTGGATTTCACTGGCAGGATCAGCAGGGGTTTGTGGGACATTGCAGGGGGCTAAGCAAAAACTGTAAGTGCATATGTCCTTATAATAAAGTGTTGCAGCATATCATTTTTATAATTCCTAGTTGTACTTCTATGGCCCAATGACATGTTTTTGATGAGCTAAGGACATTACACTCTAAGGTTCTCTCGGGGCAGAGACAGATCGTAATTGTTGCACATACAAAGCTGTTTGACCTGACAGCCTGACCATATAGAGGTACAATGATGGCAGTGGACTACTGATATGAATATGTTTCATGCTTAATTTTTTAATTAAAAAAAACTGTGCCTTTAAAAAAAAAGACAAATGTTAAGGAAATTGTGAAATCTGTATATAATTGTATTCTATTTTGTATGTTTGTCTATGCATTGCACACGGCACTAATAATGTTTTCATTCCATGTTTGCATTCGAGTCCTGATTAGAATTAGCCTGCCTATGTTACGCCCCTTGTTACCATAAAAGTACTAATACAATATTAATGTGATACCTACTTAATCATGTGTATAAAAAAACTCTAAGTGCGACAAATAAACAGAACAACTATTTGGAAAGATGCTGAGTGTATATTTTGTGTCTGTTCCCTACTGCAGTAGTTATTAATTTGGAACCACTAATTAATATGAGGAAAGGAGTTGCGAATCTATAAAATTTCTGGAACAACCAACTCCACCCCCCCCCCCCTGTGGCCCCTCAAACTCTCCACCAGAGAGTTTACTTTATTAAGCTATATGTGCTGTAGTATAAATATGTATTTCTATAGGGCACAGCGAACTGCATCACATCAGTCCTTGCCATAGGAGCTTACAGTATAATGCAGCCTTTCCCAATCTTTTTTTACATTAGTGGGACCCTTAACATTTTCAGATCTCAAAGAACCCCTGCTAAATTCATCGGAGGTCAGTCGGGAGAATGTCCCTATATTTAGAGGCGGTCAGTGAGAAGAATGCCCCCATTACACTGGTGGTCAGAATGCAACATTTACAGACAACTAAAAAGATCATTGCTGTCATGCCGTTGGCTCTGCCAAGTGGTGATGGGCCACAACTATGGTGGCACCATCATATTTATTAAGCAATGCTTGAGGAACCCTAGGTTTCTACAGTACCCTGGTTGAGGTTGGCTGGTCTAATGTCTCTACCGAGTCATATAGATAAATTCTGGGGTAAGCTTGATCAGGAATCAACCTACCAATAGAACTTTGATTGTGAATGGAAACCTATACATTGGGAGATACAAAATGACTGCATTATTTACCTCTAGGCAGCCCTGGAAAAAAGAATATCCTAATGTTATGTTTCCTTTAGAATCCACTCTGAGAATTGATTGCCCTTCCTGGCGTTTGGTCCATTTCAACACAAAATGACATTGTTTCTGCCTAATTTCTGTCATTGCTTTGCACATGGTTCATTGAGAACCAAGACCTAAGCACTATTTATAACTTTCAGTGTTACATGATTCTTGCACAAAAGCCTGAGTAGGTGTGGGGAAGAAAAAAAGAAATTAAATAGTGGAAAGATATATTTAGGTTTTCTGTAATTAAAGCACAAGCTTTGCATTTGTTGTTGCCACAGGAAACTCCGCTCTTTGCAGCAATCTAATGTTAGCACGCATTTCAGAGTCCTCGCACACATAGACCTGAATTAATGTATTTTTTAAAGGGAAATGTGTATTGTTTTTCATTATTTTTTAGGCAAGGTTTATGTGTCTGCTTTTGCTAATTTTTCAGTGTGCGTTGTACATGCATTTTCATGCATGTTCCTTATTTTGTTGAGAATCCCTGGACATGAAAATGCACAAAATAGTCTGACGTGACTTATTTTTTACCAGCGCAGTGCCTAGATGTGAATGACATCTTTTGGATTCAATATATTTTTATGACGCATTCATTTTTTTTGTTTCAAAAAAGCACATAAAAACATGAAGGCGTGAACCAGGCCGTAAGGTACATGTAAAAGACATCCGCTTGATGTAAATGATCTTGCTAATGTGTGTTACTATCCAAAATTGACTTTAAAAAAAAAAAAATAGAATGAAGTGTTCTTTGCAATAGAGAATGTTTGTTTATACTTGCCTATCTGCTTTGGATCTTTGCCTATCTGCCTTGGATCTAAAGAGCTACGACCACCCAAAGAGTTTTCACATTTGACTCATTTCAGTGTGTGTGTCGGATGCCTGGTCCCACTGCAGGCTTTGGTTCCATCTGAAGGTAATTGTGTCAATACAGGTCATTGTCTTCCAGTTTTGCGGTATTGTCATCCTGCCAAGTGCTCTTCCAGTGGAGACTCCAAGTGGTCATGCTGATGCACATTGCACTGGCTTGTTCCACTATTGACAGCACCTTTCCTGAGAAATCCCAAACACCATGTTGATCTGTGTTTTTACAGTCCGACTTACAATGTGACATAGGGGACACTTGGGTCTGTTCACATCGCCACGAAACTTCACAGTGTGGTATTTTTTACTTGGCATGTCAAATTGACCATGTGATGCCGCTTGCCAAACTTCCCCATCGACATCAACAGTACCACTCTGCAACTTCATGCAAAACTCTTGCCACGTGGGAGCCATGTGGTATTTCAATGTAGAACCCCCCCCCATTCCAGAAAAAAATGAAGCTGTAAATTGTCTTTCAACCATCTGAAAAAACAATCTGCTGTGGATTGCTTTTCATAGGGGCGGTAGAGCCTGTCGCCTGCGTGAAAGAGGCCTTAGACAGGCATTGCTGTGAAAGGCTCCCTTTTACATTTGAATGCAGTGCCACTTAAATGCATATGTTTCAACACAAAATTAAGTAAAAGGCTGTGTTTGATCTGCTTTGCCTGCAATGGAAATGCTTCTCAATAGGACCTGCTGCGTCTAATGTAGCATAACCTAAAAGAAAACAGATGAAATGTAGCTATGGTACTGCCATCCACACTGCACTATTGAGGAAATGGGAATGTGCTTCACACGTAGGAAAACATCTCCAATCTACTTGAGCCCTTGCTGGGGTGGAAGGTCTTCTAGAAGCTGAGATAGAAAGGGATGTAGAGATCATAAGCAGATGGGAATTATGATAATCTTGTGTATAGTCTTCATCCATTTTGTCACTAGGTTATGTGTTTATTACTGGGACAGTTGAAGAGGAACTGCCTCCCAGCCCCTGTGTAATTTATTATTTTTCATTCCCTCTTACTTAGTATCCTGGATTAACTAAAAAAAATTGTATTGAGAATAGGCCTAATCTCAAAAAACAAAACAAGCGCTAATGGGATAATAGACCAGATATGATGGACTTGCCAACATTAATGGCTACAGGTATCCTGGATTGTCCTCCAAAAATACGTACTTATACATGCAGCAAATCCAGCATTGTCCTCCTACAGTCCACCACCACATGGCAGGTCCTGCACCACTATCATCTTTAATGTCGTAAGCAGGGGGCCGCTGTCTCTTCCAGGAAGTGACAGTTTACCCTCTGATGACGTCCCCAGAGTCTGCAGGCGAGTGGGAAATCATTCACCTAGGTGAGAATCCCAGAGGTCCTGGGAGATGTCCCTCGAAAAAAAGGTGTTAGGAAAAAAAAAGTCACATTCTGAAATGGGTGGGTAGGTAACGAGGTGGTGATCTGCTTTTAGAAAAAGGGTGTGCTATAGGAAGCAACGTACTGTCTGCCCTTTAAGCAATGCTATTGTTGGACTGTACAGTCCACCGGTTAGAAGTCTGTAAAGGATATGACTACATGTTACTTGAGCTACAGAGAGTCATCTGAGTCAATACACCCCTCCCCCTACAGCTCTGCTGATTTATTTGACTCATTTATATAGTGCTGACACTTCTGCAGAGCTTCACAGAGAGCATTGAATCATTTTAGATCCCTAATGTCCCTACCACAATCAAACAAGCATGCACAAACAGTGGGACCACTAGAGCCTTGGATAGAAGAAGCCAATTAACCTACCAGCATGTTTTTAGATGGTTAAAGAAACTTGTGCAACCTTACAGAGAATATACAAACTCCCAACCCTAGAACCACAAAACAAGTATCTGCCACTTCTCCACCATTCTACCTATAAAGCCTCGCACACACGATCAGAAAATCGGACAAAAAACATTGCTTTCGAAGCGATCGTACGGTAATCTGATCGTTGGTACACAGCTTTCGAGAGCCGATCAGGGACCATTCATCCAAAATTATTCAAAGAGCCAGACAAACTAATTTTTTCTCATTTTGTTCATAACAGATCGTGCAATTTTAGTTTTAATCATTACAGAGCAAGACTACGAATGCTAACCTCTTAATTTTCAATATGAGACTAGCATGCAAAAAAAAAAAAGGAAGATAATTTGTCCAATTATTCTCATCGTGTGTGCGAGGCTTAAGGCTCGGTTCACACTAGCAGACTCCAAAGTCGTGCGATTTTCAGTGCAACTTTGGAGTCTGACTTTGATAAGACATTTACACTCTCTGGCATGGAAACTGATTCAATGTCGGATCAAAGTAGTGCAGGAACCTTTTCTGAAATTTGCAGCGACTTCACTAGTATCAATTGGAACGGCTGTTATAGAGATTTATGGCATTTTACATGTCCTGCTACTTTGGGTCTCAAAGCTGGATCCTAAGCCTCAGAAATGTGAACCGAGCCTACACTATCGGCCCACAAAGATTCGCCTGTCCGTTTTACAGGCGGATCTGAGCAGGCCACCCATTGACTTTTATGAGCAGGCGGATGTCAGAGGAGATGTGTCCGCTGACACTCGCCTGCCATCCGATCCGATAAGATCCGCTAAAAACAGATGGATGGTGATACGTTCACCTTCCATCCAGCAGATCGGATGGGATCAGATGAAAAGGGACATGCTGTCCATTTTTTCATACTATCTCCCCATAGAGAACAGCATGGCTCTGACCGGTCCGTCTCTGCACAGTGGGCAGAGACGGACCTGTCATCCCTCTGTTCAGCGGGGATCAGGGGAGCGATCCCCCGTTGAGCGGATCCGCCCCGTGTGAAAGGTGCCTAAATGTGAAGAAGAGCTGTATTTGTAATAGGTTACAGTGTATCATTAGTCAAACCTTTTTGTTTTTTTAGTTTTGAGAACGGTCATGTTTTTGCTTTCTTTGTACAGTTGGGGAGATTTTCCTTCATTTTCTGTCCCAGAGACACCAGCAGGAAGTGAAAGAAAATTTCTCCAAAGATGGAAATTCCCTCTTAGACCCCTTTCACACTGATGGCGTTTTGCAGGCGCTATAGCGTTAAAAATATCACCTGCAAACCGCTTTAAAACAGCTGCTCCATTCACTCCAGTGACTCGGGCTTTCACACTGGAGTTGTGCGCTGGCAGGGCGTCAGAAAAAGTCCTACCAGCAGCTTCTTTGGAGCGCATTAGGAGCGGTGAACTCACCGCTCCTAATGCGCTCCTGCCCATTGAAATCAATGGGCAGCACCCCCGTGCCTCTAGTGGGGGTTAAAAGCAACCCTCTAGCGGCTGAAATGCGCCGCAAATCCGACGGTAAAGCGCCAATAAAAATAGCAGCGTTTTACCGCCGATGCTCGGGGTGGCACAGTGTGAAAGGGGTCTTAGTGGTCCCTGGCAGCTGTAAAATTTAGAATTAAAGTCAATTTCTGTCCCATGACAATGGTCAGATACAGACAACAGCAACATGACAGAGGTTCGAACTCTTCCATAAACTGTCTAAAACTAGATTTAAAAGGTTTTGCTAAAAATGCAAGTTAATGAGAATTGCAGATGAGGTATTTTTAATGCTAGCCAAGCTTACTTGGCTTCCGAAATCACAGGCCCTTGTGTGCCTCATAATACTGTAAGTAAATGATAAATATAATACATTGTTCCTTTCAAACAAACTAGCCTTTCAAATACCTGCCAAATTGCCCGGTTGGGTGTGGTAAAGGTAAATTCCTGGCTAGGTATTATATTATATAAGGTGGGAAAATGAAGGTCCAAGCCCCAGTTTGGTGCATTTGTGGTAATCCTTGACATCATGCACATTCACTGCTAAGGTGAAACTGTAGTTCATTTGGGAATTGTGTAAAGAAACACCTAAGGTTTGTCCCATGTAGTCTTGGCATTCATTCACTCCTTGCCTGGAAGTCTGCTTGAAGGCTTCATCAGTGATATTTGAGTGTTGGTAGATGTATATTGTGGGTAGAAATTACATCAAGTAACTCTTCCTTGCAGTAAGATTGCTGCCATTTTCTGCAGTACAGCACAAGAGCACTTTGTTGCTAATACGTGACAAGACGGGTATCCTCTAATTCAGTGTTTCTCAACTCCAGTCCTCAAGGCGCCCCAACAGGTCATGTTTTCAGGCTCTCCATTATTTTGCACAGGTTATTTGATCAGTTTAACTGCTTTAGTAATTCCCACAGCTGTTTCATCTGAGGGAAATCCTGAAAACATGACCTGTTGGGGCGCCTTGAGGACTGGAGTTGAGAAACACTGCTCTAATTATAGATAAAGAACCTAGCTGTATTGTTTCTGGCTTATTCCTTATCATGCAGACATCTCAGCCTTTTGCAAAACGCGTGAACAAATTTAATCCAGTATTTTCTATAAAACTGGTTGCTACTATTGCACTACACTGTAGCAGTATTGCATTGCAAACAAGCCTACATGCCGCATTTTTCATTTGTTATCCTTTGTAGTCATATCCAAGTTTGTGGCATTGGACATTCCAGCGCCACATGCCAGTGCATGTTAACGCTAAACTCTGGAATAAGCAGGTGTTGTCTAAATGTATGAGGCATGTGTATTACAATCTTGATGTGCTTTGTGTATTTCCTGCAGATTAAAGCATTTGTTACCATAAAAAAAAATAACAAAGATCCTGTCCCTTTTTAAAGCATAAATAACAGCACAGTGCTTGTGCTGTGTAATTTGCCCCCCTGCATCACCTGAAATACCTGGCTGATCCTGACAGTTTCTGCCCTCCCCCTGTAAACTGACCATGGTTTATCATGGCTGCTGAGCCCTGACACCGTGGACAGTTTATGTGCCTCCTTCATCCGCTCTCTGTCCTCTTCTCCCCCTCCCTCCCTGCCTGTCGGCTCCTAACAGGACTCGCCCCTCCCCTCCCCGCCTGCTGCTGAAATAACTTTAGTATTTTAAGGCAATCCCCTGTGTTTAGATAATGCAATATCTCCAGTGTAAATGCTTTATTAAAAAAATACCTCCTGTATACCTTATTTCCAAGCACCGCTTAGTGCTCACATGACCCTAGCGCCTCTCAATATATAAAGCAAATAATGTGGCGCTTCCTCAATACAATAAATACATTAAAGTGTAAAAACTAAAATAGATAAATAAGTATAAATGTAAACAATATAATGCAAATAATCAAATGAAGTGTCTGTATACGCAATTCAATGAAATACAAAAAGTGCTCCGTGCACAAAAAAAATTCTGCGTAAACAATTCCAGTACAATGTTAAAATGCTCCGTGCAAAGAACTTCAGTGCAAAAATACATGTTCCTATAGTAATGTCACCATCCAAAGTGCACACATAAGTTCAAAAATTCTTTCAAAGTGTGGAACTTCCACCATCCATGATCATAGTGTGACCCAGCCTCTCACCTCAGTGAAAGACCCCTACAGGTCTAGTCGCGCTTCTGGTGTCACTCTTTAGGTGTCAGCAGCTGTCTGCTCCTTCTTGAAACACAACCATTAGCTTCTCAATATCTCAAACACATGACCTTCAGACTGATAGACCGAGTAGCAACTGCTATTCCATTCCCACCAGAAACCGTTTTCTGGTGATCAAAACGTTATTAACCTGAACTTAATTCTTCCGTGCACAGGAGGGGGAGGTTAAAGCTCCCCTAACCGCAGCAGCTCCTAAAATTATGGTTAAAGCCTATGTGTACATTGACACATAGGCTTTTATGGAGTTGAGTTTAGGAACTTTGGCAAAAAAAAAACACCAAAAGCTCCTTATCTCGAAGTGTAAATGAAGCCTAAGACACAAACTGAAGACCCTGCTTTGTGGCTGCTGTGTTAAATCGTCACATCAAGCCATCGTCTTTCATATTTGGAAAACTCAAACCACATCATGCTAAGGCCTTGGCTTTAATGCTTGAGTCACCAACCCAGAACAAGTATACAGATAAGGCAAGCCTTAGAATATGCAATTTTCTTGACTGTAACCACGGGTTGCAGGAAAAATAAAATTTGCTCCATTCAGTTAGTGTCGATGGGGACCCCCCCCCCCCCTGCATACAGCCATTATGCCGAAAGAGCACAATGATTACTGTCTATAGCCATTGGCAATAATTGCATGCTGAAAATCTGTCACACTGCTTGTCATTGGACTGAATTTTGTACAATCATCCTGGCCATAGATGGATCAAATCTCGGCCGATCCCTACTGAACTGGTCGAGATTCGATCCATCTATGACTGGCTTTAGACGTGTCCACTTGAGTATTTCTGAACAAAATATTACAGCGCACACAAGCAAGAATGACATTTACCTCCTGCTAGGCTATTTAAAACACCTGAACATTTAAAAAAAATATGGCGATTTGGGGTTTGGTCACACCATATGGCTATATGGTGCTTAAGCCCACTTACTGCGTCAAAGTACCCCATTATCAGTGGGTCCTACGCTATCCATAGAATGAACCATGGGAGAAATACACTCCTCTATATGGGAGAACTAAAGTACCCCTCCTATAACACAGGTGGACAGTAAAAAGAGGCAACGATGGGGTAGTGGGGTTCTCCAATAGACAAACAAAGATTTGGGGGGCACACCCTAAAAGCTGCATTAAAGATGGTGCAGCTGTTCTTGTTAAAACATGGTGCAGCCATAAGACCATACAAACAGAACAAAATATTACAGCGCATAATGGGGTACTTTGACGCAGTAAGTGGGCTTAACCACTTCCCGCCCGGTCAATAGCATATTGACGTCCGGGAAGTGGTTCTGTTATCCTGACTGGACGTCTATTGACGCGCCCAGTCTGACACGCCGCATCTCCGATCGTGATAAGAAGCCTCTGTCAGAGGCTTCTTACCACGTGATCAGCTGCGACCGATCACAGCTGATCATCGCGTGAACCAGGAACTTCCGTCAAAACGGCATTCCTCGGTTCACGCTGACAGGGGGAGCCGATCGGCGGTTCTCCCTGTCAGAGGGGGGGATAATCAGCACATTGATTATCAGCACAGCCCCATCAGATGTACCTAAAAGCTGCCAATCGGTGCCCAGTCAGTGCCCCATCATAACCCCCTGCCAGTGCCCAATAAAGTGCCAATTAGTACCCACCAAAGTGCCAATCAGAGCCCACCACAGTGCCAATCAGTGCCCAGCAGTAACACCTGTCAGTAAAAACAGTAATCAGTACCTGCCCATCAGTGCCGCCTGTCAGTGCCACCTATCGGTGCTGCCTATTGGTGCCCATCAGTGATGCATATCAGTGCCCATCAATTCTACATATCAGTGCCACCTTATCAATGCCAACTCATCAGTGCCCGTCGGTGAAAAAGAAAACAACATTTTATAACCGAAACTAAGAAAAACTTTATTTATTTCTTTCAAAAATTACGTTTTTTATTTTGTTTGTTTAGCAAAAAATAAAAACCCCCGTGGTGATCAAATACCCCCAAAAGAAAGCTCTATTTGTGGGAAGAAAATTATAAAAATTTAGTTTGGGTACAGTGTTGCATGACTGCGCAATTGTCATTCAAAATGCGACAGCGCTGAAAGCTGAAAATTGTCTTGGGCAGGAAGGGGCGAAAGTGCCGGGCATTGAAGTGGTTAAGCACCATATAGCCATATGGTGTAACTAAATCCACATATTTTTTGAAAATGTTCAGGTGTTTTAAATAGCCTTGCAGGAGGTAAATGTTGTTTTTGCATGTGTGCGCTGTAATATTTTGTTCTGTTTGTATGGTCTTATGGCTGCACCATCTTTAATGCATCTTTTAGGGTGCCCCCCCCCCAAATCTTTGTTTGAACTTGAGGATTTCTGACTCCATCCTGAAACCAGCGTGCTGTATGCTTTTTCGGGGGCTGTGACCCAGATGTGTTGAAGCCAGAGATAGCCAGGCAACAAATTTTTGGAACAAAACCATGGCAGCCCACATATTTCTCTCCTGACAAATGAACGTTAAAACCCGATCTGTCAGATTATGCACCAGTGCTTAGGCTGCTTTCTGATCTGCAATTACTCTGTACAGGGTTATTGTGTGTGTTTGCTTTCAAGGCTATTAATTAGCCAGAGTGTCCATTTCCTACAGGTAAATCGTATATAGCCATTTATACCACTTCTAATAGCTGTTTCCAGTGGATACAATTTGCAGTGTTTTTCCCCATCTTCGTGAAGGTTAAAAGCCCATAATATGTTTGTAAGTAGGTTGAAAAGCAGCTAATCCTTTTATTTCCTTGCCCTGTCCATTAGTTTGCAGATGGCAGAATTTGAAAGTACCCATAATTTAGTCTCTAGAGCGATGCGTCTTCCTGGGAAGTCATTGGTGACCTTTGTATGGCTGAGAGGCTCAGAGGCTCACTTTGACCCTGCTCTTGCATAAAATATTAAACATATTCAGCTCTGGTCTCTAAATGACCTCGGTGCTTTATTATTTGCCTATAGGAGCACTTTTCCTGAGATTGTGCTCGGTACTGATGAATGCATGGAAGGATAGGTGTATAGCGTTTAGAAAAAAAAAAAATCTTTCTGAGAAAGCTGCTCGAGCAGCCAAAAGCTCAGAAATCCAGACAAAGAGATTCTTTCTCAGCTCGTATCCCTTTGTTCTCCAATAGCAGTGCAGTGTTTTGATGGAGGAAAGTTAATTTAGCTCCTCTTTGAAAATGTCTTTCCTTAAAAATACACTTTGCTGTTTTATGAGGAATTTATTTTCTGCCTTTCAGGGACTGAAAGACAAAATACAGCCTGTTTGATGGGTTTAGAAGAGGGGAAAATCTTAATAATCAAAGGATTTCAAATAATTTGTGGCCGTCTGAAAAAGACAGGTTTTTTTATTTATTTTTATTTCCCCTTACTTTATTTTGTATATGGGTTGGGGGAATCTGCCATCTTGTGTAG
This sequence comes from Rana muscosa, assembly GCA_029206835.1. Classification (NCBI taxonomy): domain Eukaryota; kingdom Metazoa; phylum Chordata; class Amphibia; order Anura; family Ranidae; genus Rana; species Rana muscosa. The sequence continues at coordinate 197,144,255 of CM055123.1, forward strand.
AATATGTTCTTTATATACGTAACATTGGTTGAAGGTCAATATGATTTTATGTACTCAAACTAAGATAGCATTTTTAGATCCATAATTTTAAAGTGGAACTGAATTGACAGACTTTTTCCCTTCCTAAAATGTAGATTTATTATCCTGAATGTGGCCTTTTAAGCTTCACTAGGACACAGCCCATTGGAAGAGCAGGTGCATTGCATGCGTACATTTTGGCTCCATTGACTGTAATGGGAAAGTTGGTACATTGCTGATGTATGGATCGATGGGCTACAGTCTAAAGAGTGGCATTGCATGTGTGCATCCCACTGGCTTCAGTCTTTTAAAGTGGAAGTTCACCCTGGACTTAATCTATGAACAATAAGCATCTATTCTATATAATACATGTATCTTGATAAATGCATAGCACCATGTTTGACTTCTGTCCACGCTCCAGATGTCCAGCAGTCAACACTGAAAACTGTCAGTCATTTATGAGCGATGCCATGCAATTCATGGCATTTTACAGTCTCCCTCCTGTTGTCTATGTCTTTGACAGCATCAAGACAGAAGAAACAATTCCCAGTTAGGCTTTGCAATTAGAAGACATAGCATTGGGGTAAGAAAGGTGGGGGGATGGGGGGGTAGCACAACACCATGAGTTGTATGGTGTTACTCATAAAAGGCCGGCAGTTTCCAATGTGGATTGCTGGATAACCAGAGTACAGACAAAAGTCAAACATGGTGCTGTGCATTTATTAGGGTACATGTATGGCTGTTCAAAGTGGATGTAAAGGCTCAAGGTTTTTTACCTTCATTCATTCTATGTATGAAAGTAAAAAAACCTTCTGTGTGCGCTCTCTCTCTCTGGCTGAGACAGCAGCAGGAGCCATTGGCTCCTACTGCTGTCAATCACAGCCAGTGAGCCAATAAGGAGAGAGTGGGGTGCGGCTCTATGTGTCTTATGGACGCATAGAGTATGGTTCGGGAGCAAGTACGCACCAGGGCCCCCATAGCAAGCAGTTTGCTATTGGTGGCACTGGTCAAGGGGGAGGAGCCAGGAGTGCCAGTGAGGAACGCAAGAAGAGGAGGACTGGGGCTGCTCTGGGCAAAAACACTGCACAGAGCAGGTAAATATAACATGTTTGTTATTTATAAAAAATAAAAAAAAATTGAACCTTTAATACCACTTTAATGATAATAGCATAACTTATAGGGTGAACTTCCACTTTGAAGGATGATGCAAAGGTCCGGCTGAGTGAAGGGGGAACTTACATTAGTCGGATTTAAAATCCTTTTTTTTTTTTTTTTTTTTTATAATACGTGTTTACAGGAATGAGTGAGTAAATAATGTTTGGCATTTAAATTTTAGTTTTATTTCCACTCTAAAAAAGAGAGTTGCAACCAATCAGACTCCAATAAAATCTGGGTGCCATAGGTTACTGTGCTTTACATTACTCTAGCTTTTGTTACACTGGCTTATTATTGAGGCCTGCTAGTGTATAGGTGAAAATACTATAAAGTCAGATTTCTAGTCTGTGCTGGAGGGAGAATGTAAACGGTAGATTGTTCTATATGAAGCCTCCTGTAATAATAATATGAATTAGGAGTTTCCATATGTAAATATTTACTGTACATACTTTGTGATATAATTGAAAATCTAAATGCAACTTACATTCTAGGCGTCCAAACATTTTTGGCTCAGGAAGGCTTGCCTGCACCCTCCTATACTGAGGTTCATTAAGTTAGCATTGCTAATAAGGGTAAAAATAATACTTTCCCTTAAAGCCAACCCAATACCCAGTTGTAATCTGTGTATGTAAGTTGTAAACTGCCAAAGGATTTGTAATTCTTTTTAGCCAGTCCTGTGATTCAGACAGCACAGCCAGATGCATGACCTCCATGCAGACTACTACAGCATAGCCATGGACCTGGCCTAGCCCGTGCTCTAGGCAGTGAAGGAGCAGTAGCATACTTCATCTCCGTGTTCCACCAATCTCCATAAGCATGTTCACAGTGTTAGTTTAACAGTGTTGTGCTAAACAATAGATCTCTAAATGGTTCTGGGTGCTATGTGCTACCACTCCCTCTTCTAGTTATGCTGTGCTATACCAGCAGGCTGGTAGCAAGACAAATTTAGGTAATTATGCTGTGTTCTATCAAACACACATTGGATTTTTTTTTCTTTTTTTAACAAATACATAATCAAATTAAGCAGCATTTTTTTTCTATCTGCTTCAAGTTGACAAATCACTTTAAATATGTGAAAATATAATACATAGCATTGTTATGTAAATCAAGTTTTTAATTTAGGTTTACTGACCCTTAAAATATTTCAGGGTAGTTTAGAGCGGCAGTTCTTTGTCAATTAGACATATATCATGAGCCGCTTTCAAGGTCACTGGTTCAGTAGAATCCCAGGTCAGCGGTTTCCCATAGAAGGCCAAGACCGCAGCAAGCCCTGTTGGTCACCTGGGGCCCCTCTCCTGGTTTGTGCTGCACTGATTGTAAGGCCTGATTCACACCTATGCATTTTTAGTGCTTTTTGCATTTTGCAGATCTGCACTACAGTCCATTCAACATGGTTTCCTATGGAACACCTTCTGTAGTGCAAAAGGCAAAAAGCACAAATAATGCATAGGTGTCAATCGGGCCTAATGTGGTATGTAGAAGAAAAAAAAGATGTGTGCAAGAAAAAAATAGCGTAATGCATCCAGCATAATTTAGATTCTACAGCCAAAATGGCTTTGCCTCAAGGCAGATATAAGATGCCTGTTGGCTGATACCTGTCATTTTACCTAATGTAAATCTTCGTACACACGGTACGATTGTTGGCCAACCGAGCGTCTGATTTTTGTCAAAAGGGCGTGTGCCAGGATCTTGTCTTGTATACTAATGGTACACAATTGTCGTGCCACAAACACGAACGTAGTGACGTACTATGAGCAATTTCAGCTCTTGAGCGCCACTCTTTGAACCCCTTCTGCTAATTTCGTGTTTGGTGAGCATTGATTCCGAGCATGCGTGTTTGTACTTTCGACTTTTGTGTGACGGACTTGTGTACTGACCATACGAAAATCGGAGAACAGACCGTTGTCCGCCGAAAATTTACTAGCCTGCCATCCAACATTTGTTGGAGGAAAGTTGGACAACAATTGTCAAAAGGAGCGTACCAACGGTCAGATTTTAGGACAACAGTCTGTCAACAGACAATCCCCTGCCAACAATCATACCGTGTGTACGAGGCTTTAGACCGTGTATGGGGCACCAACAACCTTAAAGGCCTATTCACACTTGTCTGTTTTATATGCATTTTGCTGCATAAAATTGCTAAATTGTAGAAATCCTATTCTTTTTTTACTTGGCTCATTCATATCCATATGCTGTAGTTTAGTGTGAAAGGCAAAGAGAAACTCTATAGACCCAATGCAGCATAAGGTATCATTGTCCGATAAAGTCTAAACTGGCCATGATAAAAATGATCAATCCTCCATTGTTCTTTAAGGCTGGATTTCTACTATCCTGATGTTTGAGTGCATTGGTATACTGCAGTGCATTCATTTTGACTACCATGCATTTCGCTCTGGTAGAGGGTCAGGTGCGGTTTCGGCCAGGCCCGGCACATTTTTACCACAGATTGCAGCATGTGTTGTGATGTGCGTTACAGTGTCAGTTGAGAGGAAAGATTGTTTAACAGATGAATTTTACCCAATCAAAGATCACTGTGTGATATTATATAAAATAGGCCCTGTCACCTTTCCCAGTAAGAGCAAAGTGACAGGGTCTGTGTAAAGCCCGCTGACCACGTTATAGTCACCTCTCCAGCACTCCTGCTCCCCAATTGGTTGGTGTCAGATCTCAGAAGGAATGATGACATCAACCAGTGGTCATGTAACAGTGGTCAGCGGCCAGTTACTAGGCCCAAACACCGCACCATGGGAGTAAAGCTGGTCACACACAGATCGAAATTCGGCCAGTTAAGCAGGGACCGGACAAATTTTGATCAGTGTGTAGCTGTCCACGTTCAACAGCCAATCAGCTGCAGCCGCTGATCACTGTATTATGGCAGCAGATAGTTCTGCTGTCTGCATACAATGTTCCAACTGGGGTGGGGGATTCCTCAATCTACCTAGTTTGTGTGGATGGAGGAATCAGTTTTTTCTTTTTAGCTGGCTGACCATAAACAAATGAATAATCTATGTCCAGTTTAGGTCGCATGCTTTCCTTATACCCAATATCACCGCATATATGGCAGCAGGGGCCACAGATAAAGGATGAGGTGAAGGAGAGCTGGACAGATGAATGGTAAAGTGGCCAATGGGGTTGGGCCATACACAGACTCTGTGCACTAACTGTCAAAGCAGACAGGGTCTCTTTAAGGCAATATTAATGCGAGAGGATAGATGGTGTATGAAAGCTGAAACCAAGGTGCTCCTTGCATTAAGGTATTTTTCAAAACAGGTTTGTCCATGTGGTTTGCTGCAAAGGTGCTGGTATTTATTTTTTTCTAGGTAAAAAATAGTAGTTAAAGGGTTACTAGGGCCTCTTGTCAGGTTTTATTGCTGTTTGTGTATCAGGTAGGGAGATTTTCTCATTTGCTGTCCTGGTTACTGGCCTGAAAACTCAAGACATAATGCAAAATTATCCCCTATGGGCACTACCACAAATTCCTCAGCACTCAATCCAGCTTGCTAGAACAGGAAGCCTAAATATATAATCTGTTTATTGCTTTTAGATTTAAGGCAAGGGTTATATGTAAATGTACAGTATATACAGTATATGGAAAGTCAACAAACCTTTTCAGGTCAGAACTATGTGAGCATCCAAACCATCATGTATATATATTGTAGGCAAAGACAGCAAACAAAACACTTAGTAGTTAGGACACTTCCCGTACCTTCCTGTCATAATGACACCCTTTCCTCTCAATTCGTGGACAGAGGAACATTTCACCTAATAGAAGAGGCATCAGCACAAATGACACATCCTACTAAATGTTCTTAAAGGGTTTGTACAGGTCAGTTTTTTTTTTTTATAACATGTTATACTTACCTTCTCTGTGCAAGGGTTTTGCACAGAGTGGCCCCAATCCTCCACTTCTGGGGTCCCCCAGGGGCGCTCCTGGCTTCTCCCCACATCAAATGCCCCCTCGGAGACCCGTATTCTAAGGGGACACCCGTGGCACGCTCCCGAGTCCTGCTGCATCCATTGACACAGACAGCAGTACTCGGCCTCCCCCCACGCGCCACTGGATTTGATTGACAGCAGTGGGAGCCAATGGCTGCGCTGCTATCATTCTATCCAATGAGGACTCGAGACAGTGGCTGGAGCTGCTGTGCTCATCACCGTTGATGGAACAATTGGGTTCAGGTAAATAAAAGGGGGGCTCTGGGGAGCTGCTGCACTAGAGAAGGTTTTTCACCTCAATGCATAGAATGCATTGAGGTGAAAAACCACAAGCGTTTACAAACCCTTTAAGTTCCTTGTGTGTGTGTTGATTTTATTTTATTTTTTTGGGCTGCATTTAGGCAGGCTGAATGTACCCAAGCTGATCGATTTAACTTGGGTACAACCAGCCTGTTGGATTTTACATGTGATTGCTCTTATAGCTTAGGTTACACAGTTTACAACATTGCTTTTTCCTGCATGGACATAGCACATTATGTAAGATCCATTATAACAGTGCACCAATTTCTTATACAAGATCATATGAAAGTGTAATATAAAACCGGGTTATGTAATATACCATAGGTATGAATGCTACATTGTTAAAGCAGGGATATCAGTGAAAATTGAAGATACAGTACTCTTAATTCCACAGCTTGAATAGAAGTGAAGATTCAGTATATAGTTAATGTCATATAAAGAGAAATGTCATCTGTGAACCTCTGCCCTACATTTTCTGAGCGTGAAATTCCATGATCTGAACTATGACACTCTATTGTCTGTCTCCACTCAGAGCCAGTCAGCAGTCTGTGGATGGTTCCGAAACAGAGCATCCTCTGTGACGGTAAATGGATGTTGATGCTCTTATGGGGCACTCCGAAATATTTGTACTTTTCTAGATCAATAGAAGGAACCTTATTATTGTAACATTACAGGGCCTTGGTCCTTGGTTCTAATAGCATTAGGGTGTTTAAAAAAATGTTTAGCAAAATCGAGAAGTGTTAACCCCCCTGCCAGGTTTTTACTGCTGCCTGTGACACTTTCAAAAAGTTCTTAATTAAAACAAAGATTCTAATCTTTCTCAAACTTTGCAGCATTACAAAATGTATTGGCTAAACCAGTGGTCTCCAAACTTTCTAAACAAAGGGCCACTTTACTGTCCTTCAGATGTTAGGGGGCCAGACTGTGGCCAGTGGGAGTAGAAAATGCCCCAGCGTCAGTGGAAGTAAACAATGCCCCATCATTGGTTTTAGTTAAATGAGTAGTACCCGATTGTTGGTATCAGTGGGAATATTAGTGCCCCTTTGTTGGTATTAGTGGGAGGATTAGCACCCCATCATTAGTGTCAGTTGTAGATGTAATAGTGCCCCAAGTGGCAGATAGAGGCAAGCAAAGGGGGCATCTGGCCCCAGGGCCACAGTTTGCAGACCACTGGGCTAGACATCTACCTAATGTGATTTAAAATAACATTTTACCCAGATTTGAATGGTTGTGAATTAGCATTCTTTAAAGCTGTGACTCACATTAAAGTGATCCTGTGCTGTTTTAACCTGTAAGTGTTTAAAAAGAAAAAGGATCGGACACCACAAGATGTTTGCCATTACCTTTATAAACATGGAAAGCCTCTTTTGTGCACCTGAATAATTTAGCTTAATTTTGTTTTTGGAGCCTGATGTTCTTTGACTTTGTGATTAAGGCAGGCCATAGATTATGCGTTTTTCTTTCCTGCAACCACGGGTTGCAGGAAAGAATATCACTTAATTCCCCCATCAACACAGTCAGCGTTTCTAGGGATAATCTGTTCCGTGGAGCTATTCTGATGCTAGAAATCCAACAGGCTGGTTGTACCCAAGTCGGTCAATGGTTCGACTTGTGTACAATCAGCCTGCCCTTAGATAGTTTGAATCTTGGACAGTCCCTGCTGTACCAGCCGAGATTCAAACCATCTATGGCTGGCTTCTTCCCAGCAGCCATTCTACTGTTCAAAGAGATTCCCTCAGTGGGCCAGTAAGGGCAGGCAGGAGTTGGAATAACTTTGCCATGGAGGTGGGGAAAATCGATGTTTATTCCCCATTTTAGGATAATGGGCAGAGCCATGGAAAAGAAAATTGATGGCTTGGCCCACCCACACACCTTTTTTTCAGATTAGTGATTTAAGTTAGAGATCCAGATACTTTCTGTTTTAAAAGAGCTTTGTTGTGAATCACACTAGTTTAGTGTAGGGGTTTGGGTTCTTTTCATTCTATCACACTATAATTTGTCTGGTTTAATATGGATATTGATTCTACTTAAAGGCATATTTCACCTTTACCCAAAAAAAACTGCCTATGCAGCTTTGACCAAAGTTGAATAATGTCATTACTATAGGTGTAGGCCATTTATGTACCTCCTGAAGCCAAAATCAAAAACTCTCAGTGATCTTATCGTCTCACCCTGACTTTTCATTGGGACATTGTTAAGAGACTCCTAGCTCTTACTATTCACTTCCACCATCACAGGAGGGAGCTTTCTCTGATTCAAACCCCTCACATGCACCTTTTCTCCCTAAAGCAGTAGCTCTGAGCTCAGCATTTGAGAGCCTGCTCCTGTGATGGTGGAGGTGAACAGTAAGAGCTAGGCAGTGTTAATTTAGTCGACTAAAATGACTAAAACATTTTAGTCGACTAAATGAATACTATTTTAGTCTACTAAAATACGACTAAAACTAAAACAATTGAGATGACTAAAATACGACTAAAACGAAAATGGCATTTTAGTCAAAAGACTAAAATGGGACTAAAACTAAAATGCCTATTTAGTCCTACGACTAAGACTAAAACTAAATTGAAATTTGACTTCAAAATGAACACTGGTCTATAGTGCATGTTCATACCTCAATAAGATAAATAAGATATTCGATTTTTCATTCCAGCAGTATATAATGAGTTTGGAAATTGTAGAGAAATGCTAACTAATGCATTACAATTTAATTACACTCATTAGATTTTAGACGACTAAAATTAGTTTTAGTCGACTAAAATGCACTGGAGATTTAGTCGACTAAATAAAACTAAAACAATTGCAAAGACTAAAATGGGACTAAAACTAAAATGTAATTTTAGTCCCAAGACTAAAACTAAATCGTAATTTGCTGCCAAAATTAACACTGGAGCTAGGAGCCTCTCTGCAATGTCCTGATGGGATGATGAAATCTCCGGGAGCTCTCAATCTGGCTTCAGGAAGTATGTAAATGGCCTACATAGCAAAAGCAATATTCAACTTTGGTCAAACCTGCACAGCGTGTCTTTATTTACAGGTACCCTTCACCTGGCAGTTTTTTGATAAAGGTGAACTATGACTTTAAAGCCCAACCTTACTTTTAAGTTAAATTAGCTAAATACATTCTATGAGCCTCAAAACAAAAAGTTTTCAAATTATTACATTTCATTTTCTTTAGAAAGCAGCCACAGCCTGAGTAGAAAAGCATGTCCCCTGCCAGCAGCTGCAGAGTGGGACCTTTGCTCTCTATTTTGAAGCAGAAGTCTTTCTGCAAAGATCCGACATGCCCCTGCTGAGGCAAATGCTTACCTGTTCTGAGTGGCAACGGTATTGCAGCCGAACCAATAGCTGCTGTGTTGCCACTCTTGGTGTGTTCTTCTGAATGTTCTTCATGCTCATCAGGCAGTCCTTAGATGCTAGGCTAGCAGTGGTATTCTAAATGTCTCAGAGCCTAGTATTTGGTATTCATCGCTTTTATAATAAAACTGCATGCACAACGTCTGTTCGCACTTATTTTTATTGCTCTACCTCCTTGCCCAAAAGACGGGAGCCATGCTAATTTCAGCCTGGAAACCACTTATGATGGGTGTACTTATGCATTGAATGTATGTGTGTAAGAAGCCTAACTCAAAGGGTGTGTTCCTCCATTGTCAACTGTTGATTTGTGTTAGAGACACACAAGGAAGGAATAGAATTAGTTGTGTCATATATCTGGTACAGTAATGATGTACAGCCATCCTTAGTAGCCACAGTTTCCTTATTATACATTTACAGCCGATAGCTGAGTTAAAGATGATTGCTGATTGGATGGTATGTGTAATTAGTCTTGATTGTGCTTATACCTGTTGGAAAAACTTCTGTCACTAAAAATTATGATGATGACGACAAAGTCTTGCAATGCATGATGGAGATAATGGTTGAAAACACAATCGTGAGTGGTCTTTAGTACTCAGAGAGAAAAGAAAGGGGTCTGGAAACAAAGCTCTGAAAAAGGCAACCATACCGCTCTATTCTGGTTGGATGTCAGGAGAATCCTGATTACAGCAGCAAGTGCTTTATGTTTAAAAGACTGCAAAAAGTCCTCCACAACACTCCTATAACCAACCCATAATATGTTTTATTCAACTGAAGCTGACCATACCCTGTAATATTATTCTCGTTCAGCTCCACAAGTTGACCGAGAGAAATCTGTTGATTGCCCTATCCACGCTATACAGCGTCAATGGAAGAATGTTCTGTTCTGACAGCTGGTGCCTGCAGATGTCAGAGTACCCAAACAGTGGCTGCATCAGATTAGATGCAGCTGCTCTTTTGCTGTCGATTTACCATCGATTTGATCTTCAGATTGAAGGATGTCGGGTGGGAGGGTGCAGACAGGTCCACCCAAAGCTTAAATTTGGTTGGTTCATCAGAAACAGGCCAACGTTTGCTCAGTGTATGGCCAACTTGAATTGCAGTAGCTCTACATCTTTCATTTATCCTAAAGTAGAAGTCCGGTCAAAACCTTAACAAAGCTTAAACCTGCTCCCACCCCATTCTAAGACCTATACTGACTACCCTGTAAAGGAAAAATGCTTATACTTACCTAATCTTACTTAATTACCTTACCCAATCTTAGGGTGTTCAGGTTCGGTCACGTGATCGGCTCCCAACACTGGCTTCAGAGGAGTGGATGGACAGCCAACAATAGATGCCCCCATAGTAAGCATATAGGTGACGTCACCACCCAGTGTCCTTAGATTAGGTAGACCTCTTTCCTTTTTACAGTGTAGTTAGTATAGGACTTATAATGAGGGTGGGAGCAGGATTAAGCTTAGTTTTGGCCGGACTTCCACTTTCTATTGTTATATCCTATTTCTACTAAAGCAACTATTAGTTTGTTATCCATTTTAAAGGACAGCATGTTAAAATGCATATATAGCCTTGCTGTGGCACCTTTCATGTGAGTGGAGACACATGTTTTGAAGTATTCTCTTTCAATAAAATTATTGCACTATATACTTTCCATTTTTTGGGGGCTTTTTTATTTTTCATACACCTCATATGAGAACGGCTAATGAGTATTACAAAAATACTTGATGATGGCTCTCTGAAATTGCAGGCCATACATGGGTCAAATTCCAAATGAATGTTCTTTCGAAAATCAGAAATTTAGTGCGTTGTGTGATCCAATGGTGCCACCATTGATTTCGAAATGCGACCAATCAAGCCTTCAATTTCTCCTCATGTTGCTACAGAAACAAATTTTCATGGCCAGAAACCTTCTTTTCTTTCCAGGTCACAGCTCATGCACATTTTCTTTTTTATTATTGTTCTTTCTCGATTTTCTCATCGTTGATAAGAAATTCTTTGTTTTTCCACAAATTTCCAAAATGCCCGATCACATGCCCGCAAATTTGATGGCCGCATGAAAATCAGCCATAGCTGCAGCCCACTAATGGTGCAAAATTCGAGAGGAAAATCTTAGTTACGATTTTCATAAGAAAATGAGTTCTGAATTCGACCCATGTATGACCAGCTTACAGTGGGTGACTTGTACCTACAGGTAAGCCTATAATAAGGCTTACCTGTAGGTACTGTAAATATCTCCTAAACATGCACCGTATAAGAGATATTCACTTTATATACACTTTTGCCGACATCATAAGCGCACTGAGGAAATGGCCCGCTGGTGCCGTTTCTTCAGGGCCCGTGCCGTGACCGGGCGGCTCCCGCGCGCATGCGTGTCATCGTGGTGATGTCATTGCGGCTCCGCCCAATCACGCCGCCGGAGCCCGCAAACCCGGAAGTAACTCTGGTGAAAGATGTCGGCCATGTACTCGGCGTGCCAGCACCGATTCAGGGCATCGTCCCGAATGAGCTAGTATGCGATGCATACTGGCTCATTATGCCTTTGTCTTGCAGGGTGTTTTTTTTGTTTTGTTTTTGGAGGTTTACAGCCTCCTTTAAAGCGCTTGTAGATTGCTGGTCAGCCTTATTGATCTGGTAAGTGCAGTATTTATTGGCACGCGATGGAGAATTTTTTTGGTGTTGGAGAAGAAATAGTCACCTTCATTCATTTCAACTTTTATGGACGCAGCGATTGGCAACACACACTTATTTATGGACTCGATGAATTGAATATGAGAATGGGGAATGAAAGGGAGTAGCCATTTAGGCTCCCCTTTCCTCATGAGATCACGGTATCTGCAGGGTGTTGGGTGTTAAAAAAATAAATAAAAAATGGACAGGATAAGGCAGGTTATGGCCATAGGGCCAGGAGAGGTCAATAATTCAGGATGGGTCAGGTGAAGTAGCTAAGACAGTAGGGATTGGTTAGGCAGGTCAGCTGTTTTAGAGGGTTCTGGAAGGTTTTGGGAAGCAGTCAGGGATTGGTTAGCAAAATCAGGTGTCAGTTGGGAAGATTCTGGAAGCTGGTTCTGGCCTATTTAAAGAACAGCTGCGTTTGGGTCAGTGCTGCAGTTCCTGAAATATTCCAGCAGGAGGAGCTCCCCGCCCTACCCCCCCCCCCTTTTTCCCGTCGCGCCCGATCCATGTGGTAGGCTCCCTCTGGCGATCTGCCAGAGGGGAGAATAAGGAAATTTAATTTTAATTGATAATCGGCTCGAATCTCAGTGGCTGGGTTGAGTATGGTTATTGGTAAATATTTTGATGAAGGCTATATGTTTTGGAATATAAAATATTGGTTTATTATTAAATATATTTTTGTTAAAACCAATGGATCAGGCCGTGGCCAATAATAATCCAAAAAATATATATATATATTTAAATTTCTATGACCTGTTGAGAGTTTGTATGTTCAATATGAAATAAATTCTGGTTATAAAGATATATATGTTTCCGGGTTTTAATTGCTCTATGCATGTTTGCAGTATGCATGATACATGTGATCCCATTTTATTTATTGTTGAGATGTTTATCACATGCAATATTATCTATTTACCTTGCATAAGGATAAAATTGTATATTTATTTTTATGTGATTTTACATTTTTAAATTAGTGATAGGTGTATAATATCAATCTATGGGGTTGTGCTTTATATACTTGAGATTTTAAATATTTATTCATTTGTTATGTGCACAAGGCGAGCGCCCATTTGCATTTAGTTACATACTCTATAAGTGTCACGTTTGCACTTAAAGGGACGGCTGTCTTTTATATATAGGTTGATAATTGGTTGTCGCCCTCTCTCATTTTTCTTGTGAAATTTTAAAAAGTGCTGTGCTGTGTAGAAGAACTGAATACAGGGAATCAATGATTGTTACAATATAAATTACGCTAGACGTGAGGAAGAGAAAAGAAGAACCATGGCAGGATTCAAATAAACGGAATCCTAATTTATTGCTATGGAATACTGCACTTTGCTTTGAGGGAGAAGTACTAATGATAGTCAATCTACTGATCCCTGTTCTGATGACTGTGGAAAACTGCTCAGGGCTGAAGAGTGAGCACATTAAGGGTTTGGTCTGTTTGTCTGTGCCAGATTTCTCCCTCCCAAAATTGTTGGCGAACATCTCACAAATGTCAAGGAATACTCCATCCTTTTCTTCTATCCTGCTTTTCCCTTTGTAGAATTAAACACATAGATTGTGTATATGCTACTCTGGCTACCGCTAAACTCCAGTATAATGTACAGGCTGTGTAACTACATCTGTGCCTTTCATCCTGATTCTTATTGATTTTAACCATTAAAGTGTTACTAAGCCCAGGAGCCTGCGTTCACTATATCTGATCTCTCACAGTACACAGAACATACAGTAAATAGAAACTGCTAAATACCTTTTCTCATCAGCAGTAGCAGTCTTGTGACTTCTATCAGTGTCTGGTTAAAACTTGTAGGAGGAGTTTTCATTCTCCTCTGACTGTTCTATGAGGCTACAGGACCCCTGATCCTCTGTCTGGGCAGTGGGGATTGGCTCTTTGCTGATCACATGCACTCTCCCATAAAAATAAAAAAATACTCTGTAGCAATGCACACCAAACAGAGCATGTGCAGCTTGTCCCCAAAGGCTCTGTGCTATCAGCAGATAGATTGGGGATGATGGCAGAAGGGGAGGATCAGAGGAGACAGGATCAAACAGCCTACACAATGCATAGGATTAACCCCTTTGGTTCCACGGTGAGTATAACAAGCATGCTTTACTGCATATACAGATTGATTTTACTGTTGTGGGTTTAGTAACACTTGGCAAGTTTTTCAAAATTTTCAGGAATTCAGCTTAAAATGTTGATGAACTGCAATATATAAAAAAAAATTTTGGTTTATTACCGCTTTAACGTGCCTAATATATACTATGCATGCTCCCGCAGTGACCGTATTGGCGCTAACGTTCCTCAACAGCGAGAGGCTGTGTAAGGAAATCAATACAGAGCAGCCAGTGCAGGATACAATATGTGTGATAGATTACAGAATGAATAAAGGGGTCACATTATGGGGCCACTTTCCTGAGATTGCGGCCTCCCTAGCCCAAATTAATAAAAAATTAGGTTAGATTGGCAGCAGTAGTTTAGTTTAGTCAGGAGCCTGTCCCTTTAAGGGGCTAGATTACAGCTAGTCAGGAAGAGCCAATGGGGGTTCAGGGAATTTTCTGGAATTATAGGGATTGGCTATAAAAGGGCCAGCAGGTGCAGGGTTCTTCCTCTTTCCGGCGGACAGCAAAGAAGATTTGAGCTCGAGCTGTGAAGACGTTTCTCTTACCTGATGGAAGCTCTGGTGATGCAGCTGTTGGAGAAGGCAGGCAGCTCAGGAGGAGAGGCATGGCTGAGACATTGCATGGCGTCAGCTCCGGAGGAGGAGGCACTGCTTATGGAGCAAGAGGGAGGAGGCTTGGCAGTGGGCGGCGAGCTGATGGAGGACACAGATACAGGGCGGGGTGTTCCTGTGCCCGCACCGCCTGCAAGAGCAAGGAGAAGCGCGCCTCCAGAGCGAGAAGGACGGGCTGCGGAAGAAGCTGAAGAGACTCGTGTGCCTCAAGGGAAGCCAAGGGAAGATGGCAGCGGCGTGACATCACGGTGCCGCCGCGGAGGTCAGAAGAGGCGGACTTGTTCGCAGTCGCCAGCAGGAAGAAGCGGACGGCGTGGCCAGCTCCAGCAGGCTGCACAGGACACAAGGGGGAGACAGCTTGTGCAGCAGTCTCCCAGGCAGCAGCGCGTATCATCGCAGCAAGGCACTCAGCATGCAGAGGTGCCCCAACAGGTGCTAGGTGTGCAGACTCCACAGGTTGCAGGTGTTACAGGCTCCAGCAGGTGGTGAGTTGACTCAATTACATGTGTATCTGGTTTGGTAGGTTCACTGTCTTCTTTAATTCAATCACTGTCCAAAGTGTCAGCTCCTGCTGTGTCTTCAGCTTCCCTGGTCTCTCTGTCTGTTAACCCTTCTGTTTCCTCTCATACTCCTGTGTTGTCTAATCTTCCTGTCAGTTTATCCTCTCAACAAGAAAAAAGTACTGTTAGTGTTTTACAGTCAGTCAGGTTAGCCCCTCATTACAGACAGCTGTGCATGCTAAAATCCATGTACCTGAGACATATATGAAAGATGTCATGCCTTGTGAGATGTCCCCTTTAGGATATCATTTAAATGCAAATATTAAAGCCAAAATTTAGGTGGACATTCTCTCCCTTCTGCCTGCTCATAAGGATTTCATGCACAGAGCTGACAAGAGGGGTGAGGAGAGAAGTGAGGAGGAAAGGCGCAGGGTGATCCCTAGGTCATGTAAACAATTGGCTGCAAGCCTTTTTGTATTTATTCTGGTATAATGGCGGAAAAGCACCCAGAGCAGTGTGGGGGACTTTTCCAACATTTGTTCATATCCTAGAAGCCTACAAAAATTTTGGTGGCCTGGGTTGGTTCTATTATGACGAATTCTTTTGTCAGAAATTGTCCATTCACCCGTCACTTAGGTGGGGTATGAAAGATGTGGGCCTGTGGCTCAATTTGATATTTCCGCAGAAGCAGGTAGCACCTAGGCAACTCACTGTTAACACTTCCACGGCGGCCTTTAGAAAAGGCTGCTGTTTTGCATTTAATGATAGTCAATGCCGCTGGAATAATTCTTGCAAATACAGAAATGAATGTTCCATCTGTGCGGGGACGCACCCAGCGGCAAAAATGTTTTAAGAGAAATGCAGCTGCAGGTTCTAGCCAGGCGCAGCATATTTTGGTAAGGGATAAGTTATGTAAGGAACTAAGGATTGCGGGGCCCTTTTGAGCACCCCCCTTTTTGTCATTTTCGGATTTCCCCATTGGGAGTAGTGCCCAAACGGGAACCTAATGAATTTCGTATTATACACCATCTATCCTTTCCTAAAGGTGATTCATTGATTGATGATATTGATAGGAACCTATGTTCCATGTCTTATGCTATGTTTGAGGAAGCGATTGGTAAGATCAGGTTGTTTGGCCCGGGGGCGTTGTTGGCGAAGGCTGACATAAAATCAGCTTTTCGGCTCTTGCCCGTTTCCCCGGAGGCCTTTAATTCCTTGGGTTTTTATTTTGAGGGACAGTACTTTTTTGACATGTATCTCCCAATGGGGTGTTCGTTGTCTTGCTCATACTTTGAAACATTTTCCACATTCCTTCACTGGATACTTGGCATTCGGTCCGGGTTTGATAGTACAGTGCACTATTTAGATTTCTTATTTGTTGGTCCAGCAGACTCTAGTTTATGTTCGGACTTGTTGCTATAATTTCAAGCTATGTCTCTTGAATTTGGCATCCCGTTGGCGGAGGAAAAAACTTGCTGGCCCAGGACTTTGTTGGAATTTTTGGGCATTGAGATAGATACCCGCAGTATGGAATTCCGTTTGCCAGCGGAAAAATTGAATAAAATAAAATGGTTGATCGCGACGGTGTTGCAAAAGAAGATACTTTTGAAAGAAATGTAGTCACTCTTGGGTGTTCTGGCATTTGCGTGCAGAATCATGCCTGTTGGCAGGAATTTTTCACGTCGGCTTTACCTGTTTTTTTCGGGCTCGAAATCTCCCTTGGATCATGTTAGGATAGCTACCCCTATTAAAAAGGATTTGATGGTTTGGGCTAGCTTTCTTGATTGTTATAATGGTAAGTCCTTGTTTCAGGCCGAATTTGTTGTGGCACGGGATTTTTGTCTGTTTACAGATGCGGCTGGCTCCAAAGGTTTTGGAGCCATCTGGAGATCGCATTGGTGCTGTGCGGCTTGGCCGGAGTCCTGGGTGAGATCAGGAGCTACCAAGAATGTGGTATTGCTAGAGTTGTTTCCAATTTTAGTGGCACTGGAGTTGTGGGGCTCAGAGTTTGCTAATAGGCTCATCTTGGTGGAAACTGATAACAAAGGTGTGTTATATGCAGTGAATTGTCTCTCGTCTAGTTCTTGGTTGGTAATCAAAATCTTGCGTCAGGTGGTCTTCAGATGCCTCAAATTTAACATCTGGTTGAAGGCTAGGTATACTGCGGGGATATTGAAAAACATTCTCTATCTCGTTTTCAGGTGGAGCGTTTTCGTAGTTTGCTTTCGGAGGCGGACGCAGTTGGCATCCTGTGCCCGGCCTATTTGTGGGAGATGATCTGAGTGCTGTGACAGATGCTATTAGGGGCTCCTTAGCTCCTAAGACTTGGTCAAGTTATGCTGCAGCTTGGAGCAGCTGGATAGCCTTTGCCAGTACTGAAGGTTTTCAGTTTAATTGACCTTCTGAGGGTGCTATTTTGGCTTTTCTGTCCAGTTTAATGTGGCAGCAATTTTCACATAGTCATGTGACAAAAATGTTGGCCGGCATATCATTTTTCTTCCGTTTCTTAGGTCTGAGACCTTGTACTTCTTATTTTTCTGTAAAACAGGCGCTGAAGGGGTTCAAGAGATTGACTTTCGTCACAGATGACAGAAGACCGATCTCTCTTGACATTCTCAGTGGCTTTTTCAGAATTACTTCAGTTGTCTGTTTTTCCTCTTACTATACTTTATTTACTTTATTATTTAGGACAGCCTTTGTTCTTGCCTTTTTTGGGGCGTTCCGTATCTCGGAATTAGTTCCGGGAAGCAAGCAGGGTGGTTCTGGAATTCGATTTGATCGGGTGTTCATGTGTGGCTGCAGCATTCCAAAACGGATCAATGTGGCAAGGGCAGATGGGTTCATCTAAGGGAGCACGATGATGTTTTCATGTGCCCAGTAGCCTTAGTTAAGCAATTCATGGGACTTGGGCCTCCCGGGGGGGGATTTTTTCTCACTCACGTTAATTTGTTGCCCCTGACGAAGTACCAATTCGATGCAGTCCTAAAGAAGAGTTTGGGTAGCATGGGATTAAGTAATTTCAGGTTTTCCTCCCACTCCTTTCGGATTGGCGCAGCCTCGGAGGCGGCTCGATCGGGTGTCCCGGAATCGGATATTAAAGCAATGGGGAAGTGGAAGTCGAAATGTTTTAAGTTATATGTTCGTCCTAATTTGTTTGTTTCATTTTAGGTACCCAACACACAGTTTGGATTATGGGGCACTCATTTATTTATTGGGCTCAAAAAAGAGCGGCTCAACGCAGCTATTCACCGAATTTGTCTCTGCACCCGGACTCTTTTTGGTTGTTTTGGAAAGGTATAAGAGGCCTTCAGTGGTTTCAACTGAACTTTCATTTATCTAGGTTGTGTCACCTATGGCCTTTGCCATCTATCCTGATAATTCACTTGGGAGGTAATGATTTGAGAAACGTTAAAACATTAGACTTGCTGTTCATGATCAAGCAAGACTTGCATCGCTTCAGTACGACTTTCCCAGGTACAACGTTAGTTTTTTCTGAGGTGGTTCCTCGTCTTTCATGGCTCTCCTCTGCACAGAGGAGGGTTATGGAAAAAATGAGGAAAAGAGTCAATAGGGCTCTTGAAAAGTTCATGCCCCCCATAGTCGTATCGGCATGTGGACTTGGAAGGGGGTTATCCAGGTCTATACAGACTGGATGGTGTTCACTTATCCGAAGTGGGTAATGATATCTTTAATGTGGGTTTGCAGAACATGATTGAGAAGGCCGCGACGCTTGGGGTGGGCCGGTCTTGATGCTCAAGACCGGCGTGTGGGGACTGTTATTTATATTTGAAGTTGTGCTACTGCTCGAGTTCTAATAACTGAGCAGGTAGAAATGTTATTTGAATATTTATGAAGTTTTGATTGGTAATAAAGATTTATGGAAAATTATTTGTGAAAAACCAATAAAGGTGTCGCGGCCAAGTTTTTGCCAAATAAAATGTTTCAGGTGTTTATTTAAGTAGTTGTATCTGGGGAAGTTTTGGTCTGGGCGGGTGTGGCCTGCAATCTCATGAATAAAGGGGTCACATTATGGGGCCACTTTCCTGAGATTGCGGCCTCCCTAGCCCAAATTAATAAAAAATTAGGTTAGATTGGCAGCAGTAGTTTAGTTTAGTCAGGAGCCTGTCCCTTTAAGGGGCTAGATTACAGCTAGTCAGGAAGAGCCAATGGGGGTTCAGGGAATTTTCTGGAATTATAGGGATTGGCTATAAAAGGGCCAGCAGGTGCAGGGTTCTTCCTCTTTCCGGCGGACAGCAAAGAAGATTTGAGCTCCCTCCCTCCCGCCCCAGTCGCGATCACTTTTATGTGGTGGGTCACCCTGGATCCAGGGGGGACTGTTATTTATATTTGAAGTTGTGCTACTGCTCGAGTTCTAATAACTGAGCAGGTAGAAATGTTATTTGAATATTTATGAAGTTTTGATTGGTAATAAAGATTTATGGAAAATTATTTGTGAAAAACCAATAAAGGTGTCGCGGCCAAGTTTTTGCCAAATAAAATGTTTCAGGTGTTTATTTAAGTAGTTGTATCTGGGGAAGTTTTGGTCTGGGCGGGTGTGGCCTGCAATCTCATGGATATTGACACCTCCCCGGAAGTATCGATTTTAGCAAGGTGAAATTTGTGAAAAGTAATTGATTTAAAAGTACTTGGTGGTCCTGATGCTTATTAGGAAAGTAAGCAGCGGTGACTGGGTCTCTTTAAAAAGTTTCCTCCTTTTGATTATACAAAAAATGTTTCCTCCTACATCAGTAGTAATTGTCATTACTGCCTAATACTAACCAGACCCTAGAAGACTTCAATAAGACAAGGAGCAGTGTGCATAGTGCAACACACCACATTAAAGTTAATCAGACGTCATCCTGTAGTGATCAGACTATTCAAAGCTGGAATTCAGTTGCTATGGGTTACACCACTTTTATGCATCATTTCATAATTTTATCTTGCATTTCTTTGTAAAAGTAGCTTTGCAGTCCAGACATGAAAATAGAAGGAAGGATCTGTTTTTTCCTTCAGACACTTTGGTAAATGATTTCCACTGCTATTACGTATGGACGTCCATAAGGTAAATAATTCCAGGAAATTTGCTAGGATGTTGTATGAGAACGGAACACTGTTATTGTAATACAGGATTTATATAGTGTCACTAGTTTGTGTAGCACAATCTAGAGCAGTGGTTTCCAAACTGCAGCCCGGGGGGCGGATGTGGCCCTTTGCTTGTCTTAACTGGCCCTTGGGGCACTATATTCCTTCAACTGACACCAATGATGGGGCACCATTTCCCCTACTGACAACAACAATGGGGCACTAGTCTTCTCATTGATCTCAACTATGGGGCACTTTTTCTCCCATTAAAACCAACGATGCGGCACTGATCCCAGGGCATTTTCTAACACCCACTAGGCACAGCCCAGCCCCCCTAAAGCCTGAAGAACAGTAAATTGGCCCTTTGTTTAGGCTACTTTCACATTGTCGCCGCGGCCGCATTAGTGGTAAAGCGGCGCTTGTTTTAGCAGCGCTTTTCGGCCACTAGCACGTCACTTTTAACCTTCGCTAGCGGCCGAAGAAAGGGTTAAAACCGCCCGTGTTGTGGCGCTTCGGAAGTGCTGTCTATGCATTCCAATGGGCAGGGGCGGTTTAGGAGCGATATATACAGCGCTCCTACACCGCCCCAAAGATGCTGGTTGCAAGACTTTTTATAACGTCCCACAAGCGCACTGCCCCAGTGTAAAAGCACTCAGGCTTTCACACTGGGGAGGCATGGGAGGCGGTTTTCAGGTGCTATTTCTAGCGCTAAAACACCTGAAAACCGCCTTCAGTGTCAAAGGGGTCTTAGAAAGTTTGGAGACCCCTGATCTAGAGTATATGAGGCCTTGTATGAAGCAAGATTCATCTTTTTTTTTTAAAAGTGTCTGAATAGTTTAATTAGCAGGATCTCTTTTTTATCAATGGCATGTTGATTTATGTGATCAATCATTAAAATTATCTGTTCCCAAAACAAAGTATGGGCATAACCATCACAAGGCAGGATATCCCTTTTAGAGGAGGAAATTATGAAAAACAGGTTCGTTCATTTAATTATTATTATTTTTTTTTTAACATAACGGTTACTCGGAATGACCCCTTTTGACTTCTAATCCTTTCATCCAATTTTAAAAATAGATACAAGTCCTGGTTTCCGCGTACCATTGTGACGCCCGGATGTTCCTCTGCTTACCATTATGTAGGCCACACTGCTGTTGCTATGGTTACCCCAGTCTGACTTGTAGCAGCCAAATATCAGGAAGTGTCTGAGCCGCGGAGTAATTCCTTGTGACATCATAAAAGATCTGCTATTTCCTGAAAGCTCAGTCACAGGGGAAAAGATGTCATTGTGCATTTCTCTGGGATGAAATTATTGCCTCATACTCGCTATGGACAGTCACAGTAATGTTAACTTGTAAGAAGCCAGTAATGTTGCCAGGGGGGGAAATAGATGGCAAACACTGAAATGTGTTACTTTCATCTCAGTGTGATGGTGTTGTTTTTCTACTTGGGCAATCTCTTGTAATTTTCTCAGTCCTATACCACTCTGTAGATACGTGATCTGCTTTGAATAACTAGCTGGCCTGTTGTAGGGGAAGATCTTGTATGTATCTAATGCAGATAAAGCATGTAAATCTATATACAGTAAGTCCTTGTTCACACAGGCGTACTACAGTGTACACCCATACAAGAGCCAAGCTTGACTGCACGGGGATGCATCATGTTACCCGCAGTCCCATTCATGTCAGTTGGGACTCGATGACTGCACAGACAAAGCTGCCGCGTCCAGTTTTACATGCGGGTGTGTGGCCCCAAATGCAGACAGTGTGTTTTCGGGGCCATGCACCCCCTCAGCTGTCAAATTGGGAGCAGCAGATGTGTCCTTGCAGGACCATTTTGGGGCTGCAGGCAGTGTCCAAAAAAAAAGACGCTAGCAAAAGAGATATACAAAGTCTCTTCTACCATCAAAACTCTACCTGCTTTTTCTTTCTACTTTCTTTCTGGTTTAATGTGAAATTCCCCTATTAATTGGAACAAAGTTCCAGATCTGCCATTATCCTTCCTTCTCTGCATGTGCATTACAGAATTCAGGATATCCTGTTTAAGTGTTTGTTACTCCAACATTTCATATTCCTGATATGTGCCTGCTGTACCTTGTACTTGTGTGAAAAAGTATCCAGTTCTCTTTGTATTGCTTTCTATAAGTAAAATCCCTGGTGTTCCAGCCATTCCCTCTGCTTTCCTGTTAAAAACTGATCACACTAAGCAGGAGAACACACCATGGTCAGTTCTCTAGCTATACTGGGAGCTCAGGCTGCTCTCTTCCAATGATCAGACTTGTCCTGACGCACGCCCCTTGCACAGCCATTCACTAGGAAGAGCAGTATACTGCTGCTTCGCCTCCCCCCAGCTCTTATGCAGCTGAGAACAGAGGGAATGTGATCAAATTAAAAAAAAGGGGGGAAAAAGTATTTATAGTTATTTTTTTTATTTTTTTTTACATCTATACACAAATGTTTTGCCTTTCATCGCTATTTTAAACTGAATGGGTTGTTTTATAAGGTGATCGTTTACAATCACTTTAAATATGCATTTTTTTTGTAGACTGCTTTAGACCCCTTTCACACTGGGGCGCTTTGCAGACGCTATAACGCTAAAAATAGCACCTGCAATGCGCCCTGAAACAGCCGCTGCTTTCTCTCCAGTGTGAAAGCCCTCGGGGCTTTCACACTGGAGCGGTGCGCTAGCAAGACGGTAAAAAAAGTCCTGCTAGGAGCATCTTTGGAGCGGTGAAGGAGCGATGTGTTTACCGCTCCTCCACTGCGCCTGCCCATTGAAATCAATGGGAAACCGCAGCTTTACCGCCGGCAAAGCGGGCGGTTTTAAACCTTTTTTGGCCGCTAGCGGAGGTTAAAAGCTCCCTGCTAGCGGCTGAATAGCGCAGCGAATACGACTGTAAAGCGCCGCCGACGCCGCCCCCACCGCCCCATTGTGAAAGGGGCTGTATAAAACAAAAAAAATAAATGATTGTATTGCAAGACAATAATCTGCAGACAATCTAATAGTGTGCATGGGGCTTAACAGACAAAACTGTCCAGCAAAAGTGTCAGTTGGAGGGTTGAGAACTAACCATTTAACACTGGTTTTAATCATTTATGTAAAACCTTTATCTCAAAAGATTGAAAAACTGTTCCCCTAAGGCCCCTTTCACACTGGGGCGGGAGGTGCGTCGGCGGTAAAGCCCCGCTATTTTTAGCGGTGCTTTACCGTCAATTTCGCTGCGCTATTCGGCCATTAGCGGGGTGCTTTTACCCACCGCTAGCGGCCGAGAAAGGGTTAAACACACCGCAAAGTGCCGCTGCAGCGGCACTTTGCCGGCGGTAAAGCCGTGGTGCCCATTCATTTCAATGGGCAGGAGCGGTGGAGGAACGTTATACACACCGCTCCAAAGATGCTTTTTTTATCGTCCTGCTAGCGCACCGCTCCAGTGTGAAAGCCCTCGGGGCTTTCACACTGGAGAGACAGCAGCGGCTCTTTCAGGGTGCTTTGCAGGCGGTATTTTTAGCGTTATAGCGCCTGTAAAGCGCCCCAGTGTGAAAGGGGTCTAACTGTTTAAAAAGTGTTGGGCCTCATTCACACTGGACTTTTGGTCCCGATGCATGAGATCCCGATGTTTTGGTGCAAGCTGAAGGCACAGGCGTACCATCCAGCCCCACCACCGGCAGCCTGTAAAACTTTATGAAAGACTGAAAGCTGCTGCAGTTGGACTGTGCACTGCAATAACATATTTGTTATGGCCTTGGAAGGGGGGAAAGGTACAAATTATAATATGTTTGTGGTAAAATATTGCGCTGTCTCAGTCTGGGAGCTAGTAAATAATCGTGAAAAGGTGATGTACAATTGCTGCTGCAACTAACTATGTGAGATACACACACTAGAAACGATTGGAAAAAATATAGCTGTGCTGCAATGTACTATTGAATAAAATAAATGATAAAAAGCATCAAATAATACAATGAATAAAAGATGAGGATAATAAAAGCTGTGATAAGTCCTCTAAAGTCCAAAAAGGTAGCTGAACACAACATGGAATTAACAGATGTGCCAGTCTAAGCATTAGCAATAGGTAGTATTGCTAATGCTTAGACTGATAACAGGTGATACTGAGCCCTTTCCTGTTAAAGTGGTTGTATACCCAAATTTTGTACAAGCACCTACAGGTAAGCCTACATTAAGGCTTACCTGTAGGTGCTTGTAATATCTCCGAGACCTACACAGTCTCGGAGATATTTGCAAAAAAAACTACCGCTATCTACGGCGCATGCGCGCCGTAGATAACGGCGCACTGAGCGCGGCGGCTCTTGAATGGGAGCCTGCCGGAAATTTGCGCATGCGCGGGGATCGTGCCGTTCCCCGCGCATGTGCGGGAGTGACGACATCGCCGCTCCGGCCAATCACAGCGCCGGAGCGGCGATACCCGGAAGTCACTCCGGGTATCATGGATTCGACGGAGGACGCGTCCGAGGACCGCTGCGGGGGCTTCGATCTAAGGTAAGTGATTGATAATGAGCTAGTATGCTAGTCATACTAGCTCATTATACCTTTGCCTTGCAGGTTGCCTTGCAGGTTGGCCAAAAAAAAAAAAAAGTTTTGCGGTATACAACCGCTTTAATGCAGGGCATGGCCCTGCAGGCTGGACTCTGTGTATTGATGCTTGGTTGTGGTATGATCCTTGGTAGTACATGTGTCTAAGTCTGTTTTAAAGCCTTCAACCACAACTTTTCACGTTAAGGGGAGGGGCTGGATGACGTCACGACGCAAGCACTTTGAAGCACCAGGCCTTTGTATTTGCATGGGGACCACTCACTCGGGAGAAATACTAAGGATTCCAAACGTGGAGGAGACAGGAGTATTTGCGGTTTACCATTGAGAGACCCAGGGCTGGGGTAATTAGCCACAGGCTGTTGTGATCTCCTGACAAGAGATCTATGTAGTCGGTTAGCGGATTTGATATAAGAGGTGGAGGACTCCTTTCTATAACATCTCATCACTTCTTCTTGGGATTATATTTGTTTGAAGTCACCGTTGATCAACATATTGCAGGATTGTTATCAGAACTGTTACCTTCGGAGTGCAACTCGCTGTTCTTTGTCACTCATTGAATACGGTGATATAGACATATGGAGGGGCACACCTGTTAATTCCATGTTGTGTTCAGCTACCTTTGTTGGACTTAAGAGGATTTATCATGAATTATAATCGCAAAATCTTACCATTGGCATCTCTGATACCCATAAAAAGTTGCACACTGTTGCACACCTGAAACTGAGATATTCATTAAAAAAAAGTATTGAGAGGAAAGTATTACCTAGCATAGCATGTGCAACTATTAGAACTAGTGGATTCTTTTTTTTTTTTTAAATAAGCATGATTAATCTTAAATCTGTACCTGAGATGGTGGCTGTGACCCGCACAGGAAATTGCTGAATTGCTCTGGGTGCTGACTCTGTAACAACTGTCCTTGTTTTGTTATTCAGCATTCTCAAGGTTAATAATAAGGCTGCATTCACACCTGAGCGTTTTGTAGCCTGAAGCCTGAAGCTACAAAACGCTAGAGGGGAAAAAATCCATTATTCTCTATGGAGATGGTTCACATCTCCACTCCATGACGCCTGAAGCTCAAACAAGTTCCGGACCCTTTTTTGTCGCGCGAATCGGGCAGATTGGGCGTTTTAGGATTCATATAATGTAATGGAAACGCCCGATTCAAGCGTCTAGCGCGACAACGAGCGTTCCGACGGGCGCAAATTCGCGCGACAAAACAATGGTAAAAACGACGGTAAAAACGCCCGATTCGCTACGCTCAGGTGTGAATGCAGCCTTAAAGCCTAAATCAAGGACATGGCAGCGTTAATGTTTTTCTATGCTTTTGCATAACTGACTGGATTCTGTTCCCTTTTTTAATCGCTTTTAGCTGACTAGGCTTTGATTTATTTTGTCACAAAGGTAGATTAAAGGACAACTTACAGCCTGGTTTTGGCATTGTGGAGAAAGTGACATTAGCTAATTGTAGAATGGTGTTGAGAATTTTGTACGCACTGGTGTGTCATTATTTATAATGGTGGAGTTTCCATTAACAGCTGAAGGCATTGTCAGACTGCTTCAATCTGACAGTGACTCCGTTTTGTAGCTTATATCTCATTTAAGGGTCATTCACACATAGGCCTCATGCACATTGGGCATCAAAAATACCACTTTTAAGGGCATTTGTTTTTCTGCCTCTGCACGCCCCTCCATGTTAGCCTATGTGTCCATACACACAAAGGCGTTTAGAGGCAGGAAAAAGCCCCATCACTTGTGCGTTCAAGAAAGAAGTGTTTCAGGAGAAAAACACCCAACGTGCCTAAACACGTCTATCGCGTTTGAGCATTCTTTCATTTCAGTGGCCAGAATAAATTAATATTCTGGTCAGTGTAAGGAAGGAATGCCCAAACGCTTGATGTGTTGGAGTGCATTTGCAAAACACAGCTTTAGGTGTGTTTTCTTTTTTACGCTGCTTTTCTCCTGTCAGGAGAGCTGGGCAAACGCTCAGTATGCATGAGGCCATACTTGAACTGCAGTTTTCCACACTGGGTCAAAGCAGGTTAATACTAGAGAACAAAGAAAACGATTGTTTTCTATGTGCCCCATTAACACCACAATGCTGGTCTGATGTGTGGTGTGGAAAATTGCAGACATGCAGGGACCTGAATGTAGTGTATTCTTTGTACACTTCCAATAAAGTTTGACAAAAATGTAAAAAAAAAAAAAAAAAGGGTAAATGATGCCTTGTATTGTAAAAAAACATGGCCCTGCTTGATACTGCTGTTACACACTGAAATAAATAGTTTTAACGTGCGCTTGTGTGAATTTACCTTTCCTCTCCTTTTACGGTAGTAGCTTTATTAAAAATGTCAGTGACCTAGCAAAATATGATAGACTAGGTGCAGTAGATTTTTGGAGCCAGTCAGGCCAAATTGCCAGCAGCTTCAAGAATGGGGGTTTTAAATGTCAGTCGTAGAAAATTTATTTTTACAAAAAAGTGAGGTGCCAGATGTATTTTATTTAAGGAGCATTGGCTGCCTGGTTCCTCAGCAGTGTCCAGGCTTAGATTAGAGGCCACATGTTTCTCTTCCAGGCTCCATACACAGCAGACATTTTGCTGTTCCTCACTCACAGCTGTGTTGCCATGGCTGGGCTCAGTACATCCTCTATTGTTTGTATTTATGTGACTGGAAAACACAGAATGCGGGCGATTTGTGTATGTGCATGGACGCACAGGTAAACGCAGCATTACATAAAGAGCCCTCCTTGTGAAATGTATCCTATTTTGATCAATGTATGAGGTTTATACATGTAATGAAAGCATTTAGTATAAGAATGGGACTGTAGGCCACACCCGCCCCCCACCTATACCCCAAATACAACCACACAAACCAACACCACAACATGTTTATTTGGCATAAAAAGGCCGCAACACTTTATTGGTTTACCACATATTTTAACACAACCATTATAACTGAAACTTGTATAATAAAACCATAAATCATTCACATAAACTCTGCCCAGTTTTTGGAACTCGGGCAGCATCACTGTATCATCACCAAATATGTCCCCCCCCCCCAGCTTCCGGGGTGACCCTACCACATAAAATGTCAGGAAGGGAGGGAGGGAGCTCTTCTTCTTTCTTCCTGGGATGCTGCAGAGGACGCCCCAGACCCTCTGCAGCCCTTAAATAGATTCCCTGGGGAAACAGAACCTTCTCTGGACCGCTATTGGGTCGCCCCCACCTGTACCATAAATTAATTAAAGGGACAGTACCGCCCCTCCCCTCACCTTAACCCCCTAATACCCAGAGAGGGGGTCAGGTGGCCCAAGTCCCAAGAAAGCGGGCCCCAATGCTTTTGCCCGCTTTTAACATTCTTTTTTTCACACACCTTTATTAAGATTTTTCCCAATACGTACATATTGACCAAACTGTTCTGCAGCAGTGACAGGGTTTGAGACACAGTATACCACTGCCAGGGGGGCCTTTTTATTTAAGGGTCACTTATATAAAGAAAAAAAAAAACACATGACTGTAATAGTACAGGATTTATACTTCCTTTTCCAGGGGCCTGGAAAGTCAAATACTGTTTCCCCCCACTGCACAGTATGGTTCCTCCTACTACCACTTAGGTCCTTTAATAACAGGGGAAACCACAGCATGTGGTGGGAGCAGGTATTCCACACTGTAAAGTGGTTCTAAAGGCAAAAGGTTTTTTACCTCAATGCATTCTTTGTATTAAGGTAAAAAAAACTACTGCATGCACCCCCCCCCCCCCCTTTATACTTACCTGGGCCCAATCTTGATCCAGCGATGTGCATGAGACATGAGAGCAGCAGCTCTCTCAGGTCTCTCTCCTCTCCTCATTGGCTCAGAGGCAGCAGTGGGAGCCATTGACTACTGCTGCTGTCAATCACACCCATTGAGGAAGGAGCAGGGTCGGGGCTGAGCTGCGCTCTGTGTGTCAATGGGCACACAGAGCGGAGCTCGGGAGAGAGCATGCACAAGTGCCTCCAGAGCAAGCGGTTTGCTATTGGGGCTTTCGTGGGGGGGGTCCAGTAGTGCCAGCAGAGGACAGGCTGAGGATCGGGACTGATCTGTGCAAAACCATTGCACAGAGCTTATTAGTATAACATGTTTGTTATTTTAATTTAAAAAAAATTAGCATTAACAATCACTCTAACGTGTAAATATATTTATATTTATTCTTGCTGTATTCAAGTTTCTTTTCTCTGAACACAGCTGAGGTACTGTCTAGTAATCTCCTTTAGTTCAGCCAATACTGGTAACCCTCCCTGAAAGGAAACCTGAGAACTATGTAGGCTGCCATGTTGACTTCTCCTTTACCACTATATTCAGAAGTGCAAACACTTAAAGGAGTAGTAAAGTTACATGTTTTTTCACCTTAATGCATCCTATGCATTAAGGTGAAAAAACATTCGACAATACCGCCCCCCCCGAGCCCCCGTTTTTCTTACCTGGCCCCTCGAAAGTCCCATGCTCGTCCCCGTCATCCTCTTCGTTTTTCTGCCTGGCCGCCGATTGGCTACACTGGATAGATTGAAAGCAGCGCAGCCATTGGCTGGCGCTGCTGTCAATCACATCCAATGACGCGGCACGCCGGGGGGCGGGGCCGAGTGATACAGTCGGCGGCTATGGCCGCCGCTGTATCACGGGAGCGCGCCCGCAATCACTCCACACCATGCGAGCTCACTCGCATTAAGGTGTGGAGTCCTTGCGGGGAGGAGCCAAGACAGCCGCCGAGGGACCCCAGAAGACCAGGATCGGGGCCACTGTGTGCAAAACGAGCTGCACAGTGGAGGTAAGTATAACATGTTTGTTATTTTTAAGCAAAAAAAAAAAAGGTATAGTGCTCCTTTAAAGTATATCTCTAGGCAAAAATGTTTCCTTTAGTTTTGGATAGAGTGAAGAAGGGTTAGAACTTCTGTCAAGTTTTTATTGCTGTCTGTGTCCCCATTAAGGAACCCCCCCCCCTATTTGAACTGGTGGCCACAGTCATTTGAAATTTTAGAGTCCTCCCCAGAGGAAGAACTGAGGGGAAATCTTCCAATAGGGACACCTCTTTCAGGGAATATTGCGTCTCTGCGATAGGAAGTGAAAGGAACTTTCTCCAGTTGTACAAAGTAAAAAAAAAAAGGCTGGCAAGAGTTTTTAGTTTTTCCTTACCCTATTCAGAGATGCATTTTAAAGCAGAACTATACTTACTAGTGATGTGACATCCTCGCCGGCTTCTACCTGGTTTAGGATCTTCAGCCATCTTGATTGGCCAGGCAGGGATGATGTAAATCCAGTGCATGCGCACAAGAGTTTATTCATTCCTGCACCCAGCAGATGCCGGGATTGTACGCTGAGCTGTGCATGCGCAGCTCAGTGTACATTGTTAAGTGTTTGCAAGGGGGAAATTATAATCGTTTAATGCAGAAAAAGCATATTATGTCTATTCTGCGATATAAAAAAAAAAAATTCCAACTCACATATTTTCTATTTTTGTCCATTTTCAAGCAAAGCAACAGGTTTTGATTTATCCCCCTATCCCCAACAGCACAAGCTTACCCTTCCTTTGCTCGATTGCAGCGCCATGAGCCAAAGGAAGTGCCCAGAACCTAACTGGACTAGGTAACGTTCAACTCATGTCCAAAAATGTTTTTTACATACTCAAGGCAATCTGTATACCAGTTAATGCACAGTATAATCTATATTAGCCTATGCAGACATAGGGAATTTACATATGTATTTTCTTTCATTTATCTTTTGGCCTTTTTATGTAAAGACATAATGCATGTTAAATGTCTTTTCATTTTCTGCAGCAGAGACCCGGGGTCACATTGTGCAGTATAATTAGCCATTAATGCTCTTTAATTTACACATATTTCCTAATTTCGTAGCTACGTGCTTGGTGCAATCTCACACACAGCTCCCCTATGTGTCACCTCCTCCTCTTTTTCATCTGAAGCACGTTTTTGCCTACTTTAGACAGATACAGTTGGCAGTATTGCTGAACAGCTGCTACATTGAAAAACTCTCTTCTGGGCCCTTTAACAATGGGATTCATGAAGATTAGCATCTCTTTCTTTGGAATTCTCAACAGCCAATCAAAATGAAATGATTTAAGAAAAATAAAAACTCTTGATCCAAGCATTTTTAGGTGCCAGCTGAAATCACTTACAGGAAGCAAACGTTTTTTTTTTAGAAATGTGCTTGTTTTATATATGATCGTCGCAATTGTTTTATATCTGGGTTTTTTTTTTTTTTTTTATCATCCTCATTATACATTGTGGATTTTATATGATTTTAGTTGGGCAGTGGGCTATGTGCAAGCAATTAACATAATTGCCTAATACAATTTAAGAGATTATAGTAAAACTCACATGCAGGTCTGGGCAGTTCAATATATATTTTTTTTCTTTTGTTACCACTGTTGTTTTAAATTGAGAATTTCGCCTTAAAACAATACACTAGATAGATATTTAAAATTGTAATAGCTTGGCTAGAAAAGCTAAATGTATGTAACCTCTGTTTCCTCAAATAAAAGAAGGTGTCCCCCTAACTAGGGACTGGGACTTTCACGGCAACAAAAATTATAATCAAATAATTGTTGAAGTATAAAGTAGTTTAATCTGATAATTTAAAGAAGCCAACCATGTGGCGATCAAAGCTGACTGTAGAATAAAATTCATGTGCAGTAAGGTGCATAAAAACAAGAAATACAGATACAAATTGTTTTCCAATCTGTGGTTGAGTCCGACGCGTTTCAGGGAATGTTCCCTTTCATCAGGGGCGTGTCCTTGTTGGAGATTTAAATAGCATCTAAAAAATATATACAAAGACATGGTCGGTAACAAGCAAAACAGGGGACAAATTAGCATCATTGACGCAAAAGGTAAAAAACAACTGGCAAAAAAAGATGAACAATGATGCGAGACATGTGACAGATCATGCATAGAAAACAAATGGAGACAATGAATGGGCAATTCTAACCTGATTCATTGTCTCTATTTGTTTTCTATGCATGATCTGTCACATGTCTCGCATCATTGTTCATCTTTTTTTGCCAGTTGTTTTTTAACTTTTGCTTCAACGATGCTCATTTTGTCCCCTGTTTTGCTTGTTACCGACCATGTCTTTGTATATATTTTGTAGATGCTATTTAAATCTCCAACAAGGACACGTCTCTGATGAAAGGGAACATTCCCTGAAACACGTCGGGCTCAACCCCAGATTGGAAAACTATTTGTATCTGTATTTCTTGTTTTTATGCACCTACAGTCAGCTTTGGTCGCCACATGGTTGGCTTCTTTAAATTATCAGATTAAACTACTTTATACTTTAACAATTTTTTGTTTATAATTTTTGTTGCCGTGAAAGTCCCAGCCCCTAGTTAGGGGGACACCTTCTTTTGTTCCAGTAACATACGGGATGTTGGCAACTCTTTAATCTAGTCCTGGTGTAAAACTTCTTTCTGTGTTTCCTCAAATAGGATTTTCCATTTTGTTTAACCAGTTTTGTGATTCAGACACCTTTGCCAGACAGACCAGCCAGGTCATAGACATGGCTGCCTACACTGTGTTTAACGTGTATGTCATGCCCATACCCAGTTTTCCTCAAATACTAAAATGCAATTCCAGGCATCCAGTCAATGCTAAACAGGAAATACTGAAACTGATAAAGACATAAAAATAGATGTGTAATCAACTATAGTCAGATTTCACAAAGCTCCTCACAGGTGCAGGCTGGAGGTAGGGTGGTGAGCAAAATGCATTAGCGAAAAGTCAGGTCACCAACCGATGTAAATCTCAGGACTGGTTCTAAATTATAAAGGGGTAAAATACCCTACCAGTATGTTTACTAGGTAAACAAAAAAAAAATAGAAGCGTCTGTGATTATCTCATACAAACTTGAGCAAAACACAAACTTATACTGAAAAACTTGCTGTAAAAAAAAAACTAAAGGTTTACAGTGTCACATGGATTGTGTAGATTTTTCAAAGATGTAGAACAGGTTTTTACAGAAAATCAAGGCTGACCTAAATAAAGTCTGTTTTAACAGGAGGTGTCATAAACATTGCCTCAATTTCATTATGCATCCTTGGAATTTGGTTTGCTTTACAGAGTATGTCAAGGCAAACTAAACAAAAACATATATGCAGTACATTTGTACAATTCAAGCAATTTCCCCATGTTCTACCCTGCAAGTGCTGAAATATACCTGCTAATCTGACAGAAAAGCACTCGGCTCCTAAGTTCTGTTATGGGCTGACAACACACATTTCTTTCTCGTACATCACGGGACACAGAGCGACATAGTCATTGCTAATGGGTTATATAGATACCGTCAGGTGCTGGCTCTGGCAACTTCCAAAACCGGAAGTACCCTCCCCTATATAAGCCCCTCCCATCCGGGAGCACCTCAGTTTTTTGCCAGTGTCTAAGGTGTTGGCCAAGAAGAAACATGTGTTTTTCACTGAGCTTGCGTACAGGTTCTTTTGGGCCTCAGTAAGCTATTCCGGATCCGACCAAAAAAGCTTCATAGCTAAACGGTCGGTACCCGGGCCTTGCAGAGAAGAGCAAGGTTTTGCCTGTAATGCCTCTCTTAGGAGGGCTGGACCCTGGGATCCAGAGCTCTGGTCATACCCACGACCAAGATGTTTTCTGTGCAGGGTGCTATACAGGTCCAGGGGAGTGGAATCCTTGGGAACC
This sequence comes from Rana muscosa, assembly GCA_029206835.1. Taxonomy (NCBI): domain Eukaryota; kingdom Metazoa; phylum Chordata; class Amphibia; order Anura; family Ranidae; genus Rana; species Rana muscosa. The sequence goes on from CM055123.1 coordinate 197,177,250, forward strand.
CGGTCCCTGAAGGTTTGATTACAATGCCTGCCGTGATAGGTGAAGTTTGGGCTTCTGTGGACCAAACAGAGTCCTGCGGCGAGGAAAAGGTAAGTGGGGGCCCTCGGGAACTTGGTTCTATTGAGGGACCCCCAAGCCTATTTTGTCTTTCTGCCTGTTACCTAAGGTATTCCCGCTAATATTCTGTGTATGCCTGTTACTACTGAGAAAATGTAAAAATTTTAATAGTAGGCAAGAAAAAAAAAAAAAATGTAAGACCGCGGTACCTGTGTTAGACACTAGAGGCCGCTATGGTTCTTTTTCTTGTAATGTGGATTTTTTTCTTCCAGAATCAAATCCAGGCAGTTGGTATGTTCTCTGCTGGGAAGCTGTCTCCTCTGCCCTGTTGCTGCGCTCATCCATCCCCGGGCCCTGCGGCAAAGGGGGCCCTGGCTCCCATCTAGCTCCTTATTGTTTTTAAAAAAAGGCGCCGAAGGCGCACGTGCACGCGCGCGTGCGCGTGCACGCGCCTCTATTCATAGAGGCGATCTGAAAAAAGGGGCGGAGCGGGTGGATGACGCTCTGGTGTGCGCCGCGGCGCTACTGCGCATGTGCGGGCGTCCAGCGTGTTTTAAAGCACATTATAGCTGGCTATTGAATGCACAGACAGAGCTAGCAACAGATAAAGGCACACAGAGGCGGTTGATGCAGGCATCCCCTAGAAAGGCACTTTAGTAGACACCAACTGTGATATAGCAGCAATTGTGCTAGACTATTCTCAGTAAAAGTGGTGTATTACGGCTGGAATACCTCAGCTTTAGGCTTAGGAATATGCCGTCCAGAAGCTCCGGAACTGAATCTTCCAGGAAGCGAAGGGGGTCTCATCGGGCTCTGAGGATCTTGGGCATGCTTCTGCTGCACCAGTCTCCCCTGAAGTTCAGAGGTAAGTGACCGTAGAGACCCCGCAGGGGTACTTGGTACTGTGGCTGTCCTCAGTTCACCTGCTCCTGTGTATGTAACAGAGGAGGTTTTTTCCTCAGCTCTGGGAGGATTAGAGAGAGATTGTCAACATTGATCGCTGCCTCCCTGTCAGGGAAAGCACGCCGATCTCCGTCTCCTCCTTCAGAGTGCCTGTTAGCAGAGCAACAGTCCCATACAGGGATCGACCTGCCTGAAGGGGATCAGGATGAGGTTGATTCTGTTATAGAGGAATCAACAGTGGAGGAACCTTTCTCAGCAGCTCAGGCTGAAAGATTATGGGTTCAGTCTCTGACTAACATGGTCCGATCGGCATTTAAAAATGCACCTTGCGGAACCATCAACCACTACTGTATCCTCGTTGGGGTCGCTAGAAGCCCCCAGACTGTCTGTTCTCTTCCACTTCACCCTTTACTGAAAGGGCTTATTTGCCAGGATTGGGAACGTCCTGAGAAAATATTTATTCCCCCAAGAGATTTCCGGTGGTCTATCCCATGGGGATAAGTTCATAAAAAAAAAAAAAAAAAAAAAAATGGAAGGTCCCTACAGTGGACGCAGCCATCTCTTGTATGTATAAATCACTGACATGTCCAGTGGATAATGTCCAAATGTTCAAGAACCCAATAGATAAAAGATTGGAGTCCTTATGAAAGTCTTCTTCTTTCTACAGCAAGCTTGGTGACACAACCAGCAGTAGCAGCTATTGGGGTCTGCTAAGCAGTGAAGGATCAGTTAAAACAGGTCTTGAGGGACTTGACAGATCAGCAGGCCTTGCCCTAGCTGATCTACCTAGAGCCTTAGGCTTTGCGGTTGACGCCATAAAGAATTCAGTCCATCAGGCCTCCCGCCTTACGCTGTCTATAGTACATATGCGTAGGCTTCTATGGCTCAAAAACTGGTCTGCTGAAGCTCCCTGTAAGGAATGGCTGGTTAGCGTCCCATTTCATGGTGAACGCTTATTCAGGGAAAACCTGGACAAATATATCCAGAAAATTTCCAGCGGTAAAGATACGCCCTTGCCGGTTAAAAACAGAGTTAGAGGTCCCTCTTTAAGAGGCCTGCTTCTCCAGTCCCTGGGGCATCGGCTGTGTAACAGTTCCGACGGCCTCCTCGGTCAATTCCCGGGGGGTAAAAAACAGGGACAATAGCAGGGTAATGAGAAACCCTGGGTCAGGGGAGGTACAAAATCTCCCCCAAAGTTAAATTCATTGAAGGGTTGCCCCCACTCAGTCGGGTGGGGGGAGGACTCCAGTTGTTCACAAGAGACCTGGCGGGACACGATCAAGACAGATAGGTGCTCTCCGCAGTATGTTTGGGATACAGATTGGAGTTAAGAGACTCTCCTCCTTCCCATTTTTTGAGGTCAAACGTGCCAAGGGATCCCCGGAAGAGAGAGTCCCTCCTGTTGGCACTAGAACAACTATTGCTCCAGGGAGTAATTATGGAGGTTCCCCTGGAAGAATGAGGGTTCGGGTTTTACTCAAACCTCTTTACAGTCCCGAAGCAAATGCGGACGGGAGGCCCATAATAATTCTAAAAGGGCTATACGAATTCCTGTATATCAGGACTTTCCGATGAAGTAGATCCGATCGGTGGCCACTGCCCTACAAGGGGAGGATTGGTTAGCCGCGATCGACATCAAAGATGCTTATTTGCACATTCCCATCTTTCCAGTCTACCAAAAGTTTCTACGCTTTGCAGTAGAAGGGCGCCATTTTCAGTTCAGAGCCTTACCCTTCGGTTTGGCCACAGCACCACGAGTGTTTACAAAAATTCTGGCCCTTTATTGGCCAATCTAAGAACACAAGGTGTAATGATAATGGCATATCTAGATGACTTGTTGCTGATAGACCACTCAGTGAAAAAAACTAGACGTGGTCGTTCACAAGACAATCAAGTATCTGGAATCTCACGGTTGGATTATCAACCGAGACAAGTCAGCCCTAAAACCAGTCAAAAGTCTGGAATACTTGGGGCTAAGGTTGGATTCAGGCCAGAGAAAAATATTCTTGCCTCGAGGAAAGGTGTTGTCTTTGAAAGATTTGATCCACTTAGTGGGTACAAAAAAGACAGCCGTCCATACGCCTGTGCATAAGGCTGCTGGGAAAAATGGTGGCATCATTCGAAGCAGTACCCTACGGTCAATTCCATTCAAGGAATTTGCAAGGGGCCATACAGTCAGCCTGGAACAAAAAAGTTCAGGCCCTAGACTTACAATGTCCTTGTCCCCTTCCGTTCGCAAGAGCCTCCGTTGGTGGTTGGTTCCCCAGAATCTGGAAAAAGGGAAATCCTTCAGTCTGATTTCTTGGAAGGTGGTCACTACAGATGCCAGCCTTATAGGCTGGGGAGCAGTACTGGAGCAATAGTCTCTCCAGGGCAGATGGTCGGATGCAGAAAAGGCCCTGCCCATCAATCTCTTAGAGATACGAGCAGCCCGGTATGCCCTAGTAGCATGGACATCCAAACTCCAAGGGTCCCCTGTCAGAATTCAATCAGACAATGCCACAGTAGTGGCATATATCAATCATCAGGGGGGCACCAGGAGTCGTGCAGCCCAGAGGGAAGTAAATTACATCCTGAAATGGGCAGAAAGATATGTCCCAGCCATATCTGCTGTATTCATTCCAGGAGTGGAGAATTGGAAGGCGGACTTTCTAAGTCGCCAGCAATTATGCCCAGAGGAAGGGTCCCTTCACCCCGAGGTTTTCTGGACAATATGTCAGCGGTGGGGAACATCGGATGTAGATCTTCTAGCATCCAGATTCAACGCAAAGGTGGACAGATTTGTGTCTCGCACAAGGGATCCCCTAGCTTGCGGCTCGGATGCCCTAGTGTTCCCTTGGGTTCAGTTCAAGCTGATATATGCATTCACACCGCCACAATGGTTACCTCGATTATTCCGCAGAATCAGGGTAGAAAAGAAACCAGTGATTCTGGTGGCTCCAGCGTGGCCCCGAAGAGCGTGGTACGCGGAGATTGTAAAATGTCAGTGGGGAGTCCTAGGACTCTCCCACGCCGTCCGGACCTGCTTTCGCAAGGACCGATATACCACCCTTCCTTACCAGCCCTAGGTTTGACGGCCTGGCTATTGAAGCCCACATTCTAAAAAAGAGAGGGCTCTCTAATTCTGTGGTATCTACCATGATCAATGCCAGGAAGCCGGTATCCAGGCAGATCTACTATAGAATCTGGAAGGCGTACATCGCCTGGTGTGAGGCCAAGAAATGGCATCCACGTAAAAACGTAATAGGTAGGATTCTGGACTTCCTACAATGGGCTGTAGATAGGAAGCTTGCCTTGAGTACTATCAAGGGTCAGATTTCGGCCTTGTCAATATTTTTTCAAAGGCCCTTGGCTTCGCATTCACTAGTCAAAGCCTTTATACAAGGAGTGATGCGTATTAGTCCTCCGGTTAATATCCCCATATGTCCATGGGATCTAAACTTGGTTCTGTCGGTTCTACAGAAACAACCATTTGAACCATTACAGCATATTTCTTTGGTTCTTCTCACCAGGAAATTGATTTTTCTAGTAGCCATTTATTCGGCTAAAAGAGTGTCGGAATTAGCAGCTATGTCCTGTAAGGAGCCATATCTGGTTATCCATAAGGATAGAGTAATGTTACGCCCTCATCCAGCCTTTCTTCCTAAGGTGGTATCGAGGTTTCATTTGAACCAAGACGTGGTTCTTCCTTCTTTTTTCCCCAAACCTACTTCGGTAGAGGAAAAGTTATTGCATTCTTTGGATGTAGTAAGAGCAGTTAAAGCTTATCTAAAAGCCACTGCTCAGATTCGCAGAACGGATACTTTGTTTATTCTGCCGGAAGGCCCCAGAAGGGGTCAGGCAGCGTCAAAATCTACTTAGCCAAGTGGATTCGACAGGTCATAATGCAAGCCTATGGCTTGAGAAGTAGACCGCCTCCGTTCAAAGCTAGGGCGCACTCCACGAGAGCAGTTGGAACTTCATGGGCAGTGCATCACCAGGCCTCCCTGGCTCAAATCTGTAAGGCCGCAACATGGTCTTCAGTACACACGTTTACTAGGTTCTACCAGGTGGACGTTAGAAGTCAGGAGGATGTCGCCTTTGGGCGCAGTATGTTGCAGGCCGCAAAAGATCCTCATGTCTGATAGCGCTCAGCTTATATATGGTGTATCCCCCCCCCTCATTGGGCATTGCTTTAGGACATCCCATTAGTAATGACTATGTCGCTCTGTGTCCCGTGATGTACGAGAAAGAAAATAGGATTTTTATAACAGCTTACCTGTAAAATCCTTTTCTTGGAGTACATCACGGGACACAGAGCTCCCGTCCCTCTTTGGGGACACTTATTGCTTTGCTACAAAACTGAGGTGCTCCCGGATGGGAGGGGCTTATATAGGGGAGGGTACTTCCGGTTTTGGAAGTTGCCAGTGCCAGCACCTGACGGTATCTATATAACCCATTAGTAATGACTATGTCGCTCTGTGTCCCGTGATGTACTCCAAGAAAAGGATTTTACAGGTAAGCTGTTATAAAAATCCTATTTTTTGTGGAGTGAGTGGTGTCAGCCCTGCCCTGTTTTCTCTTTCCAAACTACTTCCATCTCCACAATATAAAGGCTAATCACTCTGTAGTTCCACAATAGGGATTGGAAGGGCCAATTGATTTCCTTGAGACAACATTCTCTCTCTCTGTCTCTGTCTCTGTGTGTGTCTCTCTCTCTCTCTCTCTGTGTCTCTCTCTCTCTCTAAAATAAGTGTGGAGTCGAAGCTAAGCCTGGGGTAGCAAGCCACCTATCCCAAATTTTTCAAAATTTGTTTGGACAATTTCTGTGTTGGTTAGCTTTTCTTTAGACGGGGTATGATTTACTTGTGTTTTCAATTCCTCCAAGGTAAGGGAACTGGGAATTAATTTAGGGGCTTGAAATAACACCTAGGTGATGGGACCATATGTATTTTTTGGTAAAGTAGTCTCCTCCACCATATTGAGTAAACATATCCCTGGATCTTTGGCTAAGTTCATGTTTAGGGTTTACCTACACATTAAACGTAAGTCCTTATGTATTACCCGACTTACAATGCCCACCTTTTAATACACAGAATGTGACATTTCCTCCACCTCCCCTAACTTTATGCATCTTTTCTTGTTTCACCCTTAAATAGGATTTACATTTTTTTTAATTCAGTTTGTATTTAATCAGTTGGCGTTAAGGTTTATTAAAGCTGCCATGTATTCCAGTTGTCTTCTTCAGATGCTATGCGCCCCGTTGCCTCTCGTGACACTTGTACATAAGCTCATGTTTCTTTGCAATAAGACCGAAATGAAAACCATACCATTCTGTTGCCTGCCTCCTCTACCCACAGCTCTGGTGGACAGAGAATTTGACTGAGCTTGACACTTGCGAAATGCGTCTTCAGCTGGATTGGGAGAGACACAGAGCTGAGAACTGCCAAGCCAACAGATGCATCAAGATTAATAGCCAACTTGGCAGCCTCCTGTGGTGGGGAAACCTGCATTAACAGATAAACCGTCTCAGCTACCAGTGTGTGCCCGCAGGCGCCAATAGAATGAAAGGGCAAATGGAAGGCAGAAAGTGGCTGAAGAGTACCAGGCTACTGTTTTATGTAGGACTGTACAGACAATGTATGGAGTGTTTTATCTAACACGTAACGAAAAGCCACAGGTCCTTAGCAGAGGCTCAAAGCAGCCCCCTATATCTCTACAGAAACTTTTGAGAATCCCATGGATCACCTAAAGGTGACACCATAAACAAAGCCATGAAAGGCATGCAGGGAATGCCGCATGCCTGCTCATAGATTGTTTTTTTTCCTCCAACATTGCTGTACTGCACTATTCCTTTTCACTTACCTTTGTTGGTAATCTTATGACCCAAGAAGCTCTTATGCTGATCTGTTAGTGTAGCAGAACTTTTATCAAACACCCTTTGCCGGACTTTTGATGTCACTCCTATACAGAAGTCCTAAAGTATTGGAGTCAACTGGAGCTAAAGCTGGCCATACAATTTTCTCATTAAATTTTCTTTAGATTTACCTTAAACTATATAGTGCAAGGGCCTGCCTGATTGCGTACACATTGAAAGTGTTTAGGTTTGATTTCATATTATATGCTTTTGGTAAATTGAAAGGAAAATTGTATATTGTACAGCCAGTCCAAAGCCGGCCATAGACGGGTCGAATCTCAGCCGGTTCAGCAGGAACCGGCCAAGAGTTGAACCATGTATAGGTAGGCTAAATGTACCCAAGTTAATCAATCGATCAACTTGGGTACAACCAGCGTGTCAGATTTTACATGTTAGATTTTGTTAGCGGCTAATCACGGTGTTCTTCCAGCGGGGATAGTTACCCCCCTGCCGGGAGAACACAATAGCTCCGCAGTAGGGATTCCACCATTAACGCAGTCAGTGTTGATGGGCGAATCAAGCGATTTTCTATCCTGCAACCTTTGGTTGCAGGAAAGAAAATTGCTCTGTCTATGGTCAGCTTTATTCTGGAAGAGTTTCTTCTCTGCAGTCATCAATCAGATTTAACCCTGCTATAGAATGCTTGATCTGATAGGCTATTCAGTAAAGAGAACAAAAAATTTACAGAGCACAGATGAAGGAAATAGAAACGTGAAGAGCTCCCTGGAAATTACCAGCTTTAAAACTTCCCTTATGTGGTCTTTCTGATTTAGCACAGTTGCATTACCTGTAGGGTAAAACTAGCAATTTACAGATTGATTTCTGTTGTGGCCTAAAATTTGGCTTTTATTAATGTGGTATCATTTCTTTATCTCAGTGAGATTAGCAGATAGAGGAATTAAATTAGGAGACGTGAAAAAGACACACACAAAAGAAAAAATAAACGGTAGGATGCAGTAATTATACCATACATGGTGCCAACTGAAAATGAGCTTCCATGTTATATATATAATCCATTTCATTGGGTAGTCTGTGTTCCCTGACAAATTACGAATGTTTAAGCAGACTTTGCTGAGGGCCTCTTTGCACAGTTCCCTTTGCCTTACTAAATAAGGTGCACTGTTTTTCAAAGAAGACATTTTTAGTAAAGTGGGGACATAACTCGTTGTGTGCATTTGGTTCTTCTACTGTATATATTCCTTCAAAATATTTGGAATAAAGTCAGATGGTGTTCGTATTTTGAAGTGGGTTGCACACAAGCTGAAGATTTGCTATGGGAAGCGCTGTTCTCAGAGTTGTAAGTTAGTAGGTGGGTGGGAAGGCTGCTTAGGTTGGCTTTCAGGAGGAAGAAATGACTTGGGGGATCTTACTTGTAGTGGAAAAAGCAGGCAATAATCGGGAGTCTTCAGAATTGCAAGCTCTGTTGTCATGCTTCATATGTTCTGCAGCCAAGTAGCACACCGTGGTGGAGTTTGATAACAAGGGTACATGCATTCCTTTTATGAAACCTTTTGGCAGGTAAACTGTCCCTGTACATGTGTCACAATTGTTTATTTAGGCTGCGGCTACACTTTAGTAGTCTTGGATGGACATTTTCTTTAAGATTATCCGGAATACTGTGACTCATTGTTTCTTACTGCAATAAACAGTATTTATCACCCACAGACAACTTGTTTGGACATTAAACATTATAATGGACCTTTACTTTGTTGCTTCCAAAATTTTACTGCAGCAGGTGACTATAGCTACAGGGAGGCTACAGCCTTGACCTTGGCTTCTATTGGCATAACAATTGTTCCGGAAATATACAGAATCTTGACTTGAACAGCAGCTGTCTTGCAGATATTGAGAAGTATTTTGCAACAACAGCTGCAATTTCTTTAGGAAAAGAGAACATTAGGTGACCTATTGTTAGTAAGGTTTTATAGTAACTGTATATAGTTATATTTAACCATGGCTTTTCACAGTCCCATTTTGTGTCCTTTTTTTAAACCGTTTTTTTATATTGAAGAAGAGACCTCCTCAGTCCTTGATAGAAGAAATAGCTCACAGGAGGCAGGGCACTATTGGAGAATTTTGAGGGCTTCTGATTACTGGCATGCTTAAGGGGATTGTAGCCATATTCGTGTACTTGCAGCAACAGGGTGTGCTATCCGTGATTTTTTTTTTTTTATTTGCACTAATAGTTACACATTTAAGAACCAGCTTTCATGGCCTTCTTGCTTCTTCTGAGGTCAAGAAGTATGTTTACAGGCACAAAGTGGAAATCCAAAGGGCAGGAACACAAACATTTGCGATACAGAGAGGCAGCATAGGGACTGATGTTGGGATCAGTAAATCCAAGTGGGGACTGGAGTGCAGGTCTAGTATGTGTGTGGTGGGAATAAAGTGCAAGTTCAAGGCTATAGCAGGCAAGTGAGAGAACTCTTTGTCCCCCATCAAGAGGTGGAAGGCTGTCAATGAGGTTTAGATTCTAGAAATACCTAATCATCACCAAACTGGATTTGGCAACAAGACATTTTCTGGATTGCTTTGTTGACTACAGCTGACAGCACATGCAGGATCAGGAGTACCGATTTTGGTGCAGAAAAGGCAATAGATGAGTATAATTCGAGCAGTAGGTATAACCAGAAGCAGCAGGACTAGGAGAACAAGTCTTGATAACCAAGAGGAAAAGTCAAAGGCAAAAAAAAAATATGTCACAATAATCATATACTTTACACTTTACTCATGGGCCTTGTGGCCTATGCATCCCTGGTAGGTACACCCCAGACAGTCGGTTATTTGTTGTAGTCTGTACAAAGAACATAGATGCACCTGCCAAGCTGCAGAACTTTACTGATAGAAATGTCAGTGAATAGATCTTTGTAGTGGGTGAAAAATATAATGGCATTCACCTGCTTTCTGAGGGTAGCTTTGATCTGACCAGGGATGACATTATGCTTTGAATATGAGACTTCTGGGTATGGGAGAAGCTTGGCTCGCTGAATGTGGTTGCCTCACCCTCCCCACGGTGGAATGTTTCTCTTGCGGAATAGCAGCAGAGACAGGCTTCAGATGAGGGGCCAGCTGAGGTGTCTGCAAGACAATTCTGTGGCTGATTAGAAAGTCAGATGTGCTCTTTTGGCATCTTGAAAGGGAACACGTCAAAACAGTGACATTAGCTGTGGCTCTTATCCAATACTCACAGCCCTTGCCTCTTTCTATGGGGAGGTGGCTGGGGATGAGCTGTAGGAAGCCAAGTGACAAGTATGCATTAATGGCTAATGCAGGCTGCTCTCATGGCAATCCCTAAACGCTAATGTAAATTTGTGTAGTTTGCATGTTAGGTGGCTGGCGTTTTCAGATGAAAGATCAACACACGAAATACACCATGCAAAATCCTGTAATTATATGCAAGAAATCTACATTTGTAAGATAGAACAATAAAAAATTGGGGACAAAAAATCATGCTTGTCCCAATAACTCTATGGGGTGATCCATTTCTCGTGACCCTTAAGAGTTTTTAATATTATATTGTTGCTTAACAGTTAAGTAAATGGTGAAGAGTGAATCTATAATCTCAGAATGAAATGTATGCGAGGAGGAAGTGGAAAAGATATTTTGTATTTTAAAACTTGAAGGTTAAGCAAGCAGGGCCCTCTAATTTCTCTTGTATTGAATTGTATTGTGACTGTACTGTCTCCATTTTTTTTAAGAGCTGCACAAACTGTTGGCTTGATAAAAATTCTGTATAATAATGATAATAATATTTTTTAAAGATGAACTCCACCCTTTGCATATGGTAGCTGTAAGGAATTTGATATGGAGGTTTCTGATGTCATTTACAGTGATGTTGTATGGTACTAAATTACGCACAGTTGAGTCTGTCACACCTAACTCTTTCACTAGCTAATCTGCTAGTGCTGTCATGGTAACAGGCAAAGAGCATGGAGGCGCAAAGGGAGGCACAAAGAACTGAAGTGTGCACTAGACACACCACTCCTAAAGTACATTACAAAACATTAACTGCTGACTGAACCAACTATAACTTCTACATCCTTGTCGTTCTTTTTCCCAGTACTGGTTTAGTATTACATTAAGCTCGCAAATGATTTGGGATCTTATCTCATTGTGCTGGGGCTTTGCAGTCCAGCCATATGCATGGCTGCAGCAATGGCCAGTAAAATACAATGGAACCTGGTTGCAGGTTCAGGTCTCATGAAATGAGACACAGAAGCCAAAGCATGCAATTATAAAACAACATTAAAGGATTCATTAAAATAGATGCCAAATTTAAGTCATTAGCTTAACACAACCTTAGTATTTATTGAGGGGGCTACACATTGCTACTTAGATTACTTACCCACACTTAAGTAGGGTACACACTATAAGAAAATCGGAAGAACAATGATGTACGAGGCATGATCGTTTGATTTTCATATAGTATGTATACAACTTTCGACATCCGATTCAGACCTTCCAAATTAAAATTTGCGAAGGGACAAACTTCAAAATGTTTTTTTGTACGTGAACAGAGCTAATGATTTTTTTTTTTTGTACTTTTTTCGTACAAGAAAATCCGATACGAAAGGCTGCGCAGGATCAGAAACGATGGACAACAAAAAAAAGCCTTTGTCCTATGAGAATTTTCATACATTAATTCTATCCTCGGTTTCGACTTGTTGGGACTCATAGTGTGTACCCAGCTTTAGACACTTAAATTAATACACTTAAATGAATTATCCAAACATAAAATTATAACATTAAATACTCAAGTAGCCTAGCCATAAAAGCTTTGGCTAAAGATTGAAAGCTTAACCAAGTTAGTATCTTGTCCCTCCAAGAGTTCAATGCTTGACCATTTCTTCTAACAAACATTGTGATCTAAGCTTTTTGGGGGGGGGTGGGAGGATAGGGTGAGGGGTGCTTTCTGCTGGTCACTTCAGGACATAAGAAAAACCTGGCAAAATCCAGAGCTTGCCCAATTTAATGTGGACCCTGTTATCTACTGCAGCCCATTCATTCTTTGCTTATCTATGCAAAAATGTTGGGGAAGAGATCAGAAATTTAACACACCACCTTTGTAATATAGTAAGAAATGCTGCCAAGGCAGAACTAGAAGGATGCATTGATAACCCAGGCTGACAGGTAAACAATAGCACTACATCTGATGATTTAAAATTGCCCCGCAAACGTTTCAATTTTAAAACTTTAATCGGTCATCATCAGTTACAGGCCAATACCACAGTTTGTTATGAAGACCAAAAAGACCTTCTATTCTAGTACCTCTTACGCTGAGTACACAGATTGGGGAGCTGACTTAGGCTGGCCATACATGTACAGTTGTATTGTACAATTTTCCTTTAGATTTACCAAAAACCATATAATATGAGGTCAAATCGAAACAACTTTCATTTGTATCCAATTAGGCAGGCCCCTGCACTACATATTTTAAGGTAAATCTAAAGGAGTATTGTGCAAGACAATTAAACTTGTATGGCCAGCCTTAGTATCTGATGTTAATGGTATGAGAGGGCATCGAGGTATAAACAGACCAAAGAGCCAAGGGGGGATATCTGGGAGGTGGTGGACATTCTAATTGTAAAGGAGGAGGCTTCCATTCTTTAAATAAATGAAGACATTTTTGCAAGCGAGTCCCAGGAATACCATTTGTGCATGTTTAATGGCCATTTTAATGCTTAGTAGACCTCTGTTTCTTTATATTATTTAGTAGGGGCAGCAACTTAGCAGTAAGGAATTCAAAACGGGTGCAGCCCATCAATAAATGTATAATATATATATATATATATATATAATATGTGTGTAAAGCGCTGCGAAAATTTAAACTGAGAATCATTAGCCAAGAACTGAAATATCAGTTTTGCAACCAAATTCATATCTGACTTCTCAAGGCTGAAGGAATTTAAGGATAAGCTATGTCACTAGATCTAAATTATTGAACACTTCTATGGCCCATATATTGTTAGGACCACATCCACAGAACTAATCTGTGCCGTAAGGTTTTTCTATTCTTTTCTCTACATATAATGGCTTTGTGACCCTTGTGAGGCAAATGTAGGGAAGTCATAAGAGAGATCAGCAGAGTGGGAAGGTCACATGACTCGATATTGCTTTGCTTGGCGGTGCCTGAAGACTCTTAGCTGACCTCTTCAGAATAGGCACTTGTCTTAACCATTGTTATGCTGGCAAAGCCGGCTGTTCATTACTTTGTGGAGATGATTTATAGCTTACTTTTTTCTTTGGCATCTTATTCAGTGTGAGGGGAGTAGAGAATCTCATAACAACAGGGTGGAGAAATGTTTGGCCTGCTTCCTGAACTGTTCTCTTGCTCTTCTTGGTAAGAATGCTATTGTGGCAGAATATCAGCCTTATGTTCATTCTGCTATCCAAAATAGCGTAGTGAGGCTTACGGGAAAACTTCCGTCCAAATGCAAAATTCAACAATAAATTAGTTTTGTAAATGTTATTAGTGTTCGTTATGTACAACATTTTACCCCTTTGTAAGGTCTTCTGGCCTTCTGACTGTCAGTTCATGTAATTTAAAAGGTGTTGGCCACTGTTTTCCTTTATCTTTTTACAATCCAAGTTTTAAATCTTTCTCTTTATCCTGTATACACCATTTTTGGGGTCTTCCTTTTTTTTTCTCCCATTACCCCTATGGCCTTTGCAAAATAAATTTTTGTGGTTTATTCGTTTATCTATTTTAGAAATGCAGGACTTTGTGGTCTGGCAGGGGTGCCTGGATACCAAGGTTGTCTGACCAGAATTAAAAATTCTCTAAGTGGGTAAACTACGATATATGTGTAGCACTACCCCCGTAGGAGATGCTGGTTTAGATTTGGGCCTGCCGTTACCTTACTGTTCCGTTTGCTCGTCTCAGGGGTTCTCCTTGAAGAGTTGTCCAGAAGAAAGTTTGCACCAACACAAAGTCTCTTTCAAGGGTTTTAATGATTGAAGTTTCCAACAGAGGGGGTTGAAGGGATGGGGAGGACTTGGGTACCTTAATTGTGGATCACAGGAATTTTCCTAGGTCCAGAGGAACAACTGTCTCCACGCTGGACTCAGCAACCACCGGATAGGCCCACTCTCACCGGCCTAGCAACCGATGTGTAGCTCGATCACATATAGTCTCTGCCACAGACTTGGTGCAAATAGAACAGTCTCTGCCACAGACTTGGTGCAACTAGAACAGTCTCTGCCACAGACTTAGTGCAACCCTTCCCTGGGTTACCTTCTGAATAAAAGAACACAGCTCTCAGTGCCAGGATCTTCCAGCCGTTCCGGCAGCACTGTGAGGTAGATTGTGATCCGGATACATCCTCCAATTGAGTCCTCAATTGCTTGGTCCCTTCCCACAGGCAAAGCGACACAGGATCATCCCTGGATAAATAGGCCACAGTAACTCCTGGGCCTACATTTCAGTAACGGAGCCTCAGGCCAACGTGGCCCCGAGGCGGAAACTGCCAGTACATCCCTGAGGCCATGAGGACCCTCAGGTCGGGATCAGGTGGGCGGTGCCCACCACCAACGAACGACGACCCCACAAAATGGTGTCTGTCTCTTAAGTACCCTCTCCCAGAATGCACAGCGGGTTGACCACACCCCCTGAGCTGCTTCTGAGAAAGATACCCAATGCATTCAGCCTGTTGCCTTTCCTATCCTGACCAGTGGTGACAGCAACACCCACTGTCAGGAGGAAAATCATGCAACCAGCTGAACTGAAACCGAGTATAATTTGAAACACATTTCTTCTGAGCCAGACTATTGCTCAGACAACTACAATTTTAACACATAGCGCCCACTCATTGGGAGCAGGGTGCTTCATATGTTTTTCAGCAGTATTTTTAACTTTTGCCTGGAGTTCAGCCTTAAAAAAGGTTCAAAAATATTCAGTCTTTCATTTAATAATATGCTGCATGTAGATCATGACAAATTTACCAACAATCCTTTGTGACAGCTTCTTAAATTTAGAAAGTTACATTGATGTGAGTAGTGCATAAGGACCTTCAGTAGGGAAACGGGCTTTCTGCATAGTTCAGAAATGACGGTATGACCATAGTTTTTACTGAATAAAGATATCTATTTATGGGCACTATTGGCTGCAAAGTTGGAGTCACTGAAGACTCCGTCTAAGACCCAGATCACACCAAGATTACCATGTCCGTGTGGTTATAGGCCCACAAATGTAAAAAAACTGACCTTCTCCATCAGTTGAATTTGCTGCTTAAAGTGTATTTATAGCCAAAATCTTAAAATGGCTGTAAACTCTAAAAAGGGTGTAATTTACTTTTGTTAAAATATGTTCTAAACAATTAGCATTTGAAAAACGAAAATACTTTTAGTATTTTACCCTTTTTCTTTATCCTTTGTTACATCTCAGTATTGCTGATTTCCTTTAGCCTCCTTGACCTACCTCTTTTCTACATGCATGCACTCCAGCAATGGTTGCATGCCACATCTCAGGGCAGGTTTTATGATAATACTGTGGACAATGTCTGTGTAGCGTATGTTGAAACAGCCACTTGTCTCCATTGTACAGAGTGACAGTACAGGAGCATCTTTGGCAGCCATGCACTGAGCGTTGTTGCCTAGGAAGTGCCTGAGCAAGAACTTTCATGGCAGCATCAATAGTGATTATTTAATAAAAGCAAATTTAAAGCTTGATCTCACCAGCGGCCACGCTATACCTGTGATGGGAGTGGGGCCCATGTTCCATAAATGACACAGCACACGGTTTACTTTTTTCTAACTTTATTGGCATTTCACAAAGTGACATTTCATTTATATTTGTTCACCGCAGCAGGTCGCGATATGGTGTATTATTTCACACCACGCTGTGCTGAAAAAAAAGTAGTACATGTGAACTGAAATCCTAAGACTTAAGGTGGTATTATAGGCAAAACCTTGTCTTTTTTCATTTTGGATAAAGCAAGGGAGGGTTATAACCCCCGTCAGATTGGTTTTTGCCATCTGTTTCACATTTTGGAGATTTCCCTTCACTTCCTGTCCCATAACCAAACAGGAAGTGAGGGGAAATCCCTGCAAATTAAGGGAATCCCTTGGGGACCCCCAGGTCACCAGAACTAGTTTCCCAGTTGGAAGATTTCCCCTCTATTACTTTTCTGGGGACAACCCAAAAGTGTGGGATTTTCTTTACTTTCAATATTAATGGTAAACAGGACAAATAGAGAGGGTGAATCTCCTTAACGGGGGCAAAGACAGCAATAAAAATTCTATCCAAAACTAAAAAAAAAAATGTTTTGCCTTTAGTTATACTTAGAGGAAGTAAACCCTGATGGGTTTTACTTCCTCTTTATTCCCTCCAAAGTTAAAGCATAATGGGCTACTATGCATCGCATAGTAGCCCATTATGTGCCACTTACCTGCAGAAGAAGCCTGTGATGTCCCCTCTCTCTCATCGCGTCCGTCTTCAACCCCTCTTCCTTCTGGGGCCGTGGACTCCAAGTCTGCTATTGGCCGGAGTCGTGTGACATCACTCCCGCGTATGCGCGGGGGAGCAGACAGTCACGGAACGGGCACTATAGAAACAGCACGGATCGTGCCCTTTCTTTAGTGCGCATGCGCCGATTTATGTCGACGCCGGCTTCTAGGGTGAATATCTGCTAAATCGTAGAGGTTTAGGAGATATTTCTAGTACCTACAGGTAAGCCTTATTATAGGCTTACCTGTAGGCAAAGGGGTTGTACAGGGTGTACAACCACTTTAAAGGCAAACCTTGTCTATGCATTGGGCATGGCTGCCCAGTGCAGCCCAGCGACTATTCCAGATAGCAAGGATAACTTGCTCCAAATTTGTGGCAGTTTTGTGTTTTTTCACTGGCAAGTTCTACACTTGCAGAGCACTTGAAGCACAAGTTCTAGTTGACACTTTTTGAAATTCAGCCACAGTGACCCCCTGTGGTGGGATGACTATTGCACAACATAACTGAACCAGAACTTGCAGTAGACTTGCAGAATGTTTGCAAAAAAAGTTGATCTGAAGTCATGCAATGTGCACATGCTGCAATTGTGCAACAAGCTTGTAAAGCCTGACAAGTCTTGCAATAGCTTAGCAAGTCATTTTCAAACTTGCAGCTCAATTTCTTGCTATCTGGGATGGTTTTGCACCGAGGTCCATTCACCCAATCCTTGCGTATCTATTAAATTCAGCTGTGGGGTGAGTCCATACAGTCAATGCATACCCATTCGCTAATATGGGCTGCCAGCACGCAGCTCAGCGCGAGGACAGAAAAATAAACAAAGGGTTCTTCTCGCTGTACAGGGCTGATCTCCCATGTAAATGAGACCATAGGGCAGGGATATGCAATCAGCGGACCTCCAGCTGTTGCAAAACTACAAGTCCCATCATGCCTCTGCCTCTGGGTGTCATGCTTGCTGCTGTCAGAGTCTCGCTATGCCTCATGGGACTTGTAGTTTGGCAATAGCTGGAGGTCCGCTAATTGCATATCCCTGCCATAGGGCATACATTGCTCACTTTGTATGGTGAAATAATGTTGTGACCATACACTGAGACAGCCCACCTAAAATAAAGTAGACCACACATTGAAATTATTTAGTTCAGCAGCTTTACTGGCTTTTAAAATGCGCCATAGACTTTTATCATAGTGCTGTTCTCTTTACACGCTAACATTTTGTTGCTTGTCTCTCAAATACATATTTTCATTTTTCATTAGTCGTAAAAAATGTAATAAAGCATTACTTTTTATTCTGGGAATATTGCCTTTTCTGTGTATATGATTGATTCTATCAAATATTCTATAGTGTTTTAAATATGCCATTGAATATTAATGCAAAGCTATTCCCCTGAATTATTTATTGAAATAGTAAGCCGTTAAAAAGTATTTGAATAATTGGAGAGCAGACAGTGCCTGGGCCTGTGGCAGGGGACCCTGCATCTCTGTGTAGGTGGGGGAAAGCAGCTCTAATGTATGAAAATGGGAGCTTCTTAAGAAACAGGTATTTGTTGTTAAATATTTGCCAGGCTTATGTGGCAGGAAGTAAGTGCATTTATTCAAACATTGCTCAGTATTTGTGAAATCATAATCAGGTTTTTCATGCAGAGGCAAGCCGGGCAATGAGTGGGTTCATTATTGTGTATAAAGTACAGAGCTGGCTCAGAATCCTTTCTAAAGGATTTTTTTTTTTTTTTTCAGTTTAGAGGGTCGGTTATTGCAATGTGCAAGGTGTCATTCAGAAAACTTGTCATTTCCTGTGCAGCTGAGTGTAAACTACTGTCATCTGTTTCAGGCCGAGGAAAAACTGCTTACAGTATCTATCACTTGGCGGTCTCAACTGTCTGAAAGGCTGTTACAATTATGAGCAATGCAAACTGAGTTTACAATGAAAAAATTCCATATGCATAGTATTTAGTATCAAACTGCATCAAAATGACCACACTGAAGCGCTGGGTGCACTGGCAGTAAAACCGCTATTTTTAGCGGCGTTTTACCGTTGTGGTTGCCGCGATTTGTGGGCGCTAGCGGGGTGATTTTAACCCCCGCTAGTGGCCGAAAAAGGGTTAAACCTGCAAAAACGCTGCTTTGTATTTTTACCGCTCCTACCGCGCCTCAAAGGTGCGGCTGGCAGGAGTTTTTTTTACCCTCCTGCCAGCGCACCACTCCAGTGTGAAAGCCTTCGGGCTTTCACACTGGATACAAAGGAGCGGCTCTTTCAGGGAGCATTGCAGGCGCTATTTTTAGCGCAATAGCGCCTGCAAAGCGCCTCAGTGTGAAAGCAGCCTAATGGTGCTTTATTTTTGTTTTCACTGTTAAATGCACTGAGGAGCACTGAGGAGCTAGAAATAGTGTTAAGCCTGGTACACACTATGCGGGTTATTTACGAAAGGCAAATCCACTTTGCACTACAAGTGCAAAGTACACTTCAAATTGCACTGAAAGTGCACTTGGAAGTGCAGTCGCTGTAAATCTGAGGGGTAGATCTGAAATGAGGGGAAGCTCTGATGATTTTATCATCCAATCATGTGCAAGCTAAAATTCAGTTTTTTTTCTTCCTTGCAAGTCCCCGTCAGATCTACAGCGACTGAACTTCCAAGTGCACTTTCAGTGCAATTTCAAGTGCACTTTGCACTTGTAGTTTTGCACTTGTAGTGCAAAGTAGATTTGCCTTTCCTAAATAACCACCTATGAGGTTTTTTTTTCCATTCAACCAAGCGGGTTGAACAAAAAAAAACCTGTCCGCTCCAATCGCTGTATTAACTGTTCATTGTTAGTACAGCGATCTCCCTCACTGAGCTATTGTGCTCTGACAGGGGGACGGCCACCCCCCGCTAAAACACTCCTATCAGCGCTGAGCGTGCTGATCGGAAGCCGGTCAGCTGCTGATTTTCCAGCATGCTTGTCCAACAGAAGCTGGCCAAAGGCGGACCGCTGCCATACACATGGTGTTTACTGAACCAGCCAATGTCGCCCGGCATTCGGCCCGTGTGTACGGGGCTTTAGCTTCTGGTCAAGCAGTTGTCAGGTTCTCCTATGCAGCCATGACTGCCCAACAAGCAAAGAACATGTGTCTTCAATTGGACTTCAAAGCAAACCTGTGTTTTGCCTGTTTAGGACAAAGTAACTCTTGATATCCTGCCTCCTACATTGCTGATACGTGTCTTCCTTGTGCTCCTGGTTGGGTCTGGGTCAGAACTTACACAAGGCTGACATCCCTCTCTCTGCCCCCCTATGTGACAGCACTCAGGCCTAGAGATTAGGAAGGGGGGAGATTCACGTACAGTCTCACTAGGTATTTTTAATGAAAGCCATCAACCTAAAAAATTATAATTTAAAGCAACATTTGATATGACTTTTATTCATCAAAGTTTATATGATATTTTAGTGACTGGGTTTAAGTTTACGATTCTGTGGATACTATCCTGTAGGTATAGGAGAATTGCACTGCACAATCCAGCACTGCACTTCTTATAAACCTAGGCAGGTGTGAAAATACTTACAGGTAAGAGCAACTCAACATTCTAGGGCCTTATTTGCAATATGTTGGCTGAGTTTGGTTATTTTTTGAATAATTCTGTAAATTGTCCTTATCTGTCTTGTGTTAAATAAGCACAGTCAGTATAGCCCACTGTCATCAATCAGTTTTGTTCTGGCAGTTGAAATATAACAAGTTTGAATCTGATTGGTGGCTTGTCAGAGATGACTCAATCTAGAAAAAAAATGCTCTGCCAACAATTTTCATGCGATGGTCTTGCACTCCTGTTTGCTGGGTTCCAGTCTTCTAAGGAAAACTGCCATCTGCCATTATTTGCCAGGGACAGTGCCCAAGTCTGATGGTCCGACCCGCATTACAAAGGTGCTGCAGCCACCACAATATGATGCTGCATGTCCCCCAATTATTAGACAATAGTTCAGCATTCTGTTTGCAGCTTTTGGAATTAAAAATTATTGGTTTGCAAGTGCAATAAGAAGCATCCTCATCTGAGGGCGTGTCGAGCTTCAATCTTTGTATACCCAAGAGAGTCTGGTAAATAAATGGATCTTATTACAGCGCAGATCTGGTTACTTACAATCTTATAGTGTAACCCTATTCACAAAACCAGAAGAGACATTCTTGCTGCAGAGAGCAGCTCCTGGATTTGTGTGTAGCAGCCAATCAATATACAGCTTTTCTATTTTTTTTAGTTCCCATGGAAAAAGTGAAGATAGCATTCATTTACTAAGCTACTCACTCCTAACTCCAGCACTTTGTGTGTTTTTTTTTTTCTGATCTCTGCATTACATATTCTTAACCCCCTGCACTCTGTGTGTTACATGCTCCTGACCTATTCACTCTGTGCATTACACACTCCTGACCTAGGCACTCTGTGTTACACACCCCTGAACCCTGCACTCTGTGCATTACACGCTCCGATCGCCTGCACTCTGTGCATTACGCACTCCTGACCCCTGCACTATGTGCATTACGCCCTCCTGACCCCGGCACTCTGTGCATTACGCACTCCTGCACTCTGTGCATTCTGCACTCCTGACCCCTGCACTCTGTGCATTACACACTCCTGCACTCTGTGCTTTACACACTCCTGACCCCTGCACTCTGTGCATTCTGCACTCCTGACCCCTGCACTCTGTGCATTCTGCACTCCTGACCCCTGCACTCTGTGCATTACACACTCCTGACCTAGGCACTCTGTGCATTACACACTCCTGACCTAGGCACTCTGCGTTAGATGCTCCTGACCCCTGCACTCTGTGCATTACACACTCCTGACTTCTGCACTCTGTGCATTATGCAGCCTTGATTCAGAGCAAAGTAGGTTGTACTCATGGTGCCCAGGGCACATTGTCATTATATCTTGAATGTCTGCCTACTGTTCCAAAAGTCTGTGATTGTGACCAATTGTTTTATGACATTAAAAATGGGGTGGGGTTTTTTGTGGTTGTGGCTACAAACAGGGGTGTTATTTTGGGAGTATAAAAGCAGTTGTGGCCAGTAGGATGTCCCTAACTTATTTTTGGAAATCTGGTTGTTTACATGCTTAACAGTGCTCTTAAACTGCCTCACTCTTTCCCTGCCAGGGGAGCTGCCAGTGGCATGTACAGCTGGCATTACAGGTGAATGGC
The DNA here is from genome assembly GCA_029206835.1 of Rana muscosa. Taxonomy (NCBI): domain Eukaryota; kingdom Metazoa; phylum Chordata; class Amphibia; order Anura; family Ranidae; genus Rana; species Rana muscosa. The sequence continues at coordinate 197,198,708 of CM055123.1, forward strand.
TGTACTCATGTAAACGCTAATGCTCCTGTACATGCATGTGCTGGTAAACATTTGAGCACTTTCTAAGCCCATAAGCCTCCATGTGCTTAATCTAACGATCATCTTTATTTTCTATAAACTAAAAAGTTTCAGAGCCTTACTGTAACCCCAATGGGGCCCTTTTCTCCGAAAATCCATAAATGGTTGAGTTTAAAAATGGTGAAACATTGTATTTAAAGTAAACATGTCTTTCACTCTAAAACCTAAAGTGCTGCCTAGGAGATGCTTGACATCCCACCTATGGTTTATTTGTAGCACTAAGCCCCAGCCAACAGTTCCTTGCTTGGTACCCTCAATGGACAGAGGCCAGGGGTGGGGAACTTGTGCCCCAGGTAAAGATGTTGGGGCATATACAAGCACTTTCTATCAGGAAAAGCTCAATTTTCCTTTTATTTCTCTAAACAAACTGGCCCAACTGAATGGTAATCTTTGTAGGGTATGAATGACAGGTACACTTAAACTGCAAAGGATCTTCTTTCCTTCTGTAGCCAGAGACACACATGACTTGTTCTAGTTGTGATATGACGGGAGCATGTCTCATATGCCAATGAGATGTGTAATTGGTATTTCCCCTCCTACACGCAGCCCATAATGAACTATACTAAGTATAGTTCCAAGCAGTGGGTGTCCATACACAGATTGTTATAGAGTTTAGCCAGGTGACAATTTTGGCATTTGCTCTTCAGAAATGATCTCCAGCATTGGTCCATTCAGTACTGTATCTACATGATCATTTATGGAGAAAAATCGTACAGAGGTTTCCAAATACCAGGATCAATATGGAATGTAGGTAAACAATATAGATAAGGCAAATGGTATTTTTTTTAACCCTTGAACATCTAATAAAAAAAGAAAAAAAAAAGAAAGAGGATTTCTTAAGCATGCCGAATGTACTATATTCTGGTATTGCGTTTGGCTATGCTGTTTTTAATGTTAAGCTGTGTTTTGATGTATTCTATGTTCACTTATATTGGTCGGTCTTTTTTACATATGGATACATCACATTTTTGCTTGGTTTTGTACAATGTGTGTACTTTTCATCTGCGATTTAGTGGCCTGCTTTGTTGCAGATGGTCTAGCAAACACCCGGAATAAAAAAATCTTGTAGTGGGTAGGCAACTTTAATAAGCCAGGGGACACTTCCCCATTGACAGTACTATGACTAAAAAGTCGCATAGGGGAATTTTGTGAAAACATTCAAAGGTCCATTATGGTGAATAGCACAGATCTTTCTCAGCAAGTTGTAATAATGAGTGCGACGTACGTCATATCCTGCCGCGCCTTGGCTCCTGGGAGATGCTTGTCATCGTTCCCAGGAGTCAGTGGGCATCGCCACAGGATTGCACTGCCATAACAACGGGGCGGGCACTTCCTGCAACGCCACCTGTTGTTATGGCAACAAGATAATCTTTCTGCGCTATGCCCTGTGTAGACTGTGCAAGCGTGATATCGGGAGGTGCATGCTGGGTAGCCAGCATCACCTTCTACCGGAACAGTCTTCTAGTGGGCTTCACATGCCCACAGTGAAGATGGAAGCACTCTGCAATGAAGAAATCAAACACGAGAAAATAAAAAAAACAGGATTTGAACAGCGATTTAATTAATCACACACATTAAAGTATTTAATGCAGTATAGCAGAACAGGCCAACCAAAAAAAAAAAAAATTCTGGGTGGAACTCCGCTTTAAGCGAGAACAATAAACCAGAATTCCTAATTGGGTTCTGTGGATTAATGTAGTTCTCCCTAGATAAATGATATGCTGTATAAGGATCTTACAAAACTTTTTTGCTAGCTGCTAATAGTCTTAAAAGATGATGTAAGCCTTAACATGAGCTATCCTAGGTGGGGGTCTGCATTCATTATCACTGCCCGAGTAGTCTCAGTATTACTAAAAAAAAAACAGACCCATTATTCCTTTTCCTATGCAGCTGCCTTAGTATCTTAAAAAAAAATAACTGCATTGCAAGTGATGCCTGCAATTTGACTTCAGGCTCTGTACAGACTTTCTGGAGCGAAGCAGTAAATCAATCACACAAGTAGACTACCGTATATACTTAAGTATAAGCCGACCCGAATATACCGAGGCACCTAATTTTACCACAAAAAACTGGGAAAACGTATTGACTCGAGTATAAGCCTAGGGTGTCCATCTGCATGCCTCACTGTGCCTCACTATGCCTCACTGTGTCCATGTGCATGCCTCACTGTGTCCATGCCTCACTGTGTCCATGTGCATGCCTCACTGTGTTCATGCCTCACTGTGTCCATGTGCATGCCTCACTGTGTCCATGCCTCACTGTGTCCATGCCTCACTGTGTCCATGCCTCACTGTGTCCATGCCTCACTGTGTCCATGCCTCACTGTGTCCATGCCTCACTGTGTCCATGCCTTACTGTGGCCATGCCTCATTGTGCCCATGCCTCACTGTCACTGTGCCCATGCCTCACTGTGCCCAATCTCCATACCTGATCTCTGGTGCTGTGTGACTACACTGACGTTTAACATGGGAGTCTACGGAAGGGGTGCCCGGCTTTGAAAAATCGGTGCTCCCCGGCCATAGGTCCCTTGGACAACAAACTTTGCACACTTGTAGATGAAGAGTGGGGCTACATGTGTGGGGTCCAGGGGACCTACGGCTGGCCGGGATCAGGCACACAAAGTTGGGGATGGACACAGACTCGAGTATAAGCCGAGGGGGGGGGGCATTTTCAGCACAAAAAAATGTGCTGAAAAACTCGGCTTATACTCGAGGATATACGGTATATGATTTCTGGGGTGTACAGAATGCTTCTGGGTTGCCATATTTTGTGAAACAGCAATATTTGAAAAAAAAGTTCAGTTTGGGAAATTGATTGCAGCTACAAATGTAGAAGTAATGGTCACTTTTAACAACATAAAAAAAAAAATGTAATCTCTGATTTAGCAATCTTACATTTTCTATCTAAAGTGACGTTTTCCTTTAATTTTTTTAAACTAGGCAAAGTAATTTTAAGCTGTAAAAACAAATTTGCTTCTATTGGTTATTTCATATCACAGACACATGCCTTGTGGGGTTAAAAATTAAAACCGGTCTAAATTAAGTTTTAAGACATTTGCCTCAGTGCCAGAATCTCAGCTGCTCTTTCCATCAGCAAAGCTTTTTCCCGGAGCTGGAATAATTTACTGTTGCTAATAATCTGCTGAAAATTTGTACTTGTTGACATGCATTTTTTTAAAATCTTCCCCTCCCCAGTTTATTTCTGTAAGCAGTCGCTGTGCCTCCAAGCTGGTGACATCCGGTGATGCCAGGAGCACCGATAGAGATTATCGCCATGCAGATCTCCTTAGAATCTGCTGTGGGCACAGAGCCGTGACAGGCTTTGGCTGGAGCCAGAGCTGATCCAAACCATGACTGAGGCCTGCGTTTTTTATTTTTATACCAGTCACGCTCTAAGCCAAATAAAATGGAAGCTAATGAAAATAAAGATGTCGAGCAATGTCACGAGTTTATAATAAATCCATGCCCTGCGCCAAAGTGAAAGATTGTGATGGGTGTCTGAATTCACAGCGTGCAGGACAATGCAGTCTCGTGTGGCCTAGTGAAAGGCCTGTTCTTTGGTAGTAGTACAATAGAAAACATTTTACATGTTAGCGAATGGGATTTGTTTGCACTGTGGGGGGTTTGAGGCTCTGATGTTTGAGGATCCTTCCATGGATTCAGGATGGGAAAAAAAATGCTGATAGGAATTTTATTTCAGAGGAGAGCCTATCCACGTGACAGGGTGACACACACAGAAGCACAGCTGTGGAACAGAGCTTTGTCACCTAGAACTGGAAGTGCCTGAACTAGGATCTTTATGGGAGGATCACTTGATATTCCTATAAAGAAAGCTGAAGATTTAAAAATGTTGAAATAGGTTAATAGGTTAAAGCTTATATACAATTTTAGTGATTGGGTTTAAATATACTACAATTCATCAATATACCAGTACAATTCTGGAGTGCGACTTCCTGTCCTACAGGGCAAAGTGATGTAATTATGACCTATAATGGTGATAATAATACTCTGAACTGGATTTCAGTACTGCGTTCCCCTAAGCAACACCTGAGCCGAGATCAATGTGTTCTTACAGTGTCGTAAGTTTATTCTATATGTGGTAAAATTTTAATATTTTCTCCTTGAAGAATTATAGAAGAAAGTTGTGTTAAAAAATCAAGAGAATTAAAGCGTTTCGAAAGCCTTAAGGTGGATGTAAACCCGATTTTTTTTTTTTTTGGCTGGTACAATGTATAGTATAGGATTTCAGATCATCTGCGCCCAGTCTTGCCACAAAGTTAATCCAGCTCTGAGCAATCAACTTATATTTTTTCAGTGAGATAAAACAGACAAATGGAGAAAACCCTGTCTATTCTTCCCCCCTGCTGTGAGTGACAAGTGATTTACATATCTCATGCAGGAGCCTGAGACAGGCATTATTTAATTCCCACCCCCACTCCTTTTCTGAAGTCATGTGGTTACTTTTCTGGGTTTTGACTGGATGTTAGTGATCATAGCAGAATTTAGTGTAAGAAATACACAGGAGAAAATGCATGCTAACAATGCTAACAAGGGGAGTGTAGAGGAGGGCGGGGAGTCTACTGACCTCACGACTCCACCCACGAGCTCCGGACAACAGACCCACCCACAGAATCTGCAGTTTTTCAGTTCTTATAACAGACAGAGGGGAGACATTTGACAGGTAAGGATACATGCAGGAGGCATCTATATCCTTATAGATAACCACTATGGAAGTAGTTTAGAAAGGATGAGAGTGGGTTTACATCCACTTTAATGCCCCGTACACACGATCGGATTTTCCAACGGGAAAACGTCCGTCGGAAATTCCAACAGAAAAATTGAGAACCTGCTCTCAATCTATTGCTGTCTGAATTTCCGACAGAAAAAGTCAGATGGAGCATACACACGGTCGGAATTCCCGACCAAAAGCTCCCATCTGACTTTTTCTGTCGGAAATTCCGATCGTGTGTACGGGGCATAAGGTTTTTCACTTTAATGCATTCTATGCATTAGGGTTAAAACTCTTCTGTGCTGCAGCTCCCCCCAGACCCCCCCTTTTTAATACCTGAGCCCAATCCAATCCGATGTGCACGAGCGCAGCGGCTCCAACCAACCGCTGTCGCTCTCCTCATTGGACAGATTGATAGCAGCGGGAGCCATTGGCTTCCGCTGCTGTCAACCAAAAGCTGTGATGCGGGGGGCAGGGCCGAGTCAATGGACAAAGCAGCGGGACTCTGGATTGAGCCTGTAGGGGTGCCCCCTATGGAAAGCGGCTTGACATGGGGGGCACCTGATGAAGAAGAGGAAGCAGAGGATCAGGGCTGCTCTGCGCAAAGCCATTGCACAGAGGAAGTATGGACATGTTTTTTGTTAAAAAAAAATTTTTTTTTAATTCGGACGTTAACCGCTTTAAGGGCTTTCTGCCATCTGAAATGCTATCTCCATCTGTCCAGCCTGTGTTGCATCTTTGCAATTCCAGGCCTGGTTATTAAAATATTGATCATACGTTGTTCCTATTGCATTGTTGCTGGCTTTTAAAAAAATTACATTACAGATGTAACAGGACCACATCCATCTATTATAACTTTATTATGGTATAGTTACTTGACGTAATTGTAGCCGTATTAGTGCAATTGTGACAGAGAAAATTGAGCACTGTCCGTGATACTTTTTTTATTTGCACTAACATACAATTTTTCAGGACAAGCTTTCGGGGTATGTCCCCTTCTTCAAGGTCTTGTTTTGTTTTAACATTCTGCTAAAAAATTTGTGAATCAGTACTGCTTGGACCTTGAAGAAGGGGACATACCCCGAAAGCTTGTCCTGAAAAATTGTATGTTAGTGCAAATAAAAAAAGTATCACGGACAGTACTTAATTTTCTTTATGGTATAGTTAAAAGGAAGTGATGTCATTGCTAATATTTTAAAAGTGGTGTCTCCAATGTTATTTGGAATGCTACCCGGCCTTGTGTCATATAGCAAGCTCCACTGTGCACTCTAATAATTATCCTCATCATTACAACATTCTTGTTACTCTAAAAGAAATACCATTAAATGAACCCACAATATGCTGCTTACCTTTGTTGGTCTTTTATGAAGGAAAACATACTCACAAGTCCAGCGAATCCTGTGTTGACTCTTTTTCACCTGCCACTCTTCTGCTTCATCCTGTGCTGCCATCTTTGTTTTCTTTATTATCAGGACAACTTTCTCTTCCAGGATCTTGCAAGACAGCCCCTTGATGATGCTGCACCAGATGAATGATGGATGATGAGGCTTTAACATGCAATTTCAGAATTTCAGGTCTTATGCAGCTTTCATTACCTGTACCAAGTAATATCTGGTGATCCTGCCATGAAAGTCCTCGTTCAGGCACTTCCTGTTATGGGGTGACATCCGTGTGCAAATTGTGTTCCTAGTCAGTAACATTCTACAGCTGACCACAGGTTATTTGAGCACCTTTCTTGAAGAAGTGGTCACGTTGTGCTACTAGTTACGCTGTGCTACGCGTTACGTTGTGCTACGCGTTACGTTGTGCTACGCGTTACGTTGTGCTACGCGTTGCGTTGTGCTACGAGTTATCTTGTGCTGCGAGTTACGTTGTGCTGCGAGTTACGTTGTGCTGCGAGTTACGTTGTGCTGCGAGTTACGTTGTGCTGCGAGTTACGTTGTGCTGCGAGTTACGTTGTGCTACGAGTTAGTTGTGCTACGTGTTGTTGGTATTACAACATATTGTTCTCTAAAAAAAAAAATGTATATTCCAATTCATACTTGCTTCTTGTTCTTTTATGACAAACAGATCCTAATTTTGGTACTACCGTAAATTTATTTAAAACAACTTTTTGGGAATATTTACATTTTTCTGGGGAGAGTGCCTATGCTACAACAGCCACAGTTTTTTAGGGCATTTTTTTATCTCAATATCTGTGTGACTGAATACGTGATTTGCAGACTCTCAATAAATGATTTAATTACAAGAAATTCTACTCTGAGAAGCTAGGCTGAATATTTTAAACCTATTAGAGACCAGAATGGTAGCTATTCATTCTGCGGGGAATGTCTTTGTGTGTACCCAGACTACGCCCACTAATATGTCCTGATTCACTTGGAAAAAGTTCTTTGTGGCAATGCTTAACTGGAATTAGGCTTAGTAATTGTATTGAGTGCTTTTACATGTGCTTTGGGCTCAGTAGTTTCAGACTATATTTGCTTGCACATGTCACAGTCAGTAAACATGCTACTCCAGTCACATAAGCATTCTACAGTGTCCATTAAATGAGTGTGACCTGAAGTGTGTGCTTCCCTTATGGATGTCATTATTATACATGATCATTCCTCATAGTACAAACATTATTGGCTCCAAGCTTTCCAACATTCTTCCTGCATTACCCCTAGTGATACCTGTTCTTAAGAAGATCTATCAGTATAATATTTTGTTACATTTCTGTCCCCTATGGAACAATGTACATGTACCTTTTTGCATGTTTCTTTGTCCTTTCAAACTCTAGTCATGAGGTCCAACCTGCCCCACTTCCCTTCTGCCACAGTTGATCCAACAACAACTATGAAAGAGACTTCTGATTGAAAAGTGCAACTTGTCTCGGCTGTGAGCACTTTCCACAAACAGCGGCAGGAGGAACGCCTGATTCGTCCCTCCTCCATCTGCATTCCTCTTGCCGTTGCTTGTCTTGGGAAAGCGCTCACAGCCCGAAGAAGGACTTATGAATCGGCCATCTCCTTGTTGATGGATCAGTCATGGCAGGAGGGTAAGGGGGCACATCAGACCCCATAACTAAGGTCAGAATGCACTTAAAGCATTTGTTAACCCCAAAAAATAAAATAAAAACAGATCCTGTTCCCTTAAAGCATGTTATACAGCGCAGCGCTTGTGCTGTGTCATTTGGCCCCCTGTATCGGTTGCAATACCTGTCTGATCCTGCCTGGCTATGTCCTTCCCCTGTATGCTGACTACGATATATCAGGGCTGTTGAGCCCTGACACCGTTGTCAGCGTACTTGCCACCGTCAGCCGCAGCCCTGCTCTCTGTATCCTTTGTCCTCTCCTCTACCCCCCCCTTCTGACTGCTTGTGTCAGCGCCAATCATTAAAGTGGAAGTCCATGCTAAAACTAAAATCCCTGCATCTATAGCCACCAACATTCTAACACTAAGGCCCCTTTCACACTGCTGGCGGTATAGCGGCGCTATTTTTAGCGCCGCTATACCGTTGTTTTTACCGTGATATTCGCCTGCTAGCGGTGCGGTTTTAACCCCCGCTAGTGGCCGAAAAGGGGTTAATACCGCCCGCAAACCGCTGCTACAGCAGCGGTTTGCAGGCGGTATAGCCGCGGTGTCCCATTGATTTCAATGGGAAGGAGCGGTATACACACCGCTCCTTCACCGCTCCAAAGATGCGACTTGCAGGAGATTTTTTTTCCTCCCGCCAGCGCATCACCTCGGTGTGAAAGCCCTCAGGTTTTCACATTGAGAATGCTGGGGCAGGATTATTTCAAGCGTTATTTATGCGCTATTTTTAGCGCTAAAACGCCTGAAATACGCCTCTGTGAAAGGGGCCTAACCTATCTAGCCCTGTAAAGAAAAAATTGGTGTACAAACCTTTTCTGCAGACGATCCAACCCGATCTCCAGCGGTGGAAGCTCTGCTTAGTACGCGTCCGACAACGGCTACGAAAAAAATGGGGAGTGACGTCACCCATAGCATTACTATGGGGCTGTTGGACATGTCCTCTGCAACCGCCTCCACAGCGAAGCCGGAGCTGACAGCTCAGCGTGGGATCAGAGCTTCCGCTGCTGGAGATTAGGTCAGATCACCTGCAGAAAAGGTATGTATACTGATTTTTTTCTTTACAGGGCTAGACAGGTTAGTGTTAGAATGTTGGTGGCTATAGATGCAGGGATTTTAATTTTAGCATGGACTTCCACTTTAAATATTCATATCATCTTTAATATGCTAATGTAATTTCAAATGTAATTTTCAATATTTATAAAACTGAAGCTTTCATCAAAATAATACTGGGTAATCCTACCATGGAGACACCTCCTGTTCTAGGGTGACAGCACTCTGCCCCTGGCTCTCAATTGCTATGCAGCATTGTCACCCTGTCGCATGTACTTCCAATGGATACTATAAACAGCCATACTAACACAGATTACACAGGCTTGTTCAACCGTTTGTCACCATCAGGATGCCTAACTAGACCAATCACTTTATGTGTAGACAGGAAGTGACTGCAAAGAGGCTAGGGGCTTGAAGAAACAACTATAGCTATTGATTTTTGATACACACTGAATGTCATCTAGTTAGGGTTTACATCTACTATAAACAATAACTAACTACAGCATAGCAATTGCTTTTAAAGAAGTTTAATAAACATTAGTGGCCCCCTTAACTACTGGGCCCCAGAGCAGTTGCGTGATCTGTGGCTATAAGGTACACCTTTGACTGGGCAATATACTATTTGAAAAGAAAGATGTTCAAACACTTATTCAACTGTGTAGACATGGATTCCTCTCCATTAGGGCTCATTTACACTTGCTTCGGCTTCAACACACATTAACGGCTAGTTTACACTTGCTTCAAAACAAGGCTTCGGATAGACTTTGTCAAAGCTCCTGTTACTAAATAAAATGGTTAGCTTACAGTCCTGTTTTACACCTTACTTTTGCTTTGCTTTGGCCCTGCTTCAAAAATTATACCCCATGTAGCTTTAATGGTGCTTCAAAGCATCTTCAAAGCCTCCATAGAAGTCTATGGCAAAGTTTGCTTGAAGCCCCACCAAAGGCTCATCGAAGCCCCATCAAAGCGCCACCAAAGCCTCATCAAAGCACCAAAAGTAAGGTGTAAACAGGACTGTAAGCTAACCATTTTATTTAGTGACATGAGCTTTGACTGGCGTTCAGAGAGCTTTAACAAAGCGTGTCCGAAGCCATGTTTTGAAGCAAGTGTAAACTAGCCCTTACAGTGAATGCCGATTGGGAATGGGCTAGAAATTTCTATATCAGCAGATCTGCTTTCCAGCCTAAGCTGTTCTCTGGAAAGGGGAACTGGCTAAAAAATAAACATACAAACAATGTAAATAATCGCATTATTCTTTGTGTGCTTTACTTGTTTGCATGGCTCAACACTATTTATTGTATGAATGTGGCTCACAAGCTGATGAAGTTTGGGTCCCCTCCTATTTAGTAATGCACACGCTGTACATGCTTGAAATAGTCACATTTGTTAACACCCTAGTAAACAGTGTCTGCATTAGAAGTGACCACGTAACATAACCCTGGTGAACATCAGCTCTTTCTGTGAACAATAAAACTACGAGACTTCAAAGATAACCTCTCAGAAATGGACTTGTGCTTTGCCCATGCAGTTTAAAGCAACAGCTTCTCTCTAACGTAGCCCTCCCCGGCAGCCCATACTTGTCTTTCATCCATTGCATTCAGCTGCTAGCACTAAAGGCCTATTAGTTGTCAAAGTCGTAACTTAAACTGGCCATACACTTCTCGAATTTTGACAGATTCCTGCCAAATCGGGCAAAGTTCGCTCCATGGGATGCCAGGGCTGCACAAGAGATAGTCGAGATGTCTATGGCCAGCTGTGCACAGAGCTTTGGACTTCTGTTCTGACAAAAATCATTAACTCGGCTGTGTCACATGCTCCTCCATACCTGGAAGTACTGAGTATTATTTCCTGCAGCTGCTGATGTTAAATGGAGCTGCAGGGGACTGAGGGAATGCTGAGCATACGGTATGTTTGAGAAGGGGGGCTAAAGCAAACCTGTTGATTTGCCATGAATGGGCGGAACACGGATTTTCTTCAAAATCTGTATTTTCTTATACTACTAACTACTTATCTGAAAATGTCTTTGGCTAAAGCTGGCCATACACACATAGATTCCTTTTGTTCAGCCTGTGAGCTAAATTATAGAAATCTAACCGATTCCTCCATCCACACAAAACAACCTGGATGAAGGAATCCCCCCTGCCACTGATGCCGGCTGTCAGAATACTCAAACAGTGACCACATCTGATTACCTGCAGTCATTGTTCAGCCAACAAAATCCATCCTCAGCGCATAGTTTGATGAGCCAGGTGATGCCAGCTGTGCCTTCTACGGATCATTTTTTGCCACTTCAGCTAGAAACATAAAATGTTATCCATGTATGAGGAAAACATATCAGCCACACTCCAAACTTTGCTCCTCTTGCTGTGTTTATTGATTGTCAGAAAAGTGAAAACCAACCTTCGTTGACGCGTTTCACCAATCCTGGCTTGCTCAAAAGGATAAGGGAAGTCTATTGGTAACTGTATGGCCAGCTTTAGTGGCTCAGACTATTAAAGCATACAGGGCAGCAAGACAGCCATGCAATTATCGTGAATTATCAGCAATGGCAGCCCCACATTTCCTTCTGGAAAGGTTTCCATGAATTAAAAAGAAATATTTTTGGGCTTCCAATTTTACACTTGGATTGAAGGATTTCAGCTACAGCCATATTGCTATTGTAGTATATCTTTCCAGACAGATTTCCATTCCTGGGGGGTCTGCTTGATGCAGCTCCCCTCTGATACTGTCATCTTTTATACCTGAATATTCACTTGTTTTTCTTGTCCTAACCCAGGTGCATTTTGTGAGAATATATAAAGAAGCTTATGAGAATTTTTTTTATTTCTGCAGATGATGGGGGGGTGAAAAGTGCCTAGCCTACTGTGCCTGATGGTAAAACCAGCCTTGGTATTGCATGGTGGGCTTCTGTTATAGGAAAACCAGCTACTGGTGTGACATATTTTCCATCCACTTGCAGTTAGTTTTAATGCTTTACAGTAACATCAGGTGATTAGCTGTCCTTTTCTTGTAATGACTAGTATTAGTTTTAGTAACCATATCATAATCATTTTATTTCACACCCTAACCCCACGTATATACAGTTCTGATATTCGGGGGTAAGGAGTGGAGAGTCGGTTGGTGGTGTATTGCGTTTTCTTGCTGGTTTATAGAGTCTGACTAACATGGTTGGGTTGGTGACATGTAAGCCACAACTAATCTATTAGGTGTATATTACACATTCAGACAGCTAACAACAGTATTTATGTAATGCAACCAGATCTGGTTGAGTGTATTAATAGTCACAACAAGAATAATTAGTATTTAGTTATTCTTTTGCCTCGTTCTTTACTAAATCTATGTTTTTTTCTGTCTTTTTAGAAAATGCTTATGAAACAACAAGACCGCCTGGAGGAGCGGGAACAAGACATTGAAGACCAGCTGTACAAACTGGAATCAGACAAGAGACTAGTGGAGGTCAGTACACGTGTATTTGTAGAAGAGGCAGCAGTCCATCAGTTCTCAGGATTCCCAGGGAAATGACTTGCTGTGCTTTGGGGTTTTTTTACGCACCCAAATACAGTAACCCATTGCACACAGCCAGAGATCATAATTTTTTCTTTTAGTGATGAATGCAAAGTATATTTATTAAAGTGACACTCTGGTATATTCTAGTAGGTACACATGGTACAACAAGCTTTATGTTTTGTTATTCTCATGCTTTTTGGGCCCATTGAGACTTAAAGTGATTGTAAAATCAATTATTTATTTATTTTTTAATAATAAACATGTTATACTTACCTGCCCTGTGCAGTAGTTTTGCACAGAGCAGCCTGGATCCTCCTCTTCTCAGGTCCCTCTGCGCTGCTCCTGGCCCCTCCCTCCTATCGAGTGCCCCCACAGCAAGCACCTCGCTATGGGGGCACCCGAGCCGAGCTGCAGCTCCGTGTGTCCATTCAGACATGGCACTGCCCCGCCCCCTCTCTCCCCTGATTGGCTAACTGTCATTGATTGACAGCAGCTGGATAGAGATGGGGCTCAGGTAAGTATTAGGGGGTGCTGAGGCGGCTGTTACACACTGAAGATTTTTTATTTTAAAGTGGTTGTAAACCCACTTTTTTTTTTTTTTTTTTTTTTTTTACAACCTGTAAAAGAAAGGCATAATGAGCTATTATGACTAGCATAATAGCTTATTATGTTCCACTTACCTTAGATCGGGGCCCCCGAAGCCGTCCTCGTCCCTCTGTTCAGCCGCAGACATCACTGCGGCGATAGCCGGAATGTTACTTCCGGGTATCGCCGCACCAGCCAATCACAGCGCCGCTCCGGGGCTGTGATTGACCGGAGCGGCGGAGACGTCACTCTGCGCATGCGCGCGGGAGGCGTCCCACTCGGCTACGCCCAGCGATTGCTGGGAAGTAGCCGAGTTTGTGAATGGGATTAACCCCATGAATGCGCCGTTGTCTACGGCGCGCATGCGCCGTAGACAGCGGCGCTTGTCATTTTAGTGTAGGTTTAGGTTTAGGAGATATTTCTTGCACCTACAGGTAAGCCTTAATCTAGGCTTACCTGTAGGTGCAAGTTGAAAAAGTGGGTTTACAACCACTTTAATGCATAGAATGCATTAAGATAATAAATCCTTCTGCCTTTACAACTCCTTTAACCGGTCTGTTGTGAATGCTAACACACAGTATGTTGCATGTTAACATGCATTGCTTTAAAGTGTAAGTTAACCTTTTCACAAAAAATTAACAGCCTACACCCTCCCCACCCCCTGGTCCTTTTAGCACTTACCTTCCTGGTTGATGAGCTGTCACTGCCCACACAGTGGGTATAGCGTTCCAAGGATTTGAAATTCCAACTTTTCTTTCTATCAGACATTCATGGATGGATTAGTATGATTTTGATTGGACATCTCTGGGATGTGACTGCTTTGACCAATCAGAATCCCTCTGATACATCCCCTAAGGAAAGAAAGGGAAGAACAGCAGTGATTTCAAATACCTGAGCAGCTACATTGGCTGTGTGGGCAGTGACAGTTCATCATCCAGGAAGGTAAGTGCAGCGGGGTAGCATAATGAAATAGGCTGGCCATGTACTAAAATACACATGACTCTTTATTTCCATCTTGGCGCACTACGGCACATGATATGCGAGATGCCATGCATTGGCCTCTACTGTAGAGTACAACTCTCAGTAAATGGCACCAAGATGCACCGCAGTGGGACATGTTTACACATCACATAAGTCAGCATAGGTTAAATGTCCAAAGCAGCTCACCCTAAATGCTATCATTGGGAATAAATTTAGAGTGCACCATCCGTGTGCTCCTCCATGTTATGTTTGAAACCACCATCTTTGTAGTTTTTGACATGTTCTAACTCAAGATTTGTCTCATACATTTAAAAGCAAACACATTAGGTCCTAAAATGGGTCTAATTTAATAATGTTAAAGTGGAACTAAACCATCGGTTTAACAGTTTTCCCATTTAAGGCATGCCGTGAATGAGAACAGTCACAGTTGCTTGTGCTTTCCACCAAACTGTCAGATCATCAAATGGCTGGTGTTATAACATGATCATGTATGCAGCACCATGGCAACCTCAGACCAAACAGAGGCTAAGGAGGCAGCTTTCTTGGCTGTAAAGGAGAGGAGGGTTTAGTTCCACTTTAAAGTATTAGAAAACTGCAAAGATGCAAAATAATAGCATAATGTGCTAGTATGCATCGCATACTAGCACAATATGAAAGACTTACCTTAGAATGAAGCCCTCCAGCGGTGCGCTGTCACCGCAGACAGGGCTTCCATCTTCACCCGGTCTTCCTTCTGGGTTCACAGGCTTTGGCAATTTGACTGGCCAAGCCGCAATGTCACTCCCGCACGTGCGCGTGAGAGTAACGGTCTCGGCGTGGCTCTCTCAATCGATGGCACGTTGTTTATTGAGCGCCCAGTGTGCATGCAGGGTTCCTTAAGCAGGCGCAGCATTGTTACCCAAGGATGGACGTTCCTGTTGTGGACTACACGCGGTCACTCAGCGCACCAGCACATACTATAGCTGTTAGTGAGGCATGCCTTGAATGGGTAAGGGCAAGGCATTTTGGAACATGTAATCCAAGATAACCTGGCCAAGTCAATAAGAAGAGATATGTACCAGCATTGTGGTCATAAGAAGCTAAACAGATGTGCACAGAGTCTCAGAAAGCAAGTTAAAAAACATATTTAAAATATTATAAGCAATACAACTTATAACGATACAAAGTATCAGTAAAAACATTTTTAGGAGTTAGGTGTACTTTAAAGTGTTGACGTAAAAATCAGAGACAATTTTAGTACTGTCCGTGATACTTTTTTTATTTGCACTAACATACAATTTTTCAGGACAAGCTTTTGGGGTATGTCCCCTTCTTCAGGGTCCCAGCAGTACTCCTGGGACCTTGATCTGCTGGGACTTTGAAGAAGGGGACATAACCCGAAAGCTTGTCCTAAAAAGTTGTATGTTAGTGCAAATAAAAAAAAGTATCACGGACAGTACTCAATTGTCTCTGTCGCAAGTGCACTAATACGACTACAATCACCTCAAGCAGGAGTAAAATCCGAAACTACATAATTCGTATATCTCTGCAATACATGCATATTTCTCCTGTTTTATCCATTGCAACCTGCAAGTACAGAATAATATCTGCTGATCTGACTAAAATGCACTCCTAATTTCCTGTTGTGGGCTGACACACAACATATTGAGGGCTGAAGCTGCAAGAAGTGGTGTCAGCACTGTCCAGTTGTCTTTTACTAAACTACTGGATCACTCCCACTCTCCTCATCTCCACAACATATAGAGCAGGGGCGTCAAACTCAATTTCTTCGCAGGCCGCATCAACATTATGGTTGCCCTAAAAGGGCCGGTTGTATCTATAATCGTATATAAACCATGAGAAGTCAAGAGTCCCCCACCCCCCCTTACATCACAGTGCACCCCCCCCCCTGCCTTGTGCTGCTGCCGGGAGGAATCTGGGGGTGGAGCTGGGAAGCAGAAAGTGCAGTGTCTGGAGGAGGAGTGCAGGATCTGGTGGAGGAGTTCTGTTTTCCTCTCTGCTGAGACAAGGTGGGGCAGGGACGAGGGTCAGCTGCAGGAGAGGTGCGAGGGTCACATGAAATGGCATTGGGGCCGAATTTGGTCCAGGGGCTTGTGTTTGACACGTGATATAGATTAATTGTCCTGTAGTCCAGTATAAGAATTGGGAGGGCTAAATATACTCCTTGAGGTAAAACGGGAAGTTCACAGGACCACTCTGGATTTCAGATAAGATTGACAGATATTTTTTCGTACTTACTGAACAGAGATAACTAAATACGTTCAATGGTATATTTAACAGGCTTAAAAGGAGCAAATAAGATATGTTTAGTGTTGGGGTTTACATACAACTATCCTTTTTCTATCACTGACAGAGCAGGACACCTAGAAAACATGGTCTAATCTCTGCAGCCCTCAGCTTTGTGATAGATAAATGCTAGTTGGTAATATCCCCTGCTCTTCTATTTTAGTCTCAAATTAATTTGTAAACCTCTCATTATACTCCCTAACCACACAGCAAAATTGCCATTTATCTAAAATAACCACTGCATGGTTCATGGACTTATTTTCATTAATTTGATTTTTGAAAGTCAGCAGTGACTTATTATGAAGTTGCCAACATTTCTGTAAAACCACATGAAAACCCTGAAGAAAAAGGATTAGCTCAAATACAGAAATATATTTTTGCAATACCTTTTAGATTTAGGTGCTATTATTTTTTTAGAGAACCTCCTCCAAAGCAATTAAAGTTTCAGTCCCCCTTGACTGATCTTTCATTTTTTGATAGATGAAGGAGATTTAAGCTTCTAGTTTATGGGTAAAATCGTTACTCGGTTGAAGAAAAAAAACTTTTGATGTGTACAAGGCTTAAGAATCCAGGCTACCTATAACCCAAGTATCACTTTTGGGTGAAATGTGGACTGGGCCTTTCATTTTGTTGTGAATGGATGGTTGTTGGGTAGACCATACATTTCAGCCTTCTCTTTAAAGTGGAACTTCACTGCATCTGAGCACCACAAACCAAAAACACAATTTTAATTCATTTTTAATATTTAAAGAAAACTCCCCCATCCATCCATGTCTCCTTGCTTTATTTTGCTTAGAAATCACTTTGAAAAACAACCCTCTAGCATTTCTGGCCATGGCTATATTGAGTAAGAGCAAATGATTCATGTAGCATTTACTTTCTGGAATCCATCTGCCCTTAGCTCACACATGCATGCAGGAGAGTGTGCTTAGCTAAGAAACCCCCTCCTCCTCTCCTCCCCTCCTGAAGATTCCTGGGTTACTTAAAAAGTAACCCAATTGTTGACCCTCATGAAGACTCCTAGGATGTATGACATCATTTGCCCAGGCAAGAAACCAGGAAAAAACTGAAGGAATGTAAAAAAAAAAAAAAAAAAGTTTAAAACAAGTAAATATGATATATTTTCCTATCTATTTACTAATGCTAGCAGCATGAGGATTAAAAAAAAATCTATGTTGATTGGGAGAGTAAAGTTCCTCTTTAAAGATATGCTGCACTGCCAATTCTTGATTGAGCACAACCACAGGATGGAAAATTCATTACTGTTCCATGATAGATGAGGCTCTTTACAGGAAATGTAAATGAAAGTGACCTGCTCTACAGGTTGCTGTCAGTTGTAAAATTTAGCACAACGCTACAGCCGTTTCTGTGTCCCACAGGTTCCCATGACCTTTGTGGCAGCTGATTAGGCTTCATGGTTCAGTAATTTAGCTTCTTATGTCTTCTCATTGGACAGTGAATCAGCATCATCTCTTCTGTTCAATGAACAGGGCACTAACTTGGGAAACCGCCATGATAATCATAGAATCAGCAGCGTGACCAGCAGGAGTATCACTAGAATGACTAAACTTGTATAAGGTTTAGAGACATAACCCATATGTTGTGGCACCACTTCCATGTAAGACATGAAAGAACAAAAAACAGGAAACAGGACTTTAACGGTTGCAACCTATAATCCCAAGAATGAAAAAATAAGTACTCGTATGTATCAAAAATAAACAACGTTTATTTATTGCTCAAAATAGTTAAAATCTCATAAAAGCATATAAAAAAAATGTGTGCGAAAATTTCATATAGTCATCCCCCATGATAGAATGGCTGAGGTGCACATATATACAGAGACCTATCTGAATGGCCCACTTTAAACAAATCTAGTGGTATGGATGAGGAAGAGAGTCAATCCTCCATGTGCAGGGCCAAAGGTAGGAATTGGTGCCTCATCACCAACAGAAATCACTATGCCTTCGACCAAAAGCTCGTTCAAGCAATCCTATTGGTACAGGGAGATGTAATATAATTAATACTCAACTTCATATAGTTAGGCCCCTTTCACACGGGACGGATCAGTAATGATCCGCCCCGTGAACCTCCGCTTGCTCAGCGGGGATCGCTCCGATGATCCGCGCTGAGCCAGCGGATAATATGGCGGTACCCGCACACTGTGCAGGGACCGCCCTGTCAGATCTCCACTCTCCCCTATGGGGGGATCGGATGAACACGGACCGTCTGTCCGTGTTCATCCGATCCACTCCGCAGACGGATAGAAAAATAGGAATTTTTCTATCCAGAAAAACGGAGCATTGCGGACACGGAGGAGATCGGGTGTCAGCGGATGTTTCATCCGCTGACACCCGCGATTTCATAGGGACCAATGTATGTCCGCTTTTTCATCCGTAAACGGACAAGAATCTCGACGAGAAATATAGAGAACCTGCTCTCTATTTTCTCGTCGAGATTCTCGTCAGCCTGTTTCTCGACGAGAAAATTGTGTGTGTGTGTACACTTACCTGTCCTCCGGGAAGCCCGCGCATGCTCGAAATGACTTTGACGCATGCTCGGTAGCTTCCTAGGCATAGATAGGGTGTAGCAAGATGGCGGCGACGGCATTGAATGTGACGAGCGCACACTCATCGTAGTCGATGACGTCACCGCGTTCACTCCATTCAAAGAACCGCGGGTTCTTTGAATTGAGCGTCTGTACACTCGGCCGGGACAAGTTTCTTGTCCAAGAATCTCGTCAAGAAAAACAACGTGTTTTTTCTTGACAAGATTTTCGGCTGTGTGTACGAGGCTTTAGGTGGCATCTTGCATGACCGTTGCTTAGATAATGACGCATTTTCAACTGACTGCCATTGTAACAGCAGACTACATACCACAACATGCTGCGCTATGTGCACTGTTCTATACATAGCATTCCCAAGGCCGCTGAACTCTGTACATCCATAACAATTCAGTATTTAACAGCGCTCAACAAATCAGGACATTTTTGCTAGTGTTCCTTTTATTGTAGGCCTATATAAGATAGCTTCTGTGGGTAATTAGATACTCTGTCTTTCCTGGTTGAGAACCTACGCAGCTCAGGAGTCTGTAATTAAAAAGATGAGTTGGCAACCCTTCACAGCTATATGGGTATCTCTGTGGTTTGCAGCATATTGCACACGGTGGATGGTGTTGGCGATTAAGGTAGAAAAGAGAGCCCAACTAAGCCCATGTCTCAGGCTCTGTGAACTTGTGGTTTCTCACCAAAGGCTTTTACTATGTCATATTATAAGTACAGGTCTGTGTGGCTACACAGGTCCATGCACCTTTTCTAAAACAAATATCTTATGCCTTTGCAATTAAATATTCAATTAAGCATTGCAGACATACATAAAAAGGTCATAATATAATGAAACAAGGGAATGTCGCCAACCTAGGTTTCAGCCAATGCAGTCATTCCAGAAATCCTGACGCAAGTAGATGAAAATGTGTAACTAGAAGATTTTTTTTTATTTTATTATATCAGCCTCTGGTCTATGGTCAGCCCGCTCACTACAGAGGGTAGGATCACTATATTGTACACAGGGAATTTGCACACAACAGGTGTCATGCTGGCATGTGTGTGGATAAACTAGGCCTCATCCGCAAACACAGATGGCATGACAGACTGCAGTGTGTCACTCATCCCGTCTGTGTCTAAAGGACAGAGCGCTAATCTGGGCGACTGCCTCTTATGAACACCAGCTCACTGGACAGAAATATTCATTCAGGCAAGCTATATCACTTGCATTATAATTTAAAAGAAAAGCTTCCAAACTGTTATATCCTAATGCCCCATACACACGATCGTTTTTCATGCCGTTAAAAATGCCATTTTAAAAAATGGCCATTAAAAATGATCGTGTGTAGGCTCCAGAGCATTTTTAACGACGTGAAAAACGGCCATTAAAAATTCCGGACATGCTCTCTTTTTTCACGTCGTTTTTCATGTCGTTTTTTTTAACGACGTGAAAAACGATAGTGTGTATGCTTTCACGACGTGAAAAAAAACGCGCATGCTCAGAATCAAGTATGAGACGGGAGCGCTCGTTCTGGTAAAACTAGCGTTCGTAATGGAGATAGCACATTCATTACACAGTAACAGACTGAAAAGCGCGAATCGTCGCTCAACAAACTTTACTAACATGAAGGGTGGCGCCATTCGAATGGAACTTCCCCTTTATAGTGCCGTCATACGTGTTGAACGTCACTGCGCTTTGCTTGATCGTTTTTTTTTTAATGATGGTGTGTACGCAAGGCAGGCTTGAGAGGAAACATGAAAAAAAAAACGAGGAGAAAAACGTCGGTTTAAAAAATGACAGTAAAAACGATCGTGTGTACGGGGCATAAGAGTGGTTGTGTATCCTAATTCGGCAAGCAATCGTGCCTCATTGACTACCAGTTTAGGAAGCAAGACTAAGTACTGGGATTTGCAAATATTAATCATTCTTACATATAGTATATCAGTCTATTAACTTGTCTGATATGACTGCCATGTACAGTATGTGAATGTAATAAAATATACGTAACCCCAAACAACTAACCTCTTTTTTTTCCCCTTTTGGTCTGTTAAATATATAATTAAAAGTGTTTTTTATATCTATATTGTGATCCTAAAATAAATATTGTGAGTTGTCAACTTCTTGTGCTGTTTGCCTCTATTACTGTTAACTTATAGCCTTCTCATTTCTTGTTCTCTTTGTCTCTATGACTGTTAGCCTTCTCGGTTCTCTCTGTGGTCTACAGAACACCATACCCCTATGTTTTGCCGAACAGAAGAGGGTAAGGTGTACCCCTGTTCTTCGGGGACAGTGCTGCTCCTCCATAGATACTGCCCTGTGAATGAGCATCACTGCCCTAGGACAGGAAATGCATCATTGGCAGGATCACCAGTTGAAATAAAGGGAAAACCTGAAAAAAATCAAACCACCATGTCTAGTAAGGTGTAGTATATTAAAGGCTTGTTCTTGAGATTAGATTAGCTTTAAAGTGCAGAGATCTTTGGCTTGATTCATCAGGCTGCCATGGCAGTTGTAGTCTGCAAGAACAGGTCCTCAAAAAATATATGCTATATAAAGAGATGGCAACCACCCCAACCTATAGCCTTTGCAATAAGGTGCACATGGAAGGACAATGCACATCACAAATAAACTAAAATTTCCCAGTACACTTACCAGCCAGCCTGCAACCAAACCAAGTTGACCCTTTCTAACGATTCACATTAAAAACAGAGGGTTTTGAGACCCCCCCCCCCCCCACGTCTACTGTGGTCCTAACTCTTTCTAACTTTTTAAGAGTCTCCAAGTTGATTTATTGTGTCCCAATCTCCAGGTCTTTATGAAGTGGTGGCTACATTTTACATAAAACAGGTATTATTTTAGGCTAATAATACCTATAGTTTGCATGGGTCTAGAGAAGCATTAGGAATAAAGTAGAGATACAGGTAGAGTAGATAGTAGAGATCCAAAAATATGTCAGTGTAGCCCTCATACAATCACATCTCGCTTCCCAGTTGTTCAGTATCTGGTATCTGTTAGGTCAGTAGTCTACACTCAGGCTGATTAGTAATAGAAGCTTTGTTTTCTTCCCTAGGAAAAGGTAAACCAGCTGAAGGATGAAGTCCGACAGCAGTATGAGAGATTGCACCAGATTCTGGATGAGGACATGAGGAAAACCATGGATGTTCTGGATAAGGCTCAAGCCAAATTCTGCAATGAGAATGCAGCCCAAGTTCTTCAGCTAAATGAACGTATGCAAGAAGCCAAAAAGCTACTGAGCTCTGTACAGGTCATGTTTGACAAAACAGAGGACATCAACTTCATGAAGGTATGTGAGTGGCCATCTCATATTCTGCATTTTCCAAACTTTGCTCAGAAGCTTCAAGATTAATGATTTAATTAGTACAATAAAGACAGCCCTCATTTGTTCTGGAACTATGAGTCCCATAGTTCTCATCTGCGGAGGCTGAACATCCTACACCATTTTAGGGGAGAATGTATTTCAGTATCCCAACTATGCTGTATAATAATAACTAATGGAAAAATGCATGTTGCAATACATTTGCTATAGAAAATATTGCCCTTGGTGTCTACAGAGATAGTCACGTGATAAAATGTAGGATCACTGGTCATATTATCTCTGCTGAGAGGACCAGATTGCTGGAAAGCGAAATCATCTGGCTTTGCCTGACCTTCAGTCCGCTAAGCGCCTTTGGTTGAGGTCACACGATTAGATGCAAGTGTTTGGCACCGAAGGACCAATTTCTTCAGCAAAAGCAGGTAATTTGGGTGCTATTTTCTTTCTCCTGGAATTTTTTTCAGCAGAATGGTCAGGGTATCAGTGCTTTGGTTTTATAAAATGAGTATAGGTAAAATATTATGTCAAAAGATTCAACTGCTTTGCACCATTATAACCTTTCTCACTAAGTGTCTTTCTATTTTTGCAGAATACAAAGTCTGTGAAAATCCTGATGGACAGGTACGATTAGCATTTGCAATGAGTCAGTGTGTACAGCATGTGCTGTTTACTTGTGTTTCCTAGCTAGATTGCATTGTTTATTCTCAGTGATTGAGGACAGTGAGCGAGGGTAGAGGTCTACAGAAAGCATTTCCTAGCCAATATCCAGGTTTTATACTGCTATATAATGGACAGAGACTTGTGATTACTATATACTCTGCAGGGAAAGTATGGCCAGTAATTCACAATCCATATACAAGAAAAAAAACAAAACAATAAACTATCTAGTATTAAATGTAATATAAATTATATGTGGGCATTTGTGATTTCAAAACAATGCAAAGAGCAATAATGTTAAGTAAACCAAGATAAGCTTTTGACGTCTGCTATTTACATAGTTAATTTGGTTGAAAAAAGACACAAGTCCATCCAGTTCAACCAAAATAGAAAAAAAGAAAACACACAAATAGAAAACCTCCATACATACCTGTACAGTCCTAAACCCACAGTTTATCCAAAGGAAGGCAAAAAGAAAAAGAAACAATAATGCCTGCTCTAAATTGCTCCAGCGGGGGAAAGAAATGCCTTCCTGATCCCAAAAGAGGCAATAAACTATTTCCTGGATTAAGTTTACCTATAAATATTAGTATCCAGTTATATAATGTGCATTTAGGAAAGAATCCAGGCCTTTTTTAAAACGATCTACTGAGCTGGCCAGAACCAGCTCTTTTTGGAGTCTATTCCACATTTTCACAGCTCTTACTGTGAAGAAGCCTTTCGGTATTTGGAGACTGAGGCCTCGTACACACGGCCGAGATTCTCGTTGAAAAAAACATGTCGTTTTTTTTCTACGAGATTCTTGGACAAGAAACTTGTCCCGGCCGAGTGTACACACGCTCGTTTCAAAGAACCCGCGGTTCTTTGAATGGAGCGTACGCGGTGACGTCATCGACTACGACGAGCATGCGCTCGTCACATTCAATGCCGTCGCCGCCATCTTGGTATACCCTACGTATGCCTAGGAAGCTACCGCGCATGCGTCGAATTCATTTCGAACATGCGCGGGCTTCCGGGAGGACAGGTAAGTGTACACACACTCACTTTTCTCGTCGAGAAACATGCCGAGGAGAACCTCGACGAGAAAATAGAGAGCAGGTTCTCTATTTTCTCGTCGAGGTTTCTTGTCGGTTTTCTCGACGAGAAACCCGATAGCCGCGCACACACGACCGATTTACTCGGCCGTAATCTCTTTTCCTCCAGGCGTAAAGAGTACCCCATTGTCCTCTGTGATGACCTAAAGGTAAATAACTCCTCACCAAGTTCACTATATGAGCCATTTATGTACAGTATTTATACATGTTGATCACATCCCCCCTTTATCTCCTCTTCTCAAGATTGTTTTCCATGGGCTAATGCACAGCACCACTCTTTTCTGCAGTCATAGTAGCTAAACATGTTTAAACCTGCATGTAAAAAATAAATAAAAAATAGATCAATGGGTTGCTGCAGGGCTCTAATAGACTATGGGGTTGATTTACTAAAGGCAAATCCACTTTGCACTACAAGTCCACTGGAAGTACAGTCGCTTTAGATCTGAGGGGAAGATCTGATGATTTTATCATCCAATCATGTACAAGCAAAAATGCTGTTTTTTTTATTTTCCTTGCATGTCCCCCTCAGATCTACAGGGACTGCACTTCCAAGTGCACTTGTAGTGCAAAGTGGATTTGCCTTTAGTAAATAAACCCCTATGTGTTATGTATGGCCATTGAGTTTTTCTGTGTGCAGATGGCAAATGCAAACTTTCAGAGTTGTTGTTTTTTTAATGCATCTCAATAATTAACAGCTAAAATGGCAACTCTATAAGTGTTGGTGATTACCTTAATTTTTTTTTCTTTGGCTGTAAGGCCTGGTTCACACTGGGGCGACAAACGCTCCGACATTGGGAGCTCATGTCGCATGACGTGTGAAAATCAATGTTTCCCTATGGGAGCCGTCCTAACTGGTCCGACACATGTCGGTCCGACTTTGAAAATGCTCCCTGTACTACTTCTGTCCGACTTTGATCCGACTTCAGCCCATTGACTATCATTGAAGTCGGATCAAAGTCGGACCGCAGTCTTGCATGGTCCGACTTTGGCATGCGACTTGTGCTGTACTGCTCTTGAGGGGGAACTCCAGGCCAAATTTTAAATAAAAAACCGGCGTGGGTTCCCCTCCAGAGGCATACCAGGCCCTTGGGTCTGGTCTGGATTTGAACGGGCACCCCTACGCCGAAAAAACGGCGTGGGGGTCCCCCCAAAATCCAAACCAGACCCTTATCCGAGCACACAACCTGGCAGGCCGCAGGGGAAGAGGGGGGGACAAGAGAGCGGCCCCCCCTCCCTCCTGAACCGTACCAGGCCGCATGCCCTCAACATGGGGGGTTTGGTGCTCTGGGGCAGGGGGGCGACCTGCGGCCCCCCCACCCCAGAGCACCCTGCCCCTATGTTGATGAGGACAGGGCCTCTTCCCGACAACCCTGGCCGTTGGTTGTCGGGGTCTGCGGGCGGGGGGCTTATCGGAATCCGGGAGCCCCCTTCAATAAGGGGGCCCCCGGATCCCGGCCCCCCCACCCTATGTGAATGAGTATGGGGTACATCGTACCCCTACCCATTCACCTGGTGGACAAAAAATTGCAATAAAAAAACACTACACAGGTTTTCAAAGTAATTTATTGCACAGCTCCGGGGTCTTCTTCCGACTTCCGGGGGTCTTCTTCCGACTTCCGGGGGTCTTCTTCCGACTTCCGGGGGTCTTTTCCGACTTCGAGGGTCTCCGGTGTCGTCTCCAGCTCTCCGGTTCTTTCTTCCGCCGGGCCTCCGCTAACTTCTTTTAGCTCTCTTGCTAACAGAGGCCCGGTCTTCCCGTTGTCTCGTCCGGCTCTCCGTTGTCCTTCTGCCGGCCCCTCCACTAACTTCTTGGTAGCTCTTTCGCTAGTGGAGGGGCCGGGCTTCCCGTCGGCGTCTTCTTCCCTCTTCTCCTCGATGTTGACGCGTCGCTTCCTCCCGCTGTAATACTGGCTCTCCGCTCCGCTCCGCATTAATATAGGCTTCTCATTTCGTCACAGTCACATGTTCCAGGGCACATGGCCCCGGAGCATGTGACTGTGACGTCATGGGAGCATGTGACTGTGACGTCATGAGAAGCCTATATTAATGCGGAGCGGAGCGGAGAGCCAGTATTACAGCGGGAGGAAGCGACGCGTCAACATCGAGAAGGAGAAGAGGGAAGAAGAAGCCGACGGCGACAGCGACGGGAAGCCCGGCCCCTCCACTAGCGAAAGAGCTACGAAGAAGTTAGTGGAGGGGCCGGCAGAAGGACAACGGAGAGCCGGACGAGACAACGGGAAGACCGGGCCTCTGTTAGCAAAAGAGCTAAAAAGAAGTTAGCGGAGGCCCGGCGGAAGAAAGAACCGGAAAGCGCGGAGACGACCCCCGAAGTCGGAAAAGACCCCCGAAGTCGGAAAAGACCCCCGGAAGTCGGAAGAAGACCCCCGGAAGTCGGAAGAAGACCCCCGGAGCTGTGTAATAAAATACTTTAAAAAGCTGTGTGGTTTTTTTATTGCAATTTTTTTCCACCAGGTGAATGGGTAGGGGTACGATGTACCCCATACTCATTCACATAGGGTGGGGGGGCCGGGATCCGGGGGCCCCCTTATTGAAGGGGGCTCCCGGATTCCGATAAGCCCCCCGCAGACCCCGACAACCAACGGCCAGGGTTGTCGGGAAGAGGCCCTGTCCTTATCAACATGGGGGCAGGGTGCTCTGGGGTGGGGGGGCCGCAGGTCGCCCCCCTGCCCCAGAGCACCAAACCCCCCATGTTGAGGGCATGCGGCCTGGTACGGTTCAGGAGGGAGGGGGGCCGCTCTCTCGTCCCCCCCTCTTCCCCTGCGGCCGGCCAGGTTGTGTGCTCGGATAAGGGTCTGGTTTGGATTTTGGGGGGACCCCCACGCCGTTTTTTCGGCGTAGGGGCGCCCCTTCAAATCCAGACCAGACCCAAGGGCCTGGTATGCCTCTGGAGGGGAACTCACGCCGTTTTTTTAATTTAAAATTTGGCCTGGAGTTCCCCTTCAAGATTCATACCAAACACAGTGCCTGATATTGGCGGGGATCCAAGTCGGATCCCCGTTCATTGAAAGTCGGACATATGTCGGCTTCATGTCGCAGGGCAAAGTCGGATCCAAAGTAGGACAGATGTCGTGTCGCACTAGTGTGAACCCGGCCTAAGGATTACAATTAATGTGAGTGCAACCCAGACAAGGAAATAATTTAGAGGGAACCTTGTAGAATTTATTTTAGGGGCATGTATGTAAATGTTAAAAGTTACATTAATTTATTATTGGGATTAATTATAAAAGAGTATAACAGAAGGACTAAAATTCTTGGCCTTCCTGTCAGAAATGCTTCCCTTGAGTAGTGACCACATGTTATAAGCCTAGGCACTTGATTATTTAATCTCTGCTGAAGGGGCTATCGGCATGTGGTCATTATTGAGGGGATCGTAAAGCAGCATTTTCTCCAGGAAAAGTAAGGATTTCTGCC
Organism: Rana muscosa; assembly: GCA_029206835.1. Lineage (NCBI taxonomy): Eukaryota > Metazoa > Chordata > Amphibia > Anura > Ranidae > Rana > Rana muscosa. The sequence goes on from CM055123.1 coordinate 197,226,055, forward strand.
CTTTTATTTATCCATCGCAGGACTGTTATTGTAGCTTGTTATTCAGTTTAAGCAAAATACATGTGTTGGAGGTTTCTCATGGAAACAGCCATTCTGTGGCTCATGGGTCAAATGCTAGTTCTGCAAGAGCAGTTCACTAGCCCTAAAGTAGTATATGGGGTTCCTGAGCCTAATGTCCCAACCACGCTCACACACATTAGGACAGATTCAGGCGGGATTCAGTTAACCTACTAGAATGTTTTTGGATTAGACAGGGACAGCAATTTATATACAGCAGGTAAAATAAATATTGAACCCGTCACCATTTTTCTAGGTACATATATTTCTAAAGGTGCTATTGACATGAAATGTTCACCACATGTCAGTAACAATCCTTGCAATCCATACATACAAAGAAACCAAAACAAATAAGTTCAGAAATGAAGTTATGGGTAATAAAATGGAATGACACAGGGAAAAAGTATTGAACACGCTGACTTAAACTTATTTCAAAGTTTGTACAAAATCCTTTGCTTCAAGACGCCTCCTGTATGGAGAAACAAGTCCCATGCATTGCTCAGGTGTGATTTTGGCCAATTCTCGCACACAAACGGTCTTCAAATCTTGAAGGTTCCATGGACCTCTTTTATGAACTCTGATCTTTAGTTCTTTCCATAGATTTTCTATTGGATTCAAGTCAGGTGATTGGCTGGGCCATTCTAGAAGCTTAATTTTCCTTCTTTGAAACAAATTGAGAGTTTCCTTGGCTTTGTGTTTGTGATCATTGTCTTGTAGAAATGTCCACCCTTGTTTCTTCTTCATCATTCTGGTAGATGGCAGCAGTTTTTTTTATCAAGAATGTCTTGATACATTTTTCCAATAATCCTTCCTTCACATGAAGTTTGGCAGTACCATATCCTGAAAAACAGCCCCACAACATGTACCCACCTCCAAACTTCACTGTTGATATGGTGGTATTTTTGTGGTCATGTTCAGTGCCACCTCCAAACATGGTGTGAATTATGGCTTTCAAGGAGTTAAATTTCGGTCTCATCTGACCAGACTATATTCTCCCAGTATTTCACAGGCTTGTCTAAATGTTGTGCAGCAAACTTTAAACAAGCTTCAACATGCTTTTTCTTCAGCAATGGAGTCTTGTGTGGTGAGCGTGCATACAGGCCATGGCGGTTGAGTGCATTACTTAATGTTTGGGGTGGAGGAACTTGACTGGTCTGCCTGACCTCAACCCGATAGAACACCTTTGAGATGAATTAGAGTGGAGACTGCAAGCCAGGCCTTCTTGTCTACATCAGTGCCTGGCCACACAAATGCACATCTGGAAGAATGGTCAAACATTCCCATAGACACACTCCTAAACCTTGTGGACAACCTTTCCAGAAGAGTTAAAGCTGTTATAGCTGCAAAGAGTGAGCTATCTCTATATGGAATCCTACGGACTAAGACTGGGATGCTATTAAAGTTCATGTGCGTGTAAAGACAGGCGTCACAATACTTTTGGTAATATAGTGTATACAGTGAGGGAAAAAAGTATTTGATCCCCTGCTGATTTTGTACGTTTGCCCACTGACAAAAAAATGATGATCAGTCTATCATTTTAATGGTAGGCTTTATTTTAACAGTGAGAGACAGAATAACAACAAAAAAATCCAGAAAAACGCATTTCAAAAAAGTTATTTCACTCATTAAAATGCAAATCAATTTATAAGTATTTGACCCCTTCGCAAAACATGACTTAGTACTTGGTGGCACACATCTCAGGAGGGATTTTGTCCCACTCCTCTTTGTAGATGCTCTCAACATATTTTCCATGGGATTAAGGTCTGTAGACTGGCTAGGCCACTCCAGAACCTTAATGTGCTTCTTCTTGAGCCACTCCTTTGTTGCCTTGGCTGTGTGTTTTGGGTCATTGTAATGCTGGAATACCCATCCATGACCCATTTTCAATGCCCTGGCTGAGGGAAGGAGGTTCTCACCCAAGAATTGACGGTACATGGCCCCGTCCATCGTCCATAATGTTTCTACCTCCATGTTTGATGGTGGGAATGGTGTTCTTGGGGTCATAGGCAGCATTCCTCCCACTCCAAACACGGCGAGTTGATGCCAAAGAGCTCGATTTTGGTCTCCTCTGACCACAACACTTTCACCCAGTTCTCCTCTAAATCTATCAGATGTTCATTAGCAAACTTCACACGGGCCTGTACATGTACTTTCTTAAGCAGGGGGACCTTGCGAGCGCTGAAGGATTTCAGTCCTTTGCAGGGTAGTGTGTTACCAATTGTTTTCTTGCTGACTATGGTCCCATCTGCCTTGAGATCATTCACAAGATTCTCCCATGTACAGTCAGGTCCATAAATATTGGGACATCGACACAATTCTAATCTTTTTGGCTCTATACACCACCACAATGGATTTGAAATGAAACAAGCAAGATGTGCTTTAACTGCAGACTTTCAGCTTTAATTTGAGGGTGTTTACATCCAAATCAGGTGAACGGTGTAGGAATTACAACAGTTTGCATATGTGCCTCCCACTTTTTAAGGGACCAAAAGTAATAGGACAGACTAAAACGTTCACTTTTTAATACTTGGTTGAAAATCCTTTGCAGTCAATTACAGCCTGAAGTCTGGAACGCATAGATATCACCAGACGCTGGGTTTCATCCCTAGTGATGCTCTACCAGGCCTCTACTGCAACTGTCTTCAGTTCCTGCTTGTTCTTTTGGCATTTTCCCTTCAGTTTTGTCTTCAGCAAGTGAAATGCATGCTCAATCGGATTCAGGTCAGGTGATTGCCTTGGCCATTACATAACATTCCACTTCATTCCTTTAAAAAACTCTTTGGTCGCTTTCGCAGTATGCTTCATTGTCATTGTCCATCTGCACTGTGAAGCGCCGTCCAATGAGTTCTGAAACATTTGGCTGAATATGAGCAGATAATATTGCCCGGAACACTTCAGAATTCATCCTGCTGCTTTTGTCAGCAGTAACATCATCAATAAATACAAGAGAACCAGTTCCATTGGCAGCCATACATGCCCACGCCATGAGACTACCACCACCATGCTTCACTGATGAGTTGGTATGCTTTGGATCATGAGCAGTTCCTTTCCTTCTCCATACTCTTCTCTTCCCATCACTCTGGTACAAGTTGATCTTGGTCTCATCTGTCCATAGGATGTTGTTCCAGAACTGTGAAGGCTTTTTTAGATGTTGTTTGGCAAACTCTAATCTGGCCTTCTTGTTTTTTTTTTGAGGCTCACCAATGGTTTACATCTTGTGGTGAACCCTCTGTATTCACTCTGGTGAAGTCTTCTCTTGATTGTTGACTTTGACACACATACACCTACCTCCTGGAGAGTGTTCTTGATCTGCCCAACTGTTGTGAAGGGTGTTTTCTTCACCAGGGAAAGAATTATTCGGTCATCCACCACACTTGTTTTCCGTGGTCTTCCGGGTCCTTTGGTGTTGCTGAGCTCACCGGTGCATTCTTTCTTTTTAAGGATGTTCCAAACCATTGATTTGGCCACACCTAATGTTTTTGCTATCTCTCTGGTGGGTTTGTTTTGTTTTTTCAGCCTAATGATGGCTTGCTTCACTGATAGTGACAGCTCTTTGGATCTCATATTGAGAGTTGACAGCAACAGATTCCAAATGCAAATAGCACACTTGAAATTAACTCTGGACCTTTTATCTGCTCCTTGTAAATGGGATAATGAGGGAATAACACACACCTGGCTATGGAACAGCTGAGAAGCCAATTGTCCCATTACGTTTGGTCCCTTAAAAAGTGGGAGGCACATATACAAACTGTTGTAATTCCTTCACCTGATTTGGATGTAAATACCCTCAAAATAAAGCTGAAAGTCTGCAGTTAAAGCCCATCTTGTTCGTTTAATTTCAAATCCATTGTGGTGGTGTATAGAGCCAAAAAGATTAGAATTGTGTGGATGTCCCAATATTTATGGACCTGACTGTATATCTGGGCTGATTAATCACCGTTCTCATGATCATCAAAACTCCACGAGGTGAGATCTTGTATGGAACCCCAGACGGAAAGGAGATTGACAGTTGTTTTGTGTTTGTTTTTTCCATTTACAAATAATCGCAACTGTTGTCACCCTCTCACCAAGCTGCTTGGCGATGGCATTGTAGTCCATTCCAGCCTTGTGTAGGTCTACAATCTTGTCCCTGACATTCTTGGACAGCTCGTTACCTGTAAAGAAAACACCTGGGAGACAGAAATCTTGCTGATTGATAGGGGATCAAATACTTATTTCACTCATTAAAATGTGTTTTTCTGGATATTTTTGTTTGGTATTCTGTCTCTCACTGTTAAAATAAACCTACCATTAAAATTATAGATTGGTAATTTCTTTGTCAGTGAGCAAACGTACAAAATCAGCAGGGGATCAAATACTACTTTCCCTCACTGTATCGCCTTCTAAACAAGTGCTTTTATACATAAAATTAATGTTATTAGTGGACTTTTTATTGAATGCATAGGCGGTTATTACTTATGTTAAGGTATAGCACTTTAAGTTTAACAATCCAAGTAAAAAAAAAACATGAACTGTAAGACCTCTTTCACACAGGGGCGACTCGTCAGGCGACTTAGCCACCTGACAAGTCGCGCTCCGTTCTGTACAATGGAACCGTTCTAATAGGAGCGACTCAAGTTCCTGTACAACTTTGGGACGACTTCAGGGCGAGTTCCATTGACTTCAATACAGAAGTCATTTTGCAAGTCGCCTCTGAAGTCGTGTCCAGATCGCCTTGCCGAGTCGCGCAGCAAGTCGTGCCGCCCCTGTGTGAACCGGCACTAAGGGGTTTATTTATAAAGCAACAATATGGCCATACAACTGTTTTTAAAAATATTCCACCCTATTTAGAAAGCACAGCAATGTACTTTACAGATGTATGTTTTGCTTTGCCTGCTTCATGATTGAAGCAAGAAAGTTAAACCTTATTCATTCTATAAAGGAGGAAGGAGTGCCGGGAGGGGGAGAGCCGTTTATATCACTAAGTGATATGCATTATGCAGAGAACACTTTGAAAAACACCACAATCTATGTCACACTTTGCATTTTATGAACTTGGAAAATGTGACCATGGTATAGAGAAAACACAGCGGAGTCCTGCTAATAGAAGAATCCATTGCTGGTTTTAAATAGGTCTGGATTTTGCTAAAAGCTGATGTATGCAATGTATTCCTGCAGGGCATCACACAGAATGTGACATTGGAAATGGTTTCAATGTACTGTACAATTTGTGTAAGCTAGGTAACAGTGTGATTTTGTGTTTCTTATATGACAGGACTCAGAACTGTACCGGGGGAAGCCTTCCTCCACCGAAAATCGGGCATCTGAACTCCAAACTCTTCCTGACAGAAATTGCCAAGAAAGAGAAACAACTGAGGAAGATGCTGGAAGGTACTGTGTAGTTTTCTTCCTTGCACAAGGCCTTCTGATATAATCCAAAGACATTGGTCTGTGTTGTCAGAGTTTATCGCTTCATCAGTACAGAAGACTAAAAAAATAAATCTATTGGGATGCTTCAAGCAGCATAACGTTTAGTCCCTTTAGATACTTGATATAGAATGCCAGTGTTTCTTTTGCTAGGCAATATACAACAGTTTGAATGTAATGAGACTTTGTACTTGGGCAAATCAGGACAAAGTGACAGGTTCTCTTAAAAGAATGACCCAAACCTGCTGATAATCATCGTTACTGCACTCCCCTGCTGCTCCATTCATTCATCAGGAGACTTAACCTTGAGTAAGCTCCGTATCAGATGATGTCAGAGATCACACGGGGTTAATACTTCTTCCCTTTCCTCAAGTGACAATGTTTAGGCCTCGTAATTAACCGCTCAGGCATGAGAGCTTTATACTGGAAGAAGGTCCCATGATCCCCCATACCTCGTGGGCACTGGTACAGCAGAAGAATGGATCAGCAGGTGTGTGGCAAAGGTAAGTATCGGCAAGTGGGAGGTCTGCAGCACTTTGGACATTCATCCTTTCAATGGTTCTTTTAGGTACACCTTCCACATCCAGGTGTTACTAAAGCTCCCTACTTTTAACATAAGCACTGAGTTTGCATCATCATCCAGCATGCACTTGTCTTTACCTGATGCAGTGACTGTAAGGCTTCATGTACACCCTACCTACATTTGATACGGTCTTGGGGAAACGCAAAATCAGGACATGATTTTGCCGCAAACTTTCCGCGTTTTGTGTTTTTCCATGGCCATCGGTCAAAGCGTTCCTATCCTGAACACGATTCTTCTGCATTCAGGAGAGGGAAGTTGAGCCTCACCTAACCGCAGCAACTCCTAAACTCCTCCTCCCACATTGGACATTATACAGTTGAGTTTAGGAGCTATGGCAAAAAGATGCCAAAAGCTCCTAAACGCAAGTTTAGGATCTGCTAGCGCAGTGGTCATCAACCCTGACCTCAGGGCCCACTAACAGGCCAGATAACTGAAATACATCACAGGTGATATCATTTGCTGCACAGGGATTGCGGTATTCTAGTCTGCATCTACCCAAGGTAATACATAAAACCTGGCCTGTTAGTGGGCCCTAAGGACAGGGTTGATGACCACTGTGCTAGCATACATTAAGTCTAAAGGTTTCAGACAGTATCCTTTTCACAGCGTTTAATTCACCTTAGAGCATACACTTTGGTTGAGCTATTAGTTGTCAGGTACATCTGTTGTGCTGTGTTGTTATACACAAAGCACAATATACATATGTTTTTCTGCAAATATTGCTACTGTGATGTATATGTATAATTTAAACAGCAAATGTAAGCTGTTGATTGTGTATGTAGTGTGTGTCGCTATACTATTTTTTCTTTTTTTTTCCTTTTCTGCTTAGGTCCATTCAGCACACCTGTGCCATTCCTGCAGAGCATTCCTATGTACGCCTGCAATGTAAGCAGCTCAGGGGCAGAAAAGCGCAAGCATTCAACTGCATTCCCTGAAGGCAGCTTCCTTGACCCGGCACCAGGAACTGTTAGCGGCCAGTACATAAGCCAGGGTTCTTCCACTGGTGAGGGCCAGTCAACGCAACCCATGGTGCCTTGCAGCTCCACTCAGCATATCGTAGGACTTCCCAGTGGCCCGCAGCCGGTCCACTCCAACTCTGTCTTCAACCCCTCCCACTACCCGAATAGCTCCTCATCTCAGCAGTCTGTCCTTTCCCAGTATGGAGGACGCAAGATCCTGGTCTGCTCTGTGGACAACTGTTATTGCTCCTCAGTGTCCAATCACAGTGGACACCAGCCGTATCCCAGGTCTGGCCACTTCCCATGGACAGTCTCTTCCCAGGAGTACTCTCATCCTCTTCCACCCACCCCATCTGTAACACAGTCTCTTCCAGGACTCGCTGTGAGAGAATGGATTGATGCTTCCCAGCAGCATGGCCGCCAAGATTTCTACAGGGTCTATGGGCAGCCAGCCACTAAGCATTATGTCACCAGTTAAGTCTTAGAGCAAGCTAGCCTTGATAAATATGCATTTCAGAAAAAAAAAAAGACACCCTCAACCTGGAACAGAATACCCCAGCCTTGTTTAGCGGTGGATGACCTTTCCACTCCTGAATACGGCTACCATTGGATTGTTTCATAACTTTTGCTTTTTTTTCCGATACATTTTTGGACTATGGTGTATGCCTTTTTCCCACCTGAAGAGACAGTGATTTCATTTTTTTCAGTGCTTTGAAGACTTCTGCTGATCTTTTATCATTTGTGCTAAATGACCCTTTTAAAGGTTTTTTTTTTTCCTTTGTGAGTGTTTTATTTTTCAAATTGGATCACTGTATTACTTTAGAAATAAACCGTCTCATGTGATAGGAGTTTTAAGTTAAAAGGCCACTTATCATATAGACACTGTTTTTTCTTTTTTTTTTCTTTTTTTTTGAAGATATGTGTAAATATACAAAGATTAGAAGAAAATGTGCATGTGCACTGAAAAAGGGAACGGGGGTCATTTTTTTTCCCCAGAAAATCCGCATGCTCCTGTGAAGCTTTTCATGCAGTAATGGACTTTCTACTCAACTGGAGCACTGAACTGCATGTTCTAACTTTGAACAGTAGAGGAATTTTAATATTTCTCCGTTCTGCTCCTTTACTTGAAGCCTACCCTATCAAATAAGACTATATTTTTTAATACATTGGAAATTAAAATTGCAGGGACAGGGGCAGATGCGTTAAAAGATACATGTTGTAAATAAAGGAAGAAGAAATACAGGGTAATTTTTTTAACTTTTAATCCTATATGTAACTCTTTAAAATCAGTAAAATGGTTAAAAAAAAAAAAAAAAAAAATAATCTTCAGTATACAGTCTCATGGACCAAGGTAATTAAATATATATACATACATTAATTTGTAGGCCCCCACATGGTAAATGGTCTTTTAGCTTAAAAAAAAAAATCTTAAACTTTTTTTTTTTTTTAACATTCCAAATACATGTTAAAAAAGTGCAATTCACATTTTCTTCACTTAAAAGTGGAAGGTTTTGCTTTATAGATGACAAATATCATTTCTGGAGTGCCACAAATATAATAAAAAAAAAAAAAAGAACAAAAAAAATACAAAGTGTATGTATGTACAGATTAAGGTCCAAGCACTTTTTTCTCTCTTTTTTTTTCTGCAGCATTAACTAATGAACCATTTAATGCCATATTGTAATATTACAGCAATAAGACTTTGTACTGTATGTTGCTAAGGGACTCTAATGGCTAAAAAAAAAATACATTTGGGAAGGCACTTGTGACGAGATGGGCGCCAGTTGGACAACTGAGCATTGGAAGTAGCAAATACTGCATGACAAACAGCAGATAATGCGCTCCTGTGATTTCTTGCATTTTTCTATATCCGTGTTGGATCTGGAGGTAAAATGATCATACCACGCTCCTCTTAAAGCAGCAGTCCCGCTTTCTTGGTCAAAACAACAAAAATGAAATAAAAAAATCTTTTTATAAACTATGCAATGAGTTTGTATCCTGTTATTTTGATTTTGTAAAATGCTGTTATAATTGAATGGAAAATGATCTTGGTAAAGTTCTAGAATTGTATATTTTATCAGCTGAGACTTGACACTCTCAAGGGACAGGGTAACTACACATGAACTTGTTTTTAAAGCTGTATGACTGATCTGAAGATCAGTGGTAATATTTATTTTCAACCAGAAAACTGTCTTTATTTAGAAAGGTATTCAAGTACAATACATGTCAGTACATACCAAAAAAAAAACAAAAACAAAAAAAAACGAAGAAAGCACGAACATGGTGACATTTTTAAAGAAACTGAATTTTTGACTGATGGATTCCCCACATATAGGGGCAAATAAAATAAGCGATGCTTCCCAATTATGTCTACAATACATATATACTGTATAGAGTGCAATTACCAAACAGAGTCCATGACTACCAAGGAAGAATGCACACCCCCAATCTGCCCTGTGGCAATAATTATTAAGTCATGTAGGAGTTGGAAAATTATCAATAAAAAGAAGGTGCAAACTTTTGGATTGTTCCCTATCCCTAAACTACAAGCACTACATGTGTGCAAGAATTAAATATCAGCTGAGTTGAGGAAAAGACTGCAGTGGGTTTGACAGTGCAGCAGTCATGAAGCAAATGGACAGATTTCTCTGTCTGTCCATGGACCAGTGTTAATTTCCTCAGCGAAAACGTTTTTGTCAAAGATTTCGTCAGTGGCATTTGTACAGTGACGAAAACTAAACTAAAATTACAACACATTTTCGTCCACTGACGAAAACTATGACGAAAATCAAATCGGGACGGAAATGGCAAGGAGGGACCAACAGGGGTGGGGCGGTAATCCGGCGGTCCACCCAGGGTGCCACACATTGGGGGGTGTCAGGCTGGCCATCCCCGCCTCTCCTGGCCCTGGGACACCACTGCCAGCATAGTCTAAAGTTAGGAAAAAATCACTGCCAGTCCCTTCTCCTACTCCCTTCTCCTACACCGCTCCTCCTGTATCACTCTCATTGTAAAATTAAGCTTGTAAATACCAAAATTGCTCCATTCTTGTCGGCCGCTCTTCTCATCCTGCTCCTCCTCCTCCGAGTGTTGATTTCGATTGGAGGAGGAGAGCGGTTATATGACCATCCATGAAATGTCAGAGGAGAGCAGTCATGTGAACGGGAGAGTGAAAGAATTAAACTATTGAGGTATTTAGAGACTTTGATTTACAATGAATGTAACACAGGAGGAGCAGTGTATGAGAAAGGGCTGGCAGTGATTTATTCTTAAATTTAGAGTACGCTGGCAGTGCTGTCCCAGGAGACGCGGGTCTCCTGGGGGTGCAGGGGGGCTGTGTATTGTGGGGAGCTGCGTATTGTGCAGAGGGTGGGGAGCTGCGTATTGTGCAGAGGGTGGGGGGCTGTGTACTGTGCAGAGGGTTGGGGGGCTGTGTATTGTGCAGAGGGTGGGGGGCTGTGAGTTGTGCAGAGGGTGGGGGGCTGTGAGTTGTGCAGAGGGTGGGGGGCTGTGTATTGTGCAGAGGTTGGGGGGCTGTGTACTGTGCACATAGTTGACAAAAATTATTTTATTCCAATAAAATGTACTGGAGATTTTAGTAGACTAAAATACGATGACTAAAATTGGACTAAAGTGCCATTTTAGTCCTAAGACAAAGACTAAAACTAAATCGAAATTTGCTGCCGAAATGAACACTGCCATAGACGATCTTCCTACAAATGGCCAACCTTAGTACACACAATGACAGAATACATACAGTACAACCAAACAGGGATACAGGAAAACATCAGACCCTGGCCTAAGTTGTCTAAATGCTGCACGAGTAAAGTTGGCCATAGGTGGTTCAAATCTCGGCCTGTTCAGCAGGAACTGGCTGAGATTCAATCCATCTATGGGCAAGCTGATTTTACCCAAGTCAATTCATCAATCGACTTGGGTACAACCAGCATGTCAGATTCCTAGCATTTCAATTATTGCCAGCGGTTGTAGCCGCTAGCAATAATCATTGTATTCTCCTAGCAAGGACTGCTGCCAGACCCTCCCCCACTATCAATACTGAAGGCTAGTACACACAGGCCTAATATTGGACAACATTGACCGGTTTAATAAAAAACGGCCAACATTCGGCCCATGTGTATGGCAGCCAGTCCAACAGAAGCTGGCTGACTTCTGTCGGACAAGCATGCTGGAAAACCTGCAGCCGACTGGCTCCTGATCAGCGCTCTCAGCTAATGGCTGAAAGCGATGACCAGAGCGTTCTAGCGGGGGGGCCGTCACCCTGTCAGAACACAATAGCTCAGCAGAGGAGATCACTGTACTAACATCAGATTGTTAGTACAGTGGCTCTGACCTGAGCTGTCAGGTTTTTTTGTTAAAAAAAAAAGAAAAACTAGTGTGTACCAGGCTTGACTGTGTTAATGGGAAAATTTGAGCAATTTTCTTCCATTGCAGTAAAGAAAATTGCATTATCTATGGCCTGCCTAAATATTTTTGTCTGCCTGCTGGACCTCATCTCACAGTCTAATTGGGTGTCAAGACCAATATAACATTAAAAGGTTTGGTGGTGATTTGGCCAATTATCCTTTCTCTTTCGTTCATGGACGGAAACACAGCCTTAAATCTTGACAAGTGGGTATTAGCCTTCCTTTAGGAGTGACTAGGCAGAAAACTTATAGAAAGTGTTAAACACATCACACACCCTACAGTCCCGCCCAGGGGGCGGGCCCTCTGGGTATAACCCCTCTCTCTGCATCTCGCAGATCAGTTTTTTTCTGCCTAGCTAAGGAAAAGACATGGCTCCCTTCGGGCCCATAGGCCTGGAAGTTTTTATTTTATTTCAAATTTACTTCGATTTTTAAATTTTTTTTTTTTAGTTCCTGATCTTCGATCAACTGCCGACTGGGTGACAGGCTGGATCCGTGATCCTTGTAGTTCCCCCAGTTTCGGTCATCGAGCGTGTGCCGACCGCAGTTACGCACTGGGTCGTCCTTGACATGCCCGTCAATCTTCGTGTGGCAGGTGAGCTTACGCTCCAGGGCTTGCATCGGACCGTTCAAACGGCCGAGTCGCAGTAGCCTGGCTGGTGAGCTTACGCTCCAGGGCTTGCATCAGACTGCTCAGCTACAACTGACCTTAATGGCCGAGTCGCAGTAGCCTGTCCGGTGAGCTTATGCTCCAGGGCTTGCATTGGACCGCTCAGCTACAGCTGACTTTTACGGCCGAGTCGCAGTAGCCTGGCCGTCATCTCCGTCACCATGCGGAAGATTGTCTGTCTGGGATATTTCCAGCATAAGGAAGGGTAAATATAATCCCCTGCTTCGGCAGGAAGACTGAGCTGGGCATCCCTGGAGAGGTGAGTTAAGGGCTCTATCCCTCCCTCCCCTCCCTTCCCCCCTCCTTAGGCTCTCTAAGCTAGCTGCTGGGGTTCACCTGGGGAGGGCTCCACTTGGGGGAACGATGCATGTACATCCGCTGAATCATTTTTATAAGCTGCTTAAGAGATTTTGCTTACCTGTGTGTCCTGCTCCATGCTGTCGGCGACCATTTTTGCTGTGATCCTATATGCATTGGCGGCCATGTTCTTGTGGCCGCACTGTATTTGGCCTCTATCTTCTGCTCGGCGGCCATGTTTTTGGGGATCCACTGCTGTGTTTACTTTTGACTGCTCTGGCGGCCATGTTCTTGTGGTCCACGCTCTGTTTGGCCTCTAGCGGCCGCTCGGCGGCCATCTTTCTGAGGACCCAGGCGGTATTGTGACCATCCAGGCTGGCTGTCAGGTTAGGTGGCCACGCTATGTTCTGGACGCTCGGCGGCCTGGCTCTTTGCTATCCAGGCTAAATCGAAGTCGTTGTGTGACGCGCTGTGTGCTAGCAGCCGCGTCGGTCATTTTCTGGGCTATTTTCGCTCGGTGGCCATGTTCTTGTGGCCCGCGCCGTTGTTGGCCTCTAGTGACCACTCGGCGGCCATTTTGCCATCTACCAACAGCATTTAAACGGAGCAGACTGACAGACACACGCTGCTGAAAGGTCAGACTGTATAGCTGACTGGGAAGCAGCTCCATTAAGTGGCAGACAGCAGCATACTACTGTTCCAGGGTGGTGAGTCCTCTGGGTGGGAACCCCTTGTTTCTGACTGCAGCTAGGAGGGTGGGTTACTGTACCTTGCAGTCCCTGTGTCAGGCGTGTGGGTCAGCATGGCGTCAGAAGCAGACGTTTTTTCCCCTGAAACACCTGAGCTTGCAATTGATGCCCCTGCACCCGATTTATCGGACGATATGTCGGCAATCCTAGATGCCTTTGTTGCCAAGGTGGAAGCAGCGCGTGGGAACACGGGGGCTAGAAAGCGCCCCCTCCACCGTCATCTTCTGGGTACAATTTAGATGCAGAGCCGGGTCCAGCTACAGCTTATGGCCCTGACTCTGAGACCGGCCGGACAGTGAGGATGACTCCGGATCCGGGGCGGCACGCGATAGAGCTCTGGTAGGTGACCTTATGACCGCAGTGTGAGATACTCTAAAGTTAGGGGAGTCTGCAGAAGCAATTGAAGCGTTGATCCCTTTTGGGTTCCGTAAGGCGACCCGAACTACCAAGGTGTTTCCTTGTGTGTCTTATATAGACAATCTTTTATACAAGGAGTGGGACAAACCACAGAAGGTTTTTTCCGTCCCTAGAAACCTAGCGATACGCTACCCTCTTGAAGAGAGTTTCTTGAAGAAATGGACCTCGCCCCCGATAGTGGACCCTCCTGTGTCCAGACTACACAAACTAACCACCATTCCGGTGGAGGGGGCTCCTGCCTTCAAAGACCCTGCAGACAAGAGGGCTGAGGCGGTCACCCGCAACCTGTTCACGGTAGTGGGTTCAGCTGTACGCCCAACCATAGTTGGGGCCCTGGTGTCTCAGACACTCACGGAATGGGCAAAGTTGATACACCAGGGGTTAGAAGCACGTCAGGCCCCCCTGGAGGAGATAGCCCTAGCTGGCCAACTGATACAAGGCCTAAAATTCCTTTCTGAATCAGCCTTAGACACGATCCCCCTATTGGCCAGAGCTTCAACCCAGGCTGTGGTGTTACGCCATCTACTTTGGTTAAAAAATTGGTCTGCGGACAAATCTTCCAAGAGGGCCTTGGTGGATTTGCCCTTTAAGGGGGGAACGAGCCACGCCGTAGGCAAGGGCCCTTCTTTACTGCGCACAAGCATTTATTTCGGCCACCCAGTGCGGCAGGTAGAGGAACTCAGGCCAAGAAAGCGCCTGCTCAAGGACAGAGACGTCCCTGGTACCGCAAAACCCAATAAACCTGCAAACAAAGCCACGTCCGCATGAAGGCCTGTCCCCACCCATCACTCGAGTGGGGGGACGTCTTCGCGAATTCGCGACCCGGTGGACATCTCAGGTCCCCGACCGGTGGGTTTGCAAAGTAGTCTCATCAGAGTACAAGATAGAATTTCTATCTTGCCCACCAGACAGATTTTTTCCCTCCAACCTCCAGCTACAGCTGACTCGTCGGGAAGCCCTCTTTGGAGCAGTTCAGGATCAGCTGAAACGCGGGGTTGTTATCCCTGTCCCAGTATAGGAACGGTTCCAAGGGTTTTACTCTAATCTGTTCATCGTACCAAAGAAAGAAGGCGTTCGTCCAATCCTGGACCTCAGGGCCCTCAATTGTTTTGTGAAGGTACAAGGATTCCGGATGGAATCGGTTTGTTCTTTCATCTCTGCCCTCCAGCCGGGGGACTTTCTGGCATCCTTGGACATCAGGGACGCATACTTACATGTCCCCATATGCACCAAGCATCAGAGACATCTGCGTTTTGCGATTGGAGAAGACCACTATCAATTTGTGGCTCTCCCCTTTGGCCTGGCATCGGCACCAAGGGTTTTTACCAAGGTGCTTGCCCCAATTCTGGCCCTGCTAAGACAACGTGGCATCGCTATTGTGGGCTACTTGGACGATCTTCTTCTGAAAGCCGATTCAAGCTCAGAATTAAAGGCGAGCGTGTCTATAACCTGCCAGTTCCTCCGACACTTTGGTTGGGTGCTGAACACTCAAAAGTCAGTAATGGTACCGACTCAACGCCTAGTGTATCTGGGGTTGATTCTCAGAGGCAAAGGTTTTTCTCCCTGTGGAGAAATTGCAGACCCTTCGGGCTGCGGTGCAGCAGTTGACATCCCAAAGATGGTCGTTACTCCGCTTTTGCATGCGAGTCCTGGGCCTCATGGCAGCCTCCTTCGAGGCGGTATCATATGCGCAATTTCACATGCGAGTATTGCAGAATGAAATTCTGTCCAGATGGGACAAGTGCCCATCATCCCTGGATTATCAGATCCGGGTGAACCACCTAGTCGGGACCTCCCAAGTTTGGTGGCTGACATCACCGGCACTTCTGTCCGGGAAGTCGTTCCTTCCTTTTCACTGGATGGTGATCACGACGGACGCCAGCCTTACCGGTTGGGGGGGGGGAGTCTGGGGGGTTCAGTCGACCCAGGGTCGCTGGACTCCGGAGGAATCCCACTTGCCGATCAATGTCCTGGAACGTCGAGCGATCAGGCTGTGCCTCTCCACATGGTCTCCGAGGCTACTGGGGCGTCCTATCAGGATCCAGTTGGACAACGCCACAGCGGGGGCGTATGTCAACCATCAAGGAGGAACGAGAAGCTCAGCTGCAGCATCCGAGTTCGCTCACATCCTAAAGTGGGCAGAAAGGAGCATACCCGCCCTGTCGGCCATATACATCCCGGGCGTGGAAAACTGGCAGGCGGACTACCTGAGTCGCCAGATGCTGGACCAAGGAGAATGGACTCTGCACCCGGATGTGTTTCAGCTCCTTTGCCTAAGATGGGGCACGCCAGACGTAGATCTCCTGGCGTCTCGACTCAATCCGAAGGTAGTGAGATTTGTGGCCAGGTCAAGAGACCCATGGGCAGACGCGACAGATGCGTTAGTGGCACCGTGGAGTCAGTATCAACTAATCTATGCATTCCCTCCTCTGAAGCTCCTTCCTCATCTCCTTCGCAGAGTGGAGGCAGAGGGGATTCCAATGATCCTAGTTGCTCCGGATTGGCCTCGGCGTCCTTGGTACGCCGATCTAGGGTGTCTAGTAGCAGACGTCCCTTGGTGTTACCGCTGAGAGAGGACCTGCTGTCGCAAGGTCCCATACTTCATCCTGCTTTACAGTTGCTGGCTTTAACGGCAAAGCTATTGAAAGCCAGGTACTAAGAGACCGGGGGCCTGTCGGAGTCTGTGATTCCTACCATGAGGAAGGCTCGGAAGCTATCCTCCAGGAAGGTTTACCACCGCACTTGGAAGGCCTACATAGCCTTCTGTGAGAGGATGAGGTGGAATCCACTGACTTATTTGGTTCCCAGAGTCCTGCTGTTCTTACAGCATGGGGTAGACCAAAAGCTTGCTTTGAGTACAATTAAGGGGCAGATATCTGCCCTGGCTGTCTTTTTTCAGCGACCCCTGGCGGCTCACTCTTTGGTGAGTACATTTGTTCAGGGAGTTTGGCACGTGGCCCCTCCAGTCCACCCTCCACTACCTCCGTGTGACCTGAATCTGGTCCTCTCGGTGCTTCAGAAACCACAGTGTAGAGACATTAGGGAGATCCCCTTGTTGACACTTTCTCAGAAAGTGGTTTTCTTGGTGGCTGTTACGTCAGTTAGACGGGTTTCTGAGCTGGCAGCCTTGTCATGCAAGGCTCCTTATCTAATTCTTCACAAGGATAAGGTGGTGCTGCGTCTGCAGCCTTCTTTTCTACCTAAGGTCGTTTCGGCCTTCCATTTTAATGAAGACATTGTTTTGGCATCCTTCTGTCCTCGTGCGTCGAATCCTAAGGAGACGACGTTGCATTCCTTGGACGTTGTCCGAGCTCTGAGAGTATACTTATCTGCTACTGCTCTGTTCCGGAGGTCAGACTCACTGTTTGTTTCAGTGGCTGGTCCCAAGAAGGGCCTAGCGGTCTCGTCGGCAACCATCTCCAGGTGGATCCGACAGATAGTGATTCAGGCTTACGCCATAAAGGGTCGGGCGCCCCCCTTTCCTGTAATGGTGCATTCGACCAGGGCGACCAGGTGCCTCTTGTGCTTTCCGACTTCAAGCGTCTGTTTCCCAGGTGTGTAAGGCGGCGACCTGGTCATCCGTTCACACTTTCACGAAGTTCTACAAGGTTGATGTAGGTGCATCTTCGGATGCTTCTTTCGGCCGCAAAGTTTTGCAGGTGGCTGTTTAGAGTTGCAACTCCTCGGTGAGGAGCTCTGTTTTGTTTTGGGGTGAATTTGAATTTTATGCTGTTCCCACCCCTCGTTTTTTGACACTGCTTTGGGACGTCCCACTTGTCAAGATTTAAGGCTGTGTCTGTCCATGAACGAAAGAGAAAATAGGATTTTATACTCACCGTAAAATCCTTTTCTCTGAGTTCATGGACGGACACAGCACCCACCCCTCCTATTTATGTTTGTACTGCTTTTTTACGAACTGATCTGCGAGATGCAGAGAGAGGGGTTATACCCAGAGGGCCCGCCCCCTGGGCGGGACTGTAGGGTGTGTGATGTGTTTAACACTTTCTATAAGTTTTCTGTCTAGTCACTCCTAAAGGAAGGCTAATACCCACTTGTCAAGATTTAAGGCTGTGTCCATCCATGAACTCAGAGAAAAGGATTTTACGGTGAGTATAGAATCCTATTTCCCTAAAAATAAATGCTGCTTTACAATAATTTAATGAGACAACCTGTCCTCTGAATGACATCTAACTCTTACAAGCAGAGTTATCCAATTAGATTGGTTGACTAGCTGTTATATTAGAGTCCCCGCAATGGAACTATCATAGAGGTATAGAATGTTCTTATATATTCACAATAATTAATTATTTTAAAACTCATGTGTGTCCAAAACAATCCTGCAATTTTCACAAATATCTTTTCTGTTGGTCTTGGGAACACATAGGAGTTAATTTACTAAAACTGAAGAGTGCAAAATCTGGTGCAGCTGTGCATGGTGGCCAATCCGCTTCTACCTTCAGCTTGTTCAATTAAAGCGGTAGTAAATCGCAGTTTCTTTTTTTTGGATTCTTATTTTCTTTAAGCCGCAAAGCCAATGGCATAATGTGCTAGTATGCATCACATATGTGAAACTTACCTTAGAACGAAGCCTTCCAGCAGCGCGCTGTCACCACTGAAGGTGCTTCTATCTTCACCCGGTCTTCCTGCTGGTTTGCGAACCCCGGCTGTGTAAGTGCGTGGGAGCCGGGACTTTGAAGGGTATGCCGTTTCTTCAGAGCCCATTTGGCGGTGAAGTCACTGGCTGCATGTACAGGAAATATCTCCTAAACGGTGCACGTTTAGGAGATCTTTAAAGTACCCAGGGCTCAACCCATACCTGCCGGCAGTGCTCGCCCCCCTTCTCCTCCGAGGCAGCCCACACTCGCCAGCCATCATTTTCCTATAGTACCTATAGGTAAATCTTAATATAGGCTTACCTATAGGTAAAAATCATGCATTGGAGTTTACTCCCACTTTAGGTTTTGACATAAAAACTGTTTTAGTAGATCAACCCCATATAGTATATTTATTTATAGCTGCACTGGTTTAACTAGCTAATCACTCTTCTGCTTTCCAAGATGTGCAAGTACCAGCTGAACAACCACCTCCTTGTAATCTGAGCTTCAGCAACAATGATATGTGGTAGCAGTCACAATGCTAAGGCCCTCTTCCAGTATCTTGTATTGGAGCACTCGCTGGAAATTGCAGAACAGCTCACATAAGAACAGTGATTATGTAGTCAAACTGTAAACTGTTTAGAGGGGTTTCAAAATATGAAATACTAGCCTCTGGTAATGTAAGCATGATTACATAAAAATAGCATGCCAGTGTTTGCAATAAAAATTCCAGTAATTAGAAATGTCTAGACAGATTACTTAGCTCTTTGTTGCAATGAGACTTGCTCACTTCCTGAAATCATAAACTCCTTATCCTAAAGGTGTAATCACGGCTGCATGGAAATGATATTTAAATTGTATGTTTAATTTCATTAGCATCCAGAGAAAGGTGTGGGAAATCTTGGATCCCTTATGAAGTTCCTTACCTGCACAGGCATGGAATTCCATTAACCTTTTCTTTCCTAAAATTAGCATAGCCAGACTGATGTTTAGGAAATCCAAGCAGGGGCGTCTTTACCGCAGGGCAAAAAGGGGCAGCTGCGCAGGGCCCAGTCATTGTTGGGGGCCCAAAACAGCTGCCCTGTCAATACCACGGTGCCCGCTAGTGTTTTGTTTCAGCCGGAGTTCAGCCACCTTCGGCGATGCTCAGTTCCGTCACTTGTAAATACAGAAGCGCTGCCTCTGTATTTACAAGTGAAAGTGTTCCTCTCCCCGCGGCCGCTCAAACCCCTCCATCCTCTATACATCGATCTCTATGAGAGAGCAGAGGAGGGAGGAGCGGGGAATCCTCACAAGAGCCGAACGCTATAGGAGAGCAGAGGAGGGAGGGGCGGGGAATCCTCACAAGAGCCAAACGCTATAGGAGAGCAGAGGAGGGAGGGGCAGGGAATCCTCACAAGCTCCAAAAGCTATAGGAGAGCAGAGGAGGGAGGAACGGGGAATCTACACAGAGAGAAGCTCCTCCTGGCTGGCAGCCTGCACGGACACACTGTGAGTACTCTGCAGCTCCACTCTGAAATTTTCTAGGTGGTGGGAGAGGAACTGGGGGGAGTTCTGAACTGGGGAAGCGAGCTTTGTACTGTGGGGGGGGAGATGTACACAGCGCACCCCATACACAGGCACCCCTCAGCCCTGCACTCCGCACACACAGCGCACCTCTCAGCCCTGCACTCCGCACACACAGCGCACCCCTCCGCCCTGCACTCCGCGCACACAGCGCACCCCTCAGCCCTGCACTCCGCGCACACAGTGCACCCCTCAGCCCTGCACTCCACACACACAGCGCACCCCTCAGCCTTGCATTCCACGCACACAGCGCACCCCTTAGCCCTGCACAGCGCACCCCTCAGCCCTGCTCTCCACACACACAGCGCACCCCTAACCCTGCACTCCATGCACAGCGCACCCCTTAACCCTGCACTCCATGCACAGCGTACCCCTCAACCCTGCACTCCACTCACAGCACACCCCTCTACCCTGCACGCCATGCACAGCACACCCCTCAACCCTGCACTCTGTACATAGCTCACCCCTCATCAGTGAACTGTAATGGTGTGCCGTAACCTCTAGCAACCAACCAGTGAGTGGTAATGATGTGCAGTAACCTTCAGTAACAAATCAGTGAACAGTAATGATCTCCTGTTATTTCTAGCAACCAAGTAGTGAGCAACAATAATGATGTGTAGTAACCTCTAGCAACCAATTGGTGATGGGTAATGATGTGCAGTAACCTCTAGCAACCAATCAGTGAGTGGTAAGGCTGTGCAGTAGCCTCTAGCAACAAATCAGCAAGCAGAAATTATGTGCTGTGATTCCCCGTTCCTCCCTCCTCTAGCAACTAATCACTGAGCTTGTAATGTGTGCTGTAACCTCTGACAACCAATCACTGCCTGATCTGCTGCAGTGAACTGATTTTGAGTCTAGCTGCTATTTATTGTATGTCTCAGAGTGGGGGCTTTGGGGGGGGGGGGCAAAAAAAATGTTTGCCCAGGGTCCAATCAACATTAAAGACGGCCCTGAATCCAGGGACTGGCTTCTGGTTGGCAGTGTGGGCTGGGATCTGTATTTATTCTGCTTATGAGAAGGCTCGTGTTGCCCAACATCGATGTAAACTCTGAGCTAGGTAAATACAAAAGTATTTCGAAATGAGGTTGTCATTAGAGAACAAGGTTCCCTAAAAGAGCAGCTTTTAGGCTTTAGTTGTCAGTGTGTAAAGCACATGCAAATATGGCTGTAATGCCTTTTAAAGTCCTTGTTTTTTTACTTGTTATGCAGTCAGGCTATATAACAAGTAAAGAATATTTTTTTATTATGTGTTCATGATTACAACTTTAAGACGCTGCCCTGTGGCAGCAGTTTACTGGAGAGATGAACTCCTGCTATTACACAAGTGCAGATTTCTGGGTCTCCAACGGTCTAACGCAAAGTGCTCCGATCAACAACATTGCACAATTAGGCTCCATTCACACTTGCGCGACTTGTCATGCAACTTTGGACATCAAAGTAGCATGACAAGTCGGCCCCTATGTTTTCCAATGATAACCATTTATATATGTGCTACTTAAAGTTTCAGCGACTTCAAAGTAGTTAATGCACTACTTTAGTCCGACTTTCATGCAACTTGAGGGCCATAGACTTCAATGTTAACCCTAAAAAGTTGCATTAAAGTCATACCTGAATGTTATACAGTGCAATTGTTTACTATCACTGGTCAAAGCCAAACTTGTATGCAGGTCGCACCCATCCAAAATTGCATCAAAGTTGCACTCCAAAGTCGGCACAACTTTAGAGTCATACAAGTGTGAATAGAGCCTTAAGCCTCGTACACACGGTCGGACTTCCATCAGACTTTTCCGTGGATTTTTGTCCGAACGGAGTTGGCCCGGGCACACCCATAGCATACACACCACAGGACTTTTCTGCAAACTTTCCCAAAACTTTTTCCAACATCACTTGGTGTTTCTGCTCTTTACCGCCACCCTTTGGTCAACTTCTGCTATTGTTGGTTGATTTTAACATTATTTGTTTTGTCCATCGGACAAAAGTCCGATGCTTTTCTGTACACACGGTCGGACTTTGCTCCATCGGACTTTTGTTGGCCAAAAGTTTGTCCGTTTGCAGACGGAACTTTTGTCCGATGAAAACCAAAAAAAAAAAAGTTTGTCCGACGTAGCCTACACACGGTCGGATTGTTGGTCCAACTTGCTCAAAATGAAGTTTGTTGGCCAAAAGTCTGACCGTGTGTACGGGGCTTAAGTCTGAGAGTTGTAGAATGGTGCAATGTGTAGAGCATGGGTGCTCAACAAGTCCCATGAGGCATTGCAAGGCTGACAGTTACAAACATTTCTCCCAAAGGCTGAGGCATGATGGGAATTGTAGTTCTGCAACAGCTGGATGGCAACAGGTTGAGCACCCATGGTGTAAGGGGCATGTTGAACCTCAGGAACAAAAAAAATAAATACTCTTTTACTCCCTGACTTCATAACAACTATAAAAATCAAGACTTTATTTAGGCTTTAAAGTGAACCGGCCAATGCCAAAACATGCCTCAGGGTTGTCAGCCTTAGCCTGGGTACATTACTTAGTACGTCACTGACTTGGAATACTTGATAGGCACCTACTTGTTCCAGATCAGTCACTCACAAAGTAGTGAAGGAAAGATTAGGGTTGACAGGCCCTGAGCATGCACTTAAAACAAGTCAGCCATGTGCCCATCTTTCGTTCCGAACAGGTACTCTATAAGTAGAACTCCATTTAAAACTTTTATTTTTGTTGTTTTTTGGATAGGGTGGGGAATCTCGGTAAGCTTCCTATTCCCTTCAAAGTTCTAACTTTGGCAATTTTCACAGGGACTGGCATCCCCTGTAGAAAATAACTGTAAGGACACATGATTAGGGTAAACTTCCCCACTGGAGCACAAAAAATGAAATTTGACAGAGGTTCTAAACTCTATCCAGAGCTAAGCGAAAACATTTTATCTGAAGGTTTACTTTAAAGTGAAGATGTGGTCAGGCTAAGGGCATTTTGCAGGATGTCCGGGACTGTAGATATGTTTCACCGTTGTCTGGTTATATTCCCTTTTAAGGGGGTGAGAAAGAGCAGTTTTTGAGTATTCGGGATTAAACTCACCTATGAGAGAGGCCTGAAAAGGACAGGAAACCACCACCAGGTTAATGAGGTGTTGCATGGAGCTCGACACAGTATGAGAGGGCTGTGGGTTGTAACCCATAAAAAACTTCTAGAAAACTGCTCTAAAGCCTGGTACACACAATACATTGTTTTTTTCATTCAGCCCAGTGAACGAAACAAAAAAAAAAACGGAGGAGCTCGCAAGGAGGTCCTGTACTAATGTTGCGATATTAGTACAGCAATCTCCCCACTGAGCTATTGTGTTCTGACAGGGGGACCGATCCCCGCCAGCACACTCTGGTAAGTGCTCGCAGCCATTGGCTCAGAGCGCTATTCAGCTGCTAATTTTCCGGCATACTTGTTCGACAGAAGCTGGTCATGAGATTGACTTCTGTCAAATAAGGTCCTGTACACATGGGCTGAATGTTGGCCGGTATCTACTGTACCAGCCGATATTTGACCCTTGTGTACGGGGCTTAAGCAACCGTGTGTCCCCTCCTGGCGACACGAAAATCACAATAGGGTGTCAGCATCCAGGGGGCCTAACCGGTCCGAAATCGATACCCTTTAATAAGAAAAATGGAGTTGCACACAATAGTCTCCCCCAATGCCAGGTCACCTGTAAGCCCATGGGAAAGTAAAACATGTCAGAGGGATGTGGCATTGGACTTCACAGTTCCATTACTGGGCTGATCCATTGTGTGTGGCTCCATTCTTTCTTATTAGAGAGCTGCAGGCTGTTTGTCTGCTCAGACGCTGCTGGACTTCTGTGACCCTTTCTGGTCCTCTGGAGTAGGTGGGAACTTCAAAATTCTGTTGTGGGATAAGTTTACGCTGGTGGTGAGTTGAAGCTTTGTGTTGTACCAGAGTGTATGGATTGTTTAGTTTGTTTTACTGAAGATAACCTGTATTGTTTGCCCTTCTTGAAGAAATTAAGCTGGCTATTGATCCAGACCCCAAAATACCACAACATCAATTTTTTACATATTAACAGGCAGTAAATGGGCTTTAAAACAAGTACTTATTGACCTCTGTGGCTGCAGGCAGGCAATATAAAAGTTCAAAGGAGAAGCCCTAAAGTCTTTCAAGTCAGCTTTCTACATTTTAGCTTCCTTAGGTCTCCCTTACCAGAGCAGTGGGATAGGTAGGATGAGAGCCAACGAAGAGCACAAGCATGGAAACCAAAGGAGTAACGTTTATTGAGGAGGAGGGGTGGTCAACCGTATCAAAGGCAGCCGAAAGGTCCAGAAGTAGGAGTACAGAATAGAGTCCATTGGTTTTTGCTGTTAGTAAACCGTTTGTGAGTTTTAGGAAAGCATTTTTTGTGGAGTGTTGTGGGTGAAATACAGACTAAAGGGGATAAAGAAGGCTATTCTTAATGATGTGGTCACTCAGTTGGTTGTAGACCAGGCTTTCAAGGAGTTTTGAGAAAAAGGGGAGCAAGGAGATGGGGCATGGTTGTTAAGATTGGTGGGGTCCAAGGAGAGCTTTTAAATTAGGGGGGTGATCAGCACATGGTTTAGAGAGTTGGGAAAGATGCCAGAAGAGAGCGAGAGATTGGAGCTGTGGGTTAGAGAGTGTAGGATAGAGCCAGAGGGTGACCCCAGTTTTCGAGAGGGAACAGGGTCGCGGGGGAAGGTGGTTAGGTGGGTATTAGAAATTCATTTAGCAACCTCATTTATAGTAGTAGGGTCGAATAAGGGGAGTCTTGATTGTACCTGTGGACATGGGGTGTTAAGTGGGGGGGATATCTGTAGAGTGGAGATTTCATCACAAATTTAATCAATCTTACTTTGGAAGTCATTGGTGATCTCCTGGGAAGTGAGTTAGTTGGTGGAGGACGAAGTAGAGAGTAATGCCGCGTACACACGATTGGTTTTTCTGATGAAAAAAGACGATGGACTTTTTTCATCGGACAAACGGATCGTGTGTGGGCCCCATCGGTCTTTTTTCCACCGGTATAAAAAATAGAACATGTTTTAGATTATACCGATGGAAAAAAAAACGATAGCAAATTCCGATCGTCTGTGGGGAACTCCATCGGAGAAAAAACCCACGCATGCTCAGAATCAAGTCAACGCATGCTCAGAAGCATTGAACTTAATTTTTCTTGGCTCTTCGGAGTGTTTTACGTCACGGCGTTTGGGACGGTCGGATTTTTGACTGATGGTGTGTAGGCAAGACTGATGGAAGTCAGCTTCATCGGATTAACAGAGCAAAAGCCTGGAGAGAAAAATTACATAAAGGTCTCATGTTTCTATTTGTATGCAGGTGTGGTTACTTTTACATGAATATTTGTGATTGCTTTGGGTGGCTCTTATGCTCGGTTCACACTGCTGCGATGGCAAAGTCAAACGACTTTGCCTGCGACTTTGCCATGTGACTCCCTTCTGAACTGACCTGACTTGGATGCTATTTAGGAGCCTGTACAAGGGCTGAAATCACAAGTCGAACCAAAGTAGTGCAGGAACCTTTTTTAAAGTCGGAGCGACGTGTGTAGTATCAGTTAAGACGGCTCTCATAGAGAAACATTGAATATGACATGTCATGCGACAAGTCGGATCCCATGTTGCAGCAGTGTGAACCTGAGCCTAAGGGCTCTTTCACACGGATGGTCCGTTCAGGTCCGCCTGTCAGATTTTTAGGCGGACCGGAACGGATGCTCCATGTATCCCTATGGAGCCACGGATGTCAGCGGTGACATGTCCGCTGACATCCGACCCGCTCTGATCCGCCAAAGTGTGACGAGGAAAACCCTACTTTTCCATCCGTCTGCGGATCAGATCGGATGACAACGGACTCTACGGTCCGTCGTCATCCGATCCCCCATAGGGGAGAGCGGCGATCTGACAGGTCGGTCCCTGCACAGTGTGCGGAGACAGACCTGTCATCTGCCTGCTCAGCGGGGATCGACGGAGCGATCCCCGCTGAGCAAAGCGGAGCCCGCACACGGACACGGATCGTGTGAAAGGGGCCTAAGTGTAAAATAATTTGGTATTATTATCTCTTTTAGAAGAGATTAATTTTCTTGGAAACAATAGAGGGGAACAATTTTATATATATATATATATATATATATATATATATATATATATATATATATATTTTTTTTGTAAAGACTTGCAGGCTTAGTCAACACAACGCTGCAAAGATCACCGGTAATGACTTGTAGCAACTATAGCAACACATCAGGAATGATAGGACTTCAGTTAACTACAATCTGGTTGTTATAGGTTACTGTAAGTTAACATCATCATTGCCTATATACGCTGCATTCATGAAAAAGCCTGACATGGAAGAATGGGGCCCAGGGCCAGTATGGAAGAGGAGCATTTGTAATTATAAATACTTGCAAGTTGATTTAAAGATGAAAAGATGTCAGATCTAATGTTTCTATAGCCAGGAGATCTGCGTGTTTGTGGCCACCCTATGGATTCCTTTTAAGTTGAGATTTCTGCACCATGGGATATGAGTTGCATGCCAGTATCACTTTCTCTAAGTGAACTTGCCAAAGGCCCTCGACCTCTTGTCATGTGAAAAAGATTTGTTTGAGAAATGTTGCCTGACATATACAAAGCAGAAGGTAAAGCAAATACATTATTTCCTGTGTGTCTATCATTTCCTTGACAACTAATATGACAGTGCATCCCTGTTTCTTGTAACATTTGCTAGCGTTACATTTTAAAGCCTCATTCCGGGCTGCTGTTAAATCTCCCCATGTAGTGAGGTTCCCCCACAATTTTAAGCCCCCATTTACATCGGCGCAATTTGACATGTCAAATCGCATGCCAAATCGCAGCCTATTGCCGGCAACGGCACTGTCCCAATCGGTGCGGCGCTGCACTGATTTACAAAAGTAGTTCCTGCACTACTTTTTGCGACTTCGGGGGGTGATTTCAATAGACATCTGTGCATGAACTCGCACAGATGTCTTTCTAATCGCTCCCCCGAAATCGCACTGAAATGCGGGTTTGAAGAACTCGCACAAGTTCAAACCCGCGTTCAGTGTAAACGTACCCTTTAGGCCCCTTTCACACTTGTGGGACTTTTCCTGCGACTTTGGACATCAGAGTCGCATGACAAGTCGTACCCCATGATTCCCAATGAGAACCATTCATATCTGTGCAACTTCAAAGTAGCCCCTGTACTACTTTGGTCAGACTTTGATGCGAGTTGAGGTACATAGACCTCAAGTTTACACAGCTATTCCCTGAAATTGAGGCAAAATTGCGTCAGTGTGAAAGGGGCCTAATGCTCATTTGGCTGGAGAAGGGGAATAGCAATAAGGTGATATACTTAGTAATACTAAACACTGTGGGGTTGATTTACTAGCTTCCAGGTTTTATTGTCAATGCTTAACCAAACAAGCTAAAGCTAGAAGTTGATTGGCTCCCATGCACAGCTACATCAGTCTCTGAGTGCTCTAGTTTTAGTAAATTGCCCCCACTGTTTAATTTACATTGTCCCTTCACTTTCTATATGTGGATGATGGCACTGTAATTATTTTAATTAAGAAAAAACGAAGTACCTTTTTTCCTAATTGATATACAGCTGTCACATGACCCAGATCTTTCCCAACCTGTCTGCAACATAAGTAGGAGGAGCTTCTATTCCTTTGTTTGCTGGTCACATGTTCAAAATAAAAAACAGCCTTTGGGATACAGAGTAAAAATAAATAATTTATTTTAAAACAACAAACTGTTTTAAATTGTCATACAAATATATGTTTGAGATCAAATCTTTATGATTTTTGGCAATAACATGGTGTGAGTGCATTTCTGCCAGTCACAGGCTGTGTCATGTCCCTCCAGTCTGTGTCTTAGAATAAGAGGGAGGTGAAGCCTCCATTATTCTACATGTAATATCCTGCACCGATTATGTTTAGCCCACTCTCTCTCTCCCTCCTCCTTCATGCCCACTAACCAGCTAAACCTAATGGGGGCAGGATATTAAACGTGGGCGTATACACAGTGGTAAATGACAACCCCCTTTTACATTACAGTGCCCACCTTTACAGAGCAGTCCCCGTTACATTAATGTGAAGGGGACTTCACTGTAAAGGGGTCACTCTAATGTAAAGGGGGGCTGTAATGTGAAGGGGAACTGAGGACACCATGGGACTGCTTTAAAGGGGGAACTGTAATGTAGAGGGGGACTGTGGACACTGATATAAAGGGGGAACTGTGATGTAGAGGGGGACTGTGGACACTGATATAAAGGGGGAACTGTGATGTAGAGGGGGACTGTGAACACTGATATAAAGGGGGAACTGTGATGTAAAGGGGGACCGACTGTGGACACTGATATAAAAGGGGTACTGTGCTGTAAAGGGGGGTTTTGGTATGAAGGGGGCTGAGGACAGACTTTGTGAATATACCATCCCCTTACCCGTCTACCACAACCACCATCATGGCTGCCATGAAAACGGTCCCTGGTGCCAAAAAGGTTGGGGACCGCTGCATTAGAGGACAGGCAGGCTGAGTTTCCAGCACTGCCAGAAAACTGATAACAATGGAATGAATGTGTTTTCAGGCCTGGCGTGGTCAGTTTGAAATAGGGAAGAAGGAGAATGGCAAGATCACATGGTATTTCACACAAAGGAAGCAATGCAAAGTGAACAAGTTACTTTTTTTATTCCATGTGCATGGTAACACAGACACATATAAGAAATATGAAATGTTGGGGTAGCATACAATTTAAGATTTGTTCACCGTATTTTTAAATCTCCACATAACATGGCTGCCAACATTTTATTATGTTTCAAGCTCATTCTAGCAGTATTTCCAAGTCCTAACTATTAATAGTAGATGCACAGAGCTTTGTGGAACATTTACTTGTAAAGCACACAGAATTAAAATACTGGCTTTACATTTGTGCCTTGCAATGATACATGGTAAGTGCGCTTTTAACTGCACATTACCACAAATACTACATGTTAATAAAGTGATTTGTTATGGTGTCATTCATTTTTATTTGCACTCCAATGTACCTGCGTTGCAGAGCCTGTACATTGTGGCGTGGTGCATTTAAAAAAAAAATACTTGTCCTGTTTCAGTTGCGTTGTGGTTCATTGACAAACAAGTTAAAAATTACTGGAATGGCTTAACGCAATGCACTAGAGATATGTGAAAATTGCCTTGGAGATAAATGCTAAATCAAATAGGCATTTACAATTTTGTATGCATAGTTGGCCCTTGTCGGCATCTGATGGATGATGTTCTACAACTCCAATTCCAAAAAGTTGCAACACTGTGTAAAATCTACATAAAACAGAACGCAATGATTTGCAAATCTCATAAACCCATATTTTATTCACAATAGAAAACATATCAAATGTTTAAACTGGAAAAATTTACAATTTTAAGAAACAAATAAAGTAATTTATGGCAGCTTCATTTCTCAAAAAAATGTGATAGGGAAACCAGAAGCTTGCAAAGTAAGTGCTACTATAAAGACCACTAGGAAGAGCTGGAAGAACATTTTGCAACTAATTATGTTAATTGACAACAGGTCATTAACATGATTGAGTATACAAAACTGTATTTTAGAGAGTCAGAGTGTCTCAGAAGTAAAGATGGCCAGAAGTTCACCAATCTTTAAAATTCTGCATCTAAAAATTGTCAGTTTCTGAATAATGTTCCTTAATGTAAAATTGCAAAGACCTTTAATCTATCATCATCTACAGTACATAATATCATCAAAAGGTTCAGAGAATTTGGAGAAATCTCTGTGCAGACGACTGTGATCTTCAGGTCCTCAGAGGGCACTGCATTAAAAACAGGCATGATTCTGTGATGGACATCACTGCATGGGCTCAGGAATACTTTAACCTCCCTGGCGGTATGATTATGTCAGATTTTTGATGCTGAAAGCGGTACCATTATTTTGCATGGAAATTTGGCATTTTATATTGTAGGCCTGTAATTCTTAGAAATAACTCAATTAAATCTGTCCAAACAAGAGTCTAGTAGACATCTCGGTTATGATAAAGTTTGAAACACAAAATCATTAATTATATTATAATAAATAACTATAAATAATTATAACAAATAATAATAATAAAAATTATTCAATAATGTAATCAAATCAAAAACACAGAAATTTGCTTAGTTGCAGAATTGTCACTGTCATTACTTTCAGTGTTTGATGACGAATTTCCCCACAAATCGCTATCGCTCAATTCTGCAAGTGATTCTAATTTATTATCGCTGTTTTTTAGCTGGTCTAAAACCACTTTTGATGTAAAGGGACACTTTTTGGTTGCTATGGACAATCTCCAGTTTTCAGGCAGAAAGAACAGTATTTATAATATAAAAGTGCAATTCAGGACACTGGACAGACCACTAGGGACAAAGGGGATGTGTAATTATTTGATACAGTATTGTAATCTGTAAGATTACAGTATACTGTATATATACTGTGTTTTTTACTTTTTGAATTTGGCGCCGAACTCTGTCCCCGTGCATCGCAACACTCGCAGGGAAACAGAGCTCGGGACTGTGAATCGAGTGAGACACGGCGGCTCGTAGATCACAGCGGGGAGACATCGCAGGATCCAGGGGACAAGGTAAGTAACCTCTACATGGATCCTGCAATGCGATCCCGAGTGTGGATAGGGGTTACTGCTTTTAGTACTGAAAATTCACCCCAAGCCTCACTCAGGAATACCGCCAGGAAGGTTAAACAATCACTGTCTGTGAACACAGTTCGCGGTGCCATCCAAAAATGCAAGGTAAAGCTCTGTCATGCAAAGAAGAAGCAATAGGTGAACATGATCCAGAAACGCTGACGTCTTCTTTGGGACAAAATTCCTATAAAATGGTCTGTTGCAAAGTGGAAAACTGTTCTGTGTTCAGACGAAATTTGATATTATTTTTAGCAACCATAGGCGCCGTGTCCTCTGGACTAAAGAGGAGAGGGACCAATGGCTCCACCCCCCTATCCATGCGTTCAGCCCCCTAACTTACATGCGGGGCACCAGACACATGGATTCCAATTGTTTTTTTTTTTTAAGCACATGATTAAAGCCAGAGGCTCTAATAGGCTTCAAAAAAGGGTGTTACAGTTGTAAAAGTTGACAGTTGTGTGACAATAGCGAATGAATATTCGCTATTGTCTTCCTGATTCTCCTCCTGGCCAATCAGGAAGCGGGTCTTGAGACCTGTCACCCGATTGGCCTAGAGGAGAAGCGATCCTATTGGCCGCCTAGGAGCAAGCCGCTGTGATGCAGAGGAGGAGAAGACGCAGTGGAAGCCACCGCCCGGACGAATCGCTACCCGTGACCTAGATGGGGCTGGCGACTGACTGACCAGGAGGGACCTTCCGGCTTCTTGTCAACAATTAGTTCAAAAGTTTGCATCTCTGATGGTATGAAGGTGCATTAGTGCATATGGAATGGGGGGCTTCCACATCTGGAAAGACATCATCAATGCTGAAAGATATATCCGGTTCTTAGCCCACGTTTACATTGGGCTGATTTGACATGTCAAATCGCATGCCAAATCGGTGGCTATTGGTGGCAATGGCACTGTCTGAATTGGTGCGGCGCTGACTTTGTGGCGCTGCACCGATTCTCAAAAGTAGTTCCTGTACTACTTTTGGCAACTTCGGGGGCAATTTGAATAGACATCTGTGCATGAACCCATACAGATGTGTGTAAAAATTGCCCCCCGAAGTCGGACTGCATTGCCAGTTTGAGCTGAACTCGCACAATCTCAAACCCGCGTGTGAACCTAGGCTAATAGCAGCAAATGCTTCCATCCAGACAGTAGGGTTGATTTACTAAAACTGGAGAGTGCAAAATCTGGTGCAGCTGTGCATGCAAACCAATCATCTTTCAGTTTTTTGTCAAAGCTTATTTGAACAAGCTGAAGTAAGAAGCTGATTGGCTACCATGCACAGCTGCACCAGATTTTGCACTCTCCAGGTTTTAGTAGATCAATCCCAGTGGCTTCTTAGTGGAAGAGTTCAGGTGCTTAACTGGCCTGCCTGCTGTCCATACCTTTCACCAGTTGAAAATATTAAGTGCATTTGTAACAAAAAATGCAAGACCCAGGACCATTGAGCAGTTAGAATCCTATATCAGGCAAGAATGAATCAAGCAATTCCCAGATGTTTACAGAATGATGCTAAGAGAAGAGGGGATGCTACACCATGGTAAACAATGGTCCTGTCCGAACTTTTATGAGATGCATTGCT
Source organism: Rana muscosa (assembly GCA_029206835.1). Lineage (NCBI taxonomy): Eukaryota > Metazoa > Chordata > Amphibia > Anura > Ranidae > Rana > Rana muscosa. The sequence continues at coordinate 197,258,039 of CM055123.1, forward strand.
GCAGTCAATTTTAAAATTACCTTTTTTTTTTCCTTAAAATTTTAAATTTTCTCCGTTTAAACATTTGATTCTATCCTATTGAACGCCTAGCGCCGGTAAGAGCAGAGAGGAGACGCACCGCGGAAACTGCTCCAGGAGAGGACACCGGAGCAGCTGTCCCCGTGACTGCCACGCTTAAGGACAGGGCTGGATGATGGCCGCATCAGCTCCGACTGCTGCTCTCACTGCCTGCATCTAGGGTAAGGACAGCGAGTGGGGAGAGGTGGTGGTGGTTTGCTGGGGGTGTTAGTGCCGTGTGGAGCGGGGGGGGTAGGGGAAGTTGTGCTAGTACTGCTCCATTTGTGGCCCGCTCCCCCCCAAAAAAAACACCAGCCACCACTAGTTGCTCCAGAGCTTAGTAAATGAGCAGAAGCTCTACTGACTTCCATCATTCAATCATGTGCAAGAAAAAATACTGTTTCTTTTTACTTTCCTTGCACGTGACTGGGTACTCTTTGCAAAGTGAAGGTTTACCTCATTTACTAAGCTCTGGAGCAACTGCACTTGCAGAGGGAAACTGCACTTTGCGAAGTGCACAGTCTATTTGCCTTTAGTAAATCAACCCCAAAGTCTCACACTAGATTGATGCTCAGATCTGGAAGACATACACAAAGCACACCAAGTAAGAATAGACAAATAGGGTAAATTAAATATTGTCTGGTAGCAGCTAGGGTTGAGCGGACCCGAACTATAAAGTTCGGGTCCTTACCGAACTTTTGGGTTTTTGGGTCCCGGACCCGAACCCGAACAATTGACTGTATGTTCGGGTTTGGGTCTGGTGTTCGGCGATGTAATGGCGCATTTTTAAAAGCTGCAGGGCAGCCAATCAACTTTCGTTTCGGAATTTTCTGTATATTGTTTCCGTGTGTGTAAAGTATACCTGTAAAGTCGCGCTTGTTTCCCATGCTTAGAACTGTCCCTGCCGCAAATTTAAAAAAAAATCCGTGCGGTTCCCCCCAAATATGCATACCAGGCCCTTCAGGTCTGGATTTTAAGGGGAACTCCACCCCAAATTTAAAAAAAAAATGACGTGTAGTTCCCCCAAAAATCCAGACCAGACCCTTTATCCGAGCACGCAACCTGGCAGGCCGCAGGAAAAGAGGGGGGGGACGAGAGAGCGCCCACCCTCCTGAACCGTACCAGGCCACATGCCCTCAACATTGGGAGGATGCTTTGGGGGTCTGTGACCCCTCAAAGCACCATGTCCCCATGTTGATGGGGACAAGGGCCTCATCCTTACAACCATTGTACCCCTACAATTTCACAAAGAAAGTGTAAAAAATTGTAAAAAAAATACACAGACACCGTTGGGAAAGTCCTTTATTAAAAATAAAAAAATAAAAAAAATAAAAAAACATTCCAGCGATGAAATCCAGTGTCCCGCGGTGATCCGATGTCCAGCGCTGTCCACGAGAAACGTCATTGGCTGAGCCTGAGCGGACCTGATGGGGAACTTCCTCTGCAGTGTAATAAATGAATAGACCCGCCCCTTCTAAAGTTCCCCATCAGGTCCGCTTAGGCAATGACGTAGGTGTAAGGCTGAGGACCTGATGCGGAACGTGAGAAGGGGCGGGTCTATTCATTTATTATACTGCGGAGGAAGTTCCCCATCAGGTCTGCTCATCCAATGGGATAGGCGGGGTCTGACATACGAGGGGGCGGACCTGACGGGGAACTTCCTTCATAGTTTAATACATGAATAGACCCGCCCCTTCTCACGTTCCGCATCAGGTCCTCAGCCTTACACCTACGTCATTGGCTGAGTGGACCTGATGGGGAACTTTAGAAGGGGCGGGTCTATTCATTTATTACACTGTGGAGGAAGTTCCCCATCAGGTCCGCTCAGGCTCAGCCAATGACGTTTCGCGTGGACAGCGCTGGACATCGGATCACCGCGGGACACTGGATTTCATTGCTGGAATGTTTTTTCTATTTTTTATTTTTTTATTTTTAATAAAGGACTTTCCCAACGGTGTCTGTGTATTTTTTTTACAATTTTTTACACTTTCTTTGTGAAATGGTAGGGGTACAATGTACCCCATTACCAATTCACATAGGGGGGCCGGGATCTGGGGATCCCATTTGTTAAAAGGGTCTTCCAGATTCCGATAAGCCCCCCGCCCGCAGACCCCCACAACCACTGGGCAAGGGTTGTGGGGATGAGGCCCTTGTCCCCATCAACATGGGGACATGGTGCTTTGAGGGGTCACAGACCCCCAAAGCATCCTCCCAATGTTGAGGGCATGTGGCCTGGTACGGTTCAGGAGGGGGGGCGCTCTCTCGTCCCCCCTCTTTTCCTGCGGCCTGCCAGGTTGCATGCTCGGATAAAGGGTCTGGTCTGGATTTTTGGGGGAACTCCACACCATTTTTTTTTAATTTGGGGTGGAGTTCCCCTTAAAATCTATACCAGACCTGAAGGGCCTGGTATGGATATTTAGGGGGAACCGCACGCATTTTTCTTTAAATTTGCGGCAGGGTTCCCCTTAATATCCATACCAGACCTGAAGGGCCTGGTGATTGAATTTGGGAAACCCCCACGCATTTTTTTTTCAATCAATGACTTTTCTATGTATTGCCAGGAGCCGACAATTCATTATAGCCGCGAGTGAGTTTTTTTACTTCAGAAATAACACTTGGTGCAGGGACAGTTCTAAGCACGGGAAACAAGCGTGAATAGTCCTCAAAAGTTCGGGTCCCCATTGACTTCAATGGGGTTCGGGGTCAAGTTCGGGTCAAGTTCGGTCCCGAACTCGAACTTTTTTCCGAAGTTCGGCCGAACCCGTCGAACCCGAACATCCAGGTGTCCGCTCAACTCTAGTAGCAGCACAAAAAACAAAGGGCACCCTTGAAAGCTTACCCAAGTTTATCAATTTACCAGCAACAGAGTGAATTGCAAAAAGGTTGCTTAAAGTGGAGCAAATCCTTCAAATGTTTTGCCTTTTATTTGCTGAAGTTAAACTAGCTAAAAGGGATATGTTATAGAATGTAACTAATGCAAAGCTGACTTTCCTGACACTAATCTGTTGACAGACACCGGTTTCATCTGTCAGAAAGACATACATTTTCTTCACAATCCAGGTTGCATCACAATATACTGTAAGTCAATGTGCAATTTCCTGGTTTGACAAGAAACGCAGCATATATGTCTTTACTTAGAATATTTCTGACCGGACTCGTATTACCTCCAGAGACTCTGGAACTAAATGTCCCAGAATTCATTGCTAGCAAATAGCTGCAGGCCTGTCTGCATACAAAAGCCTAATGCCAACATCAGTATCTCAAGAGAAGGCTTAAACTTGAATTTGGTGATTGCCATTATTTACAAATGTTAGGTTTACAGGCAGTGGCGGCCACTCCATTAGGGGCGCAGCCCCCCTAATCCTTGCGCCCGGCCCCTAATCTACATGCAGGGCACCGGACGCATGGATTTCAATTTTTTTTTTAAGCACATGATTAGAGGCTGAGGCTCTAATTAGCTTCAAAAAAGGGTGGGCTTGGGGCGCAGAGCACTAAAAAAATAATTAAAACACTGAATACTATCATTAGCTGTATTACCAGCATTCCGGCATCAGTTTCCAATATTTATTCATAGGGGCCCTTTAATAAGTAGCTCTCGTTTTGTGATTAGTACAGGTAATGGTACAAAGGGGTTCCCACCACACATTAGGCCTCATACATACTGGGCGTTTCCCTAGGTCTTCTAAACGCCTTTTCTCCTGACAGAAGAAAATCAATGTTCCCAAAACCGTGTTTTTCAAACACATTTAGTTAAAGTGGAGCTCCACCCTAAATAGCAACTTTTGCTATTTGGAACCCTCCCCCCCTCCGGTGTCACAATTGACACCTTTCAGGGGGGAGGGGGGTGAAGATACCTGTCTAAGACAGGTATTTTCACCCACATCCGGGAGTCCTGTCTCCGGGAATCTGCGGGAGTTACGTCACTTCCCGCAGACTTCCCTTGGTGTTCTGGGAGACACTCGGCTCCCAGAACACAGGAGCACCAATCAGAACGGCGCAGCGCGACTCGCGCATGCGCCGTAGGGAACCGGGCATGAAGCCGCAGGGCTTCACTTCCTGGTTCCCTCAGCGAGGATGGCGGAGGGAGCAGCAGAGCGACGAGCGGTCGCTCGTCCTCTGCTGCGGACGTCGCTGGACTCCAGGACAGGTAAGTGTCCAAATATTAAAAGCCAGCAGCTGCTGTAGCTGTAGCTGCTGGCTTTAAAAAATGTTTTTCCGGTGGAGCAACCCCTTTAAGTTTAAGCACGTTCAGGTGCATCACGCCTTTAAAGTGATTGTAAAGGCTCGTTTTTATTTTTTTTAAATAACAAACATATCATACTTACCTCCACTGTGCAGCTTGTTTTACACAGAGTGGCCCCAAACATCCTCTTCTGGGGTCCCTCGGGAGCTTTCCCACATCAGATAACCCCCTAGGAGAAGGGGCACGCTCCCGAGTCCAGCATTTGCGTCCATAGACAGGAATGCCGGACTCAGCCCCACACCCCGGCACTCGCATCATTGGATTAAAAGTCAGACCCCCGTGGAGAGAGGCACAGCGCATCCCCGCCGAGGGAAATACAGGGCTAGGGGGCCGGTCACCGCCAGGTGTTTTTTCATCTTAATGCAAAGGATGCATTAAGGTGAATAAACACGAGGGTTTACAACCCCTTTAAGTGAATATTCATTTATTCTGCCAAGTGAAATGAATTAATGCTCATGTACTAAATGCGCCCAGTGCTTAGGCACGTTTACACGTGTTTATGCAAATTTTTAGTTTTTCTGCTGGAACACTCCTCTCCTGAACATGCAAGTGATGGTGTTTCTTTTCTGCCTCTAAACGCCTGTAAACACTCATGTGTGCATGGACACATTATCTAACATGTTTGGGGCTTTTAGAGGGAGAAAAAAAAACCTCAAACGCCCTTAAAAGGGGTGTTTTTGACACCCAGTGTGCATGAGGCCTTAACCACTTGCCTACAGGGCACTTTCACCCCCTTCCAGCCCAAGCCATTTTTCAGCGCTGTCACAATTTGAATGACAATAGCGCGGTCGTGCGACGCTGTACCCAAACAAAATTTGCGTCCTTTTTTTCCCACAAATAGAGCTTTATTTTGGTGGTATTTGATCACCTCTTCGGTTTTTATTTTTTGCGCTATAAACAAATGAAGAGCGACAAGTTTGAAAAAAAACACAATATTTTTTACTTTTTGCTATAATAAATATCCATTTTTTTATTTATCTTTTTAAAATTTTCCTCAGTTTAGGCCGATATGTATTCTTCTACATATTTTTGGTAAAAAAAAATTGCAATAAGCGTATGTAGCGGGTATTTAAATTTGGGGGGGGGGAGCATCTGGGTTATTTAACCCAGATGTACTAATTGTTAGGGAACCTGAGAATCCCTTTTGTGGTTCTTGGAGGACTCTGGTGGTGCAAGGTTCCCTGTGGCCTGCAGGTGGCGTTGTCGCCCTGGGTCGGAGTTGAACCTGCACTGCAAGACTGTACCTTTTTGTCCTTTCCTGGAGCCGGTACAGCGGGGCGGGGAACCCGCTGTGACGCAAAGGGAGAGGAGATAAAAGGGGCGGACGCCCTGACCTCGGGGTTCAGAGTTGGAGGACGCGGCCGTACCCAGGCCTGGGTGCTGGTGTTCCGGAGTTCCGGGCCCAGGTGCCCTTGACCTGGCCGGAGCGAGGGATGGAGTCCATCCCAGGCACCTTAAGCCTGGGGTGAGGCACTACGGCCAAGGCCTGGAGCCCAGGACTTCGACTGGGTTCCGTGAGGGTGGAGGAGTCCGAGGGGCCCTAAGGTGTTGGGACCCGTATCTGAGGCGAGGAGGCCGGGGAGTGTAACCCTTCCGAATAGCCCGGTACAGCATTAATCCGGTGACGGCGGGGCCTCTGGTAACTCCCTTGGAGGGATGTTTTCCCCCTGACAGGGGCTGCAACGTAGCGAAGGTAACTCCAGTTCCTGTTCACTAGAGACGCTGGAAGAGACTCTGCAACTAAAAAGTCTATTTAACGGCCACTGTGCTTAGCAACCTTTTGTGAAACCTCAACGGTTTAGTTTCTTTGAGGATTGTGCCTTGACCTACTCCCCACCAATACTGGACTGTTCTATGGGTCTCAAACTGTCTGCTCGCAAAGGACTATTTGTTTGCGGTTATGGAATAAATAAGTGTTGGACCTTTTTCAGTGTGTGGTACTCCAATTACTGGGAGCAAAGGGGGTTATCAGCAGAACAGACTTGGCTCTGAGCATATACACAGCCCGAAGGTAATCTGATGCTGGCCTTCACCTCTACATGCTGTAATCTAGAGGACATGGGCCGTGGCGCACCTTGCTCTCCCCTTCAAGGTACCCCTAGACCGAAGCCAAAGTAACCGTTAAAGAAGAGAGAGAGGGTGAGGCCGCTACACGTGGGGGCTCGTAAGTTTGGGATGTGTGTTTCGTGTATGGAGCTGGGAACGTCTGTGTTTGGACTTTGCTGCCCGGTGGAGTTCCGAGTAGGTCGGCCATGTTGGCAGGCGCGCCACGAGGCACACCATAGCTGCGCAGTTCGTGGGCGGGGAGAAGGGAAAGCCCGCAAACAAGTGCAGACTGTGGGAGGAGTCATGTGGAAGTAGTCACGTGGGGATTCTGGCGCGTGTTGGTCAGTGCGCAATGGAGCAGCAGACAGTCGGGATGACCTCAAGTACCCCGTGGATTCCAGTTCCTTACCCCACGAACATGACTTCCTTTGCTGCTTCCATAACGGATACAGGAATAAGACTCAGGCCCCGAGGACGTTTGGCTCTGTATGTATGCAGAGACATAGAGGCCCTCGGTGTGATCTGTCCCGGCTGCTCGTGACTGGTGGTCAGCTTGAAACCATTCGGGCGATGTGAGGCCTGCAAGGAGTTTCTTTTTGAGGTGGAACCATTCACAGAAAGGCCCCGGGCCTTCCACCTCAACTGCCTCACAGGTACCGCCACTCCGGAAGGGGAGATCCAGGCCTTTGCGGAGATTTCTGTGCGCTGACCAGGGCAAAGAGAGTGCCCAAACAGAGACTGAGATTGAAAAATCCGAGGATGCTGCTTCGGTCACCACAAGCTCCTTGCTCCCACCTCCGAAGACGAAAGTCGGCCTTGTACAGGCATCCTATGGTCGTGGAAGAGCTTTACCCCGCCGCTTGCCTAGCCTGGATGGATCCGGAGGGAAGAGCCCTGGACATCCCTGTTCTACTGAAGGCCCAGGTGAGCCAGGGGTTGGGACTGTGAGTGTGGTTGGAGGTGTCGGGAGTCCATTGTCGGTGGAGCCTGTGAGGGAGGGTGATTCTCCATCTACTGGGAATTACCTGCCCGCGGAAATGTACGACACCTCTGACCTAGAGTCGCTGTCAGATGCCGGCGATGATGGCGAGATTGACGAGGTCTTTCACCGCAAAGGTTGGGACAAGATGCCATTACCCACGCTCCGCGCACCAAGGGATCTGCCCATGTCTACACCCCGGGTGGAGGTCCCGGAGGCCGGGGAGGAATCTGGTCTCTTGCCCACCCTTCCATCCTGTGAATCGCCTACTGTTTCATCCGTTCCGGTGATGGGACTACAACGTTCATTGCTGCGGGCTCCTAGGTCCAAGCCAACGGAGGTAGTTAAAGTACCTCGGCATCCGGAGTACATTGCCCAGCCTGGAGAAGGAGACCATGCCACAATGCCACCTCTGGCCTGGCTACAGCGGCTCTTCTGTCAGAGAGTTGCCCGTAAATATATGGGTGGGAGTACCCATACCTACCCCAGGACTTGCTTTTTGAAGTGGAGGTCCTGCGGCAGCGATGGTATGATGAGTTTGTCTGGGAAAAGCTCAAAGTGCCCCATGCTTGCCAATATCTTTCATGCTCATTCCCCGTGTCCAAGAAGTTCAAGGACTGTAAAGCGGAGTGGATGTTGGGTCGGCACATCCATGCGGTATTTGTCGCAAAGACGGAGAGAACATTGAATATAATGTGGAGACTTTCGATGAGCACCTGAAGCCCCTCTTCCTGCCGCACCCAAAGTTCTACCTTTAGGAGGAAAAGACTCCTGTGTGTTCTATTATTGTTCATTGCTGAACTTGCCGGAACATAAGGACTGTGCCCTATTTTTTTTTGATTTGGGCGTTTTACTCTTTTGGAGAAATGGGAGCTGTTACTATTTGTTCCCCCTCTTTCTCCCTGCACTGCAAAGAAGATAATGACTTTGGGGTGTAGTTAGTGTAGACACAGTGAAAGAAGAAGGAAAATTGTCTGGAGGATTTGGCCAAGTGTCATTACCGTGGCACTGTCACCAGGTGGCAGTGCTGCGCAACGACTGTTTTTTTTTTTTTACACTTGCATCACCATGCTCATTGGAGCGAATGGGCCTTTTCAAGGAGAGGCCCGTTCATTCCAAGAAAACACACATTGTGTTAGGATGTTTGTTTTTTTCCCTCCTGCAGGAGATTCATCTGTCAAGGCTTCTGAGAATGGGTGGTCCTTAGATAGTCAGGGGGAGGATTGTGCATGTGTAAATGTCAGAAGTGTTTTATTGAAAGTTTTATAGTTCTACTGTTTTATATTTTCCCTTTCCCATTCTAGGTCTTGGCACAATTCAGGGCTAATTTGTATGGTTTAGTCTCTGGGCGGAGCTTATGCACCACCTTTGTGGGGTGTGAGTTTGGACCAGACACTGGGGACCAGTGTCAAATTACAGGGGGGAGAGTGTAGCGGGTATTTAAATTTGGGGGGGGGGGGAGCATCTGGGTTATTTAACCCAGATGTACTAATTGTTAGGGAATCTGAGAATCCCTTTTGTAGTTCTTGGAGAACTCTGTAGGTGCAAGGTTCCCTGTGGCCTGCAGGTGGCATTGTCGCCCTGGGTCGGAGTTGAACCTGCACCGCAAGACTGTACCTTTTCGTCCTTTCCTGGCGCCGGTACAGCGGGTCGGAGAACCCGCTGTGACGCAAAGGGAGAGGAGATAAAAGGGGCGGACGCCCTGACCTCGGGGTTCAGAGTTGGAGGACGCGGCCGCACCCAGGCACCTTCGGCCTGGGTACTGGCGTTCCGGAGTTCCAGGCCCCGGTGCCCTTGACCTGGCCGGAGCGAGGGATGGAGTCCATCCCAGGCACCTTAAGCCTGGGGTGAGGTACTACGGCCAAGGCCTGGAGCCCAGGACTTTGACTGGGTTCCGCGAGGGTGGAGGAGTCCGAGGGGCCCTAAGGTGTTGGGACCCGTATCTGAGGCGAGGAGGCCAGGGAGTGTAACCCTTCCGAATAGCCCGGTACAGCATTAATCCGGTGACGGCGGGGCCTCTGGTAACTCCCTTGGAGGGATGTCTTCCCCCTGACAGGGGCTGCAACGTAGCGAAGGTAACTCCAGTTCCTGTTCACTAGAGTCGTTGGAAGAGACTCTGCAACTAAAAAGTCCATTTAACAGCCACTGTTCTTAGCAACCGTTGGTGAAACCTCAACGGTTTAGTTTCTTTGAGGATTGTGCCTTGACCTACTCCCCACCAATACTGGACTGTTCAATGGGTCTCAAACTGTCTGCTCTCAAAGGTCTATTTGTTTGCCGTTATGGAATAAATAAGTGTTGGACCTTTTTCAGTGTGTGGTACTCCAATTACTGGGAGCAAAGGGGGTTATCAGCAGAACAGACTTTTTTTTTTATCAAATATTCTTTATTTTCCTTTTTTCCACATGACAAATCATACATACACTATTTCAGTACATCACATTGAGCATGTATAAAATTATACCATATAAACCCGCCTTATCCCCACTACACAACTGTATTCCCACTCTCCCATACATACATTTCCTACACCCACCCTTAACGTGGTCCCCTCTCTATCCACTTTTTCCACATTTTATTAAATTTGTGTTTGTTTCCTTTCTTTTTATATATAAATTCTTCTTTTGCTACTGTATCATCCATCACTATCCTCCACTCTCTCATTGTAGGGGGACTTTCGGCTTGCCATTTCTGAGCAATTATTTTCCTGCCCTGGAACAGACATCTTGTTATTGCTATCCGTTCGTCTACTGACAGTCCCTCTTCTTCCAGGAGACCCAATACACATAGTCTGGCTTCTGGGCGAAAGGATGTCTCAAACACCATATTTATCCTTTCTACTATTTGCTTTCAATATTGGTATAACTTGGGACAGCTCCAGACCATGTGTATTAAATCTCCCCTATTGTCCCAGCATCTCTGACAACTCGAATCCAACCTCCTACCAAATTGAAACATCCTTTGGGGAGTATGATATACTCTGTATAACAGGTAGAGTTGGGATATTGTTTGAGAGGGTGAAAGTGACACTTTGGGTCCTATCGCTACTATTTGCTCCCATTGTTTCTGCGAAAGTGGGCCCACATCTCTCTCCCATTTAACCTTATTTTTATTAACCAGAATCTCTCCCTGATCAGCCCTTTCTAGAGATCCGTATATGTCAGAGATTACCCCTCTAGAGTAGGGATGAGCTCGGTGTTCGAGTCGAACATAAGTTCGACTCGAACATCGGCTGTTCGACCGTTCGGCGAACATCGAACGATTTGGGCCGTTCGCGCCAAATTCGAGTGACGCGAACGGCCCACAATACACTGCGCCATCGCAGTGCAATCCCGGCGCTGTGATTGGCCAAGCATGCACTGTGACCCCGCATGCTTGGCCAATCACAGCGCCGGCAGCTAGGAGAGCCATAATTGGCCACAGGCAGGTTGCCTGTGGCCAATTATAGCTCAGGGGGTTTAGCACATGCCCCACACTATAAAAGGCCGCCAGCGCAGCGGCCTTGTGTAGTGTGTTCCGGCGCAGGGAAAGAGAAGGATAGGCAGGGACAGTGTTGATATTCTTTGTGCTATTCTTGTGTGCAGGGAGAGAGAAGGATAGGCAGGGAGAGTGTCAGTGTCATATTCTTTGCTAAACCTTGTGTGCAGGGAGAGAGAAGGATAGGCAGGGGACAGTGTCAGTGTCATTGTTGCTAAGCCTCCTGCACATTATACACCTAAAGTTAGCCCGTATTGCTGTGTTTTCCTGGTGTGTTACACCAACAGGCATTTGCAGCACTTACAGCGGGCGGAGTGTGCCTCCTGCACATTATACACCTGAAGTTAGCCCGTATTGCTGTGTTTTCCTGGTGTGTTACACCAACAGGCATTTGCAGCACTTACAGCGGGCGGAGTGTGCCTCCTGCACATTATACACCTGAAGTTAGCCTGTATTGCTGCGTTTTCCTGGTGTGTTACACCAACAGGCATTTGCAGCACTTACAGCGGGCAGAGTGTGCCTCCTGATCATATTACACCTGAAGTTAGCCCGTATTGCTGTGTTTTCCTGGTGTGTTACACCAACAGGCATTTGCAGCACTTACAGCGGGCGGAGTGTGCCTCTTGCACATTATACACCTGAAGTTAGCCTGTATAGCTGTGTTTTCCTGGTGTGTTACACAAACAGGCATTTGCAGCACTTACAGCGGGCAGAGTGTGCCTCCTGATCATATTACACCTGAAGTTAGCCCGTATTGCTGTGTTTTCCTGGTGTCTCCTTGCACCGCATCAGCTGGGATCTCCAACCCCACTATACCTTCAGTCCTCTCTGAAACCTGCTCTGAGAGGAATGAAGGTGTAGAATTAGGTGTGTCACAGCCAAGTATTTGCGGGCACTCTGCTAGCAGTACACCGACGTCCGATTCTAGCAGGCAAATTTCCCTGCCCCAGCTGCTGGACCGTCGAAAGAAGTTCACTCCCAGCCATCCACATGCCCAGCGGTTGAATGCTAGCTTGGTTAAATTGCTAACGCTTCAACTGCTGCCTTTTCAGTTGGTAGACTCGGCCCCCTTCCGTGAGTTTGTGCAATGTGCGGTTCTTCAGTGGCAGGTTCCCAAACGCCACTTTTTCTCACGGAAGGCGATTCCGGCTCTTTACCGGCATGTGGAAGGCAATGTCTTGGCCTCGCTGGACAGGGCGGTCAGCGGTAAGGTGCATATTACCGCTGACTCATGGTCCAGCAGGCATGGACAGGGACGTTACCTTTCTTTCACGGCCCATTGGGTCACTCTTTGGCAGCTGGGAAGGATGCAGGACAAGGTGAAGTAGTGTTGGAGGTTGTTCCATCGCCACACCTCCAAAATGCTACTACTGGTTGTGACACACCTCTCTCCTCCACCCCCTCCTCTTCTTCTTCCTCCATGGCCTCTTCCTGTGCTTTGTCCTCGGAACAAGCGGTGCTCCGTAGGTGTTCAAGGGGCTACGCAAGTACGCAGGCAAAAAGATGCCATGCCGTGCTTGCGCTGGTGTGTTTGGGGGACAGGAGCCACACTGGGTAGAGGTTCTGTCTGCTCTGCAGGGGCAGGCCGAGAGGTGGTTGACGCCATGCCAGCTTAAGCCAGGAATGGTGGTTTGCGACAATGGCACCAACCTCCTCTCCGCCCTCCGACAGGGACAACTGACCCATGTGCCCTGTGTGGCTCACGTCCTTAACCTGGTGGTGCAGCGGTTCTTGGGCAGGTACCCGGGCTTACAGGATGTCCTGAGGCAGGCCAGGAAAGTCTGTGTGCATTTCCGCAGATCTTATAATGCCAGTGCTCGCCTGGCTGAGCTGCAAAAGGAGTTAAACCTGCCCAAGAACCGCCTTATATGTGACATGCCCACCAGGTGGAACTCAACGTTGGCCATGCTGCAGCGGCTGCACACGCAGCAGAGGGCCATCAATGAGTACCTGTGCGACTACGGTACCAGGACAGGGTCAGGGGAGCTCGGGTTTTTTTCACCACGCCAGTGGGTCATGATCAGGGATGCATGCACTGTCCTGGCACCATTTGAGGAGGCCACGAGGATGGTGAGCAGTGACAGTGCATGCATCAGTGACACTGTACCTCTTGTCCACCTGTTGGAACATACGCTGCGTGGAATAATGGACAGGGCACTTGAGGCAGAACAGAGGCAGGAAGAGGAGGACTTCCTTGCCTCTCAAGGCCCCCTTTACCCAGACAGTGTTCCTTCTGTCCCACCCATCGCACAGGAAGAGAAGGAGGAGGAGGAGGATTGTGTCAGCATGGAGGTGGAGCCTGGCACTCAGCATCATCAGCAGCAGTCTTTTAGGGATGATTTACAGTCCCAAGAAACCAGTGGACTTGTACGTGGCTGGGAGGAGGTGACTGCGGATCATGTCGTCCTTAGTGACCCAGAGGACTCCGGACCGAATGCCTCAGCTAACCTACGCTGCATGGCCTCCCTGATCCTGCAAAGTCTGCGGAAGTATCCTCGTATTCTTCGGATCAAGGAGAGGGACCATTACTGGCTGGCCACTCTCCTTGATCCACGGTACAAGGGTAAGGTTGCGGACCTTATCTTACCGTCGCAGAGGGAGCAGAGGATGAGACAACTCCGGGAGGCCTTGCAGAAAGGTCTGTGCAACGCGTTTCCAGAGACTGGGATGTTACAAACTCCTGGTCCTGGACAACGAGTTGCTGAGGCTTCGGTCAGTCAAAGAAGGAGCGGTGGGGAAGGTGGCCGTCTGACCGATGCGTTCAGACAATTCTTTAGTCCGCAGCCCCAAGGTATGATCGGTTCCAGCAGCCATCGCCAGCGTCTGATATACATGGTGCAGGAATACCTAGGGGCAAGGTCAGACTTGGACACCTTCCCCACCGAAAATCCTCTGGCTTACTGGGTCTTGAGGATGGATCACTGGCCAGAGCTTGCACAGTATGCAATTGAGCTACTGGCCTGTCCTGCATCCAGCGTTCTTTCAGAACGCACATTCAGTGCTGCTGGAGGATATGTCACGGATCACAGGGTGCGCCTGTCCACCAACTCGGTTGATCGACTGACCTTCATAAAGATGAACCAGTCTTGGATCACCACCAGCTACCAAACACCTGAAGCTGATATAACAGACTAATTTATTTTCAAATGTCACATCCCTTCAAGACTGATGCTGATGCTGAGAGACTGTCCTGTTATGTTGACTGACTATCCTCCTCCTCCTCAATGATCCGATTGATGATGATAGCTTGGAAGAACATTTTTGTTTCTGGGTGGCGCCACCAGTGGCTAAGGCCCAATTTTTCAGCCCCTGTTTAACAGGGGCATGTAATTACAATTTTTGATGCAATGCTTTGCAGCAGGGCTCATTCCTGCACTCCAACTAGAGTATCTGGGAGAGGTTTCAGTGTCGTGGCACCAGCACCAGTGCCTAAGGCCCAATTTTTCAGCCCCTGTTTAACAGGGGCGTGTAATTACAATTTTTGATGCAATACTTTGCAACAGGGCTCATTGCTGTGCTCCAAGTACAGTATCTGTGAGGGGTTGCAGTGTTGTGGCACCAGTGCCTAAGGCCCAATTTTTCTGCCCCTGTTTAACAGGGGCATGTAATTACAATTCTTGATCTAATAATTCACAGCAGGGCCCATTCCTGCGCCCATCAAGAGTAACTGTGAGGCCTTACAGTGTTGTGTCAACACCACCACCACCAAAGGCCCAATTTTTCAGCCCCTGTTCAACAGGGGCATGCAATTACAATTCTTGATCTAATAATTCACAGCAGGGCCCATTCATGCGCCCACCAAGAGTAACTGTGAGGGCTCACAGTGTTGTGGCAACACCAACATGTAAGGGGCAAATTTCAGCTGAGTATATACGGCAGGCCCCTACTTTCAAACATCCAACTTACAAACGACTCCTCCTTGCAAACGGAAGGATACAACAGGAAGTGAGAGGAAATCTACCCCTAGGAAGGCAAATTCTCTCCTGTAAGAGTTAATATGGGAAAAAAAGTGTCTCCTCTACACTGATGCTTTATCACCAATCCTTGTTTCAATAAAAACCCCAAATTTTCAAAAAACATTTGTCATTAGGACGGAAAGTGAGGTGAACTGTTCTGAACAGGTGCACAGACAGCAAAACAAATGTTACAGGGGTGATAACCCTTCCCTATGTTTTCCAAAAAGCTTAAAAATTGATTTTTTGGCTTCAGCTACACTTAAACAATGTACCTGTTCAAAATTACAAACAGATTCTACATAAGAACAAACCTACAGTCCCTGTCTTGTATGCACCGCATGTATACGGCTGTTCAGAGTATATAGTGCAGGAATACCTAGGGGCAAGGTGCGGGGTTCCCCTTAATATCCATACAAGACCCAAAGGGGCTGGTAATGGGCTGGGGTGGGGGGGGGTGTGATGGGGTAGCTATGCCATTTTTCTTGAAAATTTTCATCCATATTACCGGGACCAGACATTACATTAAATCCGCAAGCAGTTTTAAATGGCTTTTTTTCCTTTAGAAATGTAATTTTGTGCAGGGACAGTTCTAAACATGGGAAACACGTGGCACTTCACAGGCATACTTTAGACACCCGCCAGGTACGATATTTAAAGGAATATTTGACTTTTTTTTTTTCACTTTATGCATCATTAAAATGACTGCTCCAGAAAAACTGCCGTTTTTAAAACTTCTTTTTGCATTGATACATGTCCCCTGGTGCAGAACCCGGGTTCCCAAACCCTTTTTAGGACAATAACATGCATAATAGTCGTTATAATTAGCACTTTAGATTTCGAACGTTCGCATCCATTGTATTTAATAGGGTTCTAAAGTTCGTGCAAGCTTTCGGTCCGTTCGCGGGTTCTGGTGCGAAACGAACCCGGGAGTGTTCGGCTCATCACTACTCTAGAGGTCTCTGCGTCTACTAATTTACATAAGATGGGCATGTCGTTCCATTCTGGTGGGCTCTGTCCAAATTGTGCGTTCAGCGCGTGTCTGATTTGCAAATATCTATAAAAGGATCTATTTGGGACTGCGTACTCCTCCTTTATTTCAGCAGAACAGACTTGGCTCTGAGCGTATACACAGCCCGAAGGTAATCTGATGCTGGCCTTCACCTCTACATGCTGTAATCTAGAGGACATGGGCCGTGGCGCACCTCGCTCTCCCCTTCAAGGTACCCCTAGACCGAAGCCAAAGTAACCGTTAAAGAAGAGAGAGAGGGTGAGACCGCTACACGTATATTGATTGGTTTGCGCAAGTTATAGTTATAGTTATAGCAGCTACAAAATAGGGGATAGATTTATAGCATTTTTATTATTTATTTATTTTTACTAGTGTAGCGGGGTCTTTAAATTTAGTTGGGGTACACCTGGGTGGTAGTATGACCCAGGTGTGTAATTGTGAGAGGTTTTGGACCCCTTTTGTGTTCGTGGAGGATTGGGTGGTGTATTATTCACCTTGGCCTGTGGGTGGCGGTGTACCCGCAGGCTCAAGGTAGAATCACTGCCACAGTGCTACCCTTTTTGTTCCTTTCCGGAGACGGTACGACAAGGGCGGGGAACCTGCCGTGGGATCGATGGGAGGAGATAAAAGGGGGAGACGCCCTTGCCACGAGGTCTTTCGGGATCTTCTCTTCACGCGCCCAGGCACCTTAGGATTGGGTGCGGGCGGTTCGAAATTCCGGCTCAGGTGCCCTAGGCCTGGCCGGAATGGAGTTGGAGTCCATCCCAGGCACCTTCAGCCTGGGGTGAGGTACTAGATCGTAGGCCTGGGGCCCAGTAACTTCGACTCGGTCCCGCAAGGGCGAAGTGTCCGAGGGTCCCTGAGGTGGATGGAGTCTGCCCTTGAGGTGGAGGGGGCCTGCATCTGAGGTGAGGAGGCCGGGGAGGTCACCCGTCTGGAGATTCCGGAGCAGCATGAACCCGGTGACGGATGGGCCTCCGGTAACTCCCTTAGAGGGACATCTTCCCCTGATAGGGGCCACAGCGCAGCGAAGGTGCTCCTAACTACGTTCTCTTGAGTTGCTGGTAGAGACTCACAAGTTCTATGTTCTGTACTAATCAAGGCTACGATAACCGCTGGTGAAACCACAGTGGTTTAGATTGAAATCAGGATAGTGCCTCGACCTGCTCATCCCACCGTGTCAGGCTGTTAAAACGTTCCAACCAGTTGGCTACAGAAGCACTGTTTATTGTGGAGCCTACAATAAAGCAAGAGTTGGACTGTGATCGGTGTGTGGACTCTGGTTAATGGGAGCAAAGGGAGGAAGGAAGGTGCCAGCATAGCAGGACTGAGTTTCAAAACTAAAACACATTGGCCCGAGGAAGATACTGGTGCTGGCCTTCACCTCGCCCACAGCTATGGGGAGGACATGGGCCGTAGCGCATCTCACCCTGTCGTGTGACATACCCCTAGAAAAAGGAGATGGGGTGAGGCCGCTACACTAGTAATGGCGGTGATCAGGGATTTTTATCGTGACTGCGATATTGCGGCGGACACATCGGACACTTTTGACACATTTTTGGGACCATTCACATTTATACAGCGATCCGTGCTAGAAAAATGCATTGATTATAAACATGACTGGCAGGGAAGGGGTTAACACTAGGGGCGATCAAGGGGTTAAATGTGTTCCCTGAGAGTGATTCTTACTGTGGGGGGAGGGGACTGACTGGGGGAGGTGACCGATGGTTGTCCCTATGTACAAGGGACACACCATCGGTCTCCTCTCCCTGACACGACGTGGATCTGTGTGGCCAATTATTGCTGAGGGTGTTTAGTACACGCCCCACACTATAAAAGGCCGCCAGCACGGCGGCCTAGTGTAGTGTGTTCCGGAGCAGGGAAAGAGAAGCATAGGCAGGGACAGTGACATTTTTTTTCTTGCTTAACCTGGATTCCTTTAGTTTAGGGAAAGAGAAGGATAGGTAGGGAGAGTGTCAGTCTGTTTTACTGTGCTAAACCTTGTTTGTAGGGACAGGGAAGGACAGTGAGGGAAATTCTCATTGTGCTATACTGTGCTAAAGCATTCATCATCAACCATCTTTAAAAAAACATTTTTTATAGGGACAGAAAACTATAGGTAGGGAGAGTGTCAGTGTGTTTTACTGTGCTAATCCTTGTTTGTAGGGACAGGGAAGGACAGTGAGGGAAATTCTCATTGTGCTATACTGTGCTAAAGCATTCATCATCAACCATCTTTAAAAAAACATTTTTTATAGGGACAGAAAACTATAGGTAGGGAGAGTGTCAGTGTGTTTTACTGTGCTAAACCTTGTTTGTAGGGACAGGGAAGGACAGTGAGGGAAATTCTCATTGTGCTATACTGTGCTAAAGCATTCATCATCAACCATCTTTAAAAAACTTTTTTTATAGGGACAGAAAACTATAGGTAGGGAGAGTGTTAGTGTGTTTTACTGTGCTAAACCTTGTTTGTAGGGACAGGGAAGGACAGTGAGGGAAATTCTCATTGTGCTATACTGTGCTAAAGCATTCATCATCAACCATCTTTAAAAAAAATGTTTTATAGGGACAGAAAACTATAGGTAGGGAGAGTGTCAGTGTGTTTTACTGTGCTAAACCTTGTTTGTAGGGACAGGGAAGGCCAGTGAGGGAAATTCTCATTGTGCTATACTGTGCTAAAGCATTCCTCATCAACCATCTTTAAAAAAAAAAATTTGATAGGGACAGAAAACTATAGGTAGGGAGAGTGTCAGTGTGTTTTACTGTGCTAAACCTTGTTTGTAGGGACAGGGAAGGACAGTGAGGGAAATTCTCATTGTGCTATACTGTGCTAAAGCATTCATCATCAACCATCTTTAAAAAAACATTTTTTATAGGGACAGAAAACTATAGGTAGGGAGAGTGTCAGTGTGTTTTACTGTGCTAAACCTTGTTTGTAGGGACAGGGAAGGACAGTGAGGGAAATTCTCATTGTGCTATACTGTGCTAAAGCATTCATCATCAACCATCTTTAAAAAAACATTTTTTATAGGGACAGAAAACTATAGGTAGGGAGAGTGTCAGTGTGTTTTACTGTGCTAAACCTTGTTTGTAGGGACAGGGAAGGACAGTGAGGGAAATTCTCATTGTGCTATACTGTGCTAAAGCATTCATCATCAACCATCTTTAAAAAAACATTTTTTATAGGGACAGAAAACTATAGGTAGGGAGAGTGTCAGTGTGTTTTACTGTGCTAAACCTTGTTTGTAGGGACAGGGAAGGACAGTGAGGGAAATTCTCATTGTGCTATACTGTGCTAAAGCATTCATCATCAACCATCTTTAAAAAAACTTTTTTTATAGGGACAGAAAACTATAGGTAGGGAGAGTGTCAGTGTGTTTTACTGTACTAAACCTTGTTTGTAGGGACAGGGAAGGACAGTGAGGGAAATTCTCATTGTGCTATACTGTGCTAAAGCATTCATCATCAACCATCTTTAAAAAAAAATTTTTATAGGGACAGAAAACTATAGGTAGGGAGAGTGTCAGTGTGTTTTACTGTGCTAAACCTTGTTTGTAGGGACAGGGAAGGACAGTGAGGGAAATTCTCATTGTGCTATACTGTGCTAAAGCATTCCTCATCAACCATCTTTAAAAAAACATTTTTTATAGGGACAGAAAACTATAGGTAGGGAGAGTGTCAGTGTGTTTTACTGTGCTAGACCTTGTTTGTAGGGACAGGGAAGGACAGTGAGGGAAATTCTCATTGTGCTATACTGTGCTAAAGCATTCATCATCAACCATCTTTAAAAAAACATTTTTTATAGGGACAGAAAACTATAGGTAGGGAGAGTGTCAGTGTGTTTTACTGTGCTAAACCTTGTTTGTAGGGACAGGGAAGGACAGTGAGGGAAATTCTCATTGTGCTATACTGTGCTAAAGCATTCATCATCAACCATCTTTAAAAAAACATTTTTTATAGGGACAGAAAACTATAGGTAGGGAGAGTGTCAGTGTGTTTTACTGTGCTAAACCTTGTTTGTAGGGACAGGGAAGGACAGTGAGGGAAATTCTCATTGTGCTATACTGTGCTAAAGCATTCATCATCAACCATCTTTAAAAAAACTTTTTTTATAGGG
The DNA here is from genome assembly GCA_029206835.1 of Rana muscosa. Taxonomy (NCBI): domain Eukaryota; kingdom Metazoa; phylum Chordata; class Amphibia; order Anura; family Ranidae; genus Rana; species Rana muscosa. The sequence continues at coordinate 197,277,923 of CM055123.1, forward strand.
ACAGAAAACTATAGGTAGGGAGAGTGTCAGTGTGTTTTTTTTTTTAACAATTTCTTTTTATTGCTTATTTGAAATTTTTACATGACATCCATACACACACAGCTGACCTGGCTAAAACCGCCAGGTCAGTACTGGACCAAACAGGGCCCAGGACCACTTTATACAGGCATCAACCGAAAAAAACCTGAGTATCTAGCATTGCATCTACCGAACTAATACAACACTTACATATATACCCCTCCCCCCCCTTTTTTTTTTTTTTGCTCAGTTCCCCCCCCCCCCCAGTCCAGGAGATTGTGATCAACCAGGGAGGAAAAACACTTAATATCGCCCCACCACTCCCTCCCAACCACCCGACATTATATAGTTATACATTTACACCTTCATACATTAAGACATTAAGACATTAAGACATGCCCCACATAGTTCTGAGAAAGCCCCTTTCCTCAAAACAGGATAGTTAAACAAGCTCCCCCTTGCTACCCATCTTTCTTTAACCCACAGTCTTGTCCGAGTTATACCAGGCCTGCCACACCCTGTCAAATTTCTTTCCACATCCCCTAGATAAGTAAGTGGCTTTGTAATATGGCATTATAGCATTTATCTGGCTTTTCCAGAAGCACACATCCGGTGCCCCTGGCTTGCGCCAGCGTATCAATATGGATTTCCTCCCATAGAATAGGAGAATGCTCAGTAAAGTTCTATGTGCCCTGGACGGAACGACCTCCTCCACCAGTCCCAGGAGACATACTCTAACTGTTATTGGGATCGGGACCATCAATACCTCTGAAATGCATGAGGTGACCTCCTGCCAAAAATGTTTGACCAGAGGGCAGCTCCAGAACACATGCTCAGCATCCGCCGGAGCATAGGTACATCTCCAACACTCTGCCGACACCATCGGGTAAATGGAGGCCAGTCTAGCCGGCGTATAATATATCTTGTGTAAAAACTTGAAGTGGATCAGTCTATCTCTCGCTGCTACCAGGTGTTGAAAAGGGTGAGACCACATGTCCTCCCAATCCTCCCCCTGAATATCTGGAACCTCGGCCTCCCACCATTCCCTGCACTTACGCATCCTCACAGGGGTGTCAGTGTGTTTTACTGTGCTAAACCTTGTTTGTAGGGACAGGGAAGGCCAGTGAGGGAAATTCTCCTTGTGCTATACTGTGCTAAAGCATTCCTCATCAACCATCTTTGAAATCCTTGTTTTTTGGACAGTCAGGGAAATTGTCATTGTGCTATTCTGTGCGAAAGCAATCATCCTCAACCATATTTAGAAATCCTTAAGTAAAGGGACAGAGAAGGACACCTGAAGGTAGCCCTTATTGCTTTTTTTCCATCTCCCTGCAGGCCATCCATTAGAATTTCTGGAAGGCAAACAAGGAGAGGCAGACAGTCAGGAGGCAATAAAAGAGGGCAAGCAGGCTCTGTGTCTGGGGGCAACAGTGCTGGTCGTGGACGCGGTGCATTGTCATCAGCACATGGCCATGGGACACGCTTGTCCTTCTTTTCGGCAGCTGGACATGTTGAGCCACATCATGCCGAAGACTTGGTAGAGTGGATGACCAAGTCCTCCTCCTCCTCCTCATCCTCTCTCACCCAGGCTCAGGGTACTGGCAAAGCAGCTGTCAAAGCGTCCTCTTCCCTGGTATCAATGTCAGACTCATCATCAGTCACTCCTTCCCTAGACCCACCATGTCCTCCTCCTGAGGAGTCCCCCGAACTGTTTGAGCACAGTGTTGGGTACATGCTCCAGGAGGATGCCCAGTGTTTCGAAGGGTCTGATGATGAAACCCAGCTAGAGGAAGGCAGTAGCGTGAGAGCAGACAGAGGGGATGCTCAAGAAGGACACCAATCTGGCAGTCATGTTCCAGCAGCTGCAGCATACTGCCAGATTGGCTCCAGTGATGAGGAGGGAGGGGATGATGAGGTCACTGACTCCACGTGGGTGCCTAATAGGAGAGAGGAGGAGGAGGAGGATGAGGAGGAGGCACATCTCCAACGAGGCAGGATGCCCTTTGGTGGCCAGCGTAAGGGCAGTACACCGACGGAATCACACCGCAGAGCTCCGCCTGTGCAGGGCGCTGCCTCTGCCCGTCATTCAAAAAGTTCTTTGGTGTGGGCCTTTTTTGAGGCTAGTGCATCAGATCGCACAGCTGCTGTTTGCAACATATGTCTCAAGCGTATATCGCGTGGCCAAAACATCAGCCGCTTGGGTACCACATGCCTGACCAGACATATGTTGACCTGCCATGCAGCTCGTTGGCAAGCCTACCTCAAAGACCCACACCAAAGAACAAAGCGGACCTCTCCTTGCACCGCATCAGCTGGGATCTCCAACCCCACTATAACTTCAGTCCTCTCTGAAACATGCACTGAGAGGAATGAAGGTGTAGAATTAGGTGTGTCACAGCCAAGTACTTGCGGCCACTCTGCTAGCAGTACACCGACGTCCGATTCTAGCAGGCAAATTTCCCTGCCCCAGCTGCTGGACCGTCGAAAGAAGTTCACTCCCAGCCATCCACATGCCCAGCGGTTGAATGCTAGCTTGGCTAAATTGCTAGCGCTTCAACTGCTGCCTTTTCAGTTGGTAGACTCGGCCCCCTTCCGTGAGTTTGTGCAATGTGCGGTTCCTCAGTGGCAGGTTCCCAAACGCCACTTTTTCTCACGGAAGGCTATTCCGGCTCTCTACCGGCATGTGGAAGGCAATGTCTTGGCCTCGCTGGACAGGGCGGTCAGCGGCAAGGTGCATATTACCGCTGACTCATGGTCCAGCAGGCATGGACAGGGACGTTACCTTTCTTTCACGGCCCATTGGGTCACTCTTTTGGCAGCTGGGAAGGATGCAGGACAAGGTGCAGTAGTGTTGGAGGTTGTTCCACCGCCACGCCTCCAAAATGCTACTACTGGTTGTGACACACCTCTCTCCTCCACCCCCTCCTCTTCTTCCTCCATGGCCTCTTCCTGTGCTTTGTCCTCTGAACCAGCGGTGCTCCGTAGCCGTTCAAGGGGCTACGCAAGTACGCAGGCAAAAAGATGCCATGCCGTGCTTGCGCTGGTGTGTTTGGGGGACAGAAGCCACACTGGGGCAGAGGTCCTGTCTGCTCTGCAGGGCCAGGCCGAGAGGTGGTTGACGCCACGCCAGCTTAAGCCAGGAATGGTGGTTTGCGACAATGGCACCAACCTCCTCTCCGCCCTCCGACAGGGACAACTGACCCATGTGCCCTGTGTGGCTCACGTCCTTAACCTGGTGGTGCAGCGGTTCTTGGGCAGGTACCCGGGCTTACAGGATGTCCTGAGGCAGGCCAGGAAAGTCTGTGTGCATTTCCGCAGATCTTATAATGCCAGTGCTCGCCTGGCTGAGCTGCAAAAGGAGTTGAACCTGCCCAAGAACCGCCTTATATGTGACATGCCCACCAGGTGGAACTCAACGTTGGCCATGCTGCAGCGGCTGCACACGCAGCAGAGGGCCATCAATGAGTACCTGTGCAACTACGGCACCAGGACAGGGTCAGGGGAGCTTGGTTTTTTTTCTCCACGCCAGTGGGGCATGATCAGGGATGCATGCACTGTCCTGGCACCATTTGAGGAGGCCACGAGGATGGTGAGCAGTGACAGTGCATGCATCAGTGACACTGTACCTCTTGTCCACCTGTTGGAGCACACGCTGCGTGGAATAATGGACAGGGCACTTGAGGCAGAACAGAGGCAGGAAGAGGAGGACTTCCTTGCCTCTCAAGGCCCCCTTTACCCAGACAGTGTTCCTTCTGTCCCACCCATCGCACAGGAAGAGGAGGAGGAGGAGGAGGAGGATTGTGTCAGCATGGAGGTGGAGGCTGGCACTCAGCATCATCAGCAGCAGTCTTTTAGGGATGATTTACAGTCCCAAGAAACCAGTGGACTTGTACGTGGCTGGGAGGAGGTGGCTGCGGATCATGTCGTCCTTAGTGACCCAGAGGACTCCGGACCAAATGCCTCAGCTAACCTACGCTGCATGGCCTCCCTGATCCTGCAAAGTCTGCGGAAGGATCCTCGTATTCTTCGGATCAAGGAGAGGGACCATTACTGGCTGGCCACTCTCCTTGATCCACGGTACAAGGGTAAGGTTGCGGACCTTATGTTACCGTCGCAGAGGGAGCAGAGGATGAGACAACTCCGGGAGGCCTTGCAGAAAGGTCTGTGCAACGCGTTCCCAGAGACTGGGAGGTTACAAACTCCTGGTCCTGGACAACGAGTTGCTGAGGCTTCGGCCAGTCAAAGAAGGAGCGGTGGGGAAGGTGGCCGTCTGACCGATGCGTTCAGACAATTCTTTAGTCCGCAGCCCCAAAGTATGATCGGTTCCAGCAACCATCGCCAGCGTCTGATAAACATGGTGCAGGAATATCTAGGGGCAAGGTCAGACTTGGACACCTTCCCCACCGAAAATCCTCTGGCTTACTGGGTCTTGAGGATGGATCACTGGCCAGAGCTTGCACAGTATGCAATTGAGCTACTGGCCTGTCCTGCATCCAGCGTTCTTTCGGAACGCACATTCAGTGCTGCTGGAGGATTTGTCACGGATCACAGGGTGCGCCTGTCCACCGACTCGGTTGATCGACTGACTTTCATCAAGATGAACCAGTCTTGGATCACCACCAGCTACCACACACCTGATGCTGATATAACAGACTAATTGATTTTAACATGTCACATCCCTTCAAGACTGATGCTGATGCTGAGTGCCTGTGCTGTTATGTTGACTGGCTATCCTCCTCCTCCGAGTCCTCAATGATACGATTGATGATGATAGCTTGGAAGATCATTTTTGTTTATGGGTGCCGCCACCAGTGCCTAACGCCCAATTTTTCAGCCCCTGTTTAACAGGGGCGTGTGAAGCAATACTTTGCAACAGGGCTCATTGCTGTGCTCCAAGTACAGTATCTGTGAGGGGTTGCAGTGTTGTGCCACCAGTGCCTAAGGCCCAATTTTTCAGCCCCTGTTTAACAGGGGCGTGTAATTACAATTTTTGAAGCAATACTTTGCAACAGGGCTCATTGCTGTGCTCCAAGTACAGTATCTGTGAGGGGTTGCAGTGTTGTGCCACCAGTGCCTAAGGCCCAATTTTTCAGCCCCTGTTCAACAGGGGCATGTAATTACAATTCTTGATCTAATAATTCACAGCAGGGCCCATTGCTGCACCCACCAAGAGTAACTCTGAGGGCTTACAGTGTTGTGGCAACGCCACCACCACCACCACCACGAAAGGCCCAATTTTTCAGCCCCTGTTCAAAAGGGGCATGTAATTACAATTCTTGATCTAATAATTCACAGCAGGGCCCATTCCTGCACCCACCAAGAGTAACTCTGAGGGCTTACAGTGTTGTGGCAACACCACCACCACCACCACCACCACGAAAGGCCCAATTTTTCAGCCCCTGTTCAACAGGGGCATGCAATTACAATTCTTGATCTAATAATTCACAGCAGGGCCCATTGCTGCACCCACCAAGAGTAACTGTCAGGGCTTACAGTGTTGTGGCACCAGCACCACCATCAAAGGCCCAATTTTTACTACCACTGTTCAACAATTATATGTAATTACAATTCCTGATATAATAGTTGACAGCAGGGCGTTCCAGCACCAACCAAGAGTAACTGTGAGTGCTTACAGTGTTGTGCCAACACCAACAACTAAGGGGCCTATTTCTGCAGAGTATATACGGCAGGTCCCTACTTTCAAACATCCAACTTACAAACGACTCCTACTTGCAAACGCAAGAAGACAACAGGAAGTGAGAGGAAATCTACCCCTAGGAAGGAAAATTCTCTCCTGTAAGAATTAATATGGGAGAAAGGTGTCTCCTCTGTACTGATGCTTTATCACCAATCCTTGTTTCAAGAAAAACACCACATTTCAAAAACAGTTGTCATTGGGACGGAAAGTGAGGTGAAATGTTCTGAACAGGGGCACAGACAGCAAAACAAATGTTACAGGGGTGATAACCCTTACCTATGTTTTCCAAAAAGTTTAAAAATAGATTTTTGGGCTGGAGCTACACTTAAACAATGTACCTGTTCAAAATTACAAACAGATTCTACATAAGAACAAACCTACAGTCCCTGTCTTGTATGCACCGCCTGTATACGGCTGTTCAGAGTATATAGGGCCTTTTTTATTTTATGTGCGGGGTTCCCCTTAATATCCATACAAGACCCAAAGGGGCTGGTAATGGGCTGGGGTAGGGGGGGGGGGGGTCATGGGGTAGCTATGCCATTTTTCTTAAAGATTTTCATCCATATTACCGGTACCAGACATTACATTAAAGCCGCAAGCAGTTTTAAATGGCTTTTTTTTCCTTTAGAAGTGTCATTTTGTGCAGGGACAGTTCTAAACACGGGAAACACGTGGCACTTCACAGGCATACTTTAGACACCCCCCAGGTACGATATTTAAAGGAATATTTGACTTTTTTTTTTTCACTTTATGCATCATTAAAATGACTGCTCCCGAAAAACGACCGTTTTTAAAACTTCTTTTTGCATTGATACATGTCCCCTGGTGCAGAACCCGGGTTCCCAAACCCTTTTTAGGACAATAACATGCATAATAGTCGTTATAATTAGCACTTTAGAATTCAAACGTTCGCATCCATTGTATTTAATAGGGTTCTAATGTTCGTACGAACTTTCGGTCCGTTCGCGGGTTCTGGTGCGAACCGAACCCGGGGGTGTTCGGCTCATCACTAATCATCGCACATTTCCGGGAGAGTGTCTATTGCTGTCCTCCTGTGATTGTGCTTTCTGTGTGCCCCCTGCGGTGCATATCGGCAGAGATCTGTGAACGCTGTGACTTTGGACACAGCTGATCACAGATCTGGGTAAAGAGCCAATTACAGCAGCTCTTTACCATGTGACCAGCTGTGTCCAATCACGGCTGATCACAGTGTAAACCTGATTTGCTGGTTATCGGCAGCCCTCTCCTCATGCTGACAGCACACGAGGAGAGCCGGTAAGTGGCAATCCACACAGGGGACATCTACACTGATAATCAGGGCACTGATCATCAGTGTCCTGATGATCAGTGCAGCCCCAACAGTGTCCATCAGTGCTGTCTGTCACTGCCTATCAGTGCCCATCAGTGCAGCCTCATCAGTGGCTCCTCAGCAGTGCCCATCAGTGCAGCCTATCAGTGCCCATCAGTGCAGCCTCATCAGTGCCCATCAGTGGCTCCTCATCAGTGCCCATCAGTGCATCCTCATCAGTGGCTCCTCATCAGTGCAGCCTCATCAGTGGCTCCTCAGCAGTGCCCATCAGTGCAGCCTCATCAGTGTCCATCACTGCGGCCTATCAGGGCCCATCAGTGCCCATCAGTGCAGCCTATCATTGCCTATCAGTGCAGCCTATCAGTGCCCATTAGTGCAGCCTCGTCAGTGCCCATCACTGCAGCCTATCAGTGCCTATCAGTGCAGCCTATCAGTGCCCATTAGTGCAGCCTCGTCAGTGCCCATCAGTGCAGCCTATCAGTGCCCATCAGTGCAGCCTCAAAATTACGTATTTACAACATTTTATAACAGAAACTAAAGCCTCGTACACATGGTCGGACTTCCATCGGATTTTTCCGTGGTTTTTTGTCCGAACGGAGTTGGTCCGGATCACCCATAGCATACAAACGCTCAGACTTTTCTGCAAACTTTCTCAAAACTTTTTGCAACATTACGTGGTTTTTCTGCTCTTTTCTGCTCATTACCGCCACCCTTTGGTCAACTTCTGCTATTGTTGGTTGATTTTAACATTACAGTATTTGTTTTGTCCATCGGACAAAAATTCCGATGGTTTTCTGTACACACGGTCGGACTTTGCTCCATCTAACTTTTGTTGGGCAAAAGTTTGTCCGTTTGCAGACCCAACTTTTGTCCGATGAAAACAAGAAAAAAGCAAAAAAAGTTTGTCCGATGGAGCGTACACACGGTCGGATTGTTGGTCCAACTTGCTCAAAATGAAGTTTGTTGGCCAAAAGTCAGACCGTGTGTGCGGGGCTTTAGAAAAACTTTTTTTTTCTTTCAAAATGTTCAACCTTTTTTCATTTGTTTAGCTAAAAATAAAAAACCCAGTGGCCACCAAAAGAAAGCTCTATGTGTCTCAAAAAATTATAAAAATTTTGTTTGGGTGCAGTGTTGCATGACTGCACAATTGTCATTCAAAGTGCAAAAGCTGAAAATTGGCCTGGGCAGGAAGGGGGTGAAAGTGCCCAGTAGGCACGTGGTTAACATTCAATTATGAAATACAATGTAAATTACCAAATGAAAACCACATTCATTGTTAGAAATTTGTTCATTCGCAAAAAAAAATCCATCCTGCTCCTATTCTCATCACTGTGGTAGAAAAAGATTATAGATTTGATCCCACAAATCATCAAAAAATTGAACAAATGGTCAGTTCTCTAGCTATGCTGGGAACTCAACCTGCTCTCCTCCAATGATCAGCCTTGTGCTGACACGCCCCCACTGCCCAGTCATTCACTGGGAAGATCAGTGTCCTGCTTCTTCTCCTCCCCCAGCTCTTATGCAGCTGAGGAAAGAGGGAAAAAAAGGGAAAAAAAGGGAAAAAACGTTTTTTTTTTTTAATCTATACAAAAAGGTTTTGCATTTCATTTCTATTTTAAACTGAATGGGTTGTTTTACAAGGTGAGGGTTTAGAATCACTTTAACTCCAAACTATCTGAGTTTTCAACTATGGGACAATAAATGCTGGGAATAGTATCTGTGAAATAAAATGCAGAAATTTTTCAATAAATGGGTTTAATTAAAATATAGCGGTGTTGATCTCAAGGTAAGACCTGGAGTTGTAGGTTCCCCTAATTTATCGGCGTATAACACGCGCCGGCATATAACACGCACCCCAAGTTTAGGAGGGAATTTTAATGAAAAAAACTTTTAGGAGGGAAATTCAAGGAAAAAAACTTACATTTAAATGCAGCCTTGTCCATCATTGCAGCCTTGCCCAGTGTCCATCTGCAGCCTTGCCCAGTGTCCATCTGCAGCCTTGCCCAGTGTCCATCATTGCAGCCTTGCCCAGTGCCTTTGCAGCCTTGCCCAGTGCCTTTGCAGCCTTGCCCAGTGCCTTTGCAGCCTTGCCAGTCTCTGCGATTTTTAAAATTGACGCCGATTTCTGTGTGGAGAGAAGCGAGCGGGGCCGAGTGTACTTCGGCTAGACTTGGCTCCTCTCGCAGTCCCGCCCATCTCCACTGACTGCGCCGGCTGACATACAGAAAGCCGAGTGTACTTCGGCTAGACTCGGCTCTGCTCACAGTCAGGGGCGGGACTGCGAGAGAAGCCGAGACTAGCCGAAGTACACTCGGCTTTCTGTATGTCAGCGGCGCAGTCAGAGATGGGCGGGACTGCGAGAGGAGCCGAGTAAAGCCGCGTGTACTTCGGCTTCGTGTATCTCAGCTCCTCTCGCTCGTTTCAGCGAGGGGATCGGCGGAGGATCGGCTTATAACACGCACCCACGATTTTCCCCTAATTTTAAGGGGAAAAAAGTGCATGTTATACGCCGAAAAATACAGTATTTATTGGTAGGTTTTGCTTATCTTCTGTTTTTTGTAAAATGTGAATTGCTGTTGCAGAAGTCAAGTCCGGACCAATTTAATGTATTCACATCATCTCTGCATGGCACGTTTTACAAAGGCGTGGCTTTTTTTTTTTTTTTTTTTAGTGGTCTGCATTTTGAGAAAGCTTTGTATTCCCCCAGTCATCACAGACAGAAGATTTGAAGAAATACGGATGGTGGAACTGAGCGCGGCCAATGTGGCGGTTGAAAGAATGAATGGTCATTGTAAACAAAGAGAACAGCGTGATGGAGCCGGATGTCATTACATCTGAACAATGATTGATGGCAGGGCACATATGAGTGATGTCCTAGAACAATGTTTAAATAAACAATCCCATGATGGTCCACAAACGTTCACATTTTAGCTAAAGGGAAATCTCTCTTTTAAAGAGAAGCAAAACGAGGACTTGTTTATTACATTCCCCCACACATCCCCCGCTCAGATATTCGCCATCCATACACAAAAGCAAGCTTCTCAAGTGTGAATTTTTTGGCACCAAATCTATTTTGTCCAGAGCTGTAACTTTAGGGTTTGCTAAGCTGAAAAGCTCTATTTATATGTTCTTACTAGGAAAAGGACTTCTTCTCAGCCACTAATCAGCGGCAGATCAGCCCTGAAAGTAGCTGTGAGAAATCCCAACATATCATATTACTGATATGTGAGAAATAATTAAGTCGCATGACATGTCAATATCAATGGTTCCCTATGAGAACCATCTTATCTGGTCCGCTTTGTGTCGGTCCAACTTTGAAAATGCTTCCTGCACTACTTTGGTCCGACTCGGGCACGATTTCAGCCCATTGATTTGAATGGAAGTTGGGATCATTATCTTAACTGATTCAACTTGTGGCATGCGACTTGTGATCTGAGGATCTTAACCACTTCAGACCCCGCCCATAGTCAAATGATGTCCACAGATGGGATCTCCTATCCTGGGTGGACGTCATCTGATGTTCTGGGCTTCCCGGCCGTCTACGTCTAGGGGGCGCGCGCGGGACCCGGTGCGCGTGCCCGGCAGCCGCGATGTCCACCGGGCACCCGCGATTGCCCGCAATCACGGCAGGAACGTGGATCTGTGTGTGTAAACACACAGATCCATGTCCTGTCAGAGGGGAGGAGACCGATGGTGTGTTCCCAGTACAGAGGAACACAGATCGGTCTCCTCCCCTTGTGAGTCCCCTCCCCCTACCCTTAGAATCACTCACTAGGGAACATATTTAACCCTTTCAGCGCCCCCTAGTGATAACCCCTTCCCTGCCAGTCACATTTATACAGTAATCAGTGCAGTGGTTATAGCAACTTTGCTTAGCACAGAACATGGAACTTGTGAGTCTCTGCCAGCAACTCCATAGAACATAGATGGGAGTACCTTCGCTGCATTGCGGCCCCTGTCAGGGGAAGATGTCCCTCTAAGGGAGTTACCGAAGGCCCATCCGTCACCGGGTTGATGCTGCTCCGGAATTTCCGGACGGGTGACCTCCCCGGCCTCCTCACCTCAGATGCGGGTCCCCTCGCAAGGCGGCACCCTCGGATCACTTCACTCTCGCGGGACCCAGTCGAAGTTACTGGGCCCCAGGCCTACGATATAGTACCTCACCCCAGGCTGAAGGTGCCTGGGATGGACCCCAACTTCATTCCGGTCAGGACTAGGGCGTCTGGGCCGGAACCTTGAACCGCCCGCACCCAGGCCTAAGGTGCCTGGGTGCGTGAAGAGAAAATCCTCGAAGACCTTGTGGCGAGGGCGTCTCCCCCTTTTATCTCCTCCCATCAACACCACGGCGGGTTCCCCGCCCCAGCCTTACCATCTCCGGAAAGGGACAAAAAGGGTAGCACTGCGGCAGTGATTCTACCTTGAGCCTGTAGGTACCCCGCCACCCACAGGCCAAGGAGAATAATACACCACCCAATCCTCCACGAATTACAAAGGGGTCCAGAACCTTTCACAATTACACACCTGGGTCACACTACCCCCAGGTGTACCCCAACTAAATTTAAAGACCCCGCTACATACTTCCCCCTGTGATTTGACGCTGGTCCCCAGCGTCTGGTGCAACCCCATGTCTCCCAAGGAGTGGTGACATGAAGCGAGCCTCAGAGGCTATCCCTAAAAGTTTTGAATCCCGTGTGTGCCAAGACCTGCTCAAGTGGAAAGGGAACTATAAAACAATAAAACTTTTGTATAAAACATCTATCATGTACACATATACAATCCCTCCCGTCACTGTCTAAGAACCACCCCATACTCAGTAGTCTTGACCGACGAATCTCCTGCAGAAGGAAAACAAAAAAACAGACAACATCCTAACATTAAGTGAAAATTTGGAATGAATGGGTCCTTCAGCCGAGGGACCCATTTGCTCCAACGAGTGTGGTCTAAAAGTGTGCAGAAAAACAAACAAACGTTGCACAACACTGCCACCTGGTGACAGCGCCGCGGTAATGACACTTGGTGCTCCTTCATTCTTCATGCGTCCCTACACTAATTCTACCCCAAAGTCTGTCCTTGATTCATAGAAAAAGAGAGTGGGAAGAAAAAAAAAAACCCAAATAAAAAAACAGAGTATTGTTCAAACGTTCTAGCAAAGGCTCTTCCAGGAGAATTTGTAGCTGAAAACATACTCATGAGTCTCTCCTCACAAGTAAAACTTCGGATCAGGTAAGAACAATGGCTTCAGATGCTTATCAAACAATTCGACTGAATATTCAACATCCTCTCCCTCCTTTCTGCAGATAAGCACTTTATCAGCATGAATATGGCGCCCCAACTTCCAATCCGCTCTGCAGTCCTTGAATTTCTTGGACACAGGTGCCGAACAGGACAAGTATCGCCGGGCCTGAGGCACTTTGAGCTTCTCCCAGACAAATTCGTCATACCATCTCTGTCGCAGGACCTCAACTTCGTAAAGTAAGTCCCGAGGCAAGTAGGGATACTCCCATCCGTACTCACGGGCGACTCTCTGGGAGAAAAGTCGTTGCAATCTGGCCAAAGGAGGCATGACATCCCGCTCACCTTCTCCCGCCTGCACGATGGCCTCCGGGTGCCGAGGTACCTTCACTACCTCGGATGGCTTTGCCTTTGGTGCACGCAATGACGCGCGCTGCATCCCCACAACCAAAGCAGGTGATGTTGTTGAATGTGGAAAGTCAGTCGGAGGACTAGACTCCCTCCTGAGCTCCGGGGCCTGCGCCCGGGGCGTGCTGTCTTCTATAGACATAGGGGAAACCTGCGGTTTGCATAGCACAGGTAGCGGGCGTTTGTCCCAGCCCTTCCGGTGAAACAGTTCATCTATTTCCCCGTCATCCCCACAGTCCGACAGCGATTCCAGGTCGGAGGTGTCATACATCTCGGCAGGAAGGTAGTCTTTAGTAGACGGAGAACTACCCTCCCTTGCGGGCTCCACCTCCAGTGGACCCCCGACACCTCCAACCACCACCACAGTCCCAGCCCCTGGCTCACCTGGACCTTTAGAAGCACTGGGATGTCCAGGACTCTTCCAACTGGATCCATCCAGGTCTGGCAAGCGGCGGGGTAAAGCTCGACCACGACCACAGGAGGCCTGCACCAGGCCTATCTTCCTCTTCGGAGGTGGCAGCAGGGAATCTGTGGTGACCGAAGCAGCATCCTCTGATTTTTCTCTCTCAGTCTCTGGTTGGACAGTCCCGTCGCCCTGGTCAGCGCGTACGGGGACCTCCGCAAAGGCCTGGATCTCCCCTTCCGGAGTGGCGGTACCTGTGATGCAATTGAGGCGAAGGGCCCGGGGCCTTACTGTGGATGGTTCGACCTCAAACAGAAATTCTTTACACGCTTCACAATGCCCAAATGGCTTTAGTTGGACCACCAGTCCCGAGCATCCGGGACAGATCACACCGAGGGCCTCCGTATCTCTGCATGAGTACAAAGCCAACTGTCCTCGGGGCCTGAGTCTTATCCCCGTGTCTGTAAGGGGAGCAGCAAAAGCAGTCATCTTCGTGGGGTATGATACCGGCATCCACGGGGAGCTTGAGGCCATCCCGACCACCTGCTGCTCCATCACGCACTGACCACGCGCCGGAGTCTCCACGTGTATCTCCACATATGGCCAGACTCCTCCCATGACTTGCAAGTTTTCGCGGGCTTCCCACAGTCCCCGCCCACGAATTGTGCAGTCATGGGGTGCCTTATGGCGCAGTGCAGCAAACACCCCCACATGTAGTACGTCACACGGCTGGGCTTTTCCCTCTTCCCGCTCTTTCTGCATGGGCCTTTCCTGTCTTGGGGTCATTTCCACGACTTCGAGCACAGGGACGCACTTTGGCCAATCACATGGCCGACCTGCTCGGACCTCCTCCGGGCAGCAAAGTCCAGACACAGCCATTTAAAATTTCAAAGTCAACACACATTTTATCCCGGACTCGCGAACCCCACGTGTAGCGGCCTCACCCCATCTCCTTTTGCTAGGGGTATGTCACATGACAGTGTGAGATGCGCTACGGCCCATGTCCTCCCCATAGCTGTGGGTGAGGTGAAGGCCAGTATCAGTACATTCCTCGGGCCAATGTGTGTTAGTTATGAAGCTCAGTCCTGCTATGCTGAAACCTCCCTTGCTCCCATTAACCAGAGTCCATACACCGATGCAGGGTCCAACACTTGTTTATTATATTTCCACAACAAACAGTCCTTTCACAGCCGACTGGTTGCATCCTGATTTCAATCTAAACCCCTGTGGTTTCACCAGGGGTTATAGCAACTTTGCTTAGCACAGAACATGGAACTTGTCGCTCTATATTTGTTTATAGCGCAAAAAATAAAAACCATAGAGGTGATCAAATACCACCAAAAGAAAGCTCTGTGGGAAAAAAAGGACGTCAATTTTGTTTGGGAGCAATGTCGCACGACCGCGCAATTGTCAGTTAAAGCGACGCAGTGCAGAATCGCGAAAAGTGCTCTGGTAAGGAAGGGGGTAAATTCTTCCGGGGCTGAAGTGGTTAAAGAGGAAGTAAACCCCAGACTTTTTTCCTTTTTTTTTTACATCCTCGTGTAGCGGCCTCCTCTCTCCCCTCTCTTTTATCAGCTCGTCTGTCTCTTGTCTAGGGGTACTTTTAGAGGAGAGAGAGCGGGGTCACCACGCCAAGCCCTCACCGCAGATGTTTGTGTGGTGGAAGCAAAGTTCTTGTTTTACCTTCGGGTCAGTGTTCTGCACCTGGAACCTCCAATGAGAGTTACCTTGAACAATGTCTGCCAGAAAATGAGCCCCACACCATTAAAGTCCAACACTACTTTATTCTTCTTGAATGAACACAATCAGTTAGACTCCCTTGTAGAACAGAACAGAAAAGGAGGTGTGGATGCGAGTAGGCCCAGACACAATGAACTCTCCACTTTCCTTTCTGAAAGTGGGCTGCGGTCTCCGAGCGAGGGGGGATTTCCTTCCAGGCGGTCTCCGATGGGAGGCTCACCTGTCACTGGCAATATGCTGCACCGGGTCTTCAAGTAAGTATCTCCCACCGGTCCATTACGCCTTCCGGATTCGGGTACCCACTCCCGGGGTTCCCTAGGACCTCCTTCCCTCGCGGAACTCAGTGGTGGGCACTGAGCTCCAGACCTCCTCCCGAGTACCTCACCCCAGGCTAAAGGTGCCTGGGATGGAACACGACCTCCGAACGTCCTCTAGGCCTAGACCCGCCTAGGGGACCGACACGAACCACCGCCCTCAGGCTGAAGGTGCCCGGGCTCGACTCCCTCCACCAAAAATGGCCGCCCCTTTATACCCCCTCCCAGCAAGCACGACGGGTTCCCCGCCCCACCATACAACCGCTGAGAGAGACCAAAAGAGGTACGCCACCGCAACGATGACTCAACCCCGGGCCAAAGTGACAGCGCCACCTGGTAGGCCCCAGGGAACCATACATCACAGTTTTCCCCACCAGATTCAAAAAATAGAAAGCATATACCCGCTACACTAACATCCAACAATGTATTGATAAGCCTTACACTTTAAAAGGTGACAAAAACGAGGTTTAGAAGTACCTTTTTTATCTTTCATAACAATTTTCTTCTTCCTGGTACTGGCCTCGCCATCTTTACTAATGTTTGCTGGCTCAGGAGCAGATGTAATTTCCGCCCTTCCTTTCCCTCATGTCGAAATCCCACGCATGCGCAATTGCGTTTAAATCAAGCCTCCATCTCAAACAGCTGCATCCTATGAACCTCTCTGGGCTGCTATAGTTCACTCCCCCTGTGTGACGTCTTATACAGTCAGAAGGGGAGAAACAGGAAGTAGAGGAGGAGGGCACCGTATCGCGTGGCTTCCTCTGTGCCATTCTCAATGGAAAATAGTGAAGCTAGTGTAACGGCACACATAGCATGCCGTTAAAGAAGCTACTGACTGCGCATTCACCGGTGACGTCACTACAGTTTACAGGACGGATTATGAAGAAACAGTAAGTAAAATTTCACAGACAGCGATCAGCTGCCAATACTATGCAGATTGTAATGAGCTAAAGTTGTAGTAGAGGGTTTACAACCACTTTAAGGGGAAAACCCCCACCGAAAATTGATAAAAAACAAAACAACAACATGGGGTCCCCCCCCCCAAGACCATACCAGACTCTTCGGTCTGGTATAGATTTTGAGGGAAAACCCTACACCAAAATGTTTTATTATAAAACAGCATGAGGTCCCCCCTCAAGATTTATACCAAACTCAAAGGGCCTGGTATGGTCATACCAAAGTTGGATCCTATTCAGTGAAGTCACATGGAAGTCAGACATGAAGTCGCAGGGCCAAGTCAGATTGGAAGTCGTCGAACGTTCCATGTCGGAGCAGTGTGAACATAGCCTTAGTAAAAATGCTTTAGCCATTTAAGGACCGCCCACTGCATATATACTGTGGCAGGGCGGCCCTATTGCGCAAAACAACGTACCCGTACGTCGTTTCGTGCACAAGACACTGCACAGGTCCGGGGAGCCGATGCATGGGTCTGGTGGCCGCGATGTCCGCCAGCCACCCACGATCGCTCCACATGTAAACAAAGCAGATCCCCGTTCTGATGGGAGTACAGAGAGATCGTCTGATCCTAGTGATGAGAAACAGCGATCTCTCTGTACTCCCAGTTAGTCCACTCCCCCCACAGTTAGAAGGCACCTTCCTAGGACACACCCTTTGATCGCCCCCTAGTGTTAACCCCTTCCATGCCAGTGTCATTTATACAGTGATCAGTGCATATTTTTAGCTCTGATCACTGTAATAATGTCACTGGTCCCAAAAAAGTGTCTGATCTGTCCACTGCAATGTCGCAGTCCTGCTAAAAATTGCTGATCATCTCCATTACTAGTAAACAAAATAATAATAATAATAAAAATGCCATAAATGTATCCCCTATTTTGTAGACGCGATAACTTTTGCGTAAACCAATCAATATACGCTTATTGCAATTTTTTTTACCAAAAATATATAGAATAATAAATATTGGCCTAAACAGATGAATAAATTCATTTTTTTTTTTTTATATTTTTATTGGATATTTATTATAGCAAAAATTTTTTTCAAAAAATTCAAATTTGTCAGTATATTTTTGTTTATAGTGCAAAAAATAAAAACCGCAGATGTGGTCAAATACCACCAAAAGAAAGCTCTTTTTATGGGAAAAAAGGACATCAATTTTATTTGACATTGCACGCCTGCGCAATTGTCAGTTAAAGTAACACAGTGCCGTATCGCAAAAAATGGCCTGGTCATTAAGGGGGTAAATCCTTCCGGGGCTGAAGTGGTTAATATATACAGAATACTGTTTTGAAATATTTTTTTTAAGCATTTTTCATAAAATCAAGAAGGAACTTGTGATATGGATATTTAAGATATAATTAACTTTTAATGGAATGTTTCTAATAGTATACTTTTGTAGCGGGGTCTTCAAAGTTAGTGGGATACACCTGGGGGTAGAGAGACCCAGGTGTGTAATTATGTCAGGGATTAGACCCCTTTTTGTTATTCGTGGAGGATTGGGTGGTGCAATATTCTCCTTGGCCTGTGGGTGGCGGGGTACCTACAGGCTCGAGGTAGAATCACTACCACAGTGCTACCCTTTTTGTCCCTTCCTGGAGATGGTACGGCTGGGGCGGGGAACTCGCCGTGGTGCCGATGGGAGGAGATAAAAGGGGGAGACGCCCTCGCCACGAGGTCTTGTGGGGGATCATCTCTTCACGTACCCAGGCGCCATAGGCCTGGGTGCGGGCGGTTCAAGGTTCCGGCCTGGGCACCCTAGGCCTGGCCGGAATGAAGCTGGAGTTGGAGTCCATCCTAGGCACCTTCAGCCTGGGGTGAGGTACTTTGTAGAAGGCCTGGGACCTGGTGACTTCGACCGGGTCCCGCGAGGGTGAAGGGATTCCAGGGTGCCCCTTGCAAGGGGACCCGCATCTGAGGTGAGGAGGCTGGGGAGGTCACCCGTCTGAAGACTTCGGAGCAGCGTCAACCCGGTGACGGACGGGCCTCCGGTAACTCCCTTGGAGGGTCATCTTCCCCTGATAGGGGCCGCAGCGCAGCGAAGTTGTTCTAATCAAGACTCCTGCAACCCCTGGTCATAGCACAGGGGGTGTAGGGACTACAATCCGGATAGTGCCTCGGCCTGCTCATCCCACCGTATCCTGCCATATATTGTTTGTTGTGGAGCTACGAAATAAAACTAACAGTTGGACTGTGATCGGTGTATGGACTCTGTTGATGGGAGCAAAGGGAGATTCCAGCATAGCAGGGCTAAGTTCCGCAACCCAATGCACATTTGGCCCGAGGAAGATATTGATACTGGCCTTCACCTCACCCACAGCCATGGGGAGGACATGGGCCGTAGCGCACCTCCCTCTCGAAACCCAGGTACCCCTAGACAAGAGCTTTCGGACAACCGACAGTCGGTGGAGGGGGTGAGGCCGCTACACGTGGGGGCTCGTGAGTCCGGGATGAAATGTGTATTGATCCTAAGGGTTGGAACGGCTGTGTCTGGACTTTGCTGCCCGGAGGAGGTCCGAGCAGGTCGGCCATGTGATTGGCCAAAGTGCATCCCTGCTCGGAGTTGTGGACATGACCCTAAGTCGGGAAAGGCCCACGCGGAGGAGCGTAAAAAGGGAGAGGTCCAGCCGTGTGAAGTATTACATGTGGGGACTGTTAATGCACTGCGCCACGAGGCACCCCATGACTGCGCAATTCGTGGGAGGAGACTGAAGGAAGCCACGAGGTCTTGTGGGGGATCATCTCTTCACGTACCCAGGCGCCCTAGGCCTGGGTGCGGGCGGTTCAAGGTTCCGGCCTGGGCACCCTAGGCCTGGCCGGAATGAAGCTGGAGTTGGAGTCCATCCCAGGCACCTTCAGCCTGGGGTGAGGTACTTTGTAGAAGGCCTGGGACCTGGTGACTTTGACCGGGTCCCGCGAGGGTGAAGGGATTCCAGGGTGCCCCTTGCGAGGGGACCCGCATCTGAGGTGAGGAGGCTGGGGAGGTCACCCGTCTGAAGACTTCGGAGCAGCGTCAACCCGGTGACGGACGGGCCTCCGGTAACTCCCTTGGAGGGTCATCTTCCCCTGATAGGGGCCGCAGCGCAGCGAAGTTGTTCTAATCAAGACTCCTGCAACCCCTGGTCATAGCACAGGGGGTGTAGGGACTACAATCCGGATAGTGCCTCGGCCTGCTCATCCCACCGTATCCTGCCATATATTGTTTGTTGTGGAGCTACGAAATAAAACTAACAGTTGGACTGTGATCGGTGTATGGACTCTGTTGATGGGAGCAAAGGGAGATTCCAGCATAGCAGGGCTAAGTTCCGCAACCCAATGCACATTTGGCCCGAGGAAGATATTGATACTGGCCTTCACCTCACCCACAGCCATGGGGAGGACATGGGCCGTAGCGCACCTCACTCTCGAAACCCAGGTACCCCTAGACAAGAGCTTTCGGACAACCGACAGTCGGTGGAGGGGGTGAGGCCGCTACACTTTTATTTGACTACAACACTGTAATTAAGAAGAACCATTACAGTACTGTTAAAATTTGAAGTGGAACTAAATATAACTATTAACTATTAAAAAACTGCACCTCTTTATTGCAAAAGAGACATGCAAGATCTCTTCTGCAATAACAAATGCTTACCTGCTTGCTCTCAGTCTTCTATGTGCATGCGTGGCTCAGCTTGCATTAGCACCACACTCCAGCTGTGCTGGAATGACTGCCTCCCGTGTGCATGCGTGGGATGCTGTCATTCCTCCACCAGCTAATCAAAAGACTGAAAACCTGGCACCTGGAAGTTGCTGGGGAGAAGATGACAGCAGCCAGCAAGGAATGTAACCTCCATATTGATGGAAGGTGAAGATGAGTATTTCTGGGTGTGTAGTTCCACTTTGAAGTGATTGTAAATGCATGTTTTTTTAAATAACAAACAGGTTTATACTTACATTCTCTGTGCAATGGAATTGTACTGAGCGGCCCTGAACCTCCTCTTCTCTGGTCCCCCACCAGTGCTATTGGCTCCTCCTTTCCAGGGAGTGGGGGCACTCATGCGGGCTCACACTCGAGCCTTGCTATCAGCATCTATAGACACAGACAGTGGGACACAGCCCTGCTCCCTCATCACTAGCTTTAATAGACTTCAGTGGAAGCCAATGCCAATGCTTCTGATGCATCAGCAAAGCCAATGAGATCAGAAAGTGAGGGGAGAGAAGAGCTGCAAACAGGCACAGCACTGGATCGAATGAGGGCTCAGGTACATAAAAGGGGGTGGACAGAGGTGGATTTCACCTAATATAAGAGATATCAGCACAAGGGACACATCTTACAAAATGTAAACTACAGTTAGGTCCATATATATTTGGACAAAGGCACAATTTATTAACCACTTAAGCCCCGGACTGCTTTAACTGGTAATTGCGCGGTCATGCAATGTTGTACCCAAACTAAATTTGCGTCCTTTTCTTCCCACACATAGAGCTTTCTTTTAATGGTATTTGATTGTCTCTGCTATTTTTATTTTTTGCGATATAAATGGAGAAAGACCGACATTTTTGAAAAAAAATGATATTTTCTAGTTTTTGTTATGAGAAAAATCTAATAAACTCAATTTTAGTCATACATTTAGGCCAAAATGTATTCAGCCACATGTCTTTAGTAAAAAAAAATGTCAATAAGCTTATATTTATTGGTTTGCGCAAAAGTTATAGCATCTACAAACTAGGGTACATTTTCTGGAATTTACACACTTTTAATTTATGACTGCCTATCTCATTTCTTGAGGTGCTAAAATGGCAGGGCAGTACAAAACCCCCCCAAATGACCCCATTTTGGATTTTTTTTTTTTTTTGTCCCAAGTGATTGAATAATGACAAAAAAAAAAGAAATTTACAAAAAGTTGTCACTAAATGATATATTGGTCACACATGCCATGGGCATATGTGGAATTACACCCCAAAATACATTTTGCTGCTTCTCCTGAGTACGGGGATACCACATGTGTGGAACTTTTTGGGAGCCTAGCCGCGTACGGGAACCCAAAACACAAGCACCGCTTTCAGGATTTCTAAGGGCGCAAATTTTTGATTTCACTCCTCACTACCCATCACTGTTTTGAAGGCCATAAAATGCCAAGATATCACAAACCCCCCCCCAAATGACCCCATTTTGGAATATAGACACCCCAAGCTATTTGCTGAGAGGCATGGTGAGTATTTTACTGCTCTCATTTGTTTTTGAAAATGAAGAAAGAAAATAAAACATTTATTTTTTATTTTTTAAATTTTCAAAACTTTGTGACAAAAAGCAAGATCTGCAAAATACTCACCATACCTCTCAGCAAATAGCTTGGGGTGTCTACTTTCCAAAATGGGGTCATTTGGGGGAATTTTGTGCCATCTGGGCATTCCATGGACTCCGAAACAATGATAGGCAGTGAGGAGTGAAATCAAAAATTTACACCCTTAGAAAGCGTGAAGGCGGTGCTTGGGTTTTGGGGTCCCGTACGCGGCTAGGCTCCCAAAAAGTCTCACACATGTGGTATCCCCGTACTCAGGAGAAGCATCAAAATGTATTTTGGGGTGTAATTCCACATATGCCCATGGCATGTTTGAGCAATATATCATTTAGTGACAACTTTGTGCAAAAAAAAAAAAAAAAATTGTCTTTTTCCCGCAACTTGTGTCAAAATATAAAATATTCCATGGACTCGACATGCCTCTCAGCAAATAGCTTGGGGTGTCTACTTTCCAAAATGGGGTCATTTGGGGGGGGGGGGTTTAACTGTCCTGGCATTTTATGCACAACATTAGGAAGCTTATGTCACACATCATCCACTCTTCTAACCACTTGAAGACAAAGCCCTTTCTGACACTTTTTGTTTACATGACAACATATTTTTTTTTTGCAAGAAAATTACGTTGAACCCCCAAAAATTATATCTTTTTTTAAAGCAAAGGCCCTACAGATTAAAATGGTGGGTGTTGCATTTTTTTTCCACACAGTATTTGCTCAGCGATTTTTCAAACGCATTTTTTGGGGGAAAAATTAAACTTTTTTTAATTTTAATGCACTAAAACACACTATATTGCCCAAATGTTTGATGAAATAAAAAAGATAATCTTAAGCCGAGTACATGAATACCAAACACGACATGCTTTAAAATTTCGCACAAACGCGCAGTGGCGACAAACTACATTCATTTTTAAAAGCCTTTAAAAGTCTTTACAGGTTACCACATTAGATTTACAGAGGAGGTCTACTGCTAAAATTACTACCCTTGATCTGACCTTTGCGGTGATAGCTCACATGCATGGTGCAATTGCTGTTTACATATGTAGCCAAACCGACGCTTGTGTTCGCCTTTGCGCAAGAGCAGGGCGGGACAGGGGTGTTTTTTTTTTTATATTATTATTTATTTTGCTTTTTTATTTAATTTTTAAACTGTTCCTTCCATTTTTTTTTTTTTATCATTTTTATTGTTATCTCAGGGAATGTAAATATCCCCTATGATAGCAATAGGTAGTGACAGGTACTCTTTTTTTTTTTTTTTTAAATTAGACCCTAGATTTTTCCTCTGCCCTCAAAGCATCTGACCACACCAAGATCGGTGTGATAAAATGCTTTCCCAATTTCCCAATGGCGCTTTTTATATCGGGGGGGACATTCCCTCCCACTGCTTGTAAAAGCAGTCCAGAGGCTAATTAGCTGCTAGGATTGCTTTTACATGAAAGCAGGCCGCTGGCTGAAAAGAATGATACCAAGATGATACCTAAACCCGCAGGCATCATTCTGGTATAACCATTCAAAGTCCAGCAACATACCAGTACGTTGCTGGTCCTTGTTGGACATGTATTGTAATCTTTTTTTTTTATGCAGCCTGTTGGCTGAACAAAAAAAGAGATTGATCGGTGGGTATGCCCACCATTAGAATACCTCCCTTCATCCACCCACTTCTAATAATGGGCATACATGCACCATTTATATATGCTGAAGCATGGGGGCATCCTCCCGCAAAAGTTATGCCGGGTACACACGGTCAGACTTTTCCACGGGCAAGCCTCCATCGGAATTTCGACCGTATGTACGCAGCATTAGCAGCCAAATCGCTCCTTTGCCCCTGCTGCCCCACATGCTTCGGCATATATGCTCTTCTTTTAACTGTGGTGGTGAAATCACCTCCTACAGCACTGGAGTCGCAGGGATCAGGCCTGTCTCTGCGAACGCTGCAGTTATGTGTGTTGTGTTTTGTAAGTGACAGTGATCGATCGATACTGCACTTGGGTGGGCTGGGCTGGACGGAGGGGCAAAACGCAGGTGCTAGCAGGTATCTGGGCTGATTTTTGGGGACCCTAAACTGCTGTGGATGCTAGTATAGATCTGATCAGATATTAATCTGTTCAGATACTATACCACTAAGGGAGGTGTATGCTTCGTGCTTGGGTGTTAGCGCTACTGGCACTAGCCTGGGGCGACGCAGACCCTATCTGACCCTAAAACCTAATTGATATCACCCGCCGGGTGATCAGGGGGTTAAACCTTTATTGGGTTATATACGGCGGGTGCCCTGATGCTATAAAAAGCAAACTAACTAACCAGCGTCACCCGTAACACTTATACGGTGATCACTGGTGAAAGGGTTAACTAGGGGCAATCAGGGGGTTAAAACCTTTATTAGGTAATTTATGGGGGTACCTGACTCTATATAAAAACCTGACGGGGAACCTAAATAATGAAATAACTAACTGGCTAACCAGTGTCACCAGTGACACTTATACGGTGATCACTGGTGAAAGGGTTAACTCTAGGGGCAATCAGGGGGTTAAAACCATTATTAGGTTGTATATGGGGGTACCTGATGCTATAAAAACCTGGTGGCGAACCTAAAAAAATAACTGGCTACCTAGCGGCACCAGCGGCACTAATACAGCGATCAGAAAATTGATTGCTTAGTGACACTGGCGATAGGGGGTGAAAGGGTTACCTGGGGGGGCGATCAAGGGGTTAAACCTTTATTAGATAATATATGGGGGTACCTGATGCTGTAAAAACCTGGCGGCGAACCTAAAAAAATAACTGGCTACCTAGCGGCACCAGAGACACTAATACAGCGATCAGAAAAACTATCGCTTAGTGACACTGGCGATAGGGGGTGAAAGGGTTACCTGGGGGGGCGATCAAGGGGTTAAACCTTTATTAGGTAATATATGGGGGTACCTGGCGCTATATAAAAACCTGACGGGGAACCTAAATAACTAAATATCTAACTGGCAAACCAGTGTCACCAGTGACACTTATACAGTGATCACTGGTGAAAGGGTTAACTCTAGGGGCAATCAGGGGGTTAAACCTTTATTAGATAATATATGGGGGTACCCAACGCTATAAAAACCTGGCGGCGAACCTAAAAAAATAACTGGCTACCTAGCGGCACCAGCGACACTAATGCAGCGATCAGAAAAACGATTGCTTAGTGACACTGGCGATAGGGAGTGAAAGGGTTACCTGGGGGGCGATCAAGGGGTTAAACCTTTATTAGGGGGGGGGGGTTAGGGGGCTACCCTGGACCTAAAACTAACTGCCCTGACACTTTTACTATCACAAATGTCACTGATTGCAGTGATCAGTAAATAAATGATCACTGCAATCAGTGACACTGTGAATGGGGGGTGATCTGGGGGTGACTGGGGGGGGTGAAAAGTGTGCCTATGAGTCCTGGTGTCAGTGGGCTGTTGGTGTACTAACCTGATGTCTTCTCTCCTCGGTGCTCTGGACGAATAGAGCGCTGCATGGAAAGATGACATCACTTCCTCCTGCCTGTGTTTACATTACACAGGCAGGGGAAGCATCTCATTCTCCGGGAGCGATCGCGAGGGGGTGGCCAGAAACCAATGGCCGCCCCCTCATCACGGATCGCTCCTGAAGCGATACCGACCGCCCCATGTACCGATCGGACCCCCCGTGTGAAGGCAGGCACGTACAGGTACGCTATTGTGCAACTGCAACCAATTTTATACACAGTCCCCCCATTTTCAGGTGCTCAAATGTAATTGGACAAATGAAAATAATCATAAATAAAATGTTCATTTTTAATATTTTGTTGAGAATCCTTTACTGGCAATCACTGCCTGAAGTCTGGAACCCATAGACCTTACCAAAGACTGGGTTTCTTCTTTTCTACCTTTCGACATTTACCAAAGACTGGGCTTCCTCCTTTGGCAGGACCTAACTGCAGCTGTCTTCAGTGGTTGTTTGTGGGTCTTCCTGTCTTTAGTTTTGCCTTCGGCAAGTAAAATACATGCTCAATTGGGTTGAGATCAGGTGATTGACTCAGCCATTGCAGAATATTCCACTTCTTTTCCTTCAAAAATTCCTGGGTTGCTCTTGCAGTGTGTTTTGGATCATTGTCCTTCTGTACTGTGAACCACTGTCCAGCCAACTTTGCTGCATTTTGCTGAATCTGGACTGACAGTATACAGTGTAACCTCGGATTACGAGCATAATCCGTTCCAGGAGAATGCTCGTAATCCAAAGTACTCGCATATCAAAGCGAGTTTCCCCATTGAAGTCGATGGAAACGAAAATAATTCATCCAGAGGCAGGTGGGCGCCGGAGCACCTCGGAAACGGCCGAAAAGGCCCGAGGACACCTCGGCTGACCTCGACAAACCTTGGAAAGTCTTTGTTCCTGAGATTTGCTGAGGTCAGCCCTGCTGTCCTCGGGCCTTTCCGTGCATTTCCGAACGGTGCAGATTGGCTGCGATTGGCGACGTTCGGCTCGGCTTGGCGCCCCGCCCCCTCAGGCCAAACGCGGTACTGCACACCGATTTGGCCTGAATCGTGCTCGTTTTGCGAGACAACACTCGCAAACCGAGTTACGATTTTTAACAATACAGTGCTCGTATTGCTAAACGCTCGTTAACCGTGTTACTCACAATCCGAGGTTCCAATGTATCTCTAAACACTGCAGAATTAATCCGGCTACTTCTTTCTTCTGTCACATCATCAATAAACACCAATGACCCAGTGCCACTGGAAGCCATGCATGCCCATGCCATCACACTGCCTCCACCATGTTTTACAGATGACATTGTGTGCTTTGGTTAATGAGCTGTTTCAAGCCTTCTCCACACTTTTTTTTCCCCCGTCAATCTGGTAAAGATTAATCTTAGTTTCATCCGTCCAAAGAATGTTTTACAGAACTGGTCTGGCTTTTTTAGAAGTTTTTTGTCCAAGTCTAATCTGGCTTTTCTATTCTTCAGGCTTATGAATGGTTTGCACCTTGTGATGAACCCTCTGTATTTGCTCTTGCAAAGTCTTCTCTTGATTGTAGACTTTGACAATGATACGCCCACCTCCTGGAGAGTGTTCTTCACTTGTCTGGATGCTGTAAATGGGTTATTCTTTACCATAGAGAGGATCCTGCGATCATCCACCACTGTTGTCTTTCGTGGACGTCCAGGCCTTTTTATGTTGCTGAGCTCACCAATGCATTCTTCTTTCCTCGGAATGTACCAAACTGTTGATTTGGCCATTCCTAATGTTGCTGCTATCTCTCTAATGGATTTGTTTTGTTTTTGAAGCCTTACAATGGCCTGTTTCACTTGCATAGACAGCTCCTTCGAGCGCATGATGTAGGTTCACTGCAATAGATTTCAAATGCAAATACCACACTTAGAATCAACTCCAGACCTTTTACCTGCCTACTTGATGAAGAAATAACAAGGGAGTGGCCCACACTTGGCCATAAAACCGCTTTTGATTCAATTTTCCAATTACTTTTGGTCCTTTGAAAAAGGATGGCTACTCTTAAGAGCTGTAATTCCTAAATCCTTCCTCCGATTTGGATGTACATACCCTCAAATTAAAACTGAGAGTGTGCACTTTCAGCCCATATCCATTATATAACTATAGCTTGAATATGTTTTGGTAAATACCTAAAAAATAAAAAAATAAAATTGTGCCTGTGTCCAAATATACATGTAGCGGGGTTCTCCATTTAAGGGGAGTGTCTGAGTGGTAATTAGGCTCAGCCATATTGATTGTTAGGATTAATGGACCATTTCTGTTGATGGGAGATAGTGTTGGTGCACAGTTCCCTGTGGCCTACAGGTGGCGCTGTCGCCATGGGCCAGGGTTGAACTACCAATGCAGGGCTGCGCCTTTTGTGTCCCCTCTTGGCAGTAGTACGGCAGGGCGGGGAACCTGCTGTGCCTGTCGGGAGAGGGTATAAAAGGGGCGGACATCTTCTGTTCGAGGTCCACGCCCAGGCACCTTCAGCCTGGGTGTGTGTGGTTCGTCCGCGCCCAGGCACCTTCGGCCGGGGCGTGAGGAGGGTCGTCTCTGGGTGCCTTAGGCCCGGAGGTGGAGTTCCTGTTCCATCCCAGACACCTTCAGTCTGGGGTGAGGTACTATTTGAAGGCCCGGGGCCCAGCAACCTTCGACTGGGGTCCACTAGGGATTGAGGACTCCCAGGGTGCCGCCTTGCGAGGGGACCCGTATCTGGGATGAGGAGGCCAGGGAGGTAACCCTTTCCGAAGACCCAGCGCAGAGTCGTGGTGACGGTGAGGGCCTCTAGTATCTCTCCGGAGGGATGTTTTCTCTTTGACATGGGCCAAATACTTTAAGAAGGAAGTTTACCAGGTCAGTGGCAGTGACCCTACTCTTCAGGTCAGTGGCAGTGACCCTACTCGTTCAAGTCAGTGGCAGTGACTTCATAGGGCAAGGCCCTATTCACCAGGTCAGTGGCAGTGACTCTACGTTCCAAGTCAGTGGCAGTGACTTTATTCACCCGGTCTGTGGCAGAGATCAACCTCACGGTCTGTGGCAGAGATCGTGCGCCAAAGCTGTTTGAGAAACCTAAACAGTCTAAAGAGTTAAGCTACGTTTGTGCCTGGACCTCCTCCACACCTAAGCTGTCCTGTATCTTTGCTCCAACCTGTCTGCTCTTAAAGAGGCTGTTTATTATCCTGTGTGAAATAAATGTTGAGTTGGACTTTCAGCTAGTGTGGACATTCACATTCCTGGGGAAAACGAGGACTTGCATTTATCTAAAGTAGAGGTGAGATCATTCTTGGGAGGACTTTGACTCTGGCCGCAGACAAGGCCCAAAACTAACACCGCTCAACCTCTTTACTCAGAAGGGTACGGGCTTGTGGTGCGGTGTGCCTCTCTCTGCCTGCGAGGAGCCTAATTAAATGCAGGTTGGGGAGAGGGGGGTGCGCTACATACAGTATATGGACCTAACCAGGGCTTTTTTTCAGCGGGAACGCGGGGGAACGCAGTTCCGGTACCTCCTGGACTGACTGTATGTAATGTCAAGGGGTGCTGGGGTGTGCTGCAGGGTATTGATGCTCACTGCTGGCGGATCTATTCTAGCTGGAGGGGATCTGTTTTTGCAGGGGGGTCTATTATTGCTGAGGAGGTCTAGTGTTGCTGGTGGGGGACCTATTGTTGCTGGGGGGTCAGTTGTTGCTGAAGGAGATATACTGTTGGGGGAGGGGTCTATTGTTGATGGCTGCCAGAGAGTCTATTAATGCTGGCTGTGCGGAGATCTGTTGATGTTGCCGGGAGTCTATTGTTTCTGGGGGGGAAATTTTGTTGTTGGTGGTACATTGTTAGGGGGATCTATTGTTGCTGGCTGAAGGGGAAACCAAATTCCATACAAATTACTTAGCACAACAAAATGATACTTGGTTCTGTATTGTCTAAAAGGGGCAGTACTGGGAGGTGGCTTAGGGGATGGAACCAAGGGACGTTGCTCGGAGGTGGGTAGGGGCGGAGAAAACAAGTGGCTCGGAAAAGGGGAGTTCCTGCACCTATTGTCTGAGAAAAAAGCCCTGGACCTAACTGTATGTCCCTTATGCTGATTTTTTTTTGGGGGGGCTTTTTTATTGCTTATAATGTAATCAAAAGGTCCATTCATCACACGATGAATGATTAGCGTCTTTTTTAACTCATTTACTGTTGGATTGGTGCTCTTTTCGCTGTTTTGTTATCTGAAAGCTGAATTCTAGGCAGTTATGCAGTCACAATTTAATGCAGCTTTGTATTCATAAATGAATCATCAATACATTTTTAAATGCAGGCAGTGTTAGTACCTGAATATAACTCATCCTCTTTGAGTTTGTGTACTATTTATATTTTTAAAAAAAAGAAAGCCTTAACCATGGACTGCAAAAAACAAGCTCTTTTATTTTTGCAGTGGAAAAGATCAGTTTAAGCCTTGGTTCACACTGACAGCGGGAATAAAATTGTGTGAGTTCAGCTGAACTCCCGCGATTTCATTCCCGCATGTCAGTCCCGACTTCGGGGGCGATTTCAGAGACATCTGTGCAGGTTGCTGCACAGATGTCAATGGAAATCGCACGCCGAAGTCACCAAAAGTAGTACAGAAACTAATCGGTTCCATTGCCGGCAACTTCCACCGATATGGCATGCGATTTGACATTTCAAATCGCATGCCAAATCGCTCCAATGTGAACCAGGACTAAAACTCATCTCAACATAAAGGTGACATTTCAAGCTACAACCAACTTCTTATCAAGGCCAGAGAGTCCATATATAAAGTCCTTGATGTGGAAGCAGACAAGCTGGTGACTATTGCACTTTGGGCTGATTAGTGTTCTGGCTACATGTGCAGTGCATGTACAGCAGAGCTCAGACAAAGGGTAGTAGCTGTGGGGGAACTCATAGGGTTTCCTGGTGTCTGCATAGGCTAAGACGGGGCAGTGGTCAGGGTTTTCTTCAACCTGGCAAAGGCTTCTTCGCATTCGGTAGTCCACTGATCCTCTATAGACTCCCCAGGTTTTCTGGGCCCCATGGATGATTTCACGGAGTTGCCTATTTCTGAGTCATCGTCTTCCCCCTCAGTCTTCAAAAGTTCATTCAAAGGCCTAGCAATTTTGGCAAATCCTTCCACAAACGTTCTGTAATAGGAGCAGAACCCCAAAAACGCCCGAAGTTCAGTCACATTTGTGGGCCTGGGCCAAGAGGTAGAGGCCTCCAACTTTCCTGGATCTGTGGATACTCCTTCCGCGGACACCATGTGGCCCAGGTAATGAACTGAAGACTGGTAGAATTGACACTTTTCTAGGGAAAGCTTGATGCTTTCATCATGGAGCCTCTTCAGGACCTTCCCTAATCGTTCTTCATGTTCCTCCAGGGTTCTCCCGAACACAATAATGTCATCCAGATATACCAGTACTTCAATTAGATTCATGTCCTCTACTGTCTTCTCCATGAGTCGTTGAAAGATGGCTGGAGCTCCGGACAAACCCTGAGGCATGCGATTAAATTCAAAGAAACCCACAGGGGTAATGAAGGCTGTTTTCTCCTGATCTTCAGGGTGCATTGGGATTTGGTAGTGTCCATCACACTGAACCACTTGGCCCCAGACAAACTCTGCAAGGCATCCTCTATTCGGGGGGTGGTGTACTGATCAGGTATTGTCCTCTTATTGAGTGTTCGATAGTCAATACACAGCCTCAGTGACCCATTTTTCTTCCTGACCACCACTATTGGAGAAGCATATGGGCTCCTGGACTCTCGGATAACGCCGGTTCTTTTGAGTTCTGCTAGTTGCTTGTGCAGATCCTCCAAGTCGGCCAAGGGGACCCATCGGACTCTTTCCCTGAACGGCTTGTCCTCCTGGAGTCGAATCTTGTGGGTGGCACTCTTTGCACACCCCACATCAAACTCATTCTTGGAAAAGATCTTCTGCCATCTAGCCAACTGAGTTTTGGCCCTCTCCTTCCAAGCCGGTGGGAGGGTCGTGTCTTCGAAACAGAGCTTCTCCACTGTATTTTCACCCCTTTCTTCCTTCTCCAAGTCCGATAGGGCAACCGGGGTGGCAGGGTTCACTTGGCCCAACAACATTCTGGCCGGAATCTTCACAGGGGTGGCGGCGGTATTCCTAATGCTCACCGATACCCTGCCATTTCTCTTCTTCAGCACCCTCAACGGAACCACTTCAGGGATTACTTCCAGCCCTTGATGAGTATCCATAGGATCCGGCTCTAGAACAACAAAGGGGCCAGGTTGCTCCCAGGTGAGTTTAACAGTGGCCCTCAGACAAGTCACCTCTCCTGGCTGTAGTACCTTCTCTATTTTATCTAGCTTCCAGATCTTTCCCACTCCTTCTTTTGGGGCGTTCTGTTCCAGCACCAAGCGCTGATAGGCCTGTTGTAACATAGGATGAACTCTGGGAGTTGGGGTATCCGATTCCTGGACCACAGGTGTCAGTAATCTCCTGACCAGGTCAGTGTTGGTCCCTATTATGAGGGAACTCTTGTTGGCTCCGGGTGGGCGAGGACAGACAACAGCCAGGGAGTCGAAGATCTCTGCTTCCCCGCTACTGAGGGGTCGAAGGCCAATTTAATTGGAAGGTATCCATCGTACGGGAAGCTCTGGGTCCCGATGCCCCATATCTCCAAGTCTTCAAGCTTCTGTAAGGGAAAATGTCTCAAATGCTTCTGATAAAAATCCCGGTACAGAAGGGTTACTTGAGCTCCTGTGTCAAGAAGGGCCTTAGTGTAGATTCCTTCTACTTGAATGGGGACTACTGGGGAAGGCCCCACTACTTTAACAGGAAATTTCCTTAGGGAAGTCTTCTTACTGGACTCTATAGTTTGGGCTCTCTCTTTCTTTTTCTTTTGCAGCCTCTTTCTGGATCTTAACCTTTGTTGGGCCTGGTATTCACTGATCTCTTTGTCATGGATATGCATTAATGTCTGTCTGCCATCTTACCTTTCCTCCTCATGTGTTCATCTTAGAGGCCAGAACCCTTTCACCTGGCTTCCTTTATAATCTCCTCCCAGCCTGACTCCACCCCAGGCCCTATCACAGAACACTATATTAACCTGTGCACTGCAAGCCTGCTTTGCTGATCAACGTGTTTGTTAAGCATTGTGTGTTTGGGTTCCTGCCTGCTGTGTGCTACGTCTGTCTCTCTGTTACGTTATTGGCTTGTCCCCGACGATCCCTGTCTGCTTGTGACCCTTGATCTTCGGCTTGTCCTTCGTTATCCTTGTCTGCTTGTGACCCTTGACCTTCGGCTTGTTATTCGTTATTCTTGTATCTTGTGCTGCTGCTTCCCCTCTTTTCCCCTTACCTTACGGGGCGTGAGCTAGGAGACTCTAGGGGCCGCGACCTGGACCCAGCCTGCAGCGTAACATCCTCACCACTAGAGGCTCTGGAGAAGACCTGCTGGGTCTTAGACTCCGCGCCCTGGGGAATCTTGGCTCTAGCTTCCTGTAGGATCCCGGTTGTGCTCCTCTGGTCCCGCTTTCCACAACCACCCAGTTTCCTATCCGCAGCAGTCAGCCATAGGGTTCACTATCTTGTGGTGCACTCCTGTCCCCCTACGGTGTGCACCTGTCATCTGGCCACAGGTGACCTGACAGTTTGATCAGCCATGGACCCGGCTGATATGCCGCTCCCCGCGGATGATCCATTGCGGGGCATAGTCCGCAGACTTGAAACCCAGGAATCGAATCAGACTCAGGTGATGCGATTCCTCCAGGATCTGGCTTCTCGATTCGAGCAGCTTCAGGCCTCCTTGGGAACCCCGAATCCGCAACCTCAAGTACAACCAGCGGCTGGACCTATCGGACCAGTCGCAGCCACACACTCGCTAAAACTGCCAGCTCCGTTCCGTTTCTCTGGGGACTCCAAGGCCTGCAGGGGGTTTCTCAGCCAATGCACGATTCATTTTGAGCTTCAGCCTCAAAACTTCCTGTCTGACCGGGCTAAGGTAGCCTATATCATTTCCCTCCTCTCCGGTGAAGCTTTAGCCTGGGCTGCCCCCCTGTGGGAGAGGAATGATTCGGTGGTTTCCAGCCTGTCCGACTTCTTGAAGCTCTTTCGTAATATCTTCGAAGAGCCGGCTCGGGCTTCTTCAGCGGCTAGTGCTGTCTTACGTCTTCGCCAAGAATCTAGTTCAGTGGGACAATATGCTCTTCAGTTCCGTATCCACACAGCTGAATTGAGCTGGAATAATGAGGCCCTGGTCGCTACCTTTTTACATGGCCTTTCTGACCGAGTGAAAGACGAATTAGCGGGAAGAGCCATTCCCGTCGGTCTGGACGATGTAATTTCGTTATGCAATCAGATCGACATTCGTTTTCAAGAGAGGTCCCTAGAAAAAAGACGCCAGCACTCTCTGGGTTCTAGCCAGTCTGAGCTCCCCTCCCTTCGTCCCGTGGAGCATCTTCTGCCTGCTGAGGAACCTATGCAGCTGGGCCGGACCAGACTAACCCCC
Organism: Rana muscosa; assembly: GCA_029206835.1. Lineage (NCBI taxonomy): Eukaryota > Metazoa > Chordata > Amphibia > Anura > Ranidae > Rana > Rana muscosa. The sequence goes on from CM055123.1 coordinate 197,311,238, forward strand.
GAAGAACGTGCTAGGTGCAGAACTCTGGGCTTGTGCCTCTATTGTGGGGGCAAGGGTCATTTTCGTGACTCCTGCTCGCTTCGTCCGGGAAACGCTCGGGTCTAATACATTTGGAAGGTGGAGTATTGGACCCAGAAACATCACCTTCTCGCCTTCTCTTGCCGGTGTTCCTTCATGTAGGCACTTCTCCTCAGTCAACCCTTGCATATCTGGATTCCGGGGCTGCCAACAATTTTATGGATTGGAGAACTGCTTCTTCTATGAAGCTTACCCTTTCACCTCTCACTACCCCATTGGTAGTCTCGGCAATTGATGGCACTGTTCTCCCAGGGGGCCCTATTCACTTCCAGACGCTACCCATTAGGATGTCGGTAGGGATTCTCCACCAGGAGTGGATATCCTTTCTCATTCTACCCAAGGCCTCTACCCCCGTTGTATTGGGCCTCCCTTGGCTACAGCTCCACTCTCCACATGTGGACTGGGTCTCTGGGCAGATCCTGGCCTGGGGTTCCTCATGTTTCTCGTCGTGTCTTCTCAAGGTGACCCCCAAGGAGAGTCTTCCGGTTGCTGCCACTTCTGTTTCTTCTGATCTTCCCGCTGCATACAGCGATTACCGGGATGTGTTCTGTAAGAAATCAGCTGAGGTGCTTCCTCCCCACAGGTCTTTTGACTGTGCTATTGATCTTGTCCCCGGAGCAACTCTACCCAGGGGTCGTACCTACCCTCTGTCCATCCCAGAGACCCAGGCCATGTCTGAGTATGTCGCAGAGAATCTGGAGAGAGGTTTCATCCGGAAATCCTCATCGCCTGCAGGGGCAGGGTTCTTTTTTGTTGCCAAAAAGGATGGTACCTTAAGACCCTGCATCAATTATCGAGGTTTAAATGCGGTTACTATTAAAAATCGATACCCCTTACCCTTAATATCTGAGCTATTCGATAGGTTGAAGAGTGCATCCATTTTCACCAAGTTGGATCTCAGAGGCGCGTACAATCTCATTCGAATACGGGAGGGTGACGAATGGAAGACTGCATTCAACACTAGAGATGGGCATTACGAATACCTGGTGATGCCTTTTGATCTGTGTAATGCTCTAGCCGTGTTTCAAAACGTTGTCAATTAAATCTTCAGAGATCTGCTGTACCAGTTTGTTGTCATCTATCTGGATGACATTCTGATCTTTTCTGAAAATCTGCTCGTCCACAGAAACCATGTCCGCACTGTACTTCAGCGTCTTAGAGAGAACAATCTCTATGCCAAGCTGGAGAAGTGTTCCTTTGAATGTTCTGAGGTCCTGTTTCTGGGGTGCTTTGTCTCATGTTCGGGTCTTCGTATGGATCCTGGGAAGGTCTTGGCTATTACCAACTGGCCTCTTCCTGCTAGCCTCAAGACCACACAGCGCTTTCTTGGCTTCACAAATTATTATAGGCAGTTCATAAGGAATTACTCTTCCATTGCCGCGCCTATTATCGCTTTAACCAAGAAGGGTGTGAATGCCAAAGACTGGCCTCCCGAAGCTGTCTCTGCATTTCACAACCTGAAACAGGCCTTTGTTTCTGGCCCCCTCTTGAGGAGACCAAATCCTGGGAATGCATTTTTTATTGAAGTGGACACTTCCTCAATGGGGGTGGGAGCTGTGCTTCTTCAAATCTTTGAGAAGAGACGTCAACCATGTGCGTTCTTCTCCAAAAAAAATTCTCAGGCAGAGAGAAATTATGCCATCGGTGATCGGGAACTTCTCGCAATTAAATTGGCGTTAGAGGAGTGGCGTCATCTCTTGGAGGGTTCCCCTTACTCCATAACGATCTTTACTGATCACAAAAATTTACAGTATCTACAGAATGCTAAACGTCTGAATCCTAGACAGGCCAGGTGGAGTCTCTTCTTTGCCCGTTTTAATTTCACGATTACCTACAAACCTGGTTCCTGCAACGGTCGGGCTGATGCGCTCTCTAGGTCATTTGACACTTTGGAGGAGGAGTCCGCCCCTGAACCTGAGCCGATCATTCCAACCTCGTGCATTGTTGCCCACTCTACCACCCTGAAGTCAAAAATTCCGCCTGGTAAGACCTTTGTCCCCACTGAGCTAAGAGCTAAGATCCTTCGTTGGGGACATGATTCCAAGGTGGCAGGTCATTCTGGATTCCTCCGATCTTTTCTACTCATCAGTCGTCACTACTGGTGGCCTAATCTCCGCTCAGATGTCCAAGACTACGTCAAACTTGTCATGTCTGTGCTCAGTCCAAATCCTCCACACAAGCTCCTGCTGGTCTCCTCATGCCCTTGCCCATTCCTAAGGAGCCCTGGGCTCATATTGCCATGGATTTTATCACCGACCTCCCACTGTCTGAGAATAATACAGTCATTTGGGTGGTAATCAATCGGTTCTCCAAGATGGCTCATTTTGTTCCTCTTCCTGGTCTTCCTTCTGCACCTGCCTTGGTTCCCATTTTCATTCGAGAAATTCTCCGCCTTCATGGGGTTCCTTCTCATATTGTTTCCGACAGGGGAGTCCAATTCACGTCTCGTTTTTGGAGAGCCTTTTGCAAATCCCTCAATATTGTCTTGGATTTTTCCTCTTCTTACCATCCCCAATCCAATGGACAGACTGAGAGGGTTAATCAGGAGTTAGAGGTCTTTCTTCGCACCTTTGTGTCTTCTCACCATGACGATTGGTCCTCTCTACTCCCGTGGGCAGAATTCTCCCATAACAATCATGTGAATACCAGTTCGCAGAAGATACCCTTTTTCACAGTTTATGGAAAACACCCTCAACTTCCTCTTCCCATGATCTGTTCTCCAGATATTCCAGCTTTGGCTTCGGTTCAGGAGTCTCTCAATTCCGTTTGGGGTGACGTTCATGATTCCCTCCGGGCAGCTGCTGAAAAATTCAAAGGCTTTGCCGACCGCCGCAGGCGTAAACCGCCTTCTCTTCAGCCAGGGGACAAAGTCTGGCTCTCTATCAGGAACATCAAGCTCCGAGTTCCTTCTCTGAAGTTTTCTCCACGATTCATTGGTCCATACACTGTAACTGCTAAACTGAATCCGGTTTGTTTCAAACTCCAGATTCCTAAGAGCCTTAAAATCACTAACTCCTTCCATGTTGCTCTTCTAAAGCCTTTAGTCCTCAATAAATTCTCTCGTCCTCTTCCTACCGTGGCGCCTGTCTCTGAGGATAATCAGGAGTACGAGATCAGTCAAATTCTGGACTCCCGACTCTGTAAAGGCGTTCTTCAGTACCTCGTTCATTGGAAAGGGTTTGGTCCTGAGGAGAGGTCTTGGATCACTGCATCTGAGGTCTTTGCACCTCGTCTGTTAAAGGAGTTTCATCTGATGTTTCCCTCTAAACCTGGGCCCAGGCGGGGAAGGGGGAGGCCTCATAAGAGGGAGGGTACTGTCATGGATATGCATTAATGTCTGTCTGCCATCTTACCTTTCCTCCTCATGTGTTCAGCTTAGAGGCCAGAACCCTTTCACCTGGCTTCCTTTATAATCTCCTCCCAGTCTGACTCCACCCCAGGCCCTATCACAGAACACTATATTAACCTGTGCACTGCAAGCCTGCTTTGCTGATCAACGTGTTTGTTAAGCATTGTGTGTTTGGGTTCCTGCCTGCCGTGTGCTACGTCTGTCTCTCTGTTACGTTATTGGCTTGTCCCCGACTATCCCTGTCTGCTTGTGACCCTTGACCTTCGGCTTGTCCTTCGTTATCCTTGTCTACTTGTGACCCTTGACCTTCGGCTTGTTATTCGTTATTCTTGTATCTTGTGCTGCTGCTTCCCATCTTTTCCCCTTACCTTACGGGGCGTGAGCTAGGAGACTCTAGGGGCCGCGACCTGGACCCAGCCTGCAGCGTAACATCCTCACCACTAGAGGCTCTGGAGAAGACCTGCTGGGTCTTAGACTCCGCGCCCTGGGGAATCTTGGCTCTAGCTTCCTGTAGGATCCCGTTTGTGCTCCTCTGGTCCCGCTTTCCACAACCACCCAGTTTCCTATCCGCAGCAGTCAGCCATAGGGTTCACTATCTTGTGGTGCACTCCTGTCCCCCTACGGTGTGCACCTGTCATCTGGCCACAGGTGACCTGACACTCTTGCTGTTGAGCATTGTTTTTGGACCTAGAGTAGGAAGTATCAGATTGTTCAAAGGCAGCACCAGAGATGTTGGCTGGGGAATTATTCTTCCTCTGCGGCCTCCCTTGGCCCCTAAATTTTTTGGAGTTGACTGGAACTGATGGGCACCCGGTTGAGTCCTTCACCGGGGCCCTCTGAAGATTTCCGCCGGCTTGCTGTATGGGGCTGCAGTTTTCTTCGGGCTGGGGCACACCTGCCTATAGTGCCCAATCCCTCCGCAGTTGAAACAAGCTTCTTCTTTCATTTGTTGGTAGAAAGGAGTTGAAGTACTCCGAACCACTTCTTTCTTGGCTTCTGAATTTTTTTCCATTAGGGAAGTCAGCATTTCCAGCACTTAAGTCATCTGCGACTTTAAGACAGCCACTTCAGAGTCTGGTTCTGTGGCCATGGCGACTCTAACAGCAGAGGGAAGAGAGGTGTGTTGACTGATTGCCTGCTGGTCATTCAGCAAAGCCTCTTCATCTCTCACCACCCGAACAAGGTCTGGGTAACTTAAGGACATGACTCCTCCCGAGGTTTTCAAATGGAGCCAAACTGGGTCAGAGCACAGAGTCCCTCTTAGAATCTGTTGCATCCTGGCTCGGTCTATGGCCTGTGGTGTCATACCTTTCTTCAAAACTATCTGGCAGAGCATTTTATTCAATCTTCGGACATACTCAGACAGACGTTCCCCTGGTTGTTGGAGAGTGTGCTCAAACTGATAAATTAGGTCAGTAACTTTTTCCAGCTGACCAAACTCCTCCTGCAGCATGGCTAAATATTTACCACTGGACCCAGTTAAAGGATCCATGCTGGCACTTTGTGTGGGGGGCTTGATTGCAGAGTACAGGATCCCGGACGAGCCCCCCATGTGTAGCACTACCCCGATTAAGAGAGCTGCTGGTATTGTTTTGGGCCTGTACTGTACTGCTGTCAACCCCCAGAAACTGTCTCTAACCCTCCACTGGCACAGCTGTCCGCAAATGGAATTGTGGAACCCAATAGCAATAGGAACCGCAATAGAGCATACAGTCAGAGTTTAAAATTGGTTTACCTGTGTTGGCCGTCTCCCTGTAACAGTTAACACTCCACACACATGTTTGCTTAACCATAAAAGTATTTTACTGTATAAGAAAAGTCAGATTAAACCAATTTGCGTTTACTAATGCAGAGCCCTGCAAAAAACAAAGTTGTAAACATATAAAGGTACTAGGATATAATAAAATCTTATACACACTAAATGTCTTTGAAATAACTATGCTCGCGAGCTTTCCCCCTTGTGGGCAATATGGCGCCCAAACAGTGTCACCATGAGTTTCAGTCAGGCCTGACTACTTTCAAACACTGTCACTCCAATAAAAGGGATCTTCGCTAGCAAACATTGGTGCACTTAATATTTGTAATCCAAGGGATATCAAATAAAGTTAGCTGAACTCCGGCTATGCTTTAGGGCGTGAAGTCACAGGGGATAAAAAGCCCAACTTTAACTACGCAGTTACTGCGCAACACGCTGTCCCTTGGTGTGTAGTGCACTGCTCTGATGGCGGTGGGCCCTAAACAAAGGATCACGGGCCTAATAACAGTTAAGAGTCCTGGGAAAGTGCCCTCTCACCCGACCAGGCCCAGTCCGTTCGGCTGGTTCTGTTACTGGTGCTCCGGCACACGATCTCTCCACCACCCGTAGTCTCCGGTCCCTCAGACAACCGTATGGAAGTCGATAGATGGGTCGACTCTTGGATGCTCCGAGATGTCCGCAGGCTCTCCAGATGAGATCCCTCTCCTTCAGACGAGCAGGCTTTCCGGATTTGGTAGGCTCAGGCTCTCCGGCATAGACAAGCACAACAGGCCCAACACAGGCTCCGACTTGCTGGGCGGGCGATGTCCAAAGAGAGCGCGTGTCGCTCCTCCTCCACTTAAATAACCATTCCCCAGCAGACCTTGCGCCAGGCAATGCACTGTGGGCGTACAGCTGCACTGTGGGTACAGTAGTCTTATATAGTATCCACGGCATTGGAGTCCATCTCTCCCTGTACCACAAGTCCCACCATGAACCTTTCCTTCCAAGTCAAACAGTAATCAATACATTGTCAAATAGATTTCCGCAGGGATCTGGGTTCACTTGCATATAAAGTAGTCCTTATAGCATACCAATAAGTGACACCCCGCTACACAAGTATATGGTGCAAACAAGAGTGCTGCACCTTTTTACACTGTGCAGTCACAGGCTGGGGAGAGGCAAGCGTAGAGCTGTGCTTTGTGGCAGAGCTGTGTATATTTCAGGACTGGATGGACAGAATTGCAAAGTTCTCGACAGGTAAAACAGACTTTTTTTGCATTTCATCTGCGTATTTAGCTATTTGCCTGGTGTTACACTCTAAATGTTTGGATACCCTATGACACAAACAGTATGTCCATTTATCCATGTAGTATATTTACGTCTAGTGCATATGTAGCCTTCAGTTTTACAGCTATGCAGCTTATAATCTTTCACAATTGTTTACTTGCGAGTAACTTCCCTGTTTCTGTATTGGGCAATCTATTTCTTTCTTGGCATTGGTCTGCATTCTGCACTTTCCAAGTTTTTGATAGGTGGAGCCACTTAACATATGTAGTCTTTGTATTGAATTGAGGATAAAGATTCTCTGCACACTCCCTTATTCACTTCACCACGTCTTTATAGATTTGTATTTTCTAATAAGTTCACTCCTTGGCCCATGGGTATGTACCCCACCCTTTGATATGTAATACGCTGGCTTATTCTTCTGATTTATAAACATGTGATCTAAGTAAATAAAATATTCAAAGTACCTTTCCTTCCTCGTGGTTTCTTATATCCTCTTCCACACTGTAGCCTTTGTCACCTAATAACGTATTCAGACACGGAGCCACATTTTTGCATGAGCTGAATGGCACAAATGCTATCATTCAACAATCTGACATCATAAAGGCAGTTTCTGCAAATAAGCACTTGCCATTGGACCATGAATTAGCTGGGCTGGAAAATTTCTAAATTGTATTTCCACTTTTGCAGCCAAATTGGGATAACACCTACTTTATATTTCTTACATGTTCTCATTCACATAGCCCAATGTTAAAAAATATATATTTAATATGTGCTGTTTAGCTTTTTCCCTGCTTTTACATTTTACTTCTGAACTCAATTTTCCTGTGGAATTGAAGGGAGGTGGGGAGTTAATGTGTACTGGAATTAACCCTGCCTGTACTGTGCTGGTAGATCTCTACTATCAGCTGCAAACCAGATAGAAAGTCTATCACTTTATCTTTTAAAAAAGGGTTAACGTTTTAGATGGGTTTCTCCATTGAATGATAGCTCAATGTGTCCCCAGTCAGTGTGGGGACAGATACACTATATGACTGTTCGGAAATGCTTGAATTCAGACATGAGAACTTCTCTTCAGAAACAGCTAAAAAGGTAATATTTTTTTTTTTCATCTTAGGCAGGGCTTTTTTTCAGCACGAACGTGGGGGAAGACACGGCACCTCCAGCACTAGATGTATATAATGCCAAGGAGTGCTGGGGGATCTATTGTTGCTCAGAAGTCTATTGCTGTCGGTAAGGGGAATATCTTGTTACTCAGGGGGTTTCTATGTTGCTTTGGGGGGGGGGGTCTGTTGTTGATGAGAGAGATTTTATTATAGATACATCTATTTCGTATTTTCTCCCGATGAGTGGGACCAGCCACGAAACACGTAGAGCTCCAGACATATGCTACACCATTGCATTCATGTGTTTGAGATTCTTCAGTGCAAATAAAAGATAATAAATGCGCAACCGTGTAAGTGGCAACCAACGTGCCAAAGGTGATATATATGAGCAAACTAGTGATGAGCCGAACACCCCCGGGTTCGGTTCGCACCAGAACCCGCGAACGGACCGAAAGTTCGTACGAACATTAGAACCCTATTAAATACAATGGATGCGAACGTTCGAATTCTAAAGTGCTAATTATAACGACTATTATGCATGTTATTGTCCTAAAAAGGGTTTGGGAACCCGGGTTCTGCACCAGGGGACATGTATCAATGCAAAAAAGACGTTTTAAAAACGGTCGTTTTTCGGGAGCAGTCATTTTAATGATGCATAAAGTGAAAAAAAAAAAGTCAAATATTCCTTTAAATATCGTACCTGGGGGGTGTCTAAAGTATGCCTGTGAAGTGCCACGTGTTTCCCGTGTTTAGAACTGTCCCTGCACAAAATGACACTTCTAAAGGAAAAAAAAGCCATTTAAAACTGCTTGCGGCTTTAATGTAATGTCTGGTACCGGTAATATGGATGAAAATCTTTAAGAAAAATGGCATAGCTACCCCATGACCCCCCCCCTACCCCAGCCCATTACCAGCCCCTTTGGGTCTTGTATGGATATTAAGGGGAACCCCGCACATAAAATAAAAAAGGCCCTATATACTCTGAACAGCCGTATACAGGCGGTGCATACAAGACAGGGACTGTAGGTTTGTTCTTATGTAGAATCTGTTTGTAATTTTGAACAGGTACATTGTTTAAGTGTAGCTCCAGCCCAAAAATCTATTTTTAAACTTTTTGGAAAACATAGGTAAGGGTTATCACCCCTGTAACATTTGTTTTGCTGTCTGTGCCCCTGTTCAGAACATTTCACCTCACTTTCCGTCCCAATGACAACTGTTTTTGAAATGTGGTGTTTTTCTTGAAACAAGGATTGGTGATAAAGCATCAGTACAGAGGAGACACCTTTCTCCCATATTAATTCTTACAGGAGAGAATTTTCCTTCCTAGGGGTAGATTTCCTCTCACTTCCTGTTGTCTTCTTGCGTTTGCAAGTAGGAGTCGTTTGTAAGTTGGATGTTTGAAAGTAGGGACCTGCCGTATATACGCTGCAGAAATAGGCCCCTTAGTTGTTGGTGTTGGCACAACACTGTAAGCACTCACAGTTACTCTTGGTTGGTGCTGGAACGCCCTGCTGTCAACTATTATATCAGGAATTGTAATTACATATAATTGTTGAACAGTGGTAGTAAAAATTGGGCCTTTGATGGTGGTGCTGGTGCCACAACACTGTAAGCCCTGACAGTTACTCTTGGTGGGTGCAGCAATGGGCCCTGCTGTGAATTATTAGATCAAGAATTGTAATTGCATGCCCCTGTTGAACAGGGGCTGAAAAATTGGGCCTTTCGTGGTGGTGGTGGTGGTGGTGGTGTTGCCACAACACTGTAAGCCCTCAGAGTTACTCTTGGTGGGTGCAGGAATGGGCCCTGCTGTGAATTATTAGATCAAGAATTGTAATTACATGCCCCTTTTGAACAGGGGCTGAAAAATTGGGCCTTTCGTGGTGGTGGTGGTGGTGGCATTGCCACAACACTGTAAGCCCTCAGAGTTACTCTTGGTGGGTGCAGCAATGAGCCCTGCTGTGAATTATTAGATCAAGAATTGTAATTACATGCCCCTGTTGAACAGGGGCTGAAAAATTGGGCCTTAGGCACTGGTGGCACAACACTGCAACCCCTCACAGATACTGTACTTGGAGCACAGCAATGAGCCCTGTTGCAAAGTATTGCTTCAAAAATTGTAATTACACGCCCCTGTTAAACAGGGGCTGAAAAATTGGGCGTTAGGCACTGGTGGCGGCACCCATAAACAAAAATGATCTTCCAAGCTATCATCATCAATCGTATCATTGAGGACTCGGAGGAGGAGGATAGCCAGTCAACATAACAGCACAGGCACTCAGCATCAGCATCAGTCTTGAAGGGATGTGACATGTTAAAATCAATTAGTCTGTTATATCAGCATCAGGTGTGTGGTAGCTGGTGGTGATCCAAGACTGGTTCATCTTGATGAAAGTCAGTCGATCAACCGAGTCGGTGGACAGGCGCACCCTGTGATCCGTGACAAATCCTCCAGCAGCACTGAATGTGCGTTCCGAAAGAACGCTGGATGCAGGACAGGCCAGTAGCTCAATTGCATACTGTGCAAGCTCTGGCCAGTGATCCATCCTCAAGACCCAGTAAGCCAGAGGATTTTCGGTGGGGAAGGTGTCCAAGTCTGACCTTGCCCCTAGATATTCCTGCACCATGTTTATCAGACGCTGGCGATGGTTGCTGGAACCGATCATAATTTGGGGCTGCGGACTAAAGAATTGTCTGAACGCATCGGTCAGACGGCCACCTTCCCCACCGCTCCTTCTTTGACTGGCCGAAGCCTCAGCAACTCGTTGTCCAGGACCAGGAGTTTGTAACCTCCCAGTCTCTCGGAACGCGTTGCACAGACCTTTCTGCAAGGCCTCCCGGAGTTGTCTCATCCTCTGCTCCCTCTGCGACGGTAACATAAGGTCCGCAACCTTACCCTTGTACCGTGGATCAAGGAGAGTGGCCAGCCAGTAATGGTCCCTCTCCTTGATCCGAAGAATACGAGGATCCTTCCGCAGACTTTGCAGGATCAGGGAGGCCATGCAGCGTAGGTTAGCTGAGGCATTCGGTCCGGAGTCCTCTGGGTCACTAAGGACGACATGATCCGCAGCCACCTCCTCCCAGCCACGTACAAGTCCACTGGTTTCTTGGGACTGTAAATCATCCCTAAAAGACTGCTGCTGATGATGCTGAGTGCCAGCCTCCACCTCCATGCTGACACAATCCTCCTCCTCCTCCTCCTCCTCCTCCTCCTGTGCGATGGGTGGGACAGAAGGAACACTGTCTGGGTAAAGGGGGCCTTGAGAGGCAAGGAAGTCCTCCTCTTCCTGCCTCTGTTCTGCCTCAAGTGCCCTGTCCATTATTCCACGCAGCGTGTGCTCCAACAGGTGGACAAGAGGTACAGTGTCACTGATGCATGCACTGTCACTGCTCACCATCCTCGTGGCCTCCTCAAATGGTGCCAGGACAGTGCATGCATCCCTGATCATGCCCCACTGGCGTGGAGAAAAAAAACCAAGCTCCCCTGACCCTGTCCTGGTGCCGTAGTCGCACAGGTACTCATTGATGGCCCTCTGCTGCGTGTGCAGCCGCTGCAGCATGGCCAACGTTGAGTTCCACCTGGTGGGCATGTCACATATAAGGCGGTTCTTGGGCAGGTTCAACTCCTTTTGCAGCTCAGCCAGGCGAGCACTGGCATTATAAGATCTGCGGAAATGCACACAGACTTTCCTGGCCTGCCTCAGGACATCCTGTAAGCCCGGGTACCTGCCCAAGAACCGCTGCACCACCAGGTTAAGGACGTGAGCCACACAGGGCACATGGGTCAGTTGTCCCTGTCGGAGGGCGGAGAGGAGGTTGGTGCCATTGTCGCAAACCACCATTCCTGGCTTAAGCTGGCGTGGCGTCAACCACCTCTCGGCCTGGCCCTGCAGAGCAGACAGGACCTCTGCCCCAGTGTGGCTTCTGTCCCCCAAACACACCAGCGCAAGCACGGCATGGCATCTTTTTGCCTGCGTACTTGCGTAGCCCCTTGAACGGCTACGGAGCACCGCTGGTTCAGAGGACAAAGCACAGGAAGAGGCCATGGAGGAAGAAGAAGAGGAGGGGGTGGAGGAGAGAGGTGTGTCACAACCACTAGTAGCATTTTGTAGGCGTGGCGGTGGAACAACCTCCAACACTACTGCACCTTGTCCTGCATCCTTCCCAGCTGCCAAAAGAGTGACCCAATGGGCCGTGAAAGAAAGGTAACGTCCCTGTCCATGCCTGCTGGACCATGAGTCAGCGGTAATATGCACCTTACCGCTGACCGCCCTGTCCAGCGAGGCCAAGACATTGCCTTCCACATGCCGGTAGAGAGCCGGAATAGCCTTCCGTGAGAAAAAGTGGCGTTTGGGAACCTGCCACTGAAGAACCGCACATTGCACAAACTCACGGAAGGGGGCCGAGTCTACCAACTGAAAAGGCAGCAGTTAAAGCACTAGCAATTTAGCCAAGCTAGCATTCAACCGCTGGGCATGTGGATGGCTGGGAGTGAACTTCTTTTGACGGTCCAGCAGCTGGGGCAGGGAAATTTGCCTGCTAGAATCGGACGTCGGTGTACTGCTAGCAGAGTGGCCGCAAGTACTTGGCTGTGACACACCTAATTCTACACCTTCATTTCTCTCAGTGCATGTTTCAGAGAGGACTGAAGTTATAGTGGGGTTGGAGATCCCAGCTGATGCGGTGCAAGGAGAGGTCCGCTTTGTTCTTTGGTGTGGGTCTTTGAGGTAGGCTTGCCAACGAGCTGCATGGCAGGTCAACATATGTCTGGTCAGGCATGTGGTACCCAAGCGGCTGATGTTTTGGCCACGCGATATACGCTTGAGACATATGTTGCAAACAGCAGCTGTGCGATCTGATGCACTAGCCTCAAAAAAGGCCCACACCAAAGAACTTTTTGAATGACGGGCAGAGGCAGCGCCCTGCACAGGCGGAGCTCTGCGGTGTGATTCCGTCGGTGTACTGCCCTAACGCTGGCCACCAAAGGGCATCCTGCCTCGTTGGAGATGTGCCTCCTCCTCATCCTCCTCCTCTCTCCTATTAGGCACCCACGTGGAGTCAGTGACCTCATCATCCCCTCCCTCCTCATCACTGGAGCCAATCTGGCAGTATGCTGCAGCTGCTGGAACATGACTGCCAGATTGGTGTCCTTCTTGAGCATCCCCTCTGTCTGCTCTCACGCTACTGCCTTCCTGTAGCTGGGTTTCATCATCAGACCCTTCGAAACGCTGGGCATCCTCCTGGAGCATGTACCCAACACTGTGCTCAAACAGTTCGGGGGACTCCTCAGGAGGAGGACATGGTGGGTCTAGGGAAGGAGTGACTGATGATGAGTCTGACATTGATACCAGGGAAGAGGACGCTTTGGCAGCTGCTTTGCCAGTACCCTGAGCCTGGGTGAGAGAGGATGAGGAGGAGGAGGAGGGCTTGGTCATCCACTCTACCAAGTCTTCGGCATGATGTGGCTCAACATGTCCAGCTGCCGAAAAGAAGGACAAGCGTGTCCCATGGCCATGTGCTGATGACAATGCACCGCGTCCACGACCAGCACTGTTGCCCCCAGACACAGAGCCTGCTTGCCCTCTTTTATTGCCTCCTGACTGTCTGCCTCTCCTTGTTTGCCTTCCAGACATTCTAATGGATGGCCTGCAGGGAGATGGGAAAGCAATAAGGGCTACCTTCAGGTGTCCTTCTCTGTCCCTTTACTTAAGGATTTCTAAATATGGTTGAGGATGATTGCTTTTGCACAGAATAGCACAATGACAATTTCCCTGACTGTCCAAAAAACAAGGATTTCAAAGATGGTTGATGAGGAATGCTTTAGCACAGTATAGCACAAGGAGAATTTCCCTCACTGTCCTTCCCTGTCCCTAGAAACAAGGATTAGCACAGTAAAACACACTGACACTCTCCCTACCTATAGTTTTCTGTCCCTAGAAAAAATGTTTTTTTAAAGATGGTTGATGATCAATGCTTTAGCACAGTATAGCACAAGGAGAATTTCCCTCACTGTCCTTCCCTGTCCCTAGAAACAAGGATTAGCACAGTAAAACACACTGACACTCTCCCTACCTATAGTTTTCTGTCCCTAGAAAAAATGTTTTTTTAAAGATGGTTGATGATCAATGCTTTAGCACAGTATAGCACAAGGAGAATTTCCCTCACTGTCCTTCCCTGTCCCTAGAAACAAGGATTAGCACAGTAAAACACACTGACACTCTCCCTACCTATAGTTTTCTGTCCCTAGAAAAAATGTTTTTTTAAAGATGGTTGATGATCAATGCTTTAGCACAGTATAGCACAAGGAGAATTTCCCTCACTGTCCTTCCCTGTCCCTAGAAACAAGGATTAGCACAGTGAAACACACTGACACTCTCCCTGCCTATAGTTTTCTGTCCCTAGAAAAAATGTTTTTTTAAAGATGGTTGATGATCAATGCTTTAGCACAGTATAGCACAAGGAGAATTTCCCTCACTGTCCTTCCCTGTCCCTAGAAACAAGGATTAGCACAGTAAAACACACTGACACTCTCCCTACCTATAGTTTTCTGTCCCTAGAAAAAATGTTTTTTTAAAGATGGTTGATGATCAATGCTTTAGCACAGTATAGCACAAGGAGAATTTCCCTCACTGTCCTTCCCTGTCCCTAGAAACAAGGATTAGCACAGTAAAACACACTGACACTCTCCCTACCTATAGTTTTCTGTCCCTAGAAAAAATGTTTTTTTAAAGATGGTTGATGATCAATGCTTTAGCACAGTATAGCACAAGGAGAATTTCCCTCACTGTCCTTCCCTGTCCCTAGAAACAAGGATTAGCACAGTAAAACACACTGACACTCTCCCTACCTATAGTTTTCTGTCCCTAGAAAAAATGTTTTTTTAAAGATGGTTGATGATCAATGCTTTAGCACAGTATAGCACAAGGAGAATTTCCCTCACTGTCCTTCCCTGTCCCTAGAAACAAGGATTAGCACAGTAAAACACACTGACACTCTCCCTACCTATAGTTTTCTGTCCCTAGAAAAAATGTTTTTTTAAAGATGGTTGATGATCAATGCTTTAGCACAGTATAGCACAAGGAGAATTTCCCTCACTGTCCTTCCCTGTCCCTACAAACAAGGATTAGCACAGTAAAACACACTGACACTCTCCCTACCTATAGTTTTCTGTCCCTAGAAAAAATGTTTTTTTAAAGATGGTTGATGATCAATGCTTTAGCACAGTATAGCACAAGGAGAATTTCCCTCACTGTCCTTCCCTGTCCCTACAAACAAGGATTAGCACAGTAAAACACACTGACACTCTCCCTACCTATCCTTCTCTTTCCCTAAACTAAAGGAATCCAGGTTAAGCAAGAAAAAAATATGTCACTGTCCCTGCCTATGCTTCTCTTTCCCTGCTCCGGAACACACTACACTAGGCCGCCGTGCTGGCGGCCTTTTATAGTGTGGGGCGTGTACTAAACACCCTCAGCAATAATTGGCCACAGGCATCCTGCCTGTGGCCAATCATTGATCTCCTCGCTGCCGGCGCTGTGATTGGCCAAGCATGCGGGGTCACAGTGCATGCTTGGCCAATCACAGCGCCTGGATGACACTGCGATGGCGTAGTGCATTGTGGGCCGTTCGCGTCACTCGAATTAGGCGCGAACGCCCCAAATCGTTCGATCTTCGTCGAACGATCGAACAGCCGATGTTCGAGTCGAACGTATGTTCGACTCGAACACCGAGCTCATCCCTAGAGCAAACACACAAAAAAAATGACTAAATTATTATATAATAAAATAACTACTAAGTGAATGTGTAAAAACACACTAAGGAAGTCCATATACTTCAACTGCCTAACTCTCACGGCAGCAGAAGAAGCGGTAACCTCATAAACAAAAAGAAATGTCCATTGGTGATGCAAAACCAGCCAGCATATATCAAGGGATGGCAGATCTTCAAAGGTCAAACTTCAATCAAAATGTATAGACAGGAGGCTTACCAGAACAGATGGGTCCCTATTACGGGGAACAAAAGGGCTCAGCAAATACACCAGATGAGATGTCAGCGATGCGGTCCTCTGAGTCCTCACTCCGCTCACCAAAACTCCAACTCCTGGTACACCTTGAGGCAGCAGGAACGCTCGTACGGCGCAATGGATACCAATTAAAGGAAGAAATAAAAAGGCTTCATGGTGTAGTAGATTCGTAAAAAAAAAAACGGGATACCCTTTATTATCAAAGCGGGTAGACTGACATCCATGTAGAAAAAAACAACACTTTTCAAAATCGCACTGAAACCCCGATTTGGCGGCAGCCAGTCAGCTGGGGGCGTGATGACGTCAGAGTCCTGAGCTCCACCCTACGTGGCGTTTCCCCGTAAGAGGCGTCGTCTGGGAAAGGAGGCTCCTAAAAGACCTTTTGGGTTTCACTAAAAGATGATGTTGTTCCAAAAGTCAGTGTCCTTAAGGCTGAGTTCACACTTAGTGCGGACACTGCTCACAGCAGGGGTCCGGTGTCTCCATGTTCTCCGTTTCAGGGATGAATCAGGCCCGAATTTTTTCCTGAATTCGGACCAGAAACGGAGCCAAAGGCGCACAGGACCCCTGTGCAATCCACTCTGCAGCCGCCACAGAGATGTGTGAACCGGCTCCATTGAGACTCTCCTGTCATGCGAATTGGATCTGGGGAAACCTGCATCCAATTCGCACTAGTGTGAACCCAGCCTTAAACCCGCTAATCCCCCAACCATCACAATATGTTCATCCTTTATTATGGCCAGTTCTTATAAAAGACTGTTAAAGTCGACATTAATGCTTTCAAAAATTTTTAAAAGTTGTTTTTAAATCTGCAGCTTTCATTAAAAAACATACCAAGTTATAATAAAATAGGCTGTAAAATGAAGTGAAGTTGGAGACAGTCAGGCACCCAGAATTTCTAGAAGGAAAACAGATATTCCCTGAGTATAGGCTTGATTTAACTGTATGTATATAGTAAGGGCCGTTTTTAATATTGATTGGACCCTGAGAAAACATTTTCTTGGGCCCCCCCCCCCCCTCCATGCAATTTCGCTCTCCACCTGCCTGCACACAATGGCATGGGGTGGTAAGGGGACCCATCAATAGACAGAAAACTCCTAGGGATCTTAGAACTCCCAGGATCAGTGGCAGTGCTGGGGGGAGGGGAGGGTGTGATCAATGGCAATGCAGATTTTTTTACCAAATACCAATAGGTCCAACTCAGTTTTATTCTTCTTGGCGTACAAACATACAGTTTCTGTACTGAATAATAATGGGGATAGGTCGAGGCACAATCCTTTCCCTTCTGTTGCTAACCACTGTGGTATCACCAGCGGTAAATAGTCACTGCCACTGACTATATGAGGTAGAACGTGAATTACCTTCGCTAACACTGCCCCTGTCAGGGGAAGGAAATCCGTCCAAGGGAGAAACAGGAGGCCTCTCTGTCACCAGCGATGCTGCGCTGGACTCTTCAGAGAAGTTCCGCACACCAGTCCTCACGAACTCAGACACCGTCACCCAAGGAGTTAGGGCCCCCTCGGATTCCTCCACCCTCGTGGAACTCAGTAGAAGGTACTGAGCCCCAGGCATCTGCCATAGTGCCTCACCCCAGGCTAAAGGTGCCTGAGATGGACTCCATCTCCGCTCCGGCTAGGTCAAGGGCACCTAGGCCTGGAACACTAGAATGCCAGCATCCAAGCTGAAGGTGCCTGGGTGCGGCCGAGTTCTCCGACTCCCACTCCGAACTCTGAACCCTGTGGTAAGGGCGTCCGCCCCTTTTATCCCCTCTCCCTTTGCGTCACAGCGGGTTCCCCGCTGTACCAGCTCCAGGGGAGGACAAAAAGGCACAGTCTTGTGGTGTGAGTCCAGCTCCGGCCCAGGGCAACAGCGCCACCTGTGGACCACAAGGAACCTCACACCACCAGAGTCCTCCAAGGACCAGAAAAAGGTCCTGGACCCCCTAGCAATTAGTGCATCTGGGCTACACTACCACCCAGATGCTTCCCCTAAATTCAAATACCCGCTACACCAATATAAAGAGGAGTTTTAGCACTGACCACCAATGTAACAGGGGTTTACACTGACCACTAATGTAGCATTCACGGTAACCACCAATGTAAGAAGGGATTTACAGTAACCACTAATGTAAGAGGGACCTTTACACTGGCCACTAGTGTGAATAAAAGGATTGTACCCCCAGCCCCAATGTAATGAGAAGATTTACAATGACCACCAATGTAAAGGGGATTTACACTGACCACTAATGTAATAGAAGCATTCACAGTAACCACCAATGTAAGGAGGGATTTACACTTACTACCAATGTAAGGGGGACCTTCACACTGGCCACTAATGTGAATGAAAGGATTGTACACGAAGCTCCAATGTAATGAGAAGATTTACACTGACCATCAATGTAACTGAGACATTTAGCCTGTGTTCACATTTGTGTGTGTCTGGAATGCATGCAAAATCGCTTTCCTGACACCACAGAAACATGCTGCCCTTTAGCAGATACCCAGCAGTCCTATTTATTGTTAATGACACCCTCACGTATCTGCTGACATGTGCTGTGAAACCGTGTGATTTTGAAAAAGAGTTAGGGACTTTCTTCTGCATTTCTAGCGCATAGAGAAGACCATTGAAATAATTGGGCTGCCCTGCACACAACCTACATCTTTAGCCACCCTGTTGGTACACCATTGCACCATTGCATCCTAAAACCCCTGCTAACCTCTGCACCCCAAACCTCCCCCATCCTCTCCCCTCCAACCCTCCACTCCTTTAACTCTTCCTGCCTCCTCTGTTCATCTTTGCACCCACCTTCCTTACCTCTATACATCCCCCCTGTGCACCCCAAACTGTAATTCCTTCTCTGCCTACCTCTGCACACCCCACACTACCCTGCCCCCCCCCCTAATTTGCTTACCTTTGCAGAACAGGCTGATGGTAGGCTTAATGACCAAAGTTGTAGGCAGGACTTTCAAGCATGCCCCTTTATCTCCCCAGTGGGCAGCATTCAGTATAGGTGATGGTGGATATGACCTCAGGGTGGCATGATATACATATGAATGCTGCCTCTATTTACATATGAATGCCGCCGGTCCGCAGCCATTTACGTATAAATGTCGTCGCTATTTACATATCAATGCCGGTTATTTACATGTAAATACAGGGTCTGCGGGTGAGTCATCTGTACACAACAATAGGGCAGAGCTGGGCAGCATTAGTAGCAGCACTTCACACTGAGATATTGGGACACAGGATAGGACTAAAACTTCAAGGGACAAGGGAATTTAAACAAGGATAGTTGGCAAGTATGTGGTAACTGCTTTGGGCCCCACAACAATGACAGGGCCCAGGGCAGCTGCCCCCTTTTGCCCTGCCTTAAAGATGGCCCTGAGTAAGACCTAAGAAAATGGCAACCAAATATTTTACCTTCTTCACTTTCAGCTGTGATCACCGCTCTTGTTGTACCTTTGTCTGTAATGTAGGGTTAGTTCAATGTATGGAATCCATTTGCCACAAACAGTTTTCTATAAACCGATTCTGACCAGCTTGGATCCCTGGAGCTTCCTTGAAGATGTTAGCCAAGGATATATTTTAGTCAGGAACCCTGACAGTAATTTCACATTCTGTGGCTCTCACACTAATTCCAGCTCGTACTGCATATACAATTTTTATGACTAGGTGTTGCAAACACTGAATAAAAAAGCCTGATGGCATTATGCAAAAACCAAAATCAATTTTTAACTTAAGTGGCTTCCAGCAGCTACTTATAAGAATGGCCCTGTTTAGTTTATTAGGAGTAGCCTGGTTCTTATTAATTTTTCATTCAGAGCAGCATATATACAGACGTGCAGACATAATCAGGCCACACCATATGAAGCTTGACAAGTTCTCAGGCTATGTATTGTACATCTTCACTGCATGTGGGTAGCAGAGGTGATAAAGCAGATGCTCTTTTACTTTCCACAGAACTTAAAAGATATCAGTCATGGAGGAAATATAGAGGCTGACACTGATGACCTCTGTAAAATACTAGTTGCCTGGCTGTTATAGTAAATCACTTGCTTAAACCCAACCAAGTCAGACCGGCCTAGGAAAAATATAGCAATAGGCATGGTTTCTAATCCAAATACATGTTTAGTGGCTCAGTAAATATTAAAGTCAGAGAGAGAGAGCTAAGCAGCCAGGCAATTAGCATTTTCAAAAGGAAATTAGAAATGGCAGCCATCATATATTCACTGAGCAACAGCCTTTTCATATCTGACACACAGGTGTGTACTATACCTGCCTCTTCTGCACTCTGTGGTTCCAGCCCCATGTCCCTACTGAATTCCATAATGACATATGGGCCAGAAGGAGGAATCACAGAGCGCAGGACACAGGCATGATGTTTAGATTCTTCAGTGAAAACTTAAATCTTAAAGAGGAAGTACACCCTCCATACATGTTTTAGATAAACATACCCCTGCAAGAGAAAGGCATAATGAGCTAGTATGCATAGCATACTAGCTCATTATGTGGCACTTACTTGAAATCGAAGCCCCCAAAGTCCTCCTCGTTCTCTGCCGCCGCCGCCATCTTGCCTCGATGTCCTGTCACTGATGTCATTGTATCGCCGCTCCGGCGCTGTGATTAGCCGGAGCGGCGATGACGTCACACGCATGCGCTAGTGTGCATGCGCGTGACGTCATCGGCGCAGTTTTTATAGTAAATATCTCCTTAACCGTGTAGGTTAAGGAGATATTTCATGCACCTACAGGTAAGCCTTAATCTAGGCTTACCTGTAGGTGCAAATTGTCAAAGTGGGTTTACAACCACTTTAAACCTAGTTACAGAATCAATTTGAAGCATAATTCAAGACATTTTTCTTCTGGGTTTGTATAAGCTGAGGAAGACTTTACATCTTTATTAGGTATTTGTCTCCACATTGAGGAGATTTTCCCTCACTTACTATCCCTGTGACATTCGTACAAGTTTTAGGAGTAGTGGTTATTTTCGAGACCGGAAGGCATGGACAACAACAAAAAGATTGTAAGAAGGAGGTCTAACCCTTCTGTGTTTTACTAAATATGTATTTTTTTAGTTTTGTCTGTGGCCCCATTTGATGATTTTATCACACTTTCTGTCCTGACACTGAGCAAACATAAGAAAAAATTTGTTTACAGAAGCAACCTTTTTTTAAGGGCCAGTTCACACCAGAATGCAGAGTGTTTCCGACGCCTTTCCCGCACCACGTTCAAACTGCACTGCATTTGCAATCTGCAGCGGGTGTCAATGTTAAATTAACAATAACCCAAATGCAGGTCACAAACTCAGTGTATTTGCCTACACGGGATCACATGGTACATTTGTACCATGAGATTCAGATTGAGTTGTTGTGCGTTTTTGAACGTAGTGCATGCACTACTTTTGGTTCTGTCCGGCGTGAATGAATGAATGAGCTAAAATCACACTGCATCTGGATTGCATATTACATACATAGTTACATAGTTGGTATCGTTGAATAAAGACACCAGTCCATCCAGTTCAACCCGCATGGGGGTGTGTATGTGTATTTGTGTGTTTATGTCAATACCATTTACCAGGGCTTTTTTTCAGCTGGAGCTTGGTGTAACTCAGTTCCACCATCTCTTGCTCAGGCCCTCTGCTCCTTGCTCACCACTATCACTTGTAAACCCAGAAATCCAGCTTCTGTGTTTACAAGTGACAGCTTGTCTCCCAATAGCTCCCACAGATCTGATCTCATGAGAGGCTCCCACTGAGTGCAGGAAGGGGACAAGGGAGATGCAGGTGCCCGGGGTGCAGTGCAGATCTGGACACCCCCACTGGATGATCTCCCTGCAAGTGAGGAGGCAGAGCCATATACAATGTGCAGGGAAGTACTAGAGCCGGCTGGGTGCTTCAGTGTAATACAGCAACACAAATAAGACATGTGGAAGATGGTGGAGCTTTTAAGGAGGGAGGGAGAAGATGAGGGCAGTGGAAAGGGGAGTTGCATACAGAGGTCAGAGCTGAAGAGGGGTGAAAGGTAGATGTGGATGGGGGAGGCAGAGGTAAGCAGATTTGGAAGAAGGCTTAACTCTGCACTCTGTGTGTAGTGCACCCCTGAACTTTGCACTCTGTGTAGGGCACCCGTGAACTCAGCACTCTGTATGCAGCACACCTCTGAATTATATGTACATAAGTACATAGGACCCCCCAAACTCCTCAAGTAATGCAACCTCTGAACTCTACACTCTGTAACACCCCCCCCCCCCTCCACCCAGAACTCTGCACTCTGTACGTAATGCACTCCCGGTATAAGACCCTTCCACTGTTGGTGAAGTTTGACCACACCCACTATTTGATGCGGTTTGGAGGGTGTGTGTGTGTGTGTGTGTCCTGTTGAGTTCCTGCACCTATTTTCTGAGAAAAAAAGGCTTGCCATTTACCATATCCCTGTAAATTGTGTTTGCTAAAGCTCTAGACACACAGGCCGAAATTTCAGTTAAACTGGCTGACATTCGGCCCCTGTGTATGGCAAACGGTCTGACATGACATGTTAAAGGGGTTGCTCCACCGGAAAAATTTTTTTTAAAGCCAGCAGCTACAGCTACAGCAGCTGCTGGCTTTTAATATTTGGACACTTACCTGTCCTGGAGTCCAGCGACGTTCGCAGCAGAGGACGAGCGACCGCTCGTCGCTCTGCTGCTCCCTCCGCCATCCTCGCTGAGGGAACCAGGAAGTGAAGCCCTGCGGCTTCATGCCCGGTTCCCTACGGCGCATGCGCGAGTCGCGCTGCGCCGTTCTGATTGGTGCTCCTGTGTTCTGGGAGCCGAGTGTCTCCCAGAACACCAAGGGAAGTCTGCGGGAAGTGACGTAACTCCCGCAGATTCCCGGAGACAGGACTCCCGGATGTGGGTGAAAATACCTGTCTTAGACAGGTATCTTCACCCCCCTCCCCCCTGAAAGGTGTCAATTGTGACACCGGAGGGGGGGAGGGTTCCAAATAGAAAAAGTTGCTATTTAGGGTGGAGCTCCACTTTAAGGACCGATCCTTCGCTTTGACTTACCCTCTATCCAACTTACCCACCCCCTTGTACAATTCTAATAAATAACGACTGACAAGGTTGTGGAGTAAAATTGGCCTTCCGGCCTATTTATTTTAACAACTTTTATATGAAATAAATAACCACTTAAATAACCGTTTAAATAACATTTTTCTTAACACTTAAAATACCCCTGGTGGTCTTATAGACCACCAACTCCAACTTGGGCACTGGGACTAACATATCCCTTAGGCCTCCAGTCGCAAGACACCGACTCGGAGACAGTACACCTGGCCGCAGTGCCCTACCATTTACCCCCCTTCCTGGTTAACCCTTGTTGACCAGAAGGTACTCAATAACCCCATACCACCTATGGGTACCACCTTTTTCTCCAGACTTCCCCTTTTACCTCCTCTTCCAGGAACCAAACCCCGCCGTTTAACAACTTTTATATGAAATAAATAACCACTTAAATAACCGTTTAAATAACATTTTTTTTAACACTTAAAATACCCCTGGTGATCTTATAGACCACCAACTCCCAACTTGGGCACTGGGACTAACATATCCCTTAGGCCTCCAGTCGCAAGACACCGACTCGGAGGCGGTACAACTGGCCGCAGTGCCCTACCATTTACCCCCCTTCCTGGTTAACCCTTGTTGACCAGAAGGTACTCAATAACCCCATACCACCTATGGGTACCACCTTTTTCTCCAGACTTCCCCTTTTACCTCCTCTTCCAGGAACCAAACCCCGCCACTTCCCACTAAACACCGCCCATAACCCTCACCCTTGTCTTACCCCTCACACAGGGAGGGTGGGTGGGAAGCTTTCTACCTCGTGAGTGAAATGGAGGAAGTGAGAAAACGTCACTTCCTCCCTAACTGACTGCGCTCCCCCTCCCCTTTTTCCCCCACGGCCACCCCCCTTTTCTTAAAGGGAACCACAGCCCCTGCTAGGCTACTGCCTGTCCCACCTGTCATGCCATCCCTCCGCTCATTTCTCTCTTTGTCATTGCTCCAGGACTCTCTGAATTTGGCTGAACAGCCGGCTTCTGTCGAAGGGGCATGACCGAAAAAGGTCTGCCAATCGGCTCCCAATCTGCGCACTCAGGCAATGGCTAAAAGCACTGAACAGTGTGTTCTTGTGGGGGGGGGAGCAGTCCCCCTTGCTGACACCCCCAACTGTGGAAGAGAGTTCCACATTCTTGTCACATGTAAATCCCATGAGAACGCACAGAGCGTTGCTGTACAATTCATGGTGTGAACCGGCCCCTAATACATATACTGTATGCTTGGGGGCCTAAAGTTTTATGGTCTGGATTATTTTATCTGAATGGTTGTAATCTTTCTCCAATGGCAGAAAGATAGGATTAGGTAAAATGTCATCTGAAAAAATAAAAGAGGTCACAACTAGGCCAGGTGATAAGGTACCAGGTGGGTCAGACAATTCAGGCTCCCCAGGCCTGGCAATGGTTAGTTCTAAAAAATTAGTCAAGCCTGGTCTCAGAACCAAATTGAGAGACAAGCCCAATGTTGGTGTAGGTTGTGTACACTCTTAGGTCAGCAACAAAAGCATAAGTCAGTAACAGTCAATATAACACGCAATTAAGGTCTTTAGAAGACCTCCATAACAGGTGACCATACACCGGCATCAAGCTTCTTTTAATAGATGTTCAGCCAATCATACTTTAATAAGGCAACCATCGAGACACATTCAAAGTAACCGTAGCAAAATTACTAAGAGTGTGTTAGAACTCATGGTGCCCAAGGCATCCAATGATACCCTGTTTTTCAGAGGATACAGTGCCTTGAAAAAGTATTCATACCCCTGTAATTTTCCACATTTTGTCATGTTACAACCAAAAACGTGAATGTATTTGATTGCGATTTTATGTAATTTTATGTGATAGACCAGGGGTGCCCAACCAGTGACCGGGGGGCCACATGTGGCCCGGGGAGCCCTCTGACATGGCCCGCGACCTCCTGCTCTGGGATGGAATAGAATACTGTTATGCAAGGTCAGTTTATTACTAAAGTCACAATGTATATATATGGGCATATCTGTTCTGCAGTGGTTACTGGGCTGCTTTAAAACTGACCTACAGATGCAGAGCAGCGCACCTGCGGGTTACCTGCACTGAGCCATAAATTTCTGTTATTACCTGCAAGTTTGGTGAGCTTTCTGAAAGTGCACCAAACCTGCAGAATATAACAGAAGTATATTGCAAAGTGCAGGAAAGCCAAAGGTACACTGCGTTGGTAAACCACAGCGCATCAGTGTGAAAGCAGCCTTGGGCCCCTTTCACACGGTCAGTCCGACCCAACTGGACCCTCCATTCACCTCTAAGGAGTGGCAGATGTAAATCGACATGTGACCTACCTCCAATTCGATCTGCTAAAAAATAAAAATAAAAAAGAAGAGTATAGTGGGCTGTGTCCGTGTCTGCTCTGCATATGCAGAGCAGACACGAACCTGTCATCCGCCCGCTTCGTTTATTGTGGCCCGTGACCGGTTACCAAGTCGCTTAAGCGGCCCTTGCGCTTCAAAAGGTTGGGCACCCCTGTGATAGACCAACACAAGTGGCACATAATTCTGAAGTGGAAGGAAAATGAGAAATGGTTTTCAATTTTTTTTACAAATAAATATCTGAAAAGTGTTGCATGCGTTTGTTCTCAGCCCCCTTTACTCTGATACCCCTAACTAAAATATAGTGCAACCAATTTAAAAATAGCCAATAAAAAAGGTATGGCGCTAACTCAAAAAATTTAAATAATGAATCACCCCAAAAGAAACTGAATAATCATCTGTTTAAATTATCCAGTCCACAATATGTAGGTTCCGCAATGTGACAGTTCCATAAAGTATGACAAGGAAAGTCCTCACAGAATATCCCAATCAATATGGCTAGGGAAATAAGTGCAATAACAAATTAACATTTAGCCCTGCTCCATCATCAACCGTGTGTGAGAAATACAAACTCACCAAAAAACTAAAATAAATACGCCTTGTACCAATTAGACTCCCTGGGTCAGTAGTATATCTGAGGAGGATGGTTCTCAACTCCAGAGGTATCTCCTTAAGTTGGTGTAGCGATACCTCCAACTAAGGAGGCCGCAGAATTAGATTTGGGCCCTGAGTGCAGCTCCGCCAACCCACGGCAATAGGCTCTATCCCCTTCTGGCACAGCTAGTACTAACAATCAATGATATATCCTATGCAATATAATAACTAAGCAAGGACACAGTAATGAATTGTAATAGGTAAAGTGTTTTACTTATTTTTCTCAATATGGATAAAGGGGGTAACAGTAATCACAGTTCAAGATAATCACTCCTAAGGGCAGCGTCCTGCCACTCTAACACACTATGTAGTAACACATGCTACAGGTGCGCCATACGGGCGACCGTTAACTAAGTGCCCTATGGCGCAGTAATCAAACAAGCTAGAATCCCCACCAGGCCTGGTTCTAATATTTAACTTAGTCCTTCTTTCTTCACCGGCAGGTCTGTAATGGTGGTGCACTTTAAACAGAGTATAACTTTGTAATCCAAGGGGTATAGAACTTGGTTAAATAAAGCCACAGGCTCAGTTCTGACAAGGTTCTTCAATAGGGGTATCAAAATAACTTGTAGGCCACGGCAGTCTATAGGCCTATATGCAGTAACAGTATCTTAGCTGGGCTTATGCCCTCTCACCCGCCGGACTACAGATCCAGTCCGGGAAACCTCCACCGGCCGTGTCACACACACTCGATCTCTCCAACGATCGGGTCCCCGATCCAACAAGGCTGTAGCGCACAAAGTCAGATGCCACCCAGGCTCGCAGAGGGGGTGGAAGGCTCTTTGGTGCTGAGCAAGGCCTCAGGCTTCAGGCCTTGCACTCCGACACATCCGCCCAGGAGGATCCGTCTGTGAAGTCTCGTGTCCCAAAGAGGCCGAGCCCGGCCTCGCCTCCTCCTTTTATAACCCCTCCCATGAGTCTCTGCGGTGGAACATGTGAAGAATGGGGTTATGGGTGATGTAGTTTCTTCCCATTATAGGGGAACACCCCGCTACATTGGTCTATCATAAAAGCTCGGGAGAAGAATTTTGAATATCATAGTGCAGTAGGTTTATTAAAACATCAATTCTAGTTTAATTCTAGTTTACTCAAGTATATACGAATGTGCACTTACATTTACATGTCCTGAGCTGTGGATCTCTGCAGCTCCTCCAGAGTTGCCATGGTCCTCTTGGCTGCTTCTCTGATTTAGGCTCTCCTTGCCTGGCCTGTCAGTTTAGGTGGACGGCCATGTCTTGGTAGATTTGCAGTTTTCCCATACTCTTTCCATTTTTCAGATGATGGATTGAACAGTGCTTTGTAAGATGTTTAAAGCTTGGGATATTTTTTTCTAACCTAACCCTGCTTTGAACTTCTCCACAACTTTATCCCTGACCTGTCTGGTGTGTTCCTTTGGCCTTCATGTTGCTGTTTTTTCACTAAGGTTCTCTAACAAACCTCTGAGGGCTTCACAGAACGGTTGTATTTATACTGAGATTAAATTGCACACAGGTGGACTCTATTTACTAATTAGGTGACTTCTGAAGGCAATTGGTTCCACTATTTAGGTGAGATTTAAATAACAAGTATTGGCGTCAAAGAATAATGGAAAAACGTGAGTACAGCTGCCCCTCTTAAAGTGGAATGAACCACATTACAAATAGAAAATAGTCAATAAAAAAAAGGTATGGTGCTAACTCAAAAAATAAAAAGAATGAATCACCCCCAAGATAACAAAATAATCATCCATATAAATTATCCAGTCCACAGTGTGTCAGTTCCATAAAGTATGACAAGGAAAGTCCTCACAGAATATTCCAATCACCATGGTTAGGGAAATGAGTGCAGTAACAAATTAACATTTAGCCCTGCTCCACTATAAACTGTTTGTGCGAAATACAAACTCACCAAAAAAGTAAAATAAATATGCCTTGTACCAATTAGACTCCCTGGGTCAGCAGTATATCTGAACAGGATGGTTTTCAGCTCCAGGGGTATCTCCCTAAATTGCACTTGGTTGGCTGTACGTGTTGATGCTGACTTACAGCACCTGTAAATGTAAGTGCTCATTTGTATATACTTGTTGGAATTGATGTTTTAATAAACCTACTGCTCTATGATATTCAATACTCTTCTCCCGAGCTTTTATGATAGACCAATTTAAGGAGATACCTCTGGAGCTGAGAACCATCCTCTTCAGATATACTGCTGACCCAGGGAGTCTAATTGGTACAAGGCATATTTATTTTAGTTTTATGGTGAGTTTGTATTTCTCACACACAGTTGATGGTGGAGCAGGGCTAAATGTTAACCATGGTGATTGGAATATTCTGTGAGGTCTTTCCTTGTCACACTTTATGGAACTGTCACATTGCGGAACCTACACATTGTGGACTGGATAATTTATACGGATGATTATTGCGTTTTTTTTTTGTTTTTTGTTTTTTGGGCTGATTCATTATTAATATTTATTATCTATGCCCCCCGCTGAGACCACCGCCTGTGGAAGGGAATTCCACGTCCTTGCCGCTCTTACAGTAAAGAACCCCCTACGTAGTTTAGGTGTAGCGACCTCACCCCTCCTCATTCACGGCTTGTCTGTCTCGTCTAGGGGTTAACACTGGGGGGAGGGATGAGATACACCACGGCCCATGTCCTGCAATGTGTAGAGGTGAAGGCCAGAACTATCAGGTTTTGTGTATGTGTCCCAGAGTCAAATCCTCTCCTCGGATTGACTCCCCTTTGCTCCTAGTAACCAGAGTTCCACACACTGAATAGGTCCAACTTGTATTTATTCTTCTCAATAAATAGTCATACAGCACAGACAGGTTGAGACCCATATACCACTTCAGTATTTGTGGGGAGTAGGCCAAGGCACAATTCTTCTAGATAGAGCTAACCACTGTAGTGTCACCAGTGGCGAATAGTCATTGCCACTGACTATATTGAACAGAACATGAATTACCTTCGCTATCGTAGCCCCTATCAGGGCAAGGACATCCGTCCAAGACAGTTACCGGAGGCCTCTCCTTCACCAGCAATGCTGCGCTGGACTCTCCGGAGAAGTTTCGCTCACCGGCCTCCTCGTCTCAGACACGGGCACCCAAGGAGTTAGGGTCCCCTCGGATTCCTCCACCCTCGCGGAACTCAGTCGAAGGTACTGAGCTCCAGGCTTCCACCATGGTACCTCACCCCAGGCTAAAGGTGCCTGAGATGGACTCCATCTCCCACTCCGGCCAGGTCAAGGGCACCTGGGCCCGGAACTCTGGAACGCCAGCACCCAGGCTGAAGGTGCCTGGATGCGGCTGCGTCCTCCGACTCTGAACCCCAAGGTCAGGGCGTCCGCCCCTTTTATCTCCTCTCCCTTTGCGTCACAGCGGATTCCCCGCCCCGCTGTACCAGTGCCAGGAAAGGACAAAAAGGGAAGCAGTCTTGCAGCGAGTGTTCAACTCCAGCCAGGGCGACAGCGCCACCTGCAGGTCGCATGGAACCTCACACCACCAGAGTCCTCCAAGAACCATAAAAGGATCCCAGATTCCCTGACAATCAATGCATCTGGGTTACACTATCACCCAGATGCTTCCCCTAAAATCAAACACCCGCTACATAGGGTTAAACCTCTTTTCTTAAAATTTTAATGAGTGGCCACATGTCTTCTTAAACTCCCTTCTGCGAAAAAGAACATACAGCCAGAGCTACACTGGAATGGTTTAGATCAAAGCATATTCATGTGTTAGAATGGCCCAGTCAAAGTCCAGACCTAAATCCAATTGAGAATCCGTGGCAAGACTTGAAAATTGCTGTTCACAGACGCTCTCCATCCAATCTGAGCTTTGCATGTGCAAAGCTGGTAGAGACATACCCAAAAAGACTTGCAGCTGTAATTCCAGAGAAAGGTGGTTCTACAAAGTATTGACTCAGGGGGGCTGAATACAAATGCACACCACACTTTTCACATATTTATTTGTAAAAAAAAATTGAAAACCGTTTATTATTTTCTTTCCACTTCACAATTATGTGCCACTTTGTGTTGGTCTATCACAGAAAATCCCAATAAAAGACATTTAGGTTTTTGGTTGTAACATGACAAAATGTGGAAAATCTCAAGGGTATGAATACTTTTTTAAGGCACTGTAATGGTCTCTTTTAAGCCAATAGATTAATGTGACCATAATATATGCTTACTCAGACAAAAAGCATTAAAATGTAAGCCTGCAAATCTAATTTCACACTGAAACTATAACACATACAAACCTAGATGAAGCTTAACGCTGTCTTAAAAGCAAGATGATTAAGGTTCTTACCTTAGACCCCAAGCCAGCAAGGCCCCTGCAAGATGATATATTTATTTGTGATTGCTGCTGATTAGAGGCTTGAAAATGATGGCCGAGGCACTAAGGCTAGTTGTCATGGTGATGTGCAGCAACATTACCTTCTCTACGGTCTTTAGTCGAGGCTATAGCTGGATGCGAAGAGAACCTATATTGCACCCATAATGTAGAATGAAGATGTTCTGGATCAGGGCTTGCTGAGACTTCCATCATATCCTCCCAAGCATCATACCCATTTATTATATGTATACAGGTACCACAACATGATAGTACATAGTGATCTATTACCTAATATATTTTTGCAAGTCTAGTTTGATGTTATACATTTACAGACAGCAGAGGTTGCCATTATATGTTTTTATGAATTATATGAATTTCCCAATTATTAAATGTTATAGCATTTGCATTCTGACCCCATCCTCCACTTTAGGCTTGTTTATTTTATCGAGACGTAGCTGATAAAATAAAAAGATTAAGACTTTATTAATTCTTCAATAAAATTTAAAAGGTTAAAAAAATCATATTTATTTTTTCACTAAAAAAACATGTTGACCTTAATCTTTTTAGAACTGTTCTACAGTGAAACTGCTAAAAACAAAGCTTTAATACATACAATGAGCAATTTTATCTTATAAAGGATTTGTATTTCTGCCCATTAAATTTACACCATCCGCCAGGCAGCATAGCCAGCCTGTGACTTAAATAAGAAGAATGGCTTTCTGAAATAAAAAAAAAAAAACATTTACAGTATCTCAAAAAAGTGTGTACACTCCTCACATTTTTGTAAATATTTTATTATAACTTTTGATGTGACAACATTGAAGAAATGACACTTTACTACAATGTAAAGTAGTGAGTTTACAGCTTGTATACCAGTGTAAATTTGCTGTCCCCTCAAAATACCTCAACACACAGCCATTAATGTCTAAACCGTTGGCAACAAAAGTGAGTACACCCCTAAGTAAAAATGTCCAAATTGGGCCCAATAAAGCCATTTTCCCTCCCGGTGTCATGTGACTTGTTAGTGTTACAAGGTCTCAGCTGTGAATGGGGAGCAGGTGTGCTAAATTTGGTGTTATCTCTCTCACTCTCTCATACTGGTCACTGGAAGTTCAACATGGCACCTCATGGCAAAAAACTCTCTGAGAAAAATCAGAAAAATTTTTTTTGTTGCTCTACATAAAGATGGCCTAGGCCAGTGATGGCGAACCTTGGCACCCCAGATGTTTTGGAACTACATTTCCCATAATGCTCATCTACACTGCAGAGTGCATGAGCATCATGGGAAATGTAGTTCCAAAACATCTGGGGTGCCAAGGTTCGCCATCACTGGCCTAGGCTATAAGAAGATTGCCCAGACCCTGAAACTGAGCTGCAGCACAGTGGCCAAGACCATACCGCGGTTTAACAGGACAGGTTCCACTCAGAACAGGCCTTGCCATGGTTGACCAAAGAGGTTGAATGCACCTGCTCAGCGTCATATCTAGGTTCAGCTTCTCTCTCTCTTATTCTGAGCTCTGGGTGATCAATGTATATTGCAACAATTTTAACAAGGGAGTCCTACCCTTTTCCTTGCAAGACAGATTCTTGAATGAGGAGGCATGTGCTCATTATAACCACATGGTGTACTTTCAGAGTTCTAGTGAGAAATGTTGCAGTGTCTAACTCTTAAGCCTCGTATATACACGACCAGTTTTCTCGGCAAGAAAACTGCTGGGAGAGCTTTTTGCTGAGAAAACCATTCTTGTGTATGGTTTCTCGGCAGGAAAACTCCCGGGAATCTCGATGAGAAAAATAGAGAACCTGCTCTCTATTTTTCTCGTCGGGATTCTCGGCAGTGTTTCCTGCCGAGAAAACCGTTCGTGAGTATGCTTACCTGTCCCAGGTAAGCCCGCACATCCTCGATGAGACTTCGACGCATGTGCGGTAGCATACAAGGGTAGTGTAGGGTGTAGCAAGATGGCGGCGATGACATCAAATGTGACGAGCGCCGGCTTGTCGTAGTCGATGACGTCACCGCATTCTTGCCATTCAGAAGAACGGCAGTTCTTTTGAATGGCCGTCTGTACACAGGGCTTGGCAAGGCAAGCTTGCCAGGAATCCCCTCGAGAAAACCAACGTTTTTTTTCCGACGGGATTCCCGCCCGTGTGTACAGGGCTTTACAGAGTATCTCACCAAAAATGAAAATTCTATTGTAGGGGATGCAAAAAAACATAGAAAATAAATGAGTCAATCACACAAACAGGAAATTATATTTCGGGGGGTATTTTATACACAAAAGATCTATAGGACGTTCCCAGGTTGCCATATTGCATTGGATTTTTGGATAGTTTTAGAAAATTACAGAGGCTTTAGATTGAGATGGAAAGGTAATTTTCAATACTAATAAATTAAATTGCTTGTGTGAAAATTTTGTGTGCTCTATTGTTTAATGCAAGTTAAACACCCCTTTTACGGAATCCTTAAGTGTAATAGAGGCTGCTACGGCTCAATTACTGGCTGTTGTGCTGACCCTCCAGCCACGTCACCTGGAGTTACTAACCCAGAAAAAATAGGAATATAAGATCCTCTGACTTAACTTTGACTTTCCTGACTTTTCCTGTATATTTGTGACTCCAAGCACTAAAAGTAAAGGGTCAACATAACGGCTAGGCAACAGAGGTGGTCAGCAGTGGTAGCCCCCATATTTCTCTTCGTTGTGTTAAGTTTAATATGATCTTATTTTGCTCCTGAGGGTAGAAAAATTATTATTAGACACAGTATTCCATTTAGTTATTTTTTATGGAACGCTAACAATTTTTGGCCTTAGGCTTTACTGAGATATGAGCAGCACAGAAAACTGGTCTCCACTAGAATGACATCCTGTGCTCTTCACAGACAAAGCACTGTTGTGCGTGCTTGCTACAAATATGGATGATGTGTCATTTTATTTCATTACATTCTTCAGATATAAATACTGAATGATATCACTGGTTGTTAGTGTGTCATATTTATCCTAATTCTAAACATGGCAACTACGATTAGAACTAGGGTTCAGTGAAGTCTAAATGTATGACCCTTAAGTAGTCAACGACATATGTGAAATCACATATAAGGTTTAACATAATAATATAATTTTAAAATTGATGTTCGATATTTTTAAATGTGTAGCTTACATTAAAGGAGAAGTATGGCCAAAACTCTAATGCCGCATACACACGATTGGATTTTCCGTCGGAAAAACCTTGGATGGTTTTTCCGACGGAATTCGGCTCAAGCTTGGCTTGCATACACAAAAGTTCTCGGAACTTTCGACCGTTAAGAATGCAGTGACGTACAACACTATGACGAGCTGAGAAAATTAAGTTCAATGCTTCTGAGCATGCGTAGGAATTCTGCGCGTCGGAATTGCTACAGATGATCGGATTTTCCGGACTTTTGCTGGCAGAAATTCTGATCGTGTGTACGCGGCATTAGGCTGAGAACCAAGCGATTAAACACAGCTGATCGCTCCGTCTTCAATGCTCCCTGAGCAGAGAGCTGGTGACTGTTAGTCCCCGATGTTTGCTCTGCCCCCCCAGAGCAGGAGGCAGGTGCCGGTCCAGGCTCCTGGGTGAATCCCGACCATATGGTCAAAATATTTCCCCAGCCTGGACTGGCTCTGTGACATCAGCCGACAGTGGGCTTCAGCTCACCGTCAGCTAAAAACAGGTCACAGGAGTGCAGAATGAATTGGACTCATGTGACCCACAGGAGAAGTACAGCCAAATGAGCTTCATTAATGCAGAAGTGATGCAGCCATCTTCAAGGAGACCACTTTGCAATGCTCCTCTATGGGGTCTCCCCAGTGCAGGATGGTGATTGGCTGATGCAACAAAGCAAGGAGAAGGCTAGCAGAGGTGTCAGAAAAGACTTGGCTGTTGCTGGCTGAATGAAACCCTGCCAAACCTGACCACAATTGGGAGAAACTGCTCATCGCACAGAAGCTTGCCTCAGAGAGAAGCAAACTTTCTCTCTGGAAAGGTGTGATTTGGATGCCTGGTGTGGCCAGATTGTGCTAGAGAGCATCCCAACCGCTTGTAACGAAGGAAAAGAGGGACTGTCTCAGCAGGATTAAAAGAGTGACCTCACAGCAACTCCTATCCCTGTCTAAGGTCTTTAACTGAACCCGAACATGTATCCTGAGACCCAGAAGAGGTTGCCCTGGGTCTGGTAAAAGATTAATATTGCACAAGTTGATCTGTTGTTTTCTGGAATTTTTTGTGCTTTCTTCAAGGGCCCCAACTTTGTTGGCCAATGTTTTTTTCATCATTCACTGGCCAGTGGGATAAAACAGGGCCTATTATAACAAGCTTTGTCTATCTTTTTTATACTGTTGCTAGGTAAATGCAGTTCAGTTCTGTTAATTACTGTTAGTCAGAATACTGCATGTGTTTAATCATATCTCTCATGCCTTGTACACACGATCGGATTTTCCGTCGGGATAAACTTCCGTTCAAGCTGTCTTGCATACACACTGTGTAGAACACGGTGACGTACAACGCTATGACGAGCCCAGGAAAATTAAGTTCAATGCTTCCGAGCATGCGTCGACTTGATTCTGAGCATGCGTGTTTTTTTTCTCCGTCGGAGTTCCATACAGACGAACGGAATTTCCGACAGAAAAACATGTTCTCTTTCTAACTCCGTCGGAATTTCCGACGGAAAAAGTCCGATGGGGCACACACACGGTCGGAATATCCGATGAAAAAATTCCAATTTTTTCATTGGAAATTCCGACCGTGTGTACAATGCATTGTCTTATTGACTGTTTGTATAAGAACACTCGCTAATCCTGTTCTGTCTCAACTACAAAGCGATAAAGTTCATCTCCAGGTTTAAGTAGGCCTTACTCAAGCTGGTTTGATATTCATCCCTTGCATCGATACAGGCAGTTTAACTCAATGAATAAACTCACAGTTAGGACGACAGACGATGAATCCTTTTGAATGTTCCGTTTAATGATGGATATTCATAGGTAGAAAAACGTTGCAGTTGTAAGCCACATGTAAGATGTTTAGCATGGAAGATATACAGGAGTAATGACCAGAATCAGGAAGTGGAGGAGACATATAAAGAACTACGGTGAGAGAAAGAGTTCAGCTAGAAAGAAGGGGACAGATCTTAAAGACACAGAGCAAGAATAATCACATAGTGTAACACAACACTCCCCGTCTGAAAGCTTTAGATTTCATAACCTTAAACTAATATATATATTTTCAATAAGTCCAATACTGATAAATGTCCTGGAACCTGTAATGAAAAACATGCAACAAGCAAATAATAAACATAAGTTCAACAGGATGAAGAACATAAAGTCACAGTATGATGTCTTCAAGAATTCCAAAGTTCTGAGTAGAACCTGTAGATGGCAGCAATGTACTCCCCGCCGTGCCAACAGCATGGCTAGTCCTTGCACAAGTCACTCACCTGGCAAAAGGAGTACTAACTCTGTAATTGGTCGACTAAAGGTTTGTGTCGATCCTCCCTTGGTTACCTTGACTT
The DNA here is from genome assembly GCA_029206835.1 of Rana muscosa. Lineage (NCBI taxonomy): Eukaryota > Metazoa > Chordata > Amphibia > Anura > Ranidae > Rana > Rana muscosa. The sequence continues at coordinate 197,346,730 of CM055123.1, forward strand.
CTACCTTCCGGACTTTGTTATCGTCACTGGGCATAACTTTAGTAATAAGACCCATAGGCCACTCATTCCGACAAACTTCCTTGTCTTTTAGAAGGATGAGGTCTCCAACCTTAAGATTCGTCTTAGATGCTTGCCATTTGTAACGACCTTGAAGGTGGTGAAGATACTTTTTCTTCCAGCGATGCCAGAACACATTGGCTAGATGCTGCACCTGCTTCCATTGATGCTTGTAACGGTGTGACCGCAGCTTCTGTTTTGTACTTACACAAGTGTGGAGTGAGGTGTTCACAGTTCTTATTTCCTTATCATCTTCAGGACTCACTAGCCCATAGGTGGTGTCAATAGGGAGTAAGTAAGAGTCCTCACACAGAAACCTTGGAGGTGACAGCCATAAGCTGTCCTGAAGAGCAGCAGGTGACACGGCTCTGGTCCCACAGTCAGCTGGGTTGAGTTCAGTGGGAACGTGATGCCATTGAATTGGTAGAGAGAATCTCTTGATACGTTCAACCCTGTTGCTGACGTACACATAAAATTGTTTTGTTTGGTTGTTTATGTAACCAAGTACTACCTTACTGTCTGTATAGAAGGTGAAAGAATCAATTGTAGTGTCCATTTCAGTTCGTATGACCTCTGCAATTTCTACTGCTAGCACGGCTGCACAAAGTTCAAGTCTTGGTATGGTATGTGCAGGCTTGGGAGTGAGTTTTGCCTTGCCTAGGACAAAACTACAGTGTGATTCTCCATTCAGTTCAGAGGTCTTCAAATAGGCTACTGCAGCAATAGCTTCAACTGATGCATCAGAGAAAATATGAATCTCTCTCCGGTTAGCAGTTGACGTGGATCCTGGAACATAGCAACGGGGAATCTGAAGTTTTTCTAGTGACTTCAAAGAATATCTCCACCTTTCCCACTTGTGTTGATTCTCACTAGGCAAGGGAGTATCCCAGTCTATGTTCTCAGTAGACAACTGTCTTAGTAAAATCTTACCTTGAATGGTAACTGGAGCAAGGAAACCCAGTGGGTCATAGATGCTATTCACCACGGACAGGACTCCTCTCTTAGTGAAGGGTTTGTCACAAGTTGACACTTGGAAGGTGAATTTGTCTTGCTTGATGTTCCACAACAAACCCAGACTTCGCTGTACAGGAGGCACATCTGTACCTAAGTCAAGGTTTTTTAGACTAGTGGCATAGTCCTCAGAGTGAAAGGCATTCATAAGTTCCTGGCTGTTGGATATAATCTTGTGCAGTCTAAGGTTTGCTACAGACAGCATCTCCTTTGTTCTGGTGAGAAGATCAATTGCTTCTTTAGCAGTTGGAAAGGACTTAAGTGCGTCGTCAACGTAGAAGTTTCTTTCAACAAATTGACGGGCATCAGATCCATATTCAACTTCTCCAGTCTGAGCTGTTTTCCTTAGCCCATAAGTTGCCACTGCTGGGGAAGGACTGTTACCGAAGACATGTACCTTCATGCGATAATCTATAACTTCCTTGTTGAGGTCATTGTCCTTGTGCCATAGAAACCTGAGGTAGTTTCTGTTGTCTTCTCTGACGATGAAGCAGTGAAACATCTGTTGAATGTCAGCCATTACTGCTACAGGCGCTTGTCTGAAACGAATCAAGACTCCTATTAGACTGTTGTTCAAGTTGGGTCCAGTAAGGAGCATGTTGTTAAGAGAAACACCTTCGTGCTGAGCACTGGAATCAAAGACAACTCTGATTTGGTCTGGTTTGCGTGGGTGATACACGCCAAAGGATGGAAGGTACCAGCATTCTTCTCCCTCCTTTAGTGGGGGAGCAGGCTCTGCATGATCTCTGTCAAATACATTTAGCATAAAGTCCACAAAGTGCTTTTGCATCTCTGGTTTCCTGCTTAAGTTTCGCTTTAAGGAGGAGAATCTACTGATGGCCTGCTGTAAGTTGTTGGGCAATCTCTCTCTTGGGAGACGAAAGGGTAGGGGTGCTACCCAGTTATTGGAGTCATCTTGAAAGAACTCATTGTCCATTACCTTGATGAATTCTTTGTCTTCCATTGAAGGAGCCAGTATGTCATCTTCACTGGTTGCATTAAACACTGTAGAGCCGAAGTCGCCATCATGGCAGGAGAAAGGGCTTGTGTCACCTGAGATACCATGTTGCCATTCGTGGCTGGCTATCTTCTCTTTCACCAAGTAGTGATGTGGGCATGGCTCAAAGTAAGTGTTTCGGCCATTTGGCAGAACATTTGTCTTGAATGACGAAATGTTGGTAGGTCTTTTCATTTTGCCTATGCAGACATTGCCTATGATGACCCACCCTAGATCCGTGCGCTGGGCAAATGAGGCATCTGGGGGTCCACTGACTTGTCTGTGTACCTTGTGAACTCTTAGAATGTCTCTTCCTAACAGAAGAAGGATCTGAGCATCTTTGTCAAGCGGCGGTATCTCATTTGCTATTACCTAGAGGTGAGGGTGATGGAAAGCAGCAGCTGGAGTAGGGATTTCTTCCCTGTTAGCAGGTATCTGATTGCACTCAACAAGTGTAGGTAAGGGTAATTGCAAGTTACCTTTGAGAGAAGATACCATGAGTCCATGAGCCCTTCTTCCAGAAACCTCTATAGTTCCACTACAGGTACCCAAGGTGTAAGGATGAGCTTCGCCTTTTATTTCAAATAGATTGAACAATTCCGATTTTGCAAGTGATCGATTGCTCTGATCGTCTAAGATAGCATATGCCTTTAGAGACTTTTCTGGTTGATCCTTGTGGTATATGTTCACCAAGCATATCTTAGCACAGGACTTACCACAGCGGTCTTCTCCACAAACTTCAGTGCAGGATGAAGAAATGATGGTAGAATTAGGCACTTGGTCTGTATTCTCCCCGCCATGCGTTAACCTGGGAGGAGTGTTGGCAGGTTGTGCAGAGCTGGGCTCAAGAGGATGGAGGGCTTGCACATGTTCTTCAGAGCCACACTCTATGCACTTGATGGACACATTACAGTCCCTTGCAAAATGTTCTGTAGAAGCACAGCACCTGAAACATACCCTAAATGTCTTTAAAAGCTCCTTGCGCTCTTCCAGAGGCTTTTTCCTAAAGCCGATACATTTATTGAGGGGGTGTGGCTCCTTGTGTATGGGACACTCAATCTTCCTACTCTGTTTGTTCGTGGCCAGAACTGTGGTAGGAGTGGGAAGGATGTCAGTCTTTTTCACGGACACTGGGCCTCTATGGTTTCTATAGTTGCCCTGAAGACTGGTACTCTTAGGAAAGGGTGAGAAGAGGCTGTACTCACCGTAGGAAAAACTTGGATCGTTCTTGGTCTCTGCAATTTTCCTGATGAATTCACAGAAGAAAGAGAATGGAGGGAAGGAAACCTTGTTCTCTCTTTTGTATGATGACCCTAGTGCAGTCCATTTCTCTTGCAAACCATACGGGAGCTTGGAGACAATTGGGTTTACCCCTCTTGGAGTGTCAAGGTAACTGAGTCCAGGTAGTTTTGGGTCTGTCTTGGCTAGCTGAAGCTCAAGGAGAAGGTCACTCAGTCTCTGGAACTCCTTGTTGTCCTTACCGGATATCTTTGGGAAAGTTTCCAGACGCATGAACAAAGCATTTTCTATAGCTTCTGGACTGCCATAACTTTGCTCTAGTCGCTCCCATGCAGCTGTGAGGCCTGCAGTAGGATTGTCCATGAAAACCGATCTTAATGGCTTAACACGTGCAGCAGATAGGGGACCAAGCCATTTGATCAGCAGATTCAATTCTTGATCAGCTGTAATGCCAATATTGCTGATTGTAGTTCTGAAGGCACATTTCCAACTTCTGTAGTTCTCAGGTTGGTCATCAAAACTTGTAAGACCAGTCTTTGTGAGCTCCCTGCGAAGCATGTACCTCACAAACTCTTCTGTCTCAGTTGTCTCCGCCTTTATGTGAGATGCTGTTGGCTGTATAGTGCTGATTGCGTTATCTTTGACATTGTTGTTAAAGGACACAGGGAAATATAGTGCAGCAGATGCATCCAGGTGAGTTGCTTGCTTGAAGTCAGTTGTTCCAATGGTACGTTGATTCAAGGCTGTACCGATGACTGGAGATTGATGACTTGCTTGAAGCTTGCGCTGATGCTCTGTGACGTATGAAGGCAGGCAAGGTAGGCAGGTAGGAAATGCAGTGGAGTGATTTTGTGTGCAGGAAGTTGCTGGAACCTCTTTAACTTGAAGCTGTGAAGGAGTCTCTATGTAGTTGGGAGCATTGGAGACAATGGAGTGTGCACTGCAGTGGCTTAGGACATAGTCTTTAGTGCGTTTGAGGGGGTCTTCCATATCTGCTATGTTTAGGTTAATGCTGTCTTTCTCACTTGCACCTTCGTCTGCACTGATAGCTTGCTGTAGGACCCTTAGCTTTGCCATAGCTGCGTCATGTTTACACTGTTCATTTAAGGTTTCCATTGTTGCTCTTTGACGGGCTGACTGAGCTTCCGACTCTGCTCTTTGACATGCTGACTGCGCTTCCGACTCTGCTCTTTGACGTGCTGACAGCGCTTCCGACTCTGCTCTTTTTTCTGCATATGCCACCTGCACTTTGCTGGCTTCCACTTCAGCGTGGGCATTAATAAGTCGCTCACTGAGTGTTGAGTATCTTAGACTATGGGATCTTGATGAGTTTTTAGAACGTCTGGTGGAAACAGATCTGTGAGATGCAGTGTCCTGTAACAGCTTTATTTTTGCTTCTGCCTTTAATCTGGTTTGCTGGATAAAACTGTCTCTTTCAATATTAAGAATGTTGACACGCTTTAACTGCCTCATCGCATTTTCTGACTTCATGTTTTGTAAGACATTAGTGAATTTGATGCTGGTAAGCTGATAAAGCTCATATGAGGCAGAAAGTTGTTTAATGGCGCCCTCTAGTGTCAGTAGTTCACGTTCAACAGACACTGTATTGGCTTCAGCAAGGATTTTCTCCCAGACTAATTCCAAGCTATTTGACAATTCAGTCCTTGAAGCTTCATAATTCTCCATTACTTTCCAAGTGGGTTTAACTGAGCGTTTGGGTAACTCAGTTTCTTCAGGAACTTGTGGGGAGGTAGATGTGAGTTCACATGCAGAAGCTTGGTCACTCATGATAGCAGACTGACTGTGAAAGCAGGCAGGATCTGTGTGCTGAAATATGACACCGTGCAGATTGTCTCAGGCTATAAGGCTGCCATGTGCTGCTCTGTCCCTTCTGTCTTGCTATGAGGGCAGTAAATCTTGTCTGTTTCAGTACTGACATGCAGAAATCTTGTAATTAGGCTGTGAAACTCCGTTTTTCTACTGTTCTGTCTCAACTACAAAGCGATAAAGTTCATCTCCAGGTTTAAGTAGGCCTTACTCAAGCTGGTTTGATATTCATCCCTTGCATCGATACAGGCAGTGTAACTCAATGAATAAACTCACAGTTAGGACGACAGACGATGAATCCTTTCGAATGTTCCGTTTAATGATGGATATTCATAGGTAGAAAAACGTTGCAGTTGTAAGCCACATGTAAGATGTTTAGCATGGAAGATATACAGGAGTAATGACCAGAATCAGGAAGTGGAGGAGATATATAAAGAACTACGGTGAGAGAGAGAGTTCAGCTAGAAAGAAGGGGACAGATCTTAAAGACACAGAGCAAGAATAATCACATAGTGTAACACAACAAATCCTCTCTTCTTTTATGCTTGGCCTAATAAACTATTTGAGATAACTTAAGGTGTGTCCGTAAGTGCTGGGTGAGTGAGGTGTGTCATCTTCAGGTGCACAGAGAGGTCACAAAACAATACAGCGGCTCCTCTGGGGGTAGCGCTTTGCATAAAACCAGCATTTCTACCTGAATCTCTCTCGATCGGCAGTGCACCGCACTATAAGCCAATCAACACTTTATTGCATTGATCCATGCTTTAACCCAACACTGAGAATTTTTACAGGATCACATTAATGACTTTTGGGTGCAGGAGAGATGGCCAATAAGCACTCCATTTTTCTTTTACTCATCCATCAGATGACTGAATGCGATTTTCAGGATTTTGGGGATAGAACAGTGATAACATTGTAAATTTAAAATATCTGCAGCTAAAAAAAAATCAGGCAGGACTTACATATAGTTCATACAACTGAGATTAGTAGATTAGACTTACTAAAGGTAATTAGGCTGTTCTCTTTGCAAGTGAATTTTCCCAGAGCTTAGTGAATGAGATGAAGCTCTGCTGACTTCCATCATCCAATGTGCAAGTGAAAAACTGAAAATGCTGTTTTTTTTTGTTTTTCTTGCATGTGATTGGCTATTCTTTGCAAAGTGAAAGCTCACCACAATCACTAAGCTCTGGGGGAAAATTCCCTTAGAATGCCCAACTTCCTATACAGAAAAAACACCATATTTGCCTTTGGTAAATTAATCCCCATGACTTTTGCTGGAGCTTTGCTAGTCCTAAAAAGTAAGCATGTGCATTTATTTATTATTAGTAGTATACAGGATTTATATGGCGACAACTTTTTTTTGCAGCACTTTACAACATAAGGGTAGACAGTACAATTAAAATACAATGTAATACAGTAGGAATCAGAGGGCCCTGCTCATTAGAGCTTACAATTTAACACTCATATCTCAGTGAATGTAAGCAGATGTCTCCATTAAGCAATGGACGGTATTAAAGTGATCTCATTGTTTCCAGAATATAAATGGGACTTTTGACTGGCATGTTATTATACAGCCATGACCCTGTCTCATATATATTGCTTTTGACCATTTCAAATTCTCACAGGACTTTCCCAGGACGAGGATCAGACTGGTCTGGATAGCAGAGGTGAATATCCTGTTCATATGCTTGATCACATGTGTCTGGGAATGCTTTGCTTATCTCTGGGATCTTGAGCTGCTGAGAGGCCATGCAGCAATGTAGGAGAATCACTTGGTGCTGAAAGGAGCCTCCTTTTTCTATTCTTACAGAAATATTTCATATGAATGAGAAAGAAGTAGACAATGCCAAATAAAAAATAAAAAACCCCATGGATCTTCGCTGGGGGAATGTTATGCCGCGTACACATGATCGGAAATTCCGACAACAAATGTCCAATGTGAGATTTTTGTTGGAAAATCCGACCATGTGTAGGCTCCATCGGACATTAGCTGTCAGAATTTCCGACCACAAAAATTTGAGAGCTGGTTCTCAAATTTTCCGACAGGAAAAGTTCTTGTTGGAAATTCCCATCGTCTGTATGCAATTCCGATGCACAAAAAACCACGCATGCTCAGAATCAAGCAGAAGCGCCGAACTGCCTATTGAACTTCATTGATCTCGGCTCGTCGTACATCTTGTACGTCACCACGTTCTTGACGTTCGGAATTTCCGAAAAGATTTCTGTGACCGTGTGTATGCAACACAAGTTTGAGCCAACATGCCGTCGGAAAAAAATCCATGGTTTTCTTGTCGGAATTTCTGATCGTGTGTACGCGGCATTAGACCTAAAGCTGTATTTTGGTGCGTTCAACACATTTGTGTTTGTGTGGGCTTGTGTTTTTGCGAATGATGGTGCTCCTCTCCAGCGTGGTTATTCACAACAACAAACCACCAGTTATTATGGTAGTCTCCTCCAAAATAGCAGACAGGTCTGGGCTCAGTCACTCTTTCTTTTCAATACATTTTGACGTCCATTGACATACATTTTGCATTCAAACGCAATTCAATGTTATTGTGTGAATAGGACACATTGAAAATGATTGTTTTTCCGATGTCTTTCTGTTAATCTGCGTTTTACAGCTGCGCTAAAATCCACTGGTGTGAATTGGCCCGTAGTCTCAGTCCAGTCTGACTCATTGAAAGCAAAGGCACTTTCCATTTGTAAATCTGACCTTGAAGGCTGTAGATATGGAGCCCTTTCTCCAACCTGTATGTCCTTCACCAGTTGATGAGAATATCAAGAGGGGAACCAAGAAAAAGAGGGTCTTCAGTGCCAACAGACACCACACTGTCTCCCATCATTCTGTGCCCCAGGAAGGGGTAAATGAATTGGAGGAGGCATTTGTTTGATTGCTCATATCTCTTAAACAAAAGAGGAGATCGTCCACTGGCCTCATATGAAATGCTATCAAGCATCATATTTTTTCAATTGATAAAAACATAAAAAGAAAAAAGAGTAAGGCCTCGTACACACGGCCGAGATTCTCGTCGAAAAAAACATGTAGTTTTTTTCGACGAGATTCTTGGACAAGAAACTTGTCCCGGCCGAGTGTACAGACGCTCGATTCAAAGAACCCGCGGTTCTTTGAATGGAGCGTACGCGGTGACGTCATCGACTACGACGAGCATGCACTCGTCACATTCGATGCCGTCGCCGCCATCTTGGTATACCCTACGTATGCCTAGGAAGCTACTGCGCATGCGTCAAATTCATTTCGAACATGCGCGGGCTTCCGGGAGGACAGGTAAGTGTACACACACTCACTTTTCTCGTCGAGAAACATGCCGATGAGAATCTCGACGAGAAAATAGAGAGCAGGATCTCTATTTTCTCGTCGAGATTCTTGTCGCTTTTCTTGACAAGAAACCATACACACGAACAAATTTCTCGGCAAAAAATCTCTGCCAGCAAGTTTCTTGCTGGTTTTTGCCAAGAAACTCGTTCGTGTGTACGAGGCTTTAGGTACAAAACCACCACATGATCATTATATTAGAATCCAACATACTTCCATCTCAAACCGAGACTGATCAGTAGGGCTGTTGGTGGGCAAAATTTTCATCCTGGAAGGGGACATTTTACCTCTTTCCCAGCTCTCTGTATTTTGGGAAGATAGTTCAAATTTTTAGACCCCAAAAACAATTGGGATGAGTAAAACTAGAATGGGCTTTCCCCCAGACATGACTTTAGATGTCTCACTCTAAAGCCTCGTACACACGATGGATTGAACAAAAAAAACTACTAGTGTGTACTAGGCTTTACTCTTACTACAATTAAGCTGAATTGCAGACCTTAGAACAGGTAGTGATGCAGCTGGTAAAAGTGGTCTTTCCTGAAGATCTACAGAAGTATAGTGAGGGCTGCAGATGCATCATTCCCTTGCAGTGCATTTTCATATAGACCTTATTCCTGATATCCTGTATATTAGATTCTAGTACTAAGTTGTAAGTAACCTGACAGAAGCATCAGTGAATGTACTCCTGCAGATTGCCAGAAGAACACAGATGCAAACATAACAGCATAATCTCTGATTTATAGGAGTTGTGTATGTTTTCCACAAACCTGCTTCCTTATCAGTTTTTTGACAATATTCTGCATCTTCAATCACTCGCTAGCACCCCCCTGAGTGTCCTTGGACTCCTGCGCCGTTGCTGTTAGATTCTGTCCTTCACAATAGCGCACTAATAGTAAAATATGGAGCACAAAAATCTTCTTTGCTACCTTAAAAAATTGAGACAAGTACCAGGCATTGTTGTTACAAATAGTCTACATTGCAGTGGGTATATTCTGCAATTTCTCAAATTAGTTTTCTTAGAGCAATGTTGAGAATCAAAGTTTTCGATTAATTTCTAGTTAAACTATTGCAGATAAATATGTTTGTGTATACATACGCTATATATATATGTGTATAAATTTAACACTGAAATCAACTTTCACATTCTTATGAAATAACACTACTAGAAACCAACTAACCCCTTAACAAACTACTATGTCATGGCCGTTTAATTGGTGGCCCATGGGACCTTCTTTTGTGGTCTGCAGGGTGGCAGTGGAATGCTAAGTGCTGGAATACTTTGCGTTCAGAGTGACCTTTCCCTAACAGCGAGAGAATAGTTCCATCTCCAAATTCAGAGCCAGAGCAGCAGAGCAAAAATGTGTGTTCAGGTGCATGAACACTTAACATTATTGATGGGCCTTATTTCATTCCCACTGATACCAATAATGGGACTCATTTTACTCCCACAGAACCCAATGATGGAGGATGGGGGAGATACAACGGCAGTACACAGTACAATTTTGTTGTGGATTTCATTTGCAATGAAGGTAAATTTTATCTTATCTTACACAGGTGACCACAAGAGCCTCTGAGGATGGAGCTTCCTGGAAAGGGATTATCCATTTTACATGCATGTCTTATCCTGTGTAACGCTTATCTCTGAAGGAGCCGCTCCTTCTTGGGTCCTCTGTTCCTGTGCCCACAATTCTGCAAATAGCACCACCCACACTGGCACACATGGTTGGTTAAGGACAGTGGTGGCTGGTGCTAAACATTTTTGGGGGGGCGACAAACAAACCCCCCAGGTGCGCACTCACCCCTCCAGCGGTCACAGCGCCATGGCTTCCCCAGCTTCTCCTCCTGGCTAAACCTGTCTTTCTTTAGATCCACCTCCTGTCCTGATTTGCTGGCAGGAGAATTGGGAGCACAACCTTTTTTAAGCCAATTAGAGCTTCAGGCTCTAATCGTGTGCTTGAAAAAATAAAAGACAGACCTCATAGAAAGGCAGTAGTCTGGCACCCTGTATGAAAACTAGGGGGGCATCGCCCCTGCGCCCCTTATGGACTGGCCGCCACTGGTTGAGGAATATTTAATAATGCAGATATATAGACAACACCTCAATGGTAAAATGAATACAAAACAATGACAATAAAACAGTAACCAATCACACCTATTGCAAAGAATATATATACTGTGTATATATATATAAATATATAAATATATATATATATATATATATATATATATATATATATACAGTATCTTACAAAAGTGAGTACACCCCTCACATTTTTGTAAATATTTTATTATATCTTTTCATGTGACAACACTGAAGAAATGACACTTTGCTACAATGTAAAGTAGTGAGTGTACAGCTTGTATAACAGTGTCAATTTACTGTCCCCTCAAAATAACTCAACCTCAGCCATTAATGTCTAAACCGCTGGCAACAAAAGTGAGTACACCCCTAAGTGAAAATGTCCAAAATGTCCAAATTGGGCCCAATTAGCCATTTTCCTTCCCCGGTGTCATGTGACTCATTAGTGTTACAAGGTCTCAGGTGTGAATGGGGAGCAAGTGTGTTAAATTTGGTGTCATCGCTCTCACTCTCTCATACTGATCACTGGAAGTTCAACATGGCACCTCATCTGAGGATCTGAAAAAAATAACTGTTGCTCTACATAAAGATGGCCTAGGCTATAAGAAGATTCCCAAGACCCTGAACCTGAGCTGCAGCATGGTGACCAAGACCATACAGCGGTTTAACAGGACAGGTTCCACTCAGAACAGGCCTCGCCATGGTCGAACAAAGAAGTTGAGTGCACATGCTCAGCATCCAAGACGACCACTGCCTTGCTACAGAAGCTGAGGGTGAAAGGTGATGGACTGGACAAACATGTCTCCGGACCTAAACCCTATTAAGCATCTGTGGGGCATCCTCAAACGGAAGGTGGAGGAGCGCAAGGTCTCCAACATCCACCAGCTCCGTGATGTCATCATGGAGGAGTGGAAGAGGACTCCAGTGGCAACCTGTGAAGCTCTGGTGAACTCCATGCCCAAGAGGGTTAAGGCAGTGCTGGAAAATAATGGCGGCCACACAAAATATTGACACGTTGGGTCCAATTTGCACATTTTCACTTAGGGGTGTACTTACTTTTTTGCCAGCGGTTTACACATTAATGGCTGTGTGTTGAATTATTTTGAGGGAAGAGCAAATTTACACTGTTATACAAGCTGTACACTCACTACTTTACATTGTAGCAAAGTGCCATTTCTTCAGTGTTGTCACATGAAAAGATATAATAAAATATTTACAAAAATGTGAGGAGTGTACTCACTTTTGTGAGATGCTGTATGTCAATTAATACATACATTTAAATATGGCACCTTGCAAAAGTGACATTTAAATATATTGATACAGTGTAAAGATCCTGTTCAGTGTACTAATCTGTTAAAAGCTTGTAGACTCATTCACTCCCTCGTTATCTCTCTCCTTGACTATTGCAATTCCCTTCTCATAGCCCTACTTCTCTATAGACTGTCCCCTCTTCAGTCTATCATGAATGCTGCTGCCAGAATCACCCACCTTACCAACCGCTCAATGTTTGCCACCCCTCTCTGTCAATCCCTCCACTGGCTTCTGATTGCCCAACTAATTAAATTCAAAATACTAACAACACACAAAGCCAGCCTCGACTCTACCCCAAGCTACATTACCAATCTTGTCTCCAAATATCACCCAAACCATTCCTCCCAAGACCTCCTGCTCTCAAGTACTTTTGTCTCCTCCTCCCATGCTCATCCCCAGGGCTTCTCTATAACCGATCCCAGCCTCTGGAATGCTCTACCTCAAACTGTCTGACTATCTTCTACTCTGGCTGCCTTTGGGGGATCCCTAAAAAATCATCTCTTCAGGGAAGCCTATCACACCTCCAACTAACTAAACCTTTATCTCTTCCATCAGCTCACCCCCCACAGTTATAACTTTTTGTACCACTTGCGCCATCCTATTAGACAATAAGCTCTTATGAGCAAGGCCTTCTTAACCCTCTTGTATTTTATTGTATGGTAACTGTACTGTCACCCTTTAGATTGTAAAACATTGTGCAAAATGTGTGCATTATATAAGTCCTGTATTATAATATTATTAATGTGTATATATGATTGGGTGCTGGAAATGGCTAGATGGATTCCAAGAGCAAAGACAAACCATTTTAAACAAAATTCCTTTTTATAATTTGAATTATTCAAAGCATTGGACTTAAAGCTGATCTCCAGCTTTTAGTGAAGTTTTTACTTCACTAAGACATGCAGCTGCTCTCAGCACTGTATGGACAGTGTGCATAGCCTGATCTACATGTGTTTCGGCATTGGGATGGAAACTTCCCTTCCCACTCCCGGAACAAAATGAAGTCAGGCTGAGCACTGCTCAGCCTTTCACAGGGAGTGTTTTGTTCTCTATGAATACAAAGCTTCTGATTGGTTGGAGATCGTAACATCATCCACTTACCTCCCACTGCCAGTCATTCAGAGGAAGCTTTGTATTCACTTATGGAATAGAAAGCTCCCTGCGCAGGTAATAGTAAAAGTAATAATTATTTTGGACCAGCTTGGTGAAGATCAGCTTTAATAGTGTAGCGCGTATGTACTTTTAAAAACTGGTGAAGCATGGTTCCCTGCGGCCCAGCAGGTGGCGTTGTCACTTTGGGCTGGGGTTGAACCATCGCTGCAGTGCCGTACCCTTTGTGACCTCTTGCAGCGGTTGTACGGCGGGGCGGGGAACCCGCCGTGCTTGCTGGGAGAGGGTATAAAGGGGACGGACATCTTCGCCACAAGGTTGGAGTCCCAGGCACCTTCAGCCTGAGGGCTGCTGTTCGCGGTCGGTGTCCAGGTGGCCTAGGCCTGGGCACCGGGGGTTCGTGTTCCATCCCAGACACCTTCAGTCTGGGGTGAGGTACTCGGTTGGAGGCCTGGGGCCCAGTACCTTCCGCTGGGTCCCGCGAGGGAGGGATCGTCCTAAGGGGCCCCGGGAGTGGGGCACCTGAATCCAGAGGCATAAGGGACCAGAGGAGGGACTCACCCGAAGACCTGGCGCAGCAGATTGCCGGGTGAACCTCTGGAGACTGCCCGGAGGGATATCTTTCCCGAACAGGGGCCAAGTTCAGAGAGGAAGTTCAGTCCACGTTCAATGACCGGTGGCAGCGGTCCAACTATTCCAATCAGGTCAGAGGCAGAGACCTGCTATTAGGCCTGTGGCAGGGGCCTCTACAGTTCAACCGGTCGGTGGCAGCGACCAACACTCACGGTCAGTGGCAGAGACCGTGCGCCAGGCCTATTCGCTAGCAAAGGAATAGGAGAGTTCAGTTGTGCCTGGGCCTACTCGTACCCACACCCCCCTTGTTCGTCTGTTATTGGAAGTTCAACTGATTGTGTTCACCCTATTGTACGGGAAATAAAGGAGTGTTGGACTTTCGATTGGTGTGGGGCTCTATTATTGGCAGACATGTCTCCATGGAACAACTGAAGCTTTGTATGCAGTGGACAGACCCGGAGGTAAATCAACTAACTTTGCTCAACCCTCCTATACAAACGAGGGGAGAGCTTGGCGTAGTGTTCCTGCACTCTCCTCCCTCAGATACCCCTAGACACAAGCCATGCACACTAGGTGAGAGAGGGAGTGAGGCTCCGCTACAATAGCAAGGCACTTCCAGCTTCTCCTGTCAGCTAAGGGTTAACAAGTCTTCTCAGACTTCTAGCTGTTTCCATCAGCTGCAGGGTAACGAGTCTTCTCAGTTTTCTAGCTACTCCCATCAGTAGTGGTGTAATGAGTCCAGCCACATGGATTGATCCTCAGTACAGGCACCTTTATTAAATCTCATCAATCTGTGCCTCTGTGCATGTGATAGCATTAGCTTCATGGCTCCCTGTTTGGGGACCTGTCTGTCTCCCTTGCCTGACACAGCTCTGCAATTATCTTGGATTCCATTATTGCTGATCTTTGATTTGTACCCATATTACTCTTTGGATTGCCATGTGAACTTGACTTTGGATTGGTTACTGGACTACGCTTGCTTGCCACCTGCCCTGACCTTCGAACTACGCTTGCATGCTGCCTGCTCTAACATTGGACTGTCCCAGGATTCTGCTACTAGCCTCTTTCTACTGCCTGTTCAGATTGGAATTACAGGTACCCCTTCCTCGTCTCAGTGTTGTCTGGCTAGGAACTATAGCATTGTGTTCTGAGACCTAGGAAAAACGATGTAGGCCTCTGTAGGGGCTGCTATAGGCCGAAAAAACAATAGTCAGCTATAGTTTCAGACACCAGGCTGTGCATTACAATGAGGTTGTTTTCAGGATTTACAAAGTAAATTTACATTTTAGTTTGAAGTAATGGTCATTTGCTTGTTATTTGAATTTATAAAGTAGCTATAGTAGCAGTATATGCATATTTTAGTGAAAGATATAATTCATATCCCTCGTTTCAATACCACGTGCAAGACTTTGATAGGTGCCTGGCCCTGATAATAAAAAGTTTTAACTCCCCTCCCATATATAACAATGATTTGTAAATTTAATGTCAGTTTTAGACCTAATTGACTATTCTTCCTTTAAGTAAAGGGAAAGATGAAATACCAGACATCTATGAATTGAGTGGTGTGCAATGCCCAAGCACAACAGTAAGGAAAAGGTCACGTGTAAGAGACCCAGATAGCAAGGATAACTTGCAAAAAATGTGTGTCAGGCCTCGTACACACGGCCGAGATTCTCGTTGAAAAAAACATGTCGTTTTTTTCGACGAGATTCTTGGACAAGAAACTTGTCCCGGCCGAGTGTACACACGCTCGTTTCAAAGAACCCGCGGTTCTTTGAAAGGAGCGTACGCGGTGATGTCATCGACTACGTCGAGCATGCGCTCGTCACATTCGATGCCGTCGCCGCCATCTTGGTATACCCTACGTATGCCTAGGAAGCTACCGCGCATGCATCGAATTCATTTCGAACATGCGCGGGCTTCCTGGAGGACAGGTAAGTGTACACACACTCACTTTTCTCGTCGAGAAACATGCCGACGAGAATCTCGACGAGAAAATAGAGAGCAGGTTCTCTATTTTCTCGTTGAGGTTTCTTGTCGGTTTTCTCGACGAGAAACCCGATAGCAGCGTACACACGACCGATTTACTCGGCAAGACCTCTCTGCCAGCAAGTTTCTTGCTGGTTCTTGCCGAGAAAATCGGTCGTGTGTACGAGGCCTCTGTGTTGAATTGTAAGTCTGTTAACTTGCTGCACATTTTCACTGGCTAGTTGTACACTTGCAGAGCACTTGAAGCACAAGTTCTAGTTGACACTACATTTTGCCTACATTTTGTAGAAAATTTGTGCGGCAAGTCTCTAGCAAGAGCAAAGTTGCAGTGTTGAGTCTGCAGCAAGAGCCCTGCAAGGCACAGTGACCCCTGTGGTAGGATGACACAACATAACTGAACCAGAACTTGCAGCAGACTTGCAGGATGTTAGTGTAGCGGCCTCCTCTCTCTCCTCTTTTATCAGCTCGTCTGTCTCTTGTCTAGGGGTACCTTAGAGGAGAGAGTGCGGGGTCACTACGCCAAGCCTTCATCGCAGATGTTTGTGTGGTGTAAGCAAAGTTCTTATTTTTACCTTCGGGTCGGTGTTCTGCACCTGGAACCTCCAAAGAGAGTTACCTTGAACAATGTCTGCCAGAAAACGAGCCCCACACCGTTAAAGCCCAACACTCCTTTATTCTTCTCAATGCAAAAGTGAACACAATCAGTTGGACTCCCTTAAAGAACAGAACAGACAAGGAGGTGTGTATGCGAGTAGGCCCAGACACCACCGGTCCATTACGCCCTCCGGATTCGGGTACCCACTCCCGGGGTTCCCTAGGACCTCCTTCCCTCGCGGAACTCAGTGGTGGGCACTGAGCTCCAGACCTCCATTCCGAGTACCTCACCCCAGGCTAAAGGTGCCTGGGATGGAACACGACCTCCGAACGTCCTCTAGGCCTAGGCCGCCTAGAGGACCGACACGAACCACCGCCCTCAGGCTGAAGGTGCCCGGGACTCCACTCCCGCCACCAAAAATGTCTGCCCCCTTTATACCCCCTCCCAGCAAGCACGGCGGGTTCCCCGCCCCACCATACAACTGCTGAGAGAGGCCAAAAAGAGGTACGCCACCGCAACGATGGCTCAACCCCAGGCCCAAAGTGACAGCACCACCTGGTGGGCCCCAGGGAACCATACATCAGTTTCCCCACCAGATTAAAAAAAAATAGGGAAGCATATACCCGCTACACTTGCAAAGAAAGTTGATCTGGAGTCATGCAATGCAGAATTGCTGCAATTGTGCAACAAAGTTGTAAAGCCTGGCAAGTCTAGCAATAGCTTAATAAGTCATTTTTCAAACTTACAGCTCAATTGCTTGCTATCTAAGGATACATTTTTTTTTTTTTTTTTTTTATCTCTGACCCTTTAGTAGAAATCACAGGACAAAATGCCTAGGCTTTTTGTCACATGGCCAGCAAAAACCAAAACCCTTGATCGGCTCTTTCAGGCAGTAGATGAGAGGGGGAGTATTTCAGCCTTACTATTATTCTTTACTGCTAGCAAGACTATTACCATACTGTAGCTTTATGATAACATCCAATTTAAAGCGGAGCTCCACCCAAAAGTGAAAGCTCCACTTATCTGCCTCCGATGCCACATTTGGCACCTTTTCAAGGGGGAGCGGGTACCTGTTTTTGACAGGTACCTGTCCCCACTTCCATCGAACCTCGCTGTGGCGAGTTACGTCAGCAGTTCGGCTTCCCCGTGGCCGGGCCATTCAGAAAGCACAGCACGCTTCGTGCATGCCGAAATCGGCTGTGAAGCCGCAAGGCTTTACTGGCAGTTTCCCTTACAGGCTATGGCGGCAGCAGCACCCGAGAGCCAATGGAAACATTGACTGGGGTGCCAACATCGCTGGATTCGAGGACAGGTAAGTGTCCTAATAGTAAAAGTCAGAAGCTACAGTATGTGTGGCTGATGACATAACATTTTTACGTGGGGGGGCTGGAGCACTGCTTTAAAGGTGTACACACACTTGGGTGTACAGACCTGTCGGAGCTCATTTGACCCCCAACGTCTATATTGTTTGATAATAATAAAGTTAATAATAAAGTTATTGCTTTTGTGTCCTGGTCTGCACAGAGGTGATCTGAGGCACAATTCAGTAGGACTCCGTGGCACAGTATGCATCTGTGTGATCACTAACTATGCCCGAGTACAGAACTCAAATACTGGAGCACATTATTGATTTATTTTGTTATTACAGTTACTTGCGTCAAATCAGGTAGTAAGGGTACAGATGACGTAAGCATGTTCATAGTAATATAGACAGATATCTGTGCAATAGCATTCAATAACCCAGAACTGGCACTTACAATGAGATCAGTGTACAGAGAAGCCCTGGATTATCAAAGCTAGTGCTTAGGGCTTGGGCGGGCTGCAGAACAAGAAATTGCTCTGGGCTTATGATCTGGGTGCTGCCACTCCCATTGACGTTATACAGCATATAGGTCAGGCCCAAGCTATATGGGCTGCTACGAAAAACACAAAATGAGAACAATTGTATCTTTCTAAAATTGTCACATGACCTACTTTCTGTTTTAAAATTGTATCTTACTATCTATAAGAAGAGCAGTTATCCACATACAGTGCCTATTGTCTAACATTGTGTTGTTTAATAAAGGCACGCAAATAGAAAAACAGAATGACGTGGAGGATTATTATAATGCTATGGTATTTTCTCTGCGCTAGGTAGTAGTCTTCGAAATTTGGCTTGGTTACTAAGGGAAATAATTCCATGAGTGTAACCAAAATGGTAACATTTCCACATAAAAAAACATAGATTACAGTAGGTCATTACGTAACAGCCTAACATGACCCGACTAATTACATATTGTAATTAAATCTGTTTAGTACTGTACATCTGGGATTCCCTTGAAATATACGCCTTGATGAAATCTTAAATTAGTTGACTCAATGATGGCATATTTACCGTAATTTTCTGAATTTTGTGTACAAACGTTTTAACAAAAACCTAACTGTGTGTAGCCCACTTGTTTTCTTTAGTCTCCTTGCTCTGTCCCCCTTGTGGATGGGAAACAGCCATTTAAAAAAAAAAAAAAATTGTTGGTGGCCAGCTTTTTCTTCCTTATGCTGTGCTGGCCCACCATTGAAGTCTGTGCTCAATCTCATGCATGTGCAGTAGAAGACCTGGTGCAGTTCTTTTTTGAATAAGAGGACCCAGCCTGGTTTGTTGTTCAATGACAAACACCTGGTCTCCTACTGTGCATGTGCAAAAATGGCACATGCCTCATACAAGATCTGGCAGAGTTTGTAATAGAATCGTACCAAACCATACCAGGTCTCCTAAGACACATCTCCCTGGTGGCATCGCCTTTCCAAGGGGAAGCTGTGAGGCCCTGGATTGATCACCAGTGCCTATTAGGAACCAGGAAGTGGCGGAACAAAACTTAGTTTCTAGAAAACTCTTTAAATGTACAAAAAATGTAATACTGTTTAGGGATGTGTATGCAGAGATGCAGCAGCATAGAGTTTTGTGTTTTTGGTGTAAAGTTCATGTCTCCCTTCTCTAGCTTTTGTTGGAGTAGCAAGAATAAAGGGGCAGCAGGCTATGCTCTCCCCTCCTGTAAGCAGATTCATAGTTTCAGGCTGGCCACACTGGGGTTGATTTACTAAAATTGGAGAGGGCAAAATCTGGTGCAGATCTGCACATAAACCAATCAGCTTCCAGGTTTTAACTGATCCGACACAAGTCGGTCCAACTTTAGAAAAGGTTCCTGCACTACTTTGGTCTGACTTTGGTCCATTTTTAAGCAGTGGCAGTGCGTCCATAAAGGGCGCAGGAGCGCCACCCCCTCTCTCCTGTCACCCCTCTATCACCATAGATACATTCATACATTGCATGAATCTATCTATGGTCGCCACTGCCGCCCCCTATTCAGGTGTTCGGCCCCTTTGTCGGGCGCTGGGCATCTGAATTACAGCGGTGGGGGTGTTTTTGGAAGCACCTGATTAGAGCAGTGGGCTCTAATCGGCATCCTGATTAGAGCCATAGGCTCTAATAGGCTTCCAAAATGGTAAACAGCGGGCGCAATGCTGTGCGTTCACTGTTTACTTAGTGCAGTGTTTCTCAACTCCAGTCCTCAAGGCGCCCCAACAGGTCATGTTTTCAGAATTTCCCTCAGATGAAACAGCTGTGGGAATTACTAAAGCAGTTAAACTGATCAAATAACCTGTGCAAAACAATAGAGAGCCTGAAAACATGACCTGTTGGGGCGCCTTGAGGACTGGAGTTGAGAAACACTGACTTAGTGTTAGGGAAGCGAATAAATTGCTTTCTTAACACTGCCCGACCTCAGCCAATCAGGTGCTCGGGTCTGGTTACCTATCACCTGATTGGCTGAAGTGACAGGTGCTTTGATTGGACGGCTATCAGGCGTCAAATCATAGCAGAGGACGGGAAGAGGACAGGAGAAGACATTGAGGACTCAGAGCGTGGAGGACAGCGCCATGACCTGAGACAGGTAAGTGCCGGGCGGGGGATGTACACTGGGGCTGCGCTTGATGGGCACACTGGG
The DNA here is from genome assembly GCA_029206835.1 of Rana muscosa. Lineage (NCBI taxonomy): Eukaryota > Metazoa > Chordata > Amphibia > Anura > Ranidae > Rana > Rana muscosa. The sequence continues at coordinate 197,366,833 of CM055123.1, forward strand.
GCTGCGCTTGATGGGCACAGTGGCTGCGTTTTGATGTGTTTTTTTTTGCGCCCCCTCAAAAATTTTGAGCACCAGCCGCTACTGGTTTTCAGCCCATTCAATATCATTGAAGTCAGATCAAAGTCGAATCCTTGTCCTAACCATCCGACTTGTGGCATCCAACATGGTGATTACAGCAACAGGAAAAGGATTTGATGTCACACTGGGATTGTTTTGATTGGTCAAAGGACAAGCCGAACTATCTCAAAGTATTAGCAAAATTGTATTCTGTTCATTTAAGTCGCATGGAAGTCGGACCGATGTAGGACCAATGTCGCAGGGCACATTGGTGCGACAAACGCTCCGACATTGGGAGCTCATGTCGCATGACGTGTGAAAATCAATGTTTCCCTATGGGAACCGTCTTAACTGGTCCGACACACGTCGGTCCGACTTTGAAAATGCTCCCTGCACTACTTTGGTCCGGCTTTGATCCGACTTCAATGATATTCAATGGGCTGAACTAGAATCAAATTCGGAACGCCGTCTTGCATGATCTGACTTTGGCATGCGACTGCTGATCTTGAAGGGGAACTCCATGCCAATTTTTTTTTCTTTTAATGGCATGGGTTCCCCCTATAAGAGCATACCAGGCCCTTCGGTCTGGTATGGATTTTAAGGGTAACCCCCTGCGCTGAAAAAACGGCGTGGGGGTCCCCCCAAAGTCCATACCAGAGCCTTATCTGAGCACGCAGGCCGGCCGGTCAAGAAAGGGGGTGGGGAGGAGCGAGCGCCCCCCCTCCTGTAATGTACCAGGCCACATGCCCTCAACATGGGGGGGTGGGTGCTTTGGGGCAGAGGGGGCACCTTGTCCCCATGTTGAGGACAAGGGCCTCTTCCCGACAACCCTGGCCGTTGGTTGTCGGGGTCTGCGGGCGGGGGGCTTATCGGAATCCGGAAGCCCCCTTAATAGGGTGGGGGACCGGGATCTGGGGCCCCTTTATGTGAATGAGTATGGGGTAATCGTACCCCTACCCATTCACCTGGGGGGGGGGGGAAGTGTCAATAAAAAAACACACTGCACAGGTTTTTAAAGTAATTTATTAGGCAACTTCGGGGGTCTCTTCCGACTTCGGGGAACTCTCCGGCCTCTTCTCCCACTCTCCGGCCTCTTCTCTCAGTCTCCGGTGTTTCTGGCGGGCTCCTCCTGCTCTTTTGCTAGCATTGGCCCGGTCTTCTCCGTCTTCTTCTACAGCGGGAGAGAGCGTTGAGTCAACATCGGAAGAAGAGAAGAGGGAAGAAAACCGGGCCAACGCGAGCAGAAGATAGCAGAGGAGCCTGGCAGAAACACCGGGGGTCTCTCCGGCCTCTTCTCCCGGTCTCCGAAGTTGAAAGAGATGCTTGAAGTCTGGGAGAAAAAGAAACCCTGGACTGCCGCACTCTGTATAGACAGTTATTTATTCAAAAATTTCAAGTAAAAAATCCAAATTCAAAATAAATCCATAGATCCAAATCAACAAATGCAGATAGTGTGCATGCAGGGAAGGGTGGCTAACGCGTTTCACGTCACGAATTGACGCTTACTCATAGCTAAGGTGTGTGGCACCTTAGCTATGAGTAAGCGTCAATTCGTGACGTGAAACGCTTTGGCCACCCTTCCCTGCATGCACACTATCTGCATTTGTTGTTTTGGATCTATGGATTTATTTTGAATTTGGATTTTTTACTTGAAATTTTGGAATAAATAACTGTCTATACAGAGTGCGGCAGTCCAGGGTTTCTTTTTCTCCCATGCATCAGTGCAGAGCCAGCACCTGTGTGAGTGACCGGGCGAAAGCAGCCATTTGGTGAATTCTCAAGCTTTTGAGCGGTACGTTTTTCCTTTCAGACGCTTGAAGTCGGAAGAGACCCCCGGAGCTGCCTAATAAATTACTTTAAAAACCTGTGCAGTGTATTTTTTTTTATTGACACTTTTTTTTCCCCCCAGGTGAATGGGTAGGGGTACGATGTGCCCCATACTCATTCACATAGAGTGGTGGACCGGGATCTGGGGCTCCCTTATTAAAGGGGGCACCCGGATTCCGATAAGCCTCCCGCCCACAGACCCCGACAACCAACGGCCAGGGTTGTCGGGAAGAGGCCCTTGTCCTCATCAACATGGGGACAAGGTGCTTTGGGGTGGGGGGGCCGCACTGCAACCCCCCAATGTTGAGGGCATTAGGCTTGGTACGGTTCAGGAGGGGGGCGCTGGCTCGTTGAAACCAGCTTTCCTGAGCGGCCAGGCTGCGTGCTCGGATAAGGGTCTGGTTTGGATTTTGGGGGGACCCCACGCCGTTTTTCGGCGTAGAGGGGTTCCCCTTAAAATCCGTACCAGACAGAAGGGCCTGGTATGCTTTTGGAGGGGGAACCCATGCTGTTTTTTTCCCACTCAAGATCAGCAGAGCACAAGTCGCATGTCAAAGTCGGATCATGCAAGACAGCGTTCCGACTTTGATCCAACTTCAATGATATTTAATGGGCTGAAGTAGGATCAAAGTCGGACCAAAGTAGTGCAGGGAGCATTTTCAAAGTCGGACTGACATGTGTCAGACCAGTTAAGACGGCTCCCATAGGGAAACATTGATTTTCACACGTCATGCGACATGAGCTCCCAATGTCGGAGCGTTTGTCGCACCAGTGTGAACCCGGCCTTATTGCCAAAGCTTAATTGAACAAGCTGAAGTAAGAAGCTGATTGGCTACCATGCACATCTGCACCAGATTCTGAGTGCTCCAGTTTTAGTAAATCTCCCCCACTGTGCAAAGCAATAGAGCTCTGATTGTCTCAGTGTGCTAACCTATCCCCTAGTAGAAGTACGTGTAGTGACCTCACCCATCTCTTTTGTCTAGGGGTATGTCACACGACAGGGTGAGATGCGCTACGGCCCATGTCCTCCCCATAGCTGTGGGTGAGGTGAAGGCCAGTACCAGATATTTCCTCGGGCCTGTGTGCTTTTGTCTAGAATTAAGTCCTGCTGTGCCAACACTTCCCTCTGCTCCCATTAACCAGAGTTCCACACACCGATCACAGTCCAACTCTTGTTTTATTGCATTACTCACAATAAACAGTGCTTCAGTAGCCAACTGGTTGCGACTTGATAACATTTTGATACAGGGGATGAGCAGGTCGAGGCATTATCCTGGTTGTCAGCTAAATCCACTGCGATCTCGCCAGCGGTTACTATAGCCTTAGCTAGAAAGGACTTAGAACTTGAGAGTCTCTACCAGCGACTCAAGAGAACATAGATAGGAGTACCTTCGCTGCGCTGCGGCCCCTGTCAGGGGAAGATGTCCCTCCAAGGGAGTTACCAGAGGCCCATCCGTCACTGGGTTGATGCTGCTCCAGACTCTCCGAATGGGTAACCTCCCCGGCCTCCTCACCTCAGACACAGGCCCCATCCACTTCAGGGACCCTCGGACTTCTCCACCCTCGCGGGACCCAGTCGAAGTCACTGGGCCCCAGGCCTCCTGGTTTAGTACCTCACCCCAGGCTGAAGGTGCCTGGGATGGACTCCAACTCCATTCCGGTCAGGCCTAGGGCGCCTGGGCCGGAATCCAGAACCGCCCGCACCCAGGCCTAAGGTGCCTGGGCGCGTGAAGAAGATCCTCCAAAAGACCTTGTGGTTAGGGCGTCTCCCCCTTTTTATATTCTCCCATCGACACCACGGCAGGTTCCCCGCCCTCGCCGTACCATCTCCTGAAAGGGACAAAAAGGGTAGCACTGTGACGGCCAATCTACCTTGAGCCTACGGGTACCCCGCCACCCACAGGCCAAGGAGATTATTACACCGTCCAATCCTTCACGAACACAAATGGTCCATTACTCCCATACTTACACACCTGAGTGTCCTACCTAAATTTAGAGACCCCGCTACATACTGATGTGCATGGGATTACTGGAAGTGAGTATAAAGAAGTAGTAAAGTTTTTATACTAGCTGTATTTAAAAAGTAATTTAATAAGAAATAAATAACTGGATTACAGGATATATATTTTTTTTTTATTATTTACTTGGTGTTCCGTTTTAGTGTTTGTTATAATACTGAATTTTGTCTTGCCTGGTGTTTTCCATGCTCTCTAGATGAGCCACTTTTCATGATGGCTGGAAGAGGAATATTGTGTGTCCTTCTATATTCTCCAGTTGAGTGATCACAGTAAATTCCTAGCCTAGGAATCTGAAATATCCTCTTGTACAAGGGACAGTCTTAGGGGGAAGATTGGGGTTATGAACTTGTCATCTACAATAGCCTGAACAGGTTTATCCTAGATGGCCGCACTGTTTGGAACTTTCCTGTTTCACTGAACTCTGTTATGATCTTTTCAGATTTTATTTGCAACTTTATATATCACAATAACCAAACTGAGACTTCCACATACATCTTCATAGTATATATTCCTCCCTAAATTAAAAGTCCCTCTCAGAGTACAACTACACTTGACAGGAGATTTTCTTCTAATCTTTTTACCTGGATTTACATTTCTTTTCCTACAACTCTCCATCTGTAGTGTTTAGCGCATTCCCCTGTTAAAATGAAACTTAAAGTGATATTAAACCCACCACAGACGCTACAATGCAGTTACAGTGGGTCTCCCCATTCACGTATCTCGGGATCCGAGTATTGGCGAGAGTCGCAGACTTTCTAAAAAGGAAGACTGAGGCCTAGAAAGGACCTTCTTTGGGTGTTGGAACATATCAACCTCCTCAAAAGGGAAGGTCCTTCCTGTATTTCTTTATTTTCCCGGCAATTCTTCTGTTTGGGTTCCACATTCTTTTTTTCGTAGGGTGCAAGGCCATTTCAGTTCATTCATATGAGGGTCCTTTCCTCCTATAATAGGCCTTAGGGCCTTGCAGGAACCTTGGGGGCAGGGGGGTTTAGCGCTCCCCGATCTGTACAAATATTTTTTGGCAAGTCAAGGGGTTTTTGCACGTAGATGGCTGCTTGGGGATGAGGGTACTCAGATGTGTTGGGCTCTTATGAATGTCTGCACCTTCTTTTACATAGAGGTTTGGAGGCCAAATTTCCCCTGATGGTAACAATGCGAGCTACACTCAAAGTGTTGGACTGTATCCAAGCCCTGCTGAAGCCTGCCTCTGACTCCTTTCCACCAGCCTCCCCGCTGTGGATGAACCCCCCCCCCCCCCCATCTCTCTTGATTTCTTACTATCCCAGATCCCATTATATGGGCATCCAAAGGGATTAAAACATTAGGGGATGTCACTAGAGGGGGAGAACTATTGTCCTTTGCAGACCTCCAAACAGAGATTTAACTTGCTGTATCTAATTCTTACTTCAGGTACCTACAGTTACGGCACGCTTTTACCTCCCCAATTTGGCTCCACTAAGGTGGAAATCAAATCCTTATGTTTAAAAAATATATTGCTAGATGAGTCCATGAAAAAACACTTTCTGAGTTGTACAAAGAACATCTCCCTGTTCCTCATCTCTTGGTGGTCAAGTGCATAGAGAGATGGGTGGAAAAGGTTCCAGATCTGGGAGGGGAGGACTGAGATGATATGTGGAGCTTCCCTTTTATTCATCTAGTGTCAGCGAGGGATCGGCTAATCCTCTTCAAATTCCTGCACAGGATTTACTTTACTCCATGTCATTTGACATGTCAAATCGCAGCCTATTGCCGGCAACGGCACTGTCCTAAGCGGTGCAACGCCAACTTTGCGGTGCCGCACCGATTTACAAAAGTAGTTCCTGCACTACTTTTGGTGACTTTGGGGGCGATTTCATGAACCTGCACATGTCTTTTCAAATGGCCCTGGAACTCGCACTGAAATGCGGGTTTGAAATCGTGTGAGTTCAGCTGAACTCGCACGAGTTGAAACACACGTTCACAGGGCCGGTGCTACCACTAGGCAAACTAGGCAGCCACCTAGGGTGCACTGCTGCCACTGGTGTTTCTACTCTATTCTCTCTGCAACAAGCAACTAAGTCTCAGCATCAGCAGGGAGCCATGGCTCCGTTCATACAGAGTGTCCAAGGCGCAGTGGCGGAGGAGGACTGTGTCTGTATCCCTGAATGAATTGAAGCATGCAAACATTTATTGATGGGCGCTGGTGAGATGAGGCTGCATTGATGGGCGCTGGTGGGATGAGGCTGCATTGATGGGCGCTGGTGGGATGAGGCTGCATTGATGGGCGCTGGTGGGATGAGGCTGCATTGATGGGCGCTGGTGGGATGAGGCTGCATTGATGGGCGCTGGTGGGATGAGGCTGCATTGATGGGCGCTGGTGGGATGAGGCTGCATTGATGGGCGCTGGTGGGATGAGGCTGCATTGATGGGCGCTGGTGGGATGAGGCTGCATTGATGGGCGCTGGTGGGATGAGGCTGCATTGATGGGCGCTGGTGGGATGAGGCTGCATTGATGGGCGCTGGTGGGATGAGGCTGCATTGATGGGCGCTGGTGGGATGAGGCTGCATTGATGGGCGCTGGTGGGATGAGGCTGCATTGATGGGCGCTGGTGGGATGAGGCTGCATTGATGGGCACTGGTGAGGTAAGGCTGCATTTGATGGGCGCTGGTGAGGCTGCATTAGATGGGCGCTGGTGATGGTGTCAAAAATCCTTGCACCAGACCTGCGTTCAGTGTGAACGAAGGCTAAAACCTGGAAGTTAATTGGTTTCAATGCAGAAGATGCACCAGATTTTGCACTCCCAAGTTTTAGTCAATCTCCCCCATAGGGACAGATCTACTAAAACAGATTCTGGTGCAACTATGCATAGTAACCATCAGCTTCTAACTTCAGCTCTAACAATAAAACCTAAAAGCTGATAAATTACTATGCAAAGCTGCACCAGATTCTGTGTGCACCAGTTTTAATAAATCTCCCCCCAAGCTTTTCAATTTCAAGTGACACCAAATTATATCTTTATTCTTGCAAAAAATCCATATACATCCACTACTTAAAGTGGTATTAAACCCAAATGCAAACATTTTATTATATCGCAGTTCACCATTTATTAGATGTTATGGCTGCATTAATTTTATTTTTCTATTTTCAATCAAATCCTGTGACGAGGTAGCAGGGGCCGGGGCCGAGCCTCACTGTCTGTGTCTGTAGAAACAGGCAACGCAGCTCAGGATCAAGCCCAGAGGTGTGCCATAATAGGAAGCAGCTTCCTATGGTGGCACACCGAAGAGATGTCGGAGCCAGAAACGTGGGTGGGGGACCCCAGCAGAGGATTGGGGCTGCTCAGTGCAATGTCATTGCACAGAACAGGTAAGTATATCCATGTTTATTTTTGAAAGGAAATATGACTTTACAAACACTTTAAGAATTCATACTTTAATAGAATATTTCTTTATTAACCAGTTTAGCATCATTAATGTATAAGCATGTCTCTTTATTCTAGTCAGTGATTACATCTATTTTCACCACCCAGAATCAGCTCATAACTGCAAGGACATGGACACACTATTAGGCTGATAGCAATGGCTGGGCAGGAAGTTTAATTTCTCCAGCATAAAACACTGTACACCCTGCAAATATTTATTACCCATGGATCTACTCCACATTAAAAGTATTAAGAATTCAAAAAAGGGTTATAATGGTGCCTCTTAATTGGATGTTGGAGAATGACCTACAAAAATCTATTTCTGATGGTTGGCTTTTAATGCACAAATGTTCAAATTTCCCATAAAACGAAGGTGGTTATGCAGCTTCGTTCCACAAAACTGCTAGCACAGGAGAAATTCTGCAGGTTTTATGATCCTAAATGAATGTTATGAATGCATCTCTGCCTGCACACATCTCCCAGGATCTCATCCTAATATCTGACTCTGTGAACTTAACTAAACTTGCTGGCAAAACTTTACTGCAGGCAGTTTATTTCTTACTTTTACACTGAGAGGTCGCATTGAATCGTTCACACCAAAAATGTAATGCAATCGAGGTTATACCAATATTTATGTGCCTACCAGATTGCTAATGGTTTTATAAAAATTATGAGCTGAACAAGTGCCCAATAAATAAAACATTTAAAGGGCAGTTCCAGTTGGCAGGATCTGTGTAGCTGGGTAGAGTAGTGTGTTAATGCTGAGCTCTAGTCAGATATGAAAAAGTTTTATATATATATATATATATGTGTGTGTATATGTGTGTGTGTGTGTGTGTGTATATGTATATATATATATATATATATATATATATATTATAAATGTGTGTATATGTAGAGGCCTCCACCCTCTCCTCTCTACTCTTCTTGCTCTGGCGCTCATCTAGGGGTACTCTGGAGAGAGAGAGCGGGGTCACCACGTCAAGTCCCCCTGCAGAGTATGTGCAGTGAGAGACAATCCTCTTTTACCTTCGGGTCGGTGTTCTGCATCCGGAGACCTCCTCCTGGTTTTCTCGAACAGTGTCTGCCAGTAAATGAGCCCCACACCACTAAAGTCCAACACTCCTTTATTCTTCCAATAACAGAGTAATGCACAGACAGTTGGACTCCCTTAACGAACAGAACAGACATAGGGGGGGGGGTGTGTGGATGCGAGTAGGCCCAGGCACAATGAACTCTCCACTTTCCTTCCTGAAAGTGGGTTGCGGTCTCCAAGCGAAGGGGGATTTCCTTCCAGGCGGTCTCCGATGGAAGGCTCACCTGTCACCGGCAATATGCTGCACCAGGTCTTCAAGCAAGTATCTCCCACCGGTCCATTACGCCCTCCGGATTCGGGTACCCACTCCCAGGGTCCCCTAGGATCTCCTTCCCTCGCGGAACTCGGTGTTGGGCACTGAGCTCCAGACCTGCATCCGAGTACCTCACCCCAGGCTAAAGGTGCCTGGGATGGAACACGACCTCCGAACGTCCTCTAGGCCTAGGCCGCCTAGAGGACCGACACGAACCACCGTCCACAAGCTGAAGGTGCCTGGGACTCAACCCTGTGACAAAGATGGCCGGCCCCTTTATACCCTCTCCCAGCAAGCACGGTGGGTTCCCCGCCCCCACCATACTGCTGCTGAGGGAGGACAAAAAGGGAGCCCGGCACACAGCAATGGTTCAACCCCAGCCCAAGGGGACAGCGCCACCCGCTGGGCTGCAGGGAACTGCACATCACTGGTGTCTCTGCCAGTTTTAAATACACAGAAAAGTGTATACCCGCTACATATATAAAAATATATGTGTAGCGACCTCACCCCTCTCACCCCTTCTCATTCTCGGCTTGTCTTTCTTTATCTAGGGGTGTTAGTGCTGGGGGGAGGGATGAGATACACCACGGCCCATGTCCTCCATAGTGAAGAGGTGAAAGCCAGAAAGATTGGGCTTTGTGTAGGTGTCCTAGAGTCAAGTCCTGTACTTCGTCCCTGACTCCTTTGCTCCTAGTTCCACACAGTGAATAGGTCCAACACAGTTTTATTCTTCTCAGCGAATAAACACACAGCACAGTTAAGTTGGATTCTTTTGCAACAACTTAGTCTTAATGGGAATAGGTCGAGGCACAATCCTTTCCCTTCTCTTGCCAACCACTGTGGTATCATCAGTGGCGAATAGTCACTGCCACTGACTATGTGAAATAGAACGTGAATTACCTTTGCTAACACGGCCCCTGTCAGGGGAAGGATATCCGTCCAAGGGAGATACCGGAGGCCTCTCTGTCACCAGCGATGCTGCGCCGGACTCTCCAGAGAAGTTCTGCACATCAGACCTCACAAACTCGGACACGGGCACCCAAGGAGTTAGGGCCCCCTCGGATTCCTCCACCCTCGCGGAACTCAGTCGAAGGTACTGAGCCCCAGGCATCCACCATAGTACCTCACCCCAGGCTAAAGGTGCCTGAGATGGACTCCATCTCCACTCTGGCCAGGTCAAAGGCACCTGGGCCCGGAACACTGGAACGCCAGCACCCAAGCTGAAAGTGCCTGGGTGCGGCCACATCCTCCAACTCTGCACTCTGAACAACCCCGTGGTAAGGGCGTCCGCCCCTTTTATCTCCTCTCCCTTCGCGCCACAGCGGGTTCCCCGCCCCGCTGTAACAGCTCCAGGGGAGGACAAAAAGGCACAGTCCTGCAGTGTGAGTTCACCTCCGGCCCCCAGCAACAACGCCACCTATAGGCCCAGGGAACCTCACACCACCAGAGTCCTCCAAGAACCATAAAAGGACCTCAGATTCCCTAGCAATCAGTGCATCTGGGTTACACTACCACCCAGATGCTTCCCCTAAATTCAAATAACCACTACACTTTATATATATATATATATATATATATATATATATATATATATATAATTGTGGTAGTGTGGTACCCCACCAGTGTATGAATACAGGATTCTCAACCAGGCAGGTTGAGGGGCTCCAGGGTATTTGCTTGTTTGGGAGGAAACTGGCTTTTCAGTTTCCTCATGATTTACTAAAATCCACTTTGGCACCCGGAGCTTGGGGATTTCTTAGAGATCCGGGTGGGATGAAATCCCCAGTCCTGGATCCGGGTTTTGAGACTCAACTGCACACTGATTGTTCAGGTGTGTGTGGGCCTGATAGTAGAATCAGGACCAGCATTCTGGGCCCCACCCTCCCGACGAGTGCAGGTGTGCACTGGGGAAGCCATAGAGTGCAAGTGTGCACTGGAGAAGTCAGAGAGTGCTTGTGTGCACAGTGGAAGCCAGAGACCCAGGTCTGAGGGTCAGAGCAGCAAGGGTCTGCTATCCAAATGGATGGTGTTGCAGATGGAATAGTCTATAGGAGACAGACAAGAGCCTGAAGTGGAAGGCCTGAGCAGCACTGCTGTATGTATAAGCCAGGAGGCTGAATGTCATTTTGTTGTTGAAAAGGAGTACTGAAACCCCTGCGAGGGAAACCTTTCATTTTGTTTTGACTTATTTTAATAAAAATGGGCAAACAAAGCCCTTAAAAAGAAGAACCAGCGAGTGGCGGTGTCCTTCAAGCTCTACATTTGATGCTAGTCCTTCACAAGTGGCGGAGAATTTTGGCACAATCTGAGATCCCTACAATCAAGTAAGTTCATCTGTTATATGAACTGTGTTTTTGGTGCATGAGACTGCATAATCTGTGTGTGTGCAGGTGAAGAGAACCTGCAAGCGAAAGGTAAACTAGCCTTAAAGAGACAGTGCTCCAATTTGTTGCAGGTGGTGTACCTGTGAAAAAAAAAGTCAATTTTTTTTTCTCTGCAGTGAACTGCTGCTAGCTGTGTGTGGCAGCCAGGCAAACTGCATTGCACAGAAGTTTGATGGACTGTGTTGCATGCAGGTTGTGTACCTGTGAAAGGAGAATCACATTTTCTTCCCTCTGCTGTGAACTGTGTTACTGGTTGCTGTGTGCAACACCGCAAGGATGGGGCGGTCAAAGCAGAAAAAGGAGGCGATCCTTGCTGAAGCAAGAGAAAGAGCTCTGTGGCTGGAGGGGTTGTTACCGCCTGATCGAACCCCATACAGGCCTAAACAGAGTTTTCCAAGGGAAAAGAGGGCTGCTGTTGTCCCTAGCAACCCTGGTGCAATGAATGCACAGATGACTGCTAGTGTGGAGAGTCCACCAGCGTTTGAATCTGCAGTGGATTGGTGCAAGCGACACCTGGCAGGATTGGACCAAGCTAAAGTGGAAGGCAAGCCAACCTTCCATACAAAAAGAGAGCTGCCGAATGTCCATGCCTGGGAGAGGGGTGTTGTTGCCCCGGGCAACGCTGCTGCAGTTAAACCAGCAGCTGTTGCGAAAAGTGTGAAAGTGACACAGCTTGAGACAGGGTCCAGCAGACGCAGGGTGGGAAACCCTGACAAGACATGGAACCAAGTGCGCTGTTTGCGGTGCAGTGAGTGGGGGCATGCAGTCTCCAAGTGCCTTTTTGTCCCTGGCTCCAGTGCAAAGCTACCTAGCAAAACAAAGGTCTGAGAAGCCTGTGTTATATGCCAGAAGAGAGGCTGATCAAAGGCCAGGACAGAGAGTGGTTGCCCATAGCAACACAGAGGAGGCCAGTCGGGCTGTCTGTGGACCAAGGGGTGTGCCTCCCATGGGTCGTGACAAGTGGCTTCCGGAGGAGCCAATACAGCATGTTGGAGAGAGCCAGGCATTGAGGAGATGCCAAGAAATTAAATTTCAGCGTCCAGTACCGTGCTTGGAATGTGGTCAAGTGGGGCATGGGATCTTTACTTGCCCAAGGTTCTGGAACACCGCTGAAGAGTCTGGAAAGGCTGCAGTGTCGCCATATGGCCCCAAAGAGACAGTAACTGGTATGGATACAGCTGAGAGACAGCGCACTCAAGTGAAGGTTATGATGCCAGCCACTGAAAATGGTAAGACTGTTCCAGTTTATGGTACTGAACCCAGTGAAGTGGGAGTAGATCCAGTGGGGAGATCCGCAGTGCCAATGGACATAGACTTGCGGCAGTGTGCTACCCAGAGCAGTGGGGAGGCACAAAATAAAGCCCAACTAGCCGCAGGGCTAAAGACTGGAAAGGACATGGGGACTCTGCATGTGCCTGCTATAGTCCAGCAGGTGGCTGGGAAAATAGAGTTAGGGGTGACCAAAACAGTGCTTGTGCCATGTTCCCTAGTGACAAGTACTGCAGGGTTGCCCAGGGAGACTTCCAAAAAACCCGCAGTGACGGAGCCGAGCGTTTCCCAGGTCAACTTTGGAGCTGCCCATGTAGGAAAGGGTGCCCCTTTAAAAATGGAGGGCGCTGTGAGGAGTCACTCAGAGGCTTTGGTGGGTAATATACAATCCACAAAAGTAGCAGTTATGTCTACACGTAGTGACAATTCTGATGGTTATGCTGACAAAAGTGTTACTGTTGGCAAATGGGATGGTATTGGTGATCATGACATTGAAAAATGTGTTTCCTTTAGTGTCATGTCTGAAAATGTTGGAAATGTGTTTACTACCAATGATGGGAGTAGGATATCTCCCATGACAACCAGAAGCGCAGGATTGTCCAGGGAACTCTCATGGGGCCTCCATGTGTTGGAGCCAGAGGTTTTCCAGGATGGTTGTGGTGCTACTCTGGTGAAACAAGGGAAGACTGTATTACATAGTGAGTGTGTGTGTGTGGGCGCAGCCCCACAACCCTAAGTGTAACCCAGTTGTCAAGGGGTTAGATCAGCCTGCAAAAGCTGAAAATGAAGAGCTGTATGTGTCTGTGGCGCCACCAAAGCAAGGTGTTCAAAATAAGGTATTGCACCTTGCCTTGGTTGAGGATGCAATCTCCCAGTGTGATGTGAGAAAAAAAATATTATCACAATGTGAGGTAGATAGAAGTGACAAGTGTGTTGTTTTGGCTAGTGAATCCCAGGTTCCTGTTGGGCCTTCTAGAGCAGGTGATGCAGTGCTGTGGAGCACCAGTGATGGAACCACAGGAAACTGGGATGATTGGTGCAAGGAAGCAGTTGCGGCACTAGGCCAAGTGACAAGGAATTACGAAGCAATGATGTGTGACAGAGTTGTGGACAGAACACCTGCTGTGCCCAGTGGAGGGATCGCAGAATGGCCAGTGCTCAAGGGCACGCCAGCCCCTGCAAAGGCTGATGCCCTCCAGTCTGAAGGAACGGTTCTGGGCGCAGGCATGGCAGATGGGTTGTCCACGGCCCAGCAACTAAATGGTGGCAAGTGTCAAGTTGACAATGTGACTAATGTTGACTCTCAGAGGCTCATTGGTGTAGCGTTAGAGGTGAAGAGGAGACATGTGTCTGACAGCGCTCCAGGGGAGCAACAGGCTGGGATGAGGGGTACCTTCAAGGAGATGGTGGTCTCTTCAAATGTCTCAACCTCACAAGCTGCAATGGATGAGCCCCTCCAAGTCTCGGACAGGGGAAAGGTTCCCAAAAAGGTCACGCATTTAGACATGGGTTGCATAGAGTTGACAAAAACTTTATTAGAAATGCTGGAGTTGGTAAAAGTGCCCTCACTGTACACTTGGGTGTCTCCACCGCAGTCGGACCAGGTGGTGCTGCGTGGTACCAATAGGTGGAGCCAGGTGGTACAGGCTGTGCTGGGAAGCTTGTTAACAGTGTGGCAAATAGTTCTGAGGTTCTCTAAGGGGGTGCTCCCAGTTACTGAGTGGCCTGGAAGGCGCTCAGAACTGTTGGAGTTATCAAAGGTCTCTCCGGCTGGTGTAGTGACTGGAAACATCTCTGCTGGTGTGCTCCAAGGTGCAGCTGAGCAGTGGTCAGTAGAGGGCGCAGATACTGTCTCAGCCGCTAAATCTCATGAGAAGGAAGGACCCAGAATAGAAGCAGCACTAGCAGAGATGCTTTCTATCACTCAGAAAGAGGTACAACTTAAAGTACCCGGAGACACTGTGAGAAAAAGTGCTATAGGTGAATGCTGCAGCAATGTAATGTGTACATCAGAAAGAAGTAGTTTGTGCCTAGATCAGTGTCATCTGTTAGATCAGTTACCCATGGAGTGTTGGACAACAGGTGAGGTAGAACTTGGCTTTAGTCCTGCGGAATTTAATCTCTCGCCTATGTGTGGTCCCTCCTCAGGTCTGGAGCCAAGGGTATGGTTTCTAACAAAAGTATTCAACAAACCTAATAAGGTCCCCGAGACAGGGAAACGGATAAGAAGTGCGGTAAAAATGGTATGTGGATCAGACAAGAGCTTGTCTGTTCAGGTGGATAAAAATACAGATGGCATCAGAACAGGTCAAGTGGTAGGACAGCTGCCTGCAGAGTGGGTGAACCCAGGGGAGGTGACGTCCTGTGAGGTTCCCGTGGGTAATGGCGGCCCTCCATTATGTGTGCCCTCTGCAGACGCTGCCCTAGCAAATGCTGAAATAAAAGGCATTGGTGATCTGTGCAACGTTGAGAGGTGTAATGTTGGTTTAAATATGTCTGTCAATGATGAACCAAATAGTTTGTTAAAGGTACATGACAGTGTGTCCAAAGGTATTGGGAAACCTGGGAACCTGAAGCGTGGAGGCAGAAGGGTTGGTAGAGAGACCAGGGGTGCCCTGTTAAAATTTCAGGAGAGGCAGTGCTTATGGAACCCCAAAAGAAGAGGGAGAAGGCTGAGTATAGGGAAATATAGGACCTTGTTAAGATCCAGGGTGGGACATACCTGGAAGCGCACCCGGAAAAAAGGTTGGGCCTACGTGGCTGACAGCCAGCACAGAGGTGTCCCAACCATAATGATGGGTGCTGGTGTTCCTCCCTCCGGATCGAAACAAGGGGGGAGGGTATGTGGTAGTGTGGTACCCCACCAGTGTATGAATACAGGATTCTCAACCAGGCAGGTTGAGGGGCTCCAGGGTATTTGCTTGTTTGGGAGGAAACTGGCTTTTCAGTTTCCTCATGATTTACTAAAATCCACTTTGGCACCCGGAGCTTGGGGATTTCTTAGAGATCCGGGTGGGATGAAATCCCCAGTCCTGGATCCGGGTTTTGAGACTCAACTGCACACTGATTGTTCAGGTGTGTGTGGGCCTGATAGTAGAATCAGGACCAGCATTCTGGGCCCCACCCTCCCGACGAGTGCAGGTGTGCACTGGGGAAGCCATAGAGTGCAAGTGTGCACTGGAGAAGTCAGAGAGTGCTTGTGTGCACAGTGGAAGCCAGAGACCCAGGTCTGAGGGTCAGAGCAGCAAGGGGCTGCTATCCAAATGGATGGTGTTGCAGATGGAATAGTCTATAGGAGACAGACAAGAGCCTGAAGTGGAAGGCCTGAGCAGCACTGCTGTATGTATAAGCCAGGAGGCTGAATGTCATTTTGTTGTTGAAAAGGAGTACTGAAACCCCTGCGAGGGAAACCTTTCATTTTGTTTTGACTTCTTTTAATAAA
Organism: Rana muscosa; assembly: GCA_029206835.1. Lineage (NCBI taxonomy): Eukaryota > Metazoa > Chordata > Amphibia > Anura > Ranidae > Rana > Rana muscosa. The sequence goes on from CM055123.1 coordinate 197,382,580, forward strand.
AATGGGCAAACAAAGCCCTTAAAAAGAAGAACCAGCGAGTGGCGGTGTCCTTCAAGCTCTACATTTGATGCTAGTCCTTCACAATATAAATATATATATATATATATATATATATATATATATATATATATATATATATATATATATATAGCGGGGTATCGGTTTCACCTGCAAGACTACAGTTCCCAGCAAGCTTTGAGGCACCCAGGGTGCATTTCCCCGCGCAAGGCCTGCTGGGGTGGACTTTAAAAGGGGAAGGAGGAGCTTCGGGCTTTCTCTTGGAACACCGCCCTCCTTGCAAGAGGATCCCCTGCACTTACCTGCTGCGCGTGTTAGGTCTGAAGCCTGGGCCTCGCACTTTGTTCCTTAGAGCCTGCGGAGCATTCGATCCACCTGAGGTGCCATCATCTTCTGGAGGACCGAAGTCCTGGTGCATCGGGGGCACTGTGAAGCCACTCACAGTAGCGGAGGAACCGGACGGGAGTCGGTCCGGTCTGGGTGAGAGAGCGCCAGCTCAGAACCACATCCCAATAACTTTGTTGCCTATTAACTTTGTTTAGGCCCATCATTGATCGCAGTTATACTTTGGAGAGACTGTTATGCTGAACTGAGTTTGTCAGTCTCTCCAGCTTTGCCAAGTTAGCGATTATCTGCAACCACTTGTTGGATTACAATTTGTTTCTCTATGTGCACCACCGACAGTTGTTAGCGAAGATTCTTCAACTAACTATACCCCAAAGTTATAGTCCGGCCTGACTGGGTAGTATGGGACATTGCTTGGCGCCATTTTTTTTTTATGCTCAGGGAGGATAACTGCAGCGGGGCTAAAGTGTATTCATTGCATTATTGAATGTCATACCCTTTTTATGTGCGCACTTATATTGCAGGGATCTGCATAAGATATTGTAACCAAATTACCGGTTTACATTTTTGCCTACAGTAAAGAGATATAGTTGAGTAATTTGGTTGTGTGTGTCCATTACTGTGCTGGTATACAGAAGGGGGTTGTACTCCATAATAGTATCAAAGATAATACAGTTATACCATTACTTTCCCTCTTTCCTAACTGTGTCACGGGAGAAGTCCGAGCCGATTGCCAGGGGTTGGTAGCGGTGCATTACAGGGCCCAAACAAACAAGCAGCCCTCTTAAGCTGAGGGTACCGCTATATATATATATATATATATATATATATATATATATATATATATATATATATATAAGGCCAACTCAGGGAACATAGTCTACCATATTAGTGACCCCTAATTTTATTCCTGGTACTTAATCCCTTACAGAACTTCTCTACATGGTCAATTACAACAGTGTAATAGGGGTGCTCCAATGACCACTGACTACCAACGTAGGAGGGCCACACTACACTGACCACCAATGTTAGAGATAAAAATGGGTATTGGGCACAAAGGGAAACGCACAAGTATTCAAAATGTTCATGGTATAAATTTCATCAAAGAAGTCCATACACTTGTGTCAGCTGTGAGGGGGTTAGCTCAGCAGCGGGTGTGTGACCCCCTGGATGGGTTCACCACACAAAAACAGGCACAGCAGACAGTGGTAGGAGAAAACAAAAGGGTGTGGTTTTATTTGAACTATATTCAGACAAAAAAATACAGCAAAAACAAAAGAAACATGAAAAGAAATCCTGGTCAACTTAACCGCTCACTACACACGTTGGTGTCCCTAACTAACAACTGGGTACAGCCTCGTGCTGTCCCAGTCCCTAGCTTCCTGCTTTTAGAAGTTCTTAGCAATAACCACACAGGCTTTGGCTCACCGCACAGAGATCACACTCCCCAGACTATCCACACAGATCTGGTTCCAGGTTGGAGCGTCTCCCGAGTCCCTTAGCAAGCTGGGAGTTCTTGTAGAGGCCCTAATGAGCCCACTTACTTCAGCTGGGCTCATTAACTCTTCCCCTGCAAGACTCCCAGCACTCTCCCTAGTGGTATAAATCAGCATAAAGCCTGAATCTAGGACATATATACCTTCCATCCTTCCATCCTGGATGCAACCTGGTGATTTTACCTGCCTGCTGTCACACAGCTTTAAAATCCAGAGCACAGCTCACTCTGTAGTAAACAGACAAGAAGAAAAGAGAAAAAAGCCCTACTAAGTGTAGTAGTTAGATGCAATTTAATATGGCCCCCATAATGGGTTACTCACAAGAGGTGGGCAGTAAACAGGCTCTTCAATATAGATACACTTTAGGGGGTCTGTCTGTCTAATCCTCATGCGCTGAGCAGCGGTGTGTCTCACACTATGGGGGAGGCAGGAGCTGTAACTGGATGATGGTCACAGAAGCCCCCGAGTGGTTCTGGGATCCGGGATGGACCGTGGTGTGGAGCGCAGCGTTGCGCAGATGGTGGAGAGGGTGCTGACGTCACAGGTCCCAAGGTGCTGTGCGATGCGTTTCGAACATGAGCCATACAGTATTTGAGCATGAGCACTTCCTTTAAGAAGTGTTACTTCTTGAAGGAATTCTTTTTTATATATATATATATATATATATAATGTAGCAGGAATCTCCTTTAAGGATCCAGGACTACGATACCCAGAATCCTGTTCAGCACCCGAGGTGCATTGCAAAACCGCAGAGACTCATGGGGTGGGCTATAAAGGTGAAGCGGAGGCAGGGCTTGGCCTCTTTGGACACCGCCCTTCTAACGAGGATTCCCTGTGCGGACTGGCTGCTGGTGCAAGGCCTGAAGCCTGGGCCTTGCGCACTTCCAAAGAGCCTTCCACTCCACTGCGGAGCCTGTTTGACACCTGATCTCCATCCGTCTCTTACTGACATCAGGAGGACCGAAGACCCGGCTATCGCAGACCCTGTGTGCGGATACACAGTGGTGGAAGTTACAGACGGGGACTAAGTCCGGTGTGGTGGGAGAGCACTTGCTCAAAGTTATAGCCAAGTACTTTGTTTAGGCCTACTGACTGCCTTGGCCCTTAGTGCTATGCCAACTATCCTAGCAGGAGACTATTTCCAGAACTGAGTTTGATAGTCTCCTGGGAGTTTTTACTTTGCTGAGACACTGTCCCGTTGGATTAAAATTATTGTTCCTGATGTGCACCACCGTTTTCCTTGCATGCGAAGATTCTTCACCCTAAGACTATACCTTACTTTGAGTCAGGCCTGACTGGGTAGCGTAGAACATTATTGGGCGCCATATTGCTCACGGGGAGAATAGCTGCAGCGTGGTGTGCTAATATATTTTATACAGTATTGCTAAGTGTCATTAATTTTGCAGGGCTCTGCATGTGTTATTATGTACTGTATGTCTACCTAACTTTTATACAACAGTAAAGTTGCTATAGTTAAGTACTCCGGTATCAGTGTCAATTACTATACTGTATTACTGTTTGCTTTATTGTGGGGCTGAGTCATAGACAATCGCAGAGACATTACCAGTCTATCCTTCCCTAGACTAACTGTGCCAGGGGAGGGTCGAGTAGATTGCCGGGGGTTGGCAGTGCTGTGTACAGGGCCCGAAACAATATCAGCGGCTCTCTTAAGTTGGGGGTATCGCTACATATACATATAAAATTATACTATATTTGGGGGTGGTCGGGACCTCGGTACCACTTGAAAAAGGACCTGTGACGTCAGCACCCTCTCCGCCATCCACGCAACGCTGCAATCCACATTGCGGTCCATCCCGGATCCTGGAATCGCTCGAGGGCTTCTGTGGCCATCATCCAGTTACAGCTCCTGTCTCCCCCATAGTGTGAGACACACCGCTGCTCAGCGCACAAGGATTAGACGACAGACCCCCCTAAAGTGTATCTATATTGAAGAGCCTGTTTACTGCCCACCTCTTGTGAGTAACCCATTATGGGGGGCATATTAAATTGCATCTAACTACTACTTTTTTTCTCACCAATGTAAGAGAGGTACTGCACTGACCACTGATACAACAGGAAAAACTATACTAATGACCTGTGTAACAAGTGTACTCTACTGAGCACCAATGTAAGGGGGGCACTGCACTGACCACTAATGTAAAGAGGCACTATACAGGTCACCAGTGAAACAGGGATACTACACTTGGATGACATGACACATTTCTCTCCACTCATAAGTTGCACCTCCCCGCTGCTGATTGAACGTCGGGTGCTGGGAATCAAACTGAGCCATCTATGTTCATACTGTGATGCAGGAATGAAAGAACACCACACACAGATGGAATTACTGGAATCCAAGTTTATTTCATGAAACAATCACTGCAATGGCAGTCCCCACCTTAGGACTGCCCCCTCCTAACGAGTTTTGCCCAATCATAAATAATTGTAGAGAAATGTAACACCATCAGGGTGAGGCGGTCTTGTATTCCTGCATAGGAATACTACACTGACCACCAATGTAACACAGGCACTACTCTGATCATCAATGTAACATGGATAATACACTGACCACCAATAAAAGGGGGAAGCACATAGACCACCAATGTAAAATGGATAATACACTGACCACCAGTGAAAGGATGAACTACACTAATCATCAATATAAAAGAGATACTACACTAATCACCTATGTAACAATGGGCATAAACTGACCACCTATGTAACAAGGGCACTACATTGATTACTAATGTAACAGGATCACTACACTGATCATCAATATAACAGGGATGCTACACTGATCAGCAATTTGACAGGGGAGTTTACACTCGCCACAAATTTAAGCTGAAACAACATTTTTACAAGGTGATACTCTTTTCTGAAATGAATGGGGTACTTCACTGCATCTGAGCACCAGAAACGCTATTTAATTCATTTTTTATATGTAGCGGGTGGTTACATTTAGGGGGAAGCATCTGAGTGGTAACTAGGCTCAGATGCACAAATTGTTAGGTTTCATGGACCATTTCTGTCCCTGGGAGATGGTACTGGTGTGTAGTTCCCTGGGGCCTATAGGTGGCGCTGTTGTCATGGGCCCGGGTTGAACCGCAGTACAAGGTTGTGTCCTTTTTGTTCCCTCTCGGCAGCAGTACAGCGGGATGGGGAACCTGCTGTGCCTGTCGAGAGGATATAAAAGGGGGCGGCTATCTTCCAGTGGGGTCGGTTCCACGCTCAGCCACCTTAAGCCTGGGTGCGTGTGTGTCGCCTCCGGGTGCCCTAGGCCCAGAGACGGAGCTGCTGTCCCATCTCAGACACTTTCAGTCTGGGGTGAGGTACTTTTGGAGAAAGGCCCGGAACCCAGCAGCCTTCGGCTGGGATCTGCCGGGGACTGAGACTCCCAGGGATCTGCCTTGCGAGGGGACCCGTATCCAGGACGAGGAGGCCAGGGAGGTGACCCTTTCTGAAGACCCAGCGCAGAGTCGTGGTGACAGATGGGGCCTCTGTTAACTCTCCGGACGGATGTTCTTGTCCTATAAGGGCTAGTTCACTAACGGAAGGAAGTGCGTGTTCTTTAAGTCACAGTGGCAGTGATACTACGCACTAGGGTTGCCACCTTTTTCTTCAAGTCAAACCCGAACACTTAAGCGGCGCACAGCAATTTTTTTTGTAGTATAAACTATACATATATTTTGCTATTAAATAACATTTCTAATCATATGAATTTAATAACAAGATTTCCCTCTTTACATCAGAGTCCACAGAGTTCCCCTTTTACATCTGAACTCGCAGAGTTCCCTTTACCTGTAAGGGGAGACTCTGCAGACTCTGATGTAAGGGAGAACTCTGGGGACTCCAACATAAGGGATGCTCTGGGAACCCTGATTTAAGGGGAAGCACTGAGAACTCTGATGTACGGAGAAGACTCTGATGTAAGGTAGGGTGGTGACCAGACATCCCCGGTTTCCGGGGACAGTATCTGGATTGAGGACACTGTCCCCGGACCAAGTCTGTCCCCTGTTTTCTCCCCGCATTGGATTTGAACAGGGGCTGGGGCAATTTCAAAGACAGTCAGTGCAGAATAAAAATAAATAAAAATTCTGAATTACACACCCCTCTCTTACTAGCTTAGGGAGGTGTATTTTTTCCATTATCTGTGCCCCTTTCTGATGATCATGTGCTGGTCGGAGCGGAGGGAATATTTCTTCAGTTTCGGGTGCATGCCCATTCAGCTCCGCTCGCATGTTCTTCTGCCTTGGCTCTAGTCCCGGCCAGCCGCCTGCCTGTTTATCTCCTTGCATTCCCTGGTGGAGTGATCTTCCTCCGCACCCCACCCAGTAGTAGCCGGGGCCCGGAGAGTGAGACTTGAGAGGCTGTGAGGCGGGCGGCGACAGGCAGAGAGAGGGAGCTGAGCTCAGCTGATGTCCAGCAGCAGGAACAGAGGGGAAGAGGAGCCAATCATGGGGCTGCCAGTGCTTTACAAGGCTTCAACACAGGTGTGCTTTGGGGGTGTCTGTGAATAGACTACATTGCACTTTGTCTATCTCTCTGGTATAATGGATGGTATCATAACTCACAAGCAGCAGGCACTCTATCATGGCTCTGGTTGGCTCTGCCACAGTGCGACACATGACATGGCTGCTGGGTGCTGATTTTGTTAACTTAGATCTGCCAGGCAGATCGCCGTTCTGTCAGTTTGGAAGACATTGATCCTGTGTTCCTGCAAAGCAGGTACAGGGATTTATGCCTTCCCTTAGTAAAAGCACCTCCCCCACAGTGAAAAAAACACTTGTTAGGCACACATTTAACCCTTTGATTGCCCCTGATGTTATCCCCTTCCCAGCAAGTGTCATTACTACAGTGACAGTGCATATTTTTAGCACTGATCACTGTATTAGTGTCACTGGTTCCCAAAAAGTGCCACTTAGTGTCCGATTTGTCCGCCGCAATATCGCAATTAGCTATGAGTCGCTGATTGCCGTAATTACTAGTAAAAAAAAAAAGTCCCCGGATTTCATTTTAAAAATCTGGTCACCTTAATGTAAGGGGGAACACTGTGGCCTCTGGTGTAAAGGGGAACTCTGAAGTAAAGGGTGATCTGAGAACCCTGATTTACCTTTGTGTACTCACTAAGGCAGGAGAGAGAAGGGGGGAGACTTCAGTCAAAGACAGGGATGGATGGTGAGCTCACTCACCCCTTGGCAGTCAGCACCTCTCATCCAGCTGTATCTGAGGCTGCTGGACTTTCCTTTTCTGAGGCACAGCCCTGGGGATTGGAGTGTGGGCAGACACAGAGGGGTAGGAGCGGGAGGAAGAGATGCAGATTAAGCCCTCTCTCCTCTCCCGTCTGTGTCTGTGTGTGTGTGTGTGTGTGTGTGTGTGTGTTTAGGGGGGGGGGGTTGTTAGTGCTGGCCTTGGGCAGCATGAAAGAGAGTGTAACAGACACTCTCAGCTTAGACAAATGCAGCCAGCAACTCTGCTGGGAAGTCATAGTCCAGTCTGAATAATGTGTCCGGGTTTCAGGCAGTCTGAAACCCGGACGCATGATTCCAAACCCGAACTGTCCGGGTGAATCCTGGACAGGTGGCAACCCTACTACGCACCCAAGGTCAGTAGCAGTGACTTTCATCTTTTATTCACCCGGTCAGTGGCAGTGACCAACCTCATGGTCTGTGGCAGAGACCGAGCACCAAGCCTGTTTGTGCTAATCAGAGCAGGAGAAAACACAATTCAAGTTTGTGCCTGGACCATTTTTTAGATTTGAAGCAACCCCCCCACCCCATACATCCATCTCTATATGCTTCATTTTGCTGAGAAATCACTTTGAAAAACACCCCCTAGCATTTCTGGCTGTGGCCACCTTGATTTAGGGCAGGTGATTCATGTAGCATTTACTTCCTGAGTCCATCTGCCCTTAGCTCAGGCATGCAGGCAGAAGGATGTGCTTGTCTCAGAAAGCCCATGCTCCCCTCCTGAAGTCTCCTGGATGTATAACATAATTTGCCCAGGCAAGAAACTGGGAAGTAACTGAAGAAATGTAAAAAAAAAAGGTCAAAACAAGTAAATAAACCTTATCTCTTTACTACTGCTAGCAGCATAAGGATTAAAAATAGTCAATGCTGATTGAGAGAGTGAAGTTCCACTTTAATTTTGTCGTGTAAAAGGGGAGAATGTTGTAAAAAATCTATCCTAAGCGTATGTAGCGGGTATGTACTTTTTAAATCTGGTGAAGACATCAGTGATGTCTAGTTCCCTGCGGCCCAGCAGGTGGCGCTGTCACTTTGGGCCGGGGTTGAACCAACACAGTAGTGCCGTACCCTTTGTGACCTCTCGCCGCAGTTGTACGGCGGGGCGGGGAACCCACTGTGCTTGCTGGGAGAGGGTATAAAGGGGGCGGACATCTTCGCCACGAGGTTCGAGTCCCAGGCACCTTCAGCCTGAGGGCTGCTGTTTGCGGTCGGTGTCCAGGCGATACCTTCAGTCTGGGGTGAGGTACTCAGCCGGAGGCCTGGGGCCCAGTACCTTCCGCTGGGTCCCACGAGGGATTGTCCTAGGGTGCCCCGGGAGTTGGACACCCGAATCCAGAGGCATAAGGGACCGGAGGAGGGATTCATCCGAAGATCTGGTGCAGCATATTGCCAGTGCCAGGTGAACCTCTGGAGACCGCCCGGAGGGATATCTTTCCCGAATAGGGGCCAAGTTCAGAGAGGAAGGTGGTTCATGTTCAATGACCGGTGGCAGCGGTCCAACTATTCAACTCGGGTCAGTGGCAGGGACCTGCTATTAGGCCTGTGGCAGGGGCCTCAATGGTTCATCCGGTCGGTGGCAGAGACCGTGCGCCAGGCCTATTCGCTAGCAAAGGAATAGGAGAGTTCATTTGTGCCTGGGCCTACTCATACCCACACCCCTGTCTGTCTGTCACTAAAAGTTCAACTAATTGTGTTCACCCTGAAAGCAGAGAAATAAAGGAGTGTTGGACTTTTGATTGGTGTGGGGCTCTATTATTGGCAGACACATCTCCACGGTACAAGGAGAGGCTTCGTATGCAGTGAACAGACCCGGAGGTAATTCAAGTGACTTTGCTCAACCCTCATACACATACGAGGGGAGAGTTTGGCGTAGTGTTCCTGCACTCTCCTCTCCCAGGTACCCCGAGACATAAGCCACTCAAACGAGAAAACCGAGAGAGAGAGTGAGGCTCCGCTACACGTAAATACATTGGGCTGAATGGGGTCCGCTATGAGTCATCTGTTGATATGACCTAACTAGCATAGGGCTTTACATGCTCTGAGAACTTGGTGCCCCCAGTATAAACATTCCAGCCTCCATGCTGCCCCCTCTACGCAAGAGATTCATTACCTGTTCCTGACTGGTACTTGAAACTGTCGCCCAATTCAACACAATCTACAACACTCTTTGTGTGCCCCTTTGGAGGATGTTCCCTTTACCTCTTGCTCTCATGACAACAAATTTGGGATTTTTCCCCTTATGTTTGCTCTTTGACAATGGTCACCATAATAATAGGGAGACACAAACAGTTAAAATGAATTTGGTAGAAGATCTAACTCTTCCCCATTCTCTCCAAACAAAAGCAAGTGTTGTCTTTAGGCCTTGTTCACACATGCGAGGGCCGTGTTTACCCACACAGGGATACACAGGTGTAGCACGCCCATGTGAATGAGAACTTACGTATTTTACTTTGCAGATCACAAAAATTGTCGCTCAAGATTTTGAAGTTCCCTGAACAAAAAAAAAAAATACTCTGAAAAGTTTGCCAACTAGCCTACAATTGTATTTGAAAATAGACTCCAAGCAAACAGCACGGTTCTAATACACATGTAGCGGGGTATCGTTATTCACTCAAAGACTACAGTTCCCAGCACGCTTTGAGGCACCCAAGGTGCATTGCCCCGCGCAATTTCTGCAAATGCATACCTCCCAACATTTTAAGATGGGAATGAGGGACACCTACCTGCAAATGTATGTAGGTATAGGACACGCCCCTGCCACACACTCTTAAAGGAGCATTAACCCCCCAAAAAAGGTTAATTAAATCCACAAGGGCTTTTTTTACCACTACTATTCCTTTTTATATTAGCTTTTAAAATTTACAAATGCAGCAATTTAGAATATGGATTAAAGGTTTAGCACTGGGAAACACTTTTTGAAAGATAAAAGGTGCATTTTTTTTATACAGATTTATAGATCAGACCAAAATGAGGGACAAATGAGAGGGAAAGAGGGACTTTGCTCCAAATCAGGGACAGTCCCTTGAAATCAGGGACAGTTGGGAGCTATGGCAAAGGTGGTATTACTAATAATCCCAATCCTTATACTGTATGAGAGAATGGCAAAAGAAGGAAATGTGTTTTTGGTTATGGGTCGTTATTTAGAGTCATATTTATCATAAAGAATGATCAATATGGGCCTAGGGCAACAGGGTAAGAGCAGGCACACTAAAGAACAACACTGATAATTTGTGGTATTTCTTTGTGTTGCCTTGCCATCTTTAAAGCGGAAGTAAACTCATCAATTTAACAGTTTCAAAAAGCAGTTACATTCCCGGCATGCCGGGAATGCCAACTGTCACATTGGTTGTGCTCTCAACCAAACTGTCAAACCATCCAATGGCTGGTGTCATAACTGATCACATGTGCAGCATCATGGCAGTTGAAGATTAAACAGAGGCCAAGATGGCAGCTTTCTTGCCTGAAAATGATAGGAGGGTTTACTTCCACTTTAAGCCCTTTTAAGATAAATCTCACAGCAAAACTGTAAAGCCCCGTACACACGGTCGGACTTTTGCCCAACAATCTTCATTTTAAGCAAGTTGGACCAACAATCCGACCGTGTGTACGCTCCATCGGCCAAACTTTTTTTCGTTTGGTTTTGTTTTCATCTGACAAAAGTTGGGTCTGCAAACAGACAAACTTTTGCCCAACAAAAGTCCGCTGGAGGAAAGTCCGACCGTGTGTACAGAAAACCATCGGACTTTTGTCCGATGGACAAAACAACTAATGTTAAAATCAACCAACAATAGCAGAAGTTGACCAAAGGGTGGGGGTAAAGAGCAGGAAAGAGCAGAAAAACCACGTGATGTTGCAAAACTTTTTGGGAAAGTTTGCAAAAAATCCGAGTGTGTGTATGCTATGGGTGTTCCCGACCAACTCCGTTCGGACAAAAAACCACGGAAAAGTCAGATGGAAGTCCGACCGTGTGTACAGGGCTTAAGACTGGATGTTGCAGAGAGGAGACACAACTCTCTAGATGTGAAGCATCATGCAGCTATTTCCCTCCAACTCTTCAAGCTTCAGGCCTGTTCACACTTGTCTGTTTCCCAACATTTTTTTTTTTTTTTTTTTAACTGCATGAATGTGAGTTTCAAGTTAATATCCTATTTATTGCACTTTCACATTTGCAGGTAGGCACTGCATATTAGTGTGTTTTGATAACAATATGATATTCAGAACTTTGTTTACCATATGAATGGATGGCTTTTATTTTAAGGCACTATATGTCATATAATCAAATGTTTTCTTTAAAATATACAGTTGTGCTTATAAGTTCACATACCCTGGGAGAATTTTCTTTCACTCATGTTTAGTGTTTGGCTGAAGCCGTTTATTGTCAATCAACTGTGTTTACTCTTTTTAAATCATAACGACAAACGAAACTACCCAAATGACCCTAATCAAAAGTTTACATACATGTTCCTGGACGGCCCGCGATTGCGGTCGGAAAAGGCAGAACAGGGGAATGCCTTTTGTAAACAAGGCATTCCCCTATTCTGCCTAGTGAAACTGTCACTGATGGCTGTTCCCCCCGTGATCGGGAACGGTCATCAGTGACGTGTCACGTGTAGCCACGCCCCCTAACAGCAAGAATCACTCCCTAGTACTGACTTAACCCCTTCAGCGCCACCTAGTGGTTAACCCCTTCACTGCCAGTGTCATTTTCACAGTAATCAGTGCATTTTTATAGTACTGATCGTTGTAAGAATGACAATTGTCCCAAAAATGTGTCAAAATTGTCCGATGTGTCCGCCATAATGTCGCAGTCACGATAAAAATCGCCGCCATTACTAGTAAAAAAAAAATTATAAAAATGCTATAAAATTATCCCCTATTTTGTAGACGCTATAACTTTTGCGTTTTTCAATAAACGCTTATTGCGATTTTTTTTTTTTTTTTTTATTTTATTTTTTTTTACCAAAAAAATGTAGAAGATTACGTATCAGCCTGAACTGAGGAAAACAAAATTATATATTTTTTATAGCAAAAAGTAAAAAATATTGAATTTTTTTTAAATTGTCGCTCCTATTTTTGTTTATAGCGCAAAAAATAAAAACCGCAGAGGTGATCAAATACCACCAAAACAAAGCTCTATTTGTGGGGGGGAAAAAAAGGACGTCAATTTTGTTTGGGAGCCACGTCGCACGACCGCGCAATTGTCAGTTAAAGTGATGCAGTGCCGAATCGCAAAAAGTGGCCTGGTCTTTGACCAGCAAAATTTTCCGGGGCTTAAGTGGTTAAAAGGTCAATGAGTTTCTGGACTCCTGACAGACCCTTGCATCTTTCATCCAGTGCTGCACTGAGGTTTCTGGATTCTGAGTCATGGGGAAAGCAAAAGAATTGTCAACATCCACCATATCACCCTGCTGCCAGACCTTTATCTATCACCTCAGAGACAATGAACAGTCATTTGCGTTTTTTTGTTTATTGGGGCAAATAACTTGGTTTGGGGGGGTGGGGGGGGGGGTGGGGGGGGGGATTGGGATGCCCATAGAACATGTTGCTTTATTTAGTGAACATTGGTAACTTGATTTAGCCTTGAAGAACTGATGCACTTCTAACATTTACAGTCTCTTCCCCTGCATAACACCATGCAGACTATTGCTCCTCCTCCTCTGCATTAACACATGCAGACTGTTGCTCCCAGGACTTCTCTCCTCCTGCACAAAGCTCCCACTGTAAAACTACTATATCACTGTAAAGCTATTAGATCCTGTCCCATCATATTCATTATGACAAAAAGGAATCACTCTGAATAATCCCAACTTTCTGGCTGTATTTAGGTGCTGTTACTAGTCCAGAGGTCTGCAGTACCTCTTCCCCCCCCCCCCCCCCCCCGGCAGCGTAGTAGTTTAGTAGCACATGTTGGTTGGTGGACTACTGATCCCAGCTAGCCCAACTTGCAAATCCCGTGCCCTCAGGCCACATCGATTTGACACACTTCCCCACAGTCTCTCCTCCGTAGCCCAGCACTCCACTGTTCCACTGTGGTACACTCACCGACCTTTTCCTGCCCCGAGTCCATGATTGAACACTTTATCTGGACATATGTTCCGACAGCCTCTCCAGCCCCTCTGATCCAGGAATTCCTCATCTATGTCTGTGTAAAGATGAGTTCCCTCACAGCTCTCCCAGGCTCCTTGGTGCACAGCGCACCCCCCCCCCCTCAGATGGGGGCCGCCTCCTGCCACTGTCTAGTACTCCATTCTCCACAACTCCCCCCAGTGGCATGTGAGCTCAGCTTATATGGAGGGCCTGCCCCCTGCCAATACCGAGTGGGGATTGGTCAGGGCTGCTCACATGAGCTGCCTGCCACTCCAGTCCTAGGCCCAGCCTCTCTTCCAGAACAATCTCCCTGGAAACAGGGGAGCCGCCTCAGAACTAGAGCACAGGTGGTCACACCCACTGCTACACTAACCACTCCCTGCCCCCAGATCAAAACAAGCAGGCCTAGCCTGAAGCATAGGCCTGCCTAAATTTACCTGCGCTGACAGTTTCCCTAGTAAAAATCCTATGCTAGCACACACCTATGGTAGAGGATGCTACAAAACTCTAATCAAGAAGTGGAAGATGAGGGGTTCAAACCAGTCAGGTAGACCAACTAAAATTTCAGCCACAACTGCCAGAAAATTGTTTGGGATGCAAAGAAAAACCCACAAATAACTTCAGATGAAATACAGGACTCTCTGAAAACATGTGGTGTGGCTGTTTCAAGATCTACAATAAGGAGGCACTTGAAGAAAGATGGGCTGCATGGTCGAGTCGCCAGAAGAAAGCCATTACTACTCAAATGCCACAAAGTATCCCATTTACAATATGCCAAACAGCACAGAGACAAGCCTCAAACCTTCTGGCACAAAGTAATTTGGAGTGATGAGACCAAAATTGAGCTTTTTGGCCACAACCATAAACGAGTCAACAAGGCCTATGATGAGAGGTACACCATTCCTACTGTGAAACAAGGAGATGGATTGCTGATATTTTGGGAATGTCTGAGCTACAAAGGCACAGAAAATTTGATCAAAATTGATGGCAACATGAATGCAGTAAGTTATCAAAAAATACTGGAGGAACATTTGCATTCATCAGCCAGGAAGCTGCGCATGGGATGTACTTGGCCTTTTAAGATGACAATGATCCGAAATGCAAGGCCAAGTCGACCTGTCATTGGCTACAGCAGAATAAAGTGAAGGTTCTGGAGTGGCCATCTGTCTCAAGTCTCCTGACCACAGGCAGTGGTTTCAGCGGGGGGTATGGATAGTTTTAAAAAACTGTTGGATAATCACTTGAAGGACCACAACATACAATCACACACATAGGTTGGACTTGATGGACTTATGTCTTTTGTCAACCTTACCTACTATGTGCTATGTCACTAATATCATTTAGCCACTCTGGGGAGATCTCAAACGTGCAGGACAGCCCAAGAATTACAGGAGCTGGAGGCTTTTTGCCAAGAGGCACAAAGACTTTAAGCTGTCATTG